>JALGPY010000036.1:2545000-3205000 GCA_023055425.1 Linanthus parryae | reverse complement strand
ATGTAGCATATATGTTCATAGACATGCTAGTTTTGGCAAATCAAACTAGGGAGAGCGGTCAAAAGTGAACTTCAAAGTGGGGATTTTTATCTTGAGTTAGACCAAGTGAAGGAGTAGAGAAATACCAACAAAAGACTGAAGGAAACTGTTGTTTATCAGACATATTTCAAGCATAGTTTAGGGATTGAATTGGGCCACAAACAGAGTTTTGTGTCTTCTCACATATCATATACCAGTAACATATGCTCCTTTTTCTTCTACATAAATTCATTCGACTCCTTCTCTCTGCCTCAGCATCCTGCCATTCTTCACAACCAATCATCCTCTTTTCGACCCACAATCCAGCAACCACCATTACATTCCCCAATATCAGAAATTGAAGTTGTAACTCTGTAATTGAACCTGAAGATCAAATAAACAGAACAGAACAGAGAAGAGGAAGAAGAGGAAGAGAAGAAGATCTGGATCTGGGTCCCGATTTGGTGGAGCGGCGGTGACGAACGGGAGTGGTTTGGTTGCTGGTGGAGATCGGGACCGCAAGAGTCAAAGTGAGAGAGAGAGAGATGTCGAGGGGTTTCGTGGGAACTTGCTGGATTTTAGATCGAACACGTAAACTCGAAAATTTCATCGTCGTTCCCTCCGGCACCACCACGGAGCCACAATCGCATAAAAGAGAAAGGAGAGAGAGGCGGAGGCAGGGAGAGGCGATGGTGGGTTGAATGTAGGAAGGAGAGATAGAGGGATGGTGGTGGTGTTGTTGGTCCGACGGGAGAGAGAGGCAGAGGGATGTTTGTAATGGGGCTGGAGAAGAAAGAGAAGAGGGAGAGGGAGAGAGGGGAAGATATAATGTTAGGGTTAGAGAAGGAATGAAAGGGCATTTATGGTGGCGTAATTTCTCAACATTTCAGGGACATTTTTGTATTTTCATCCTTCCGTTAGTTCGCAGTTAGCTTTTAACTCTGGCAAGGGTGCAAAAAATATTTTCCCCATAAATTAGGGGGCAAAATGTATCTTGTCCATAAATGGAGGGTGGAAAATGTCTTTTAAAGTATACTCCTTTGTCATCTCTCTTTACCGCTATTAACTGTGTCATTTTAACCCGCTGATTTGGATAGCAAAACGATGCAGTTTTTTTATAACTTTTTCATGGTACTATAAAGTAACATCGTGAAAAAATTATCAAAACATTACATTGTTTTGTTATCCATATCATCGGGACAAAATGACTCGGTTAATAGTGGTAAAAGTCGAACCAAAGAGAGATGACAAAGGAGTATGTAGTAATTGTGTTGAAAGAGAGAGAGGGCAGCTGAACCTAAACTTCAAACTGCATAGCAATTAAAAAAAGGTGGCTTCTTCTAACTTATGAGGTCAAAGGAAAGAA
The DNA here is from genome assembly GCA_023055425.1 of Linanthus parryae. Lineage (NCBI taxonomy): Eukaryota > Viridiplantae > Streptophyta > Magnoliopsida > Ericales > Polemoniaceae > Linanthus > Linanthus parryae. The sequence continues at coordinate 3,203,616 of JALGPY010000036.1, read as the reverse complement.
TATGGTCCTAATCCACTAGCCTTAACACTCTGTATTACACACAGTGTGCATATGACTTGAGGCTATGTTAAGGCTAATTCCTATACCAAAATGGCTGAAGCAGAGTCTCCCCCAGTACTTGCCCCCCAAAAAGAGCCCTCCACAAAACAACCTAGTACTACTACTAGGAAGCAAATCAGACAGCCACCCTCTGTTCCATTCATCTGGGAAGAAAAACCCGGAACACCCAAAAGAGATTGGAAGCCCAACTTCAATACACCAGTTGTTCCTGTTGTCCCACCTCCAGCGAAGCTCGTCACATCAGTTCCTTTCAAATGGGAGGAAAAGCCCGGAAAAGCACTTATTTGGTTCTCCAACCCGACAGCAGATGCAGAAGCAAGAATTTCTCTACCAACAAATGAATCCATTGCGTTTGGACCAACTCGCGGAAAAGCACTTTCTTTCTTCTCCCGAACAACACCAGAAGCAGAAGTTCAGCTTCCAACAAAAAACAACAGTCCAATAGCACCACCTCCTGTGAAACCACATCCTTGCTTTTTCGAGGCGAAATCTGAAGCAGAACTTCTGCTCCCCACAGGAAAACCGATTGGGTTCGAATCAACTCCTTTGAAAGCTCCTCCTTGCATCTACCAGGCATCACCAAAAGCAGATGAGCCCAGCACACTAGCATCAATTCCATTAAAACCAGCTCCTCCGCGCAAAATACTTCCTTATGTTCCGGGCACAACACCAGATACCGCAACAGCTCAAGTCCCAACACAGGATAACCGTGTTGCTTTATCACCTCCTCCTAGAAAACCACTCCCTTGGTTTTCTCATCTCCCAACAGATCAGGATGGGTACGATGACCATGACAGACATGAATCATCTTCTGAAACTGATGAATCCTTTTGCTCCGGACCATCTCTGCCTCCCAACCTCCTTGCATCACCTTCAGAAGCAGAAAACAACAGCAGCCCACTTCAAATGCCACATTCACCAGCTTCTAGTACTACAAGCAGCTATGCAACAGGAACAACAAGCCTGGTTGGTGCATCTTTCTTGGAGCGCCTATTTCCACTGTTATCACCCAACTCAGGGTTCCTTGAGAAACAAAAGCTCGCTTCATGTGCTCCAATGGAAGTAAAAAAGCATGGCTTCTGGATACAGAAGGAACTCCAGTGTGGCAACTAAAAGGCAATTGACGCTAGGAGAGCTGATAATGATGAGCCGAAGAAGAAGTTGCCAAAGTAAAGCTGTCCAAAAGCTGACACAGTACCTTTCTATGGTAATTCCTGATATCATCACTGTTTTAGAATTACCACTTGTAATCATGGTTTCTGTACTAATTCAAAGAGGACAAATAAATAAGCAAACTACATACCCGTGAAAAAAACCATAAGAAACAAAAATTTACATCCACCGTTTGTTCAAAATTTACAGTGTAATGAAAAACAATCGCATGCATGCACCTCGTGGTTTCGCAAGCATAAGTCAAAAAAAATTATCCAAACCTGATTGCATCTTTGGAAACAAGAGCAGGACTGGAGGATTGCAGCAGAAATGGAAGAGGCAACTATAACTCATGTAGAACATTGCCCATTAATTGTCGCGGTGTAAAATAACCCTGTAGCAATTTCCTTGAACCAGTTGCACTTTCTAAACCATTATGTTCATGTTCATCCATCAAAAGTACTTACCTTATTAGCTCCATGAATGTACAAGATTCAAAATTGTAGTGCAACTTTTTCTTCAATCCAGCAATAGCTCCTGTAGCCTGAAATCATGAGTACTTGAAAAGCAACACGATCGAATTTAAGGCTTTTGTTTCTCACAAGATGTTCAAGACACTTCAATAACCTTTTTAATTCGCTCCATAACAAGTGGAATATCATTCTCCGATAACGTAGTGAAGCAACATCTAAACCACCCAGGTTCGATGCAATGGCAAGCTGACCCAGGGGTAACATTGATTTTAGCTACATTTAAAAGCTTATCCCACAACTCGAGCTCCCCTTTCTCATTATACGGTCGGATAAATCCACTCATATCAGCCCAGCAATACATACCAGCACTACTTTTCACACATAGAATTCTCAATTGTTTCAAACTTGCTGCAAACAGATCATACATCGAACTTATCCGCTTTCTGTTGGTCTCTATATACTCCTGTGTGAACCGTGTGTCTGAAAGTATTGAAATAAGTAGACGTTGTGTTGGAACAGAAATCGAAGAAAACCTTGTCAATCTCTTGGAAGTCGTTAAAACATGCTCATTGAAGGAGTAAATAACCCCAGCTCTAAAACCTGCAAGTGACAAATCTTTGGAGAGGCCATATATAATATGAACTCGGCTCCTGTCAATATCTTCAGAATCAATAATCTCCGCCATGCTTACGAATTCTTCGCTTCCGAAGGTAGATCCTGCAAATATTTCGTCTGATATGATATGGATGTTCTTATCTCTAGCAAAGTCCAGGAGATCATAGAGCATGTCTCGAGTCATCATGGTACCAACAGGGTTAGAAGGGTTTGAGATGAGAACTCCGCGAACTTTGACGCCCCGTTTCTTGGCCTGGTTGAATGCTTGCTCGAGAGCTGTGATACTTAGAGTGAAGTTGTCAGAGCTACGACAATGAACTGGTATCAGCTCTACCCCTGTTCGCCACTTAACATCTCTATCAAAACTGCAGATTGCATAACCAGTGGAGTTTAGTAAGACTAGATAGTTTATTGTGTAGAGCCAATGTGATAAAATCTGGTTAACAAATGGAAACCAACATGTTGACGCTGAGCAAAGCAGTATTACCCAGGATAGTAGGGTGTGGGTATAAGAAATGCATTGCCCTGGTCTGCCAAACAGAAGCACAATATCTCAACTGCAGGTGTTGCTCCAGATGTTAGTACTAGTTGCGATGGGTCAAAAGAAATTGCTCCTCCCATTACCTGGGACATCCAACCTGCCACAGCCTGTACAATTGACTACAAAGTTAAACTCAACACAGAATAAGATTAACTGACTGAGTTCAGTTGTTGGCATACTGAAGAAGCTAAAGAATCCCTTCCATTAATCAAAGACTCCATCCTGTCCTTGTATAATGTAGTAAGCATATGGGGATAAATGCATCATTGGTATGATTGCAGACCCAGGACACTAGTTGTAAATGAGACGAAGCAACTAAGGACCACAGCTCGGCACTAAATCCTTTCAATCCTATTTTTTCTATAGGTTAACAAGGACCTTTGCTGATTCTACACTGGCCACCCTTACATGGTACATAGCTTATTTCTTTGTAACATTTATTATTATTGTATCCACAACTTAATAAATCTGGTACTGGTGGATTCTGCTAAATAAAGAAACAAGTCACGAAAATCGATTCCAAACCAAAAAGACCATAAGATTTTAAATCATACATTTAGATCTACTGCTATGAAGCATCTATTTCTCATATATCACAGTGTCACATGCCATGAATTGCATGATGAACTCCAAACTGGAAAACCCTGATAATCACAATTCAAAACATTGAGCTTTATAAAACTAATGCAGTTGGTTAGCCTTACTGGCCCCTTTTCAATCTTGAACTTCATTAAACGACTAATACCCGGAGATATAAGACTTGCCAAAAAAACAAAACCCAGGAGATATCAGTATTGCTAGTATCAAAATTAAATATTCAGACATTGCATCCTCAATATGTGCATTAGTTAGTATCAAAAGGGGCCCTGCACCATGTGCTAAGCTTCGTATACTTCGAAAAAGAAATGTGACAGTAAAACTACAAAGAGCCCAAAAAATTTAAAAATGACCCTAATGCAGCCCTGTAACAAAAGAATATCCACTGATACCAAGATTTGTAGCAACAGACAACTGATTAAAGTAGGCACTCCTTATCATCATTTCCTTTCATACGACAAAACATCATCACATATGAAACGAGTTTCAACTTCTTGTCTATGATTAGATCAGGATCATAAGGAAAGAATGAGAAAGGTCTTTTGCTATTTGAACTACAAATTGATATACTTAGTATTTTTTAGCTCAAAAAAACCACTTTCCGAAAACAACACACTAGACATTTACACCCCCCCCCCCCACACACACACACACGCACACACAAACAGCACAACACACACAAGTCTTGCATAGAAAACCAACCAGAAGGTCTCCTGAAATAAATATAAATACGAAGACCCAATACTTCTCCATCTAGAAATATAAGGAGAAGTTCCAAAGTCGGCTTAACACCCACTGCACACTTGGAGTTGGTTTAATCTCGATTTGAAAGAGTGGTTGTAGTGAGAAGTTCCAAAGAGCATCAAGAGGTAGAATTGCACTCTCTAGGTTTGTTTAATCTCGATTTCTAACTATATCGTCAATCAGCATATGCACCACTTGAACGCTCGATGTACTTGGGGTTTTTTGGATGAGCTGATGGCAGATTATGGAAGGGTAGATTATTGGAATGAATGTTTGTGGTGAGGTGAGAGAGTGTTTTCTTCTCACTACAACCGCTCATTCCAATAATCTACCATCCCCATAATCTGTCATGCGCTCATTCCTTTAGCATGAATAGGTTGATGCTTTGCCATGGAGGTTAGAATTGCTTGTTTTTAGTACGTCTTTCTCTGACTTAATGTACCCAAGAACAAACTGCTCATGTATATATTTTCATGATAGTGTAAGCATGTAGTTCTGTATTTTGTATCAATGACCAGGAAATAACATGAGATAGAGACGATGCCCTGTGATTCCCCTATGGTACATTCTATGATAGGTGATAAACTGCTGACCATTTAAGAAAGAACGGATGATTAATGGTTAGTATGTTTTGTGATAACATTAGAGTATTGGAATGGTTCATGGATGATTAGAAGCTCTATGATTTACACACTCTTGACTTTTGAGTGTTTAAAGCTTGAAGATGGACCATAATTATCGTACACCCGCAGTTTTTTCAAAGTTCTTCCGCAAACTCTTTGCTTAAAGGAAACTTTAAATAACTCTTTTGTACTACAGCTTAACTAACAATCCCTAATTCCTATCCAGTTTCATAAAAACGTGTTGACCATCCAATAGTCATGCTAGAATACCCTGGTAACATGGCATTCTTTTTCAATAAGGCTGATAAAATCAAGAGTAGAACTTGGCTACATGTTGTTCAGCCAAGTACATCTATCTGTGTTCGTGAAAAAGATTCATAAATCACGAAAAGTAGCGGTACATGATAATATCGGCAACGAACTTCTATTCTAAATGCAAGATGAATATTATAAATAATGCAGCACCAATTCTAACTCAATACTACTCTGTTTCTTCTCTTTCGGCCTATTTCACTTTTTGTCACAATTCACTGGGTCACTTTGACCCGATGATTTGATTATCAAAACGATACAAAAATTTGTTAATCTTTGCATGGTCTTGTAGAGTAACCTTTATTATACAACATAATGGAAACACATTCAAAACTGTTCACCGTTTTGCTATCTAAATCATCGAGTCAAAGTGACTAAGTTACGGGTTAAAAAAATCGAAGTAGGACAATCCAGATGAAACAGACCAAGTAAATCACATAATCTAAAAGTGAAATAACTACGGTCATTTAGATATCTTACCAACTTTAATTCCCACAATCCATCAAATGGCTGGTACGACGCAATCCCACTAATACTCAAACCGCCACCTCCGACCCCCATCACCGAATCGTTCAAATTTCGCGAAAGCCATTGGTCAATCAAATCCAGCGACAGCTGAAACATCAAACACACATGAACAACAATCAAACTCACATATCACCAAAAAACAATCACTAGCTTAATCAATGTACACAAAACAGTAATTCAATATAATTTCAATATAATTCAATATAAGCATACTCTATTTTCCGACAACCCTAGCTGAATAATACCCTCTGGATTATTAATCTCATCGTAAGCATCCTCCGAAACCCTCTCCAATCCGATATAATACGGCGAGTCGTCCGATTTGGCGACCGCGGCGGCCCGGTTCGAAATGTGAACTTTTCCGATGGATCCGCGGCCGGTCAAGCTGGACCGGGACGCGGTCCGCGGAAGCTCGGCCGGCGGAGGAGGGGGAGTGGAGGAACGGTGTCGTTTGAGGTAGAATTGGAGGAAGTAGAAGAGAGCGCAGGGGATGAGTGAGCCTAGTAATAGGCCACCCCTGCCTTGAACCACCCCTTGTAGAGGCACTATGAGTCTCATTCCGGTGACTCTTTTGTCGTCGGAGGGTGAATTGCGGGTGTCGTCTTCGGTGTTCACGGTGGAGTGAGTCCGGGTCATGTGATTCGCCGGAGAATGAGGTCAGCGGCGGTGAGTGGAAGAGGTGGACTTGGAAGTGAGACAAAAATGGGGTTGGGGTTTGGAGGGTTGGGGTTGGTGGGTGTTGGTGGGATTTCGATAATTTTGAAGGGGCGTTTGCTTGGCTGGAGAGGGAAGATGGGATGCCATAGATGGAGAGTGGAATTGATAATGAATTTACTGAAATGGCCTGGGGGCCTCGACTTGGTAAAACATTTTTCATATGCCGTGGGAACACGCAGCCGCCACTCTTTGGACGCGCACTTGATAAACTCTCGCTTTAGTGAAATAATCTACAAAATACGCCAGAGAGTACACCAAAAGCCTTAAGAATGCAAGTTTTATCAACTCAACTACACTATGAGGCCTCGTTTGGGTATGATACAAAAATTATGGGAATAAAAGTTGTACTGAGATATGAGGTAGGACATGATTGTACTGGGATAAGGTATGATAAAATTGTACTGGTTCCGAGTGATAGGCCAGAGCAGGATATGAGATATGATAAGTTAAAAGGATATGTATTAACATGTTTGGGTAGTGTGTGATAATATGTAAGATTTGTGTATAAATGACCACATTACCCTGCTTGTTCAAAACTTATATTTTAAAACTATTTTGTCTTCCATTATAAACTGTAAACAAAAAATAATAATACACGCACAGTCGGACATATGTGTGTGTGTCACACACACACTTAGAATTAAAGTTTGAATGTACGTACATACATACATATATACACACACATATACATACAATAAATTTGAGGTTGGTGTTATATACATATATATGGGTAAAAGACAATAACCATCCTTATCTTTTGATGAAATTTCACTTTGCTCCCATAACGTTTGAATAATTCCATTTTGAACCCCTGTAACGGAATATTTCGTGGACACTTAGCACCATTCTATCATGTTCCGTTATAAAAGTGGGTGAACCCAGTTAATGAACACAGTGAATCGCCACCGTCCCTATCATGTCCGACCACCATCACGACCAATCAAACCCCAACCCAATTTTACCGAATCCAGAGGCAATCAAACTCCAACCTAGACCCTCAACAAAAAGTCCCAAACCACCATCAATATCGCCGATTCCAGCAACCAACCCCCAATGGAAGCCATCAAAATCGGCTACTCACAAACCCAGAACATCGCCGCCACCATCATCCAACCATGCCCAAAACCGAACCATGTCCCGAATTAAACCCATACCCTCAACCCATACATAGAGAGAGGCAGAGAGGGAGAGCGAGAAACCAGAGACAAAGAAAGAGAAGACTGAGTGGGAGAGAGAGGAAGAGCGTCCCAACATCCCAACTAGACTCCAACGATGCAACCCTAGGGATTGACGACCGAATATCTGTTGAATCTCCCGACCAAACCGAGGGAGAGGACCGTTGAGGAACTGAACGAGGACAGGCTGGCGGCGGGTAGGGTTGGAGAAGGAGAAGAAGAGGAAGAAAAAGATGGGGGAAAATGAGAGGAGTAGTGCGGCGGCTAGGTTTGAACAAATGAGTACTAGCTGGAGAAGTAAGGAGGTTTTATATGGTGTAATTTTGTTTCAATGTTAGGGGTAAAGCTGTCTTTCAATAGTGACATAAGGGTCTGTTAGTTATAAGGGTGCAAAGTAGAATTATCCAAACGTCAGGGGTGTAATACACACACACACACACACACACACACTAGAGTATTGCCCGTGCCCGATGGCACTATCCCTAAATTGGATAGTTTTTTTAATTTAGAGGTGTTTTTTCTTTAAATTAATTTAGAGGTGTTATCCAAAAATTATATTTACAAATGTGATGAAAAAAAATAAAAAATAAACAACTTCCAAGTATGGGATGAAAGGACGTGGAAATCACTCACAACATATCTCCTATTAGTTAGGGATGTAGTTGAGAAAAACATATCTCCTAATAGTTAGGGATGTTCAAAGAGAGTGAGTAGTCAGGGATGACCAAGGAGAGTGGGTAGTTATAGATGTAATAAGTATGTGAGATCTAATGGTGAGGATGGGGCTGATTTAATCTAACGTTTGAAAAATCATAAGTTAGTTAAACCATGCTATTTTATAATATACTAGAGTATTGCCCGTGCCCAAGGGCACTAAACCTAAATTGAATAGTTTTTAAATTTAGATGTGTTTTTTTTAATGAATTTAGAGGTGTTATCAAAAAATTATATTTACAAATGTGGTTAAAAAAAGAACAACTACCAAGTATGGGATGAGTATTACGTGAGAATCACTCACAACCTATTTTATATTGGTTAGGGATGTAGTTAAGAAAAACAACTCCCCTATTAGTTAGGGATGTCTAAAGAGAGTGAGGAGTTAAGGATGTCCAAGGAGAGTGGGTAGTTAAAGATGTAATAAGTAGGTGAGATCTAATGGTGGGGATGGGGTTGATTTAATCTAACGGTTGAAAAATCATAATTAGTTAAACCATGCTATTTTATAATAGACTCTAGTGTTGCCCGTGCCCGAGGGCTCTATCCCTAAATCGGATAGTTTTTGAATTTAGATGTGTTTTTTTTTAATGAATTTAGAGATGTTAACCAAAAATTATATTTACAAATGTAGGGAAAAAAATAACAACTTCCAAGTATGGGATGAGCATTATAATGGACGTGGGACCTGCCTCCTATTAGTAAGGAATGTAGTTGAGAAAAACATCTCTCATATTAGTTAGGGATGTCAAGGAGAGTGGGTAGTTAGGGATGCTCTAGGAGAGTGGGTAGTTAGAGATGTAATAAGTAGGTGAGATCCAATAGTGAGGACGGGGTTGATTTAATCTAACGGTTGAAAAATTATAAGTTAGTTAAATCATGCTATTCTATAATATATATATATATATAAAATAGTACATATGTTTTTAAATAAAGACGAATATCCCCATGTCAGAGACAAAAAGCCCCCTGTCAGTGGATGGATGTTAGACCAATGTCATCCTTCTGTTACAATTAGTTAGTATGGGGTGTAATATAATTTTTTATAACCATTTAGCCCTTGTTTGTATTTTTGTGTTTATTGTGTTCATGTTCTTGATGATCGCGGTGTTCTTGACCACCACCTCCACCTTCACAACCACTACCACTACCACTGAATCCCCACTAGCAACACCACCGCAACCAACACAACAATAACAAAACTAACAAACAACAACTACAAAGAACATTTTTTTTTTATCAAGAGGCTTATATCTTTAACTGAAAAGAGATTAAAAAAAATGCCGAAGAGCAATACACATTAACTACAACTATTTTTTCTAAATCTTTTGTTGATATTTAATTTTAAGTAAATGACTTTTAGAAATTAGTATAAAATATCGAGGACATTCATGCCGAAGAGCAATACACATTAACATGCATTACATTTAAGATTGTTCCCTTGGCACGTTTCATGCAGGGATAATGAAGAGGTACAGAAATAATAATACCAGCAGATGGTAATAACTGGTGTTTGGTTCCGGGATAATTTCAAAGGGATTTCATTCCCCCCTTATTATTTACCCCTTATATGCCTAAAATTTATTCCCATCACGTAGACGGGATTGAATATTAAAGTCTTAGTACCCTTATTTATGCTAGGTCAAACAAACATGTTAGATAATCCTTTCTAAATAATTAAAACTCCATTAATATCAATACACCTTCTAATAATGTAGGTCCTCATGTACCCTCAATTTTTAATCCAGACACCAAACGCCTCCTTATAGGTAAAGAGTATACAAATCGGGCAATTCGGGCTAGCCCATCATTTGATATTCGGACCCAAGTCTGACCCTAATTGCAATTCGGGTTGAGATTTTTTGCCCGAGCCCGTCCAAATTACTCAAACATGTACCCAAGCCCGACTTTGGTCTAGGCTGAGTTTGGGGTGTGTGTGTGTGTAAATATATAGTGACTTTTTTTTAAATCACACTGATTATCTCCTTAATCACTTTTCAAACACTTTCAATCAATCGCTCGCTCTTCGTCTCGAGAGAAAGGCACCGTGTGCTGCTTTTAGAGAGAGAGAGAGAGAGAGATTGTTAAATGGTATTATTTCTCAACTGGATGGGTTTCTATTAGCTAGGGTTAACTGGTTTAGAAAAAGACCAGAATGTCCTTGCCCACAACCTATAAAAGTTGGGCATGGATTGTAATGTAATCTTGTAATGGGCCATAGTTTGCCCCATCAACTTGTACAACATTGGGGTCTCTTTTTTTTGCAACAACAATTGGGCCTCTGAACTAGCCCTCTATTAAATAAAGTATATGTTAATTTAAAAAAAAATCAATTTCAACCTAATCACACGTGGTTCTCGCATTCTCCGCTGCCCACCACATCACCACCCTTCCACAATCAAGAAAACCGCCTTCTATCTTTTTTGTTCGAATAAAGGAAGGGGGAGGTTTCTTTCCGTTTCAGGTTCAAGACTTATTGTATGTGGTTTTTCGTGTTGATGGTGGTTTCGTATTGAAGTGAGTACCGGAGTAGTGCTCGTGGAACGGAGAAGAAGTACTCGGCCGATAGAGCTAATATGACGTGGTTCATTCTCGACCTTTGATGTCTATGAGATCAGATCAGTTAGCATTCAAGTAGACCTTTGACCATAGGGGTAGCAGTGTCAATTGGGGCATAACTTAGGTTTGGATGAATACTCTATTTTGGAGGAGGTAGGCTTAAATGGTTGGTGGTAGTACTAATTTTCCTCTCTCTCTTCGGTGCCTCTGATCGGCATCAGCGGCTAAAGAAATCTTTCAGAGACGATGATGTGATTGATGAGAGAACCTCAACTCTATGCAACACCCAAGGTGAGTTCCTTTTCTTTCATCTGCAGTTTGTGATTTCCATTGTTATGTGTAGATCTTGAATTCTACTTGTTGTAATTGAGGTTGTTGTTTTTAATAATAATAACATAGATCAACACACACAAAATTGAAACAAGAAACATGAGCTGATCGGGTCTCCATTTCACGAGTAGTTGACTTGATGTGTTCTGTTAATTTTTTATTTTTTGATAAATTGATGTGTTCGTTACTTGTATGTTTTTCTATACTATGGTGGATGAATTTATTTTGAGTTGTCCATGTTTATATAGAATTGTAGATGAGTGTAGGTGCTTTGTAGAATTATGTAGAATTTAAAATAAAGTTTTAGATTGTATACTATTGTAGAAGTACCCAGCAAGTTGACATAGCACCTACACGCATCTACAATAAACACAATTCTACACAAGCAACAGCACATTCTCCATAATTCTACAATAGCATACCATTTAAAACTCGGTTTTAAACTCTACATAAATCTACAATATTACTTACACTCATCTACTGTAATACCCCGACTAACTACTAAGGGTTATTTAGTAATTTAGAAAGTTATATATATATATATACTAGCAATAATAATAATAATAATAATAATAATAATAATAAAATGGCAACAATAGTTGTGAAAATGACACTTAATAATTTGTTATATGAACTTTTAGAAAAATGTTATATTCTTAAATTAATACGTGAAAGATTTCTTTCTTTTCTTTCCCGCAATGCGTATGCGACCACCGCGAGACGTAATGCACGCACCACACCTAATCACTCAACTGGCTAGTGTGCCCAACTCATTCAATAACTTCCAAATAATAATAGTTTAGGACAAATTCAAAACCCAGTAGTTGACTTCTTCATTCTTCACCAGATATTTATTTGTTTCTTTGTCCTCTTCCTCTCATTCTTCTTCATCTTTTCTTCTTCTTGTTCTTCCTCCTCCTTCCACGACAACATCACCGCCACCATCACTTTCACCGCCACCGCTCCCATTGTTCTTCTTCTCTATTTAATCTCTGCCTTTCTCTCCCTCACACCACAATCAACATCCTCATCATCATCTCCTTCAACTACGGCCACCACAAACACCACCGCCACTCTCACCTCCAAACATTCGGACAAACACCAACACTGCCACCTTCACCTTCTCTTCTCACTCTGTGTCCCTCTTCCTCCCTGTCTCTGTCTAGTGATCAGGAAACGGCAGCAGCAGCAAGCAGCGGCGAAACCCAGCCACCGTCGTTGCCGCCTTCGGGAGAAACCGAGAGAGAGCCACCACCACCCTCTCTGTTCTTGACCCACCTCTCTATCTTAGATCTCCTCTCTGTACTGACCTCAATAGCATCAAAAAGAGCTTAAACAACAGGCCACAAAAAGCTGCAAACAGCAGCCGACGCAGATTTTCCGGCGAACACCATTTTTTCCGGCGGAAGCTTCGGGTAACCCGAAACAGCGCCACCCACCCCTTTTTCTCTATCCACCTAGCCTCAAGGATTTCCGAACAAGCTCTAGGAGAGCACAGCCGAGCCTAACAGTGACCGGAGAAGCACCGTCGGCCATCACTTCCGGCGACCCTTTTCAGCGTCTCGACCCGCTTCGTATTTCGACCGATTCTCGCGTTTCTTGGAGTGGGTAAGCTCTAAATCACCTCCTGATTTATTTTATGTAATCAAAATCATGTTTTAGTAGCTCAAATTCATATTTCGATTGGTGAGATTGAGTATGTGCCGAAATTCATGTTTTGGGGGGGGTTAAATTGTATTTTTTAGAAACTTTAGGGGATTTAGTTGTTCTATATTAAACTGTTAGTGGGGGGGGGGGGGCTGATGTGTTTTCATAATATCTCTATTGTATCTACATATATATGTTTATTATATATGTGTGTATGTGTATGTGTATGTGTATGTGTATGTGTATGTGTATGTGTATGTGTATACATATATATATATATATATTTCATTAGGATAAATTAAAAGTATTTATAATATTTATGTACAAAAGTTATTTTCAACTAAATACATAATTGAATGAATGTTTTCTTTTGTAGCATGAAAATATATGTTTTGGAAATTGGTTAAAATGAATATTTTCTAGAAAAATACGTTAGTAAAATACTTGTGTATATATGTGCATATATACGTTTAAGAAAGCAATATTGATTTAATCACTTACTAAATGTTACTTTAGTTTTTTAGTGAGTTTCAATCATTTTAGCAACAAATATAATGTTATGTATTCAAAAATAGTACTCTAGTCAAAACAAAACCCTATAATTACTATTTGATAATATTCTACTTTCTTAATACTCTTAGTAGTTAAGACTATAATCAAACGGTTCATCTAAATATTACATGCTTCTTCAAATAATTATTTATAAGTAATATTTTACTTATTTAATATCAAATATGTCTTTAGAATACTTCTTTATATATAAGACTTGAACACGAGTTTTTAATTGGAATTGTGAGAAGTGTAATTAGTATACGACCTAGCCAAGCATTGGTATAGGACTCGTGCATTCGATATTCAGAAGTAACACCGTTATGACTAGATGTTTGTAAATTGTAGGAGACGGATTCGTGGACGTAGGCTTCGTCGAACATCCGTTGTATAACTGTTGAGTTTACTTCAGGTGAGTTATATGCTTAGTCTAGCACACCTAGCTCCTTTAGTGTCAATGAATGATTTTATATATGTCTCAAAATATATTTGTGAGTTCACATGCTTAGTCTTGCTTGCCTAGCTTCATTCGTGTCGCGACATGATTTTACAATACGTCTCAAAATGTGTTTTCGCGATATGCATGCTTTACTCGAGTTTAAGTACGTTAGAAACGATTGATTTGAAACTGAGCTCACAAGTACCGGAACCAGTGGTTTGGATTTGCCCTTGTTGGCTTCATTTGCCCTTATTGTGTTAGTTTGGCCCTTAGTTGGCCCGACTCTTTGCCTTATTGGCTAGAGTCCCATCTAGTACTACTCTTATAGAATTACGATCCACAAGGGGGTGTCGACACTTAAGGTCTCGTATGGTTTATTTAAGTAGGGGCGGGAGAGGTTCTCCACAACGCCAGGCACGGAGGAAAGGTTTTCTCTCTCGTTGTCGTCCTACACGGGAAGGTTTCCCAGGGAAAGGTTTTCCCAACCCTCGATCTGGATAACCGATCAGAGGACCGTCCTTATCAAATCTGGTTGTTGTGATCAGTAACTTGTTATGAAAGTTGATTTATATCGGTATGAATGTTACAGGTACTACTATTTACTCCGCTGCAAACTCCGATAAATGTTATACTCATATTCTGAGTTTTGTTTAAATTTGTGGCTACGCAATAAATCTCATCTTCCTTGTTTTACACGCTAAGGTGTATCTCACTCAGCATTTCTTGCTGACTTTGAAAACTGCGGTTCTTATTTTTCTTCCCACCACAGGCCTAGGAGCTGGATTGTAAAATAGAAGGGGTGCGAGACTCATCTAGAGTATGGACGTCATCAGTAGACTATCCAATAAATGTTAGATAAGTTTTGTGTAATAGTAGCAACTCTTGTATAATAATCTAAGTTTGATGTTTAATAATATGAATAAGTGTTGTGAAATGTATCGCTTTTGATCTCCGCCGCTTCTATTAAGCATCGCCCTCGCGGTCTTGTCCCGAGCCGGATAAGGGGGTTGTTGCATCTACAATTATACATAGACATGGACAACTCAACATAAATTCATCCGACATAGTATACCATCTAAATTTGGGTTTTAAATGGGTGAGATCAAGCTGACTTACCGGAATCGGAGTCATTCCTCGTCAAATTTTGGGGCAGTTCCAGCATGACATTTTTCCTCCGCTTCTGTGGGTGGAACTTCTTGCTCTTATGTGCGCTAGAAAAAGTACTCCAGCTGTGACATGGAGAACTCCCAAGGCTATGACCTTGGGCGTGAAATAGGCTGAACCAACGCCATAGAGAAACTTTATCACCATGTCAATCAAATTCTCCACTCCGGTCTTTGAGCATTATAGCTCCTCTGCACCTCAAAGGAAGGCTCCTCTCCACAACCCCATCCATCATTTGTACTTCAAACTAATTCAATAAAGACCCCTACTTTTAAATTCTGGGAAATCCTACCCATCGATTAAATTTGGGTAAATTAATTCATCTAGTAGAATTCGATCATAATGGTCGTTGTTTTTTCAAAATTACCATCAACAGCGAACGAAAACCAAAACCAGAGCAACAAACAGAAAAATCTAAAATTACGTAAAAAAAAATAAGCAAATCAAAAAGTACTGATCAGGGACGAGAACATACAGATTTGCAGGCGGTAGCGAACTCTTGGCGGTGAAGAGATCTAAGAAGCATCGCCCTCGCCATTACAGAGCTGAAAACCAACGCGAACCGATCGAATCGATCAGAAGTGAATGGGAGGAACCCTGTTGAGAAGCTTGTTTTATGAGCAATTTTGGTCTCATTCTGATATATATAATTTTTGTTTGTAAATGATTATTGGTCATGATAAAAAGTATAACATTTTCAACTGAATGTCATGTACTGCTCAATCAGCCTTTAGTTCAATAAAATGAATTGGTGTTTATTAAATGTGAAATTGTAATTGGTAGTTGAGATGATGGCTCAGACGGGACCGACTTGGTTGGCGAGTCTACTTGGGGTACCAAAGTGATCCACAGACCTGAGCTGATGGAAACTGAATGGTGCCAGTTTGATCGTCGTGCCGGGTTGCAATTGTCACTATGTTCCAAAAATAACCCCTAGGATTTTTGGGTGTTACAACTGCATTTTATGAGTACATGGGGTTTGATAGGGGTACTGGTGGATGACTGGGCTGGTGGTGTTGGTGAAATCAGTGATGATTTGAGTTGTGTCTCACCAGTTATGATAGGCACTGGTGGTAGACACATAAACATGATTGAAGACGATTGTTGTTGTAATTTTGGGGAGCTGGGTTAGATGTTCTTCGACCACGTGCCAGTTGTTCGAGTTGTTTGAGTTGAAGACGATTGTTGCTTCAATGATTGAAGACGATTGTAAGTTGGGTTCCCTCGAGTTGTTCGAGACAGGGACACAGTTTTTCAATCGACATTTTACTTATACCTAAATTATACTTCCTCTGTTTCTTCTCTTTCTCTACCCATTTTTTTACCCGTATCTGGTAACTTTCATCGGGTGATTTGGATCGCAAAACGATACAACTTTTTGATGATTTTTTAACCATGTTATAGAACAACTTTTACTCTACAACCCATGAAAATATTGTCAAAATATTAGATCGTTTTGCTATCCAAATCACCGGGTCAAAGTGACCCCGTGAATAGTGAAAAAAGTCGAGACGTAGAGAAAGAGAAGAAATGGAGGAAGTATGTTATATCATCGACATTTAGAATTTTACCAAGTATACATGTATATACATATATATACCCCCCACGTTTGGTTCATAGGTCATGCTTGAGCGGAGGGTTTATTCTCCCTTTGAGAGTCAACACGTGGGGGATGAAAGCGCTTTTCAAACAGATATGGCCTGAAGGGGAAGGAATAACTATCCATGAAACCATGCCTAATCGTTTTGTGATTAATTTCCATTCAAAACATCAATGGATGAGGTACTTGAAGGAGGTCCGTGGGTGTTTGCCGACAATATATTGGCTCTTAGACCATGGGTATTTGGTGAGCGCACATATCTAGCTGTGTTTAGTAAGTTGAATGTTTGGGTCCAGATCAAGAACCTGCCACTCTTCTTATGAAACGAGGACAACTGCAAAAAAGCCATATCCGACTTGTGTGAAATCCTTAACATGGATAAGAAAATCTTCACGGGTTCTGGAGGAGATTATATGCGAGCGAAGTTAAGATTTGTTATAACCAAACTTCTTGGGAGGGGAGGTTTTATCTAAGTTCTTGACAACAACATCTGACCCGATTTTGTATATGAACGCATCATGTGTGTTTGTTGATGGTGTGGGCGCTTTACCCACTTTACTGAATAATGTAATTGTAAGACCGATGCAGAGAAATTAGCAGAGGATCAAGGATATGGTGAGTGGTTGGTTCTTAAAGCACCAACAAAGGAAGAAGTTTCCAAATTCTCCCTATTCTCCCTAACCTCGCGGTAAAATCCATGTACCTCTTGCACCTCTGGGTACAACTCCATATAGAAACAACTGTATGATGATTCCGATGAATCATTGAGCTATGCGTTCTGATTTTCCTCTTTGTAAACTCCGCAATGCCGATGAATCATTGAGCTATAGTTTTTTGTCTCCGTAGCAACGGTTGTACAAGTACTGCAATTTTCTTTTATAGATAGATTGGAATGGAAGATAGTTGGTACTTTTTAAAATTCAAACAGAGCGATTGAGCATTTTACAATCTAGGAATCGGGAAAATTCCCACATGGAGTGACTTGAAATATTTGGCACCAGCTTCAACAGAAGAAAGCATAACAAGATTCTATCAAGTATTCAAGGAGTTAAGAGTTGTCAAAGATGGCTGCTTCATACGATTTTTCAACACTTGGAACTTCAAGAATGTATTCCACAAGTTCAAGACAGCTTCTTTGAGCATGATTTTTGGGAAATTCATTTAGAATTTGAAGAAAACTCATAGAATATGATTTGAAGTATCCAACACCTGCTTTTAGCAGGAGGAAGCATATCACAATTTAATAGCGTAAAAAATAAGTTATTAATTTGAAAACAACCACTTGTTAAGAAAAGTTTGACACTTGGATAAAATTCGAGAATCTCACATAATACATGTTGAACATAGCAACTATGAAAATGGATTTGGACTTGATTTTGATTTATTTAGATGTACCATCAAACATGAAACATGTCACCAATAACACCAGTAACACAAAGGAACAATGGGTGTTCCAATTCATCCACACATCAGCAAGTTATGGAGGTCACAAAGTGACTAGAAAATTGTTGGTCACATTTCAAAGCTCAACTGCAGTGACTTTGAGCTTGAATTTGAGACTCTTATAGATTGATTCATACGATCATTTTAGCACAAGTATTGTAGTATTAAGTCCAAGACCACCCATGTTCAAGTGTAATGTCATTACACCAAGTAGTGAATAAGATACATGGCAAGAAAGTTGGCCATTTGACATAACACATAGACACTATCAGTGTCATGTGCATTTTTCATGAACTTTGTTCCAACTTTTAGTTGGTTAACATGGAGATTCAAGCAGTTAAACACTTACAAGTTGTAGAGGAAAGTCTAGGGAGTTCTCAAAAACTAGCAACGGTCCAAACCATTCATGTAGGGGTGAGTAATCGATCAAGAACAGGTCATGACAACCTTCCAGAAAAGTACTCTGCAACACTCAAACTTTCACTAAATCGTGTTCTTAAGCAATCTTGCAGAGCCTAAGAGTGT
This sequence comes from Linanthus parryae, assembly GCA_023055425.1. Taxonomy (NCBI): domain Eukaryota; kingdom Viridiplantae; phylum Streptophyta; class Magnoliopsida; order Ericales; family Polemoniaceae; genus Linanthus; species Linanthus parryae. The sequence continues at coordinate 3,185,109 of JALGPY010000036.1, read as the reverse complement.
TTTAAATGTCCTGAGATCACAATGATGCCTTTATAATTAAAAATGGTCAAGAAATGAGAGATTTACACTTACTCTGACCACTTTTGCATTTTCCAGCGAAACACAACCAAGAATCCGGCGGCCATGGTAAATACTAGCGAGTTACGAGCTTTTAAATGGTCATCTTAGTTCGCCTGAAGGTTAAGCGTAAGATTTCATCAACCAGTTTTATTAATTTGCTAGTAAGATGGAAAATTTGCTCAATTACACAAGCTATAGTTCATGAGCTCACCTTTTGATTTTCGTTTTCTAGTTGGGTTGAATTCCCAAATCAACCGAGGGGTTTTTCTCCCCAAGTCCCGAGATGACTCCCTCTGCAGCAGGTCCGAAGAAGAAGATTTGTTAGGGGATTGAGAGAGAAGCTCTTGGAGGGAAAATGTAGTTTGATTTTCCTTGATGTTCTTGAAGAGGAGTAGGTCGAGGGTGTTGGTTGTGAGTCACCACTGGTGAAATGAGGTGGTGACAGTTCAATGCATATGTGTCAAGTGTATGGAGTGTGAATGCAACCTTTTATTCACATTTGGGGGCGTCAAGTGTTATTAGTAGGAACTTTGGGGTAGTTTATATTTTTGTTATTTTCTAGAAATGACATTCTAACCACATAGGCTTATTTAAATACATTATCCCCCAATATTTTTCTTGACATTCCCAACCTGCCAGAGATCAGTTGGCACTGTTTTAGAAATAATTACACAATGTCACAAAGTTTTAAAAAATTATATTTACCCTATACTTCCACAGTATTACTCCATTGACTCTTTTAGCCTAAAATCACCTCTCAGTCTATACTCAGCTCGGGTAAATTTAAAAAAATTATTTGCACTTCTAACGCTAAAATTTTAAATCAATGCACTTAAATTCAAGGTGTTACAGTTAAGTTGTCAACCGGCAATGGCGGTGATTCAACACAGGGCCGGCGAGGTTAGCCCAACGTGTTAGCCCACTTTGGCACTTCTGAAAGTACGTCTCTAATTATACGGGCAATTACATATTGACCCTTACACGATGTTGAATTTATCAAATTGCCTTCAGATGGAAAGCGATGGTATTTCACAACCACTTTCACCCCTCCTTGTTTATAATAATAGGACACGTCGATAGCTCAAGGTTGGGGTCCAACCCTAATAATAGTTTTTTTTGACGAATCAGAGTTCGAATGACATAATGGTGAGCTATTAAATTCATAAAATTCGTACAAAAGGTTAAAGTGTCTTTTCTAGGCTAAAAGGCGGTGAATGTGTCCCACACACGTTTTTACTCTCGTAGATCTTTATGGGGGTACAAATCTCATAAATTTCTTTACTCGTTCATTTAAAAAAAATGCCCAGGGATTATTTTATGGGAAATGCTAAATGTCACCCTTTTTTCTTCACCCATCAAGTTCACTCCTTATGTGGATGTTTTTGATTGGTGATATGATTGTAAAAATATCTTAAAATAAATAGTTATCACAATTATATCTTGACACGTAGGAAGTGAACTTGAAGAGAAGAAAAAATAGTAAAGCATTGCTGCCCTCTTATTTTATACTACCTCCGTTTCTTCTCTATCACACCATTTTGACTTTTTGACTCGTATCTGGGTCACTTTGACCGGGTGATTTGGATAGTAAAACGATGTGATTTTTTGATGATTTTTTCACCGTGTTATAGATCAGCTTTTGCTCTACAACACCATCAAAAAATTATCTAAAAGTTTCATCATTTTGCTACACAAATTATCGGGTCAAAGTGACCTAGTGAATAGTGACAAAAGTCAAACCGGTGTGATAGAAAAGAAACGGAGGTAGTAGTACCATATTTATTTGTTTTAATTGGAAATGCCGGCTGAACTTAATTGATCTATTGTTTAAACCGGCTGAACCAGCGATCCAACGGCCGAACCCGTAAGAGCGTGACACTGGTCCTTGGACCCGTTCCTACCCGAGTTTTAAAATATCGCACGATTGTCATGAAAAAGGAGGACCCCGCACAATTTCTCCTTCAAAAAATTCAGCCTCCACGGCGCTCAACTATAAATACACACAGAGACCTCTCGTCATGTTTTCCTTCCCCATGTCTCCTCTCTCTCTTCTCCACAATTCATCGCCGTCCTCCATATTCTCCTACACATCAGGCGTTTAATCGACCTGCTTAAACCCTAAATCGATGTCTCTCGCCTGAGAGTTTGGTCTCCGGTGAAGAAAACCGGCAATGTACGGCGACGACGACGACATGGACGAAGAGGAATTAGAGCTCTTCGCCGTCGGAGAAGACGAAGACTATTCCGACGCCTCCGAAGTCGATCCGTCTTACGAGTTTGATGCTGCTCGTTTCTTCGATTTCACCCGGCCGGAATCGTCTTCCGACGCCGAGGAAGCCGAGCGGTGGTTCATGTACGCCGGAGACTATCCGTGTTCGCGTAAGCTCTTTTAAACCTAACCTTCCGATTTATTCGGAAATGCTGATGGACACCTAAACCTAACTAAGTCTGTTTAGTCGAATTTGAGAAATATTTTGTTTGATTACGAGTTTAATCATTGCTGGTTTAACTGATTTTGTTCTATGCCTCTGAATTGTGACTGATTATGTATTTGATTTTGATTTCATTTCGAATTGTTTGAAAAAGGTACATGCATTGTCTTTTTGGAGTATGTTGTTTTATTGAGAATTTAACAATTGGAGGTAGTTTGGGGATGTATTTGAAGCTTTTTTGTGACATTTGTTCATGTTGTACTTGTGTCTTATTCATACTTGAGTAGGTGAAACTTCAAACTTCAAATCTAATTGAAGTCTTACAAAATTATGAGTTATGAAGCATGTAAATTTTGCTTATGCAATTACAACGACCCTCTATAAGGATCATGATTTTGGTAGTTCCAATTCGAAAGAAATTGAAAGCACAAGAGTATGATCGATAAACGATCAAACCAACGTTAGAAAATCAGTGCCCTTAAAGAGGCAAAAACTCATCCGAGTTTATACATGTGATCATTGATGATATTACTTCTGAAAAGTGCTTGGAATCATATGATATCCTTAACCCACTATTGAGCAACACCCGTGTGTGTAAATATACACGAGCTCTGCAGTTAATGAATCGAGCATATTTGGGAAGTACTTTGAAGTACTTTAGATGCTCCTAGCATCCATGTTCGTACAGAACAATATATTCAAATGTCCGCACCCTAATGGTTGAATGAGAGACTAATGAAAGAGAAATATGCTATATTGCTAGTAATGCCCAAGTGATAGCAAACTTTTTCTCATGGTTATAATTATAACCACAAATCCTCTATCTTATGAGTGATTATGATATCTCGTTTAGTCTAGAAGTCAGAAGACTACGAATATAAAAGTAACTTGAATCTTTCTTGTGACATTTGTTCATGTTGTATTCAGTACTCACTATGTGCCTTTTGATTTTGCAACTGTAGCACTTATTATGAAGTTGAAGTGGAGAGAAGACATCATCCTAAAAAATGCAATTTCATCTCTGAAGCCAATTCGCTGTGAAAGTAATGTTTCTAGCAGCAACAGTCTCGAGAGTAACACGAATCCTGAAGCTCTCGATTCAAGCATTGTTTCTACCAGCAATAGTATCGACGGTGACATGGATCCTGAAGCTGTAGATTCATTTGAAAAGGAAACAGGTACTAGCATTTCTTCGCACTGTCCCCTTAAGATTTTTTCTCAATCATTTTGTGCATTTACTTGCTTTCAATTTTACATTGATTTATAAGAAATGACTGCGAAAACACTCAGTATTTTGTTTCTATTCACTGAAGCTGCCATGAGTTTGCATATGGTATAATTGGTAGGTGAGCACCATTCTACTTCTCAAGCACTAAAAGGGTCTCTTTGGGTGGTTGGTAGCTTATAAGGTCGTCATGTTCTTGAATAAATCTCTTCCCTTGAAAATTGAGAATTGCATCTGTACACTCAGAACTTGGAGCATCATCAAGGAGAGATGTAATTGTTTGGCATTACATTTAGAAAATTGAGAATCCACTCAATCCAGTATAACTAGCAGATTTATGATACAGTTACTAGAATCGAGATTCCAATATAACTATCCTCTTCTCCTTTTCGCAATACAATCACTTCTTCGTGTCACGATCATTTGCATGTCTTTATCTATTGTGGGGCTCCTATATTTTTCATGTTTGGGCTGGTTCACCTTGATTCCCATTTATTTTTAACATAAACTTATTCAAAGTGAAAGCTTTTTCCTCTTCTCTTTCTTGTACTTATTTGGCCTTTCATGATCTTCTCTGGCTTCAATAATGTGGCTCTAAACTGTAAGCTTCTATAGGAACCAGATCTTGCAATGGCTTGGCCGACAATATTCAGAAATCAAAGGCGAAACCCTTGAACAAGTGCTCTAATATGAGGGCATCGACACTAATGAAACCTACAGCAAGTCATTTGGCTAAACTGAACCAAGCCAAAGAAGTTCAATGCAGCCATTCTGTGGGGAGGTAATAGTTACTCGCAATGATGTATGACTCAAATAGTGATCCCCGTGCCTTTCATAGCTTTATACTATCTGATTTTTATTTTAGGTTTCACGGATTTGTATGTTCTATTTTTTCCTATTCATATCTTTCAGAATCTTTTTCTTTCTGTAGTTCATTTAGTCATCTTTGGTTGTCAGGTTACCAAAGCTATTGAAAACAAATGACGAGAGAACTCCAAAGCCTCATCTGGTTATTGATAGAGATGCCACAAAAAGGCAAAAACTAGAGAATGGTTATCTGCGTAAGGTGCATAATAAGTACATCCTTTATTTCTTCGCAGTTTTTGGATCTTGTTATATGCTTTGTTAATAATTACTTCCATAAATAAATTGATAAGATTATGTTTAAAGGAATTCGATGTGTTTAGACTGTACATGGTGATGGCATCACATATATTAATGAACATTTTGTGCATGCTATTTTATCACTTGAAGCTTTACTGAATTTCAGACTCCAAAATTTGAATGTTTCCAATCCATGTATTTTTTTGGTAGTGTCACGATTTTCCACCTAGAGTAATAGATCGTGTTCAAATAAGAACATGTTTTAGTTTGCAACCCAAGTAAGCCGGGTATGCCTGTTCTTTGTGGCAGGTAAGCTTTTCTTTCAACTTGGTTATCCTAGTCATTTGTTTGTGGCATATGATGTTTACCACACCAATGTCCTTTGCTTTATCCGCTCATTGCCTAGGTGGTATGGTTTTAGTTGATTCTCTGAACTAAATACCTCCATTGATCCATTCAACATGTTACTCCTTTCGAGAGTTCCATCTTTCATAAGGACTTGCAATGGTTTAACTCAAAACGGGGTAGATCAATGCAAAGAAGATTATATTGGTGGTAATGCCCCATGTCCAGTGGTAAGTTCCATTGAGTCTTTCCTCTTGTTGGCAAGAGGATCGTCGAAGTAATGAACCAAACAAAATGACTTACTAACCTGTTACCTCACTTCCCTAAAGAGCTGGATCTGCACTACCCAATGAAGACGGTTATAGAATTTCACTATGTTCACATATTCATACCAATTCACTTAAGATTGAGGCTAGTCCAATACAGTAGTTTGCGGCATGCACTGAGCTACTACAGTTCACTTATGACCCATTAGATAGCAATTCGGATCAAGCTTTCCGCAACAGGATAGACTAGTCTTCAGAAGGTGAATTTTGTGATCCAACAACTTTTCATTTTGTTTATCTCTGATGTTTCTAAAGATGCAGAAATATAAAGTTCCATCTTCAAAGATATAGGCATTACTAAGGATTGGATTTGAAAAGATATAAAACAAAACGTGTCCAGTGACTGTTTTAAATCCAGAAAAAAAAAATTAACATTCCTACCAAAACCCATTGGATATCGCTTTCTGTGGTCATACGAGTTTTTATCTTTGGTGTTTGAAGAAAACTTGCTGGTTTCCAGTGTTTGGCCATAATGTCCTTTACGAGCTACAATCGGTAGTTCGATAAATTTGAAGGAAATGTAGACTATTGTGCTTCACTTGTACAATATCAAAATGATGTTGTATTCTTCGACATCCTTATATATGAGATGGAGTGACAGTGATGATGAAATTAATGTGGTTTGCTTGTACAAAACCAAATTATAGCACCTTTTAACACCCTTGACCTGAAAAGTGATAGTTAAGACGGTCGAGAGTTCTTTTTTGAGTGTTACTTTGAATACCTGATTTTATTTTTTATTTTATATATATATATATATATATTTATTTATTTATTTTTATTTTTTTGTAAATGTACAAATATACTTCTATGTTTAGGTGTACTAGAATATTACCCTAACCCAAAGGCACTTCGCAAATGGAAGTAGATAAATTAAACCTTAGAAGTATAACAATTTCTGTTATAGATAGAATGGAGTGGCAAAGAGGCGGTAATTTTGAAATTCAAACAGAGCAATTGAGCGTTCTACAATTCAGAATACCTGTTATTCCTATTTAATGAGGGAGCCATTTTTTTTCAAGTCATCATCAACCAATAGGACTTAGGAAGTACGGAAAATGTTGTTGTTTTATGTTTATTTACCGCTACTGTTGCTAAAGCCCGGTATGTATTTGTACCTGCTCTAAGTCTGCTGATCCTGTATTTCCTATTATTGTCTTTTTTGTCGTATGAATAACCAAAGGTGTCTTATGCCCTTAAACAGGTTGCTCATCTGAATCACCAAAGGTTGTTGTTACACAAGTTAACAAATGTAAGCTACTTCCTCAGGAGCATGGAATATTCACAGATTAATGATTACATTTACCTTCAGATTCAGTACATTTCTGTGAACCTCTTGTGCACACAAGACATTTCTTAACATATTTTTATGCTAGGAAACATGCAGACTTCTGCGATTTTTTTTCTTTGTATTTACTGATAATTAAACTTACATGCTTGCTACATTTTGTGGCCAAAATGGTGCATGACGAGGTTAATTTCCTGGAACATGGGTTATTTTTTCTTAAATTTTTACTGTAAAGATAATAGTACAGATGGCATATGGATGCATACAGTTGCTTTTACTTTTAGTGTATTGTGTCCCACATTCTCTTTAAGATAGTTGTTTTTGCCGAAGTGTCCTGTATCTTACTGCTTCTTAAACTGCATGAAAGAGTAAACAGACACAGACGCATATTTTAATCTCCTCTCTCCATTTTTGTTTCACATAAATGCAGGTTCAAAGGGTTGTAGCTAACACAGTTAGTTCCAGATCAAAAGTAACTGTTCCAAGAGAACCCAATCTGGCAACAGCTAATAGAGCTCTTAGAAACAGGTATGCTCGAGTCTTGTCAGGTAATTTTGGTGTCTTCCATACTGTCTCTTAAGGTTAAAATGGGCAGACTTCTCTGATTATCGGTAGGGGTCTGTGGCATGTTCTGGTTCAGGTCTAGGAGCGCTTCAGAGCCCGATGACCATCCAAAACCTGCATTTAAAGCCTCACTATTAAACAAAAAGGTTGGTAATTAAATTGGTCTTCTTTAGTTGCATGAATTGTAGATTTTTATAAAGGCGTCAGCCATATCTTATGACATTGATAGGTATTGGGTTTGATTTGTTTGATAGATTCTCAAGACTAGCTCCTTGCCCCCTCTGAGAAAGAGCAGACCACAATCTCCAGTGTTCGAAGTAAACATTTAAGTAAATGGCATTAGTTGCGTCGGTTTTGCATCACCATGACAAGCTATTTTATTCCCCTTCTATTTTTTCACTTTCCAGGAGTTTCACTTCAAGACGTCAGAGAGAGCTATGCAGCACTCATGTGCCAATGTAAGTTTCATATTTGCTGCCTCTTACCGGTCTCCTATCTGTATGGAGTTAGTTATCTTATTGACGGATGCTCTTGAATCTCTCTGGTGAGAAGCAACTTATTTTATTTTATTTTATTTTTTCTATTCTCTTTTTTATATTGCAGGCAGTAAACCTGCCGAATTCTACACCCATATCAAAAAGTGGGACTAGAGATAGTAAAGGGTAAGATCAGATTTTCAACCTAGTTTTTATTTCAAAACAGGAATCTGGAATCACCCTCCGTCGCGGCTATTATAGAATCTCCAAAAGGATAGGTGTAACATACTTCTTGTTAAAATATGATAAGTTATAGCAAAGCTGAACGCTAATAGGCTGGTGAAACCAATCTGTCTTAGTATTGTATGACCTACATGTATCTAACAAGAAATTAGGTCAGTAATCTTATTATGTCTTCGATCTCCTCTTCCAATTTTATGTAAAAGATATCCGTTGCTTTAAGACCTACTAAGATTGTGAAATACAAAACACTTGTTTGGCAAAACACCTTGATGAAGTATAAGCCATAGTCCATACTAGAATTTAGCGCCGCCACTTCTCTCAGCAGAGCAATGCATGAGCTCTTCACCCACACCATGCAAGTTGTGAAATAGTAGGGCAACCCCTTGTAAAAGGATACTGACTAAAATGTCTATAATACTTTTACTAAATAAGTCACATTGACACACTCCTGCATTATCCTGTATAGAGATCCACACTGTATTGGCAAAAGGATGCCAATCATTTTGAGTTTTCTGTAGTAATTTTGTTTAGTTTATTGATACCGTGTACTTTGTTTCCCAGCATGAATTGCAAAGACACAAGGAAGGAGGGAAAGGGTGAAGCACTAAACAGAGTCAGTTCTTATCCCCAAACTAAGAAGGTAAACTACTTGACATTTTAGCCTGAAAATTGACATCCAGTGCTTTTAATGACAACTCACTGTTTTATCTCAGATTATGTCTAGTAGAAGGGATCCCAGCACTTTAACAAAGCCCAAAGAACTGAGGACGCCTAGGGTAATTTGGTCCTTATTTTTATGTTATTAGCTTGTTTTACTTTGTTACTTCTTGTATATGCTTTTGTGCAAGTAAATCCAACTTTTACTTCCCTCAGGAGTCAAAGTGTCCAGACAAGAATAGAGTCTCTTGTGATCTACCCATAAAATTATTTAGTGAGGTGGGAATATAAAATTATCCCTATCCTACAAATTCCATATTTCTTATCCTGTGTTGCTCTCTCATTCTGTCTGTGTTGATATCCGACTCGCTAAAGTAATTTGTAAGGGTGATATAAGAAGTTAATGTTTCTGTTTTTCCGTATACCCAGTTATCTTTGGAATCAGAACTGGAGGCCAAAGCAACTTGCCGATCCAAACCCTTTCTACACGCCAAGGTTAGTTTGTTCAAGTGTATAGTTGGAATCTATATTAGAATTATACACTATTTGCATGCTTCATCATTCACTGTTGTCATATAGGGATCTAAAGAGAAGGTACCAGGTTCCATAAGGCAAGAACTCCGTGGTTTATAGCCATGGAGATTGCTGTACAATCAACTGCAAACCGCACAAGCGAACCTGAGTTCTCGCCCTATGGAAGGAAGCTGATAGGGAGGGGAAGTTGCTGGAGTATCCTTATCATTAGACATGGGCTAATTATCAACTGGTAAGCTGCTATCCTTTTTGCTGACTAATTTTAGTAATCTGATGCATCGGCAGTTCAAAATTTTAAATGAGTAGCTGAATCAGCTTGCAAGTCTTTTTCCCTCTCTCCTTGTCGTATCTTTTGCATCATTTTTTTGGTGGAGGGTTGAGAGGATCAATAGGTTAATATATAATCTTCCACGGTATTTTCTTTTCAATGAGATCAACATGTTTTTATTTCCTTAAGAAATGTATCTTCTTTTCAACTGAGGCATCCAGCTTAGAGTGCTGTCATGCTAATTATGAACCCTCAATCCTGCTTGAAAGACCAAGGTTTTTGTCGTCTTATGGTGTTGCTCTTGGACCCAGTCATGGCCATTATTAGCTTGGTTATTTGCTTTTGCTAGGTCTAGAGTCCTCTAAATACTATCGCACTTCCTATTCTTAAAACGCTTGAATCCTCTGAACGGCTGAAAAGGCAGCATCTGACATTTCGAGCCCTCGTTAGAGTTAGGAGTTTTGTTATATTGCCTCTTCAGTAAGCTCTGGTCTACTTTCTAAAGTTAGTTTAAACTCGGGGGAGAACTCCTAGATGAGTTTTTTACTGGATTGTGTGGAAGTCAAGAACTTTGAGATCTTTGATAAGGACTCTGGCTCATAAGGCTTAGTGGGTTCTTTTTCTGAAATTTTAATGAAGCAAGATATGTTAATTAGGACTAGAGCAAAATGGAAGCAGCTTGATGAAAGACATAAATCGTTAAATCTAACGTTAAATTTAAGAATGAGACATTCGGTTCGCATACAGTAATGTAGACAACTAACCTGTACTGTCAAAGGGTGTCCTAGATAGCAGTCCCCTTTGACTTTTCAGACAACTTTGACTAGTTGATTTGAGTGGCAAAATGGTAGAAGAACTTGTTAAACTTTTCATAGTGTTGTAGACTTTTGAGATAACTCCACAGTTTGCTAATGCTTCATTCATTGCTCCCGGGAGGACAACTTGTTCGGTTGTACAGTAGCAACCCATCGACTTCCTTTTGCCATCAACTAACTCGTCGTCGACCAATGATCGTGTTTCTAGTTGTCCCAGACTTTTCTTTTTCTCAGTAGGATGAAACATTTGATACTTGGAAACGGTGATATGTTAGTGAAGATATTTAATTTCTTTAGTTTCTGAAGATTTCATGTCTCCGTTTACAGGCTGGGGTTCTTTTATTGTTTTTGAAGCTCAATCGAAGTGCAAAAAGAGCACTGACATTGGCTTAGAGAAAGCGGAGAGCTCGATCAAATTTTGATGGACTATGCTATCTGGAAGTGCAAATGCCTTCTGTCTTTGGATGATCTTGTTGCCTTTCAGTCAGTTCTCTCCATCAAATATCTAATATGTGGGCTAGGAATAGGATTCAAGTTTATATGGACTACCATACTTAACTAGATTAACATATCTAGGCTTCAGAAGTTTCATTTCATCGTATAGTTGTGTACAGTCAAAAGAATGTAATTATTGTAAATTATATGTAACTATATGTATATTACATGGAGGTCTCTTGTTTACTGTCTTGATATCCTCGTAAAATTGATGGCACGGGTATACTAATGGGTTTGTTTGGATAAGCAGGTTTTGTGGTTTAGAAGAACAAACCTTAGTCAGTTTGTTGTGTTTGCAAAAGCAGGTTCAGCAAAATTGTATTTTTCAGTGGTCAGTTGAGTTGTAGCCGGTCACCGGTTGTGTAGAAAAAAAAAACTTGTCAGAGGTTGTCTTAACCTGGTTATCTAAACAACCACCATTTAAATGTTTAGATAAGTCCACAAATCTCCGTCATGCTTATCTCTGGAAAAAGGGGCTGACCATTCAGATCGAATTTATAGTTCAGAAAAAAAAATATACTACCTCCGTTTCTTCTCTATAGCACCGGTTTGACTTTTTGACTCGTATCTGAGTCACTTTGACCGGGTGATTTGGATAGCAAAACGATTCGATTTTGTAATAATTTTTTCACTGTGTTATAGAGCAACTTTTACTCTACAACACCATGAAAAAATTATCAAATTTTTTTATCATTTTGCTATCCAAATCATCGGGTCAAAGTGACCCAGTGAATAGTGGTAAAAGTCAAAACGGTGTGATAGAGAAGAAACGGAGGTAGTACATTATAATTCTGCACAAACAAGACTACCAATCTTAACAATACAGTATATAGTATTTATAAATACAATTTCAAACGTGTATACAAGTCGCATTTTCCATCCCTCCCTTGGTGTGCGTAGCACTTGCTTGGCATTGGCAGTACATCTACAATAGAAAATCCCAAAGGCAACGGAAACATCTTTTGAATTGACATTGAACCATCCACAACTAATCCATAATAAACTAGCTACTACGCGGCAATGTTTAAACAATACAAGAACCGGTACATGATCAAAACTACTAAGCTCTGGTCTATCAGGTAGACTATATACCTCGACACTATTTAGAGAACAAAACACCTGCTTTTAACCAAACTTAAGTACTTTCACTGACCACAACCCCAGAGCGCAAAATGTTGTTATAGAGTGTTTTTAGAGATGACTTCTCGGAACCTAACAAACCATTGAGCATCAGAGGATTTCTCAGCCCTGGATTGCAGCTGTCCGTTGGATTCAGCATGGCCTTCTTTGTCGATCACAAATTTTGAGTAGTCGAGAGTTTTGACAGGACCTGCAGCACCTGCTGTTTTGGGTGGGGGAGCCGGTAGCAACGAGCCCAACACCCTAGAAACCTCGAGCATCGTGGGTCTCTCTGAAGGATTGCGCTTGGTGCAGAGCAACGCGAGCTGAAACGTCTTTCTGACGTGTCCCAAATCCATGCACGTCACGGAGACCTCTGGATCAACTGCTTCCATCACGGTGTTGTCATCTGCTTTAGCTAAGATCTGAAAAAGTAAAGGAGAAACAGAACTAAGAAGAAGACTCTTGATGAAAATATGAATAACGAGATTATGCATCTGACATACCAGTTGATGCAAGTTGAATTCATTCTCCACAGCCCTTTTCCCTGTTAGAAGCTCCAAAAGGACAACACCAAAACTGTAGACATCTGACTTCTCGTTTAATCGAGAGGTCCGAGCGTACTCTGGGTCTATGTAGCCAATGGTACCCAGAACAAAAGTCGACGCATGAGTTTTAGCACTTGGGATTGATTTAGCGATCCCAAAATCTGATAGATGGGCCTCAAAGTTCTCATCTACCAAAATGTTGGAGGACTTGACATCTCGATGAATGATTCTGGGGTTGCAATCATGATGAAGATAAGCTAGCCCTTGAGCAGCACCAACCGCAATTTTCAGGCGCGTGTCCCAGTCGAGTTTCACTTTGGTGGATGGTCCTGTCAAGCATAAGTCATGTTAGTAGTAGTTTTGCTTCCATGAGACCAGTGACTATAATTCAGTATCAACTTATTATAAGAAGATACCGAAGAGAATAAGCTTTACTGACCATGAAGAAGATCCCAGAGAGAGCCATTCTCCATGTAGTCATAGAAGAGGAGGTTCCCACAGGGCGACAAGGCATAGCCATGCAAGCTGACAAGGTTCCTGTGCTTGATGCTACCAATGGTCTCGAGCTCAGTTTCAAATTCTTTATTGTTGTGTAGATACGAAACATATAGTCGCTTGATCGCAATTGGTCGAGAGTTCTTTAACACACACTTGTAGACAGTGCTGGACGCGCCATATCCAATGATGTACTTCTCGCTAAAATTCTCAGTGATCCTCACTATATCTTCATAGGTATGGATGGCCATATCCATATGCAGAATGACAAGTTTCGGAGGATCTGACAGTTTGAATGAGCAACAATTAGATAAGGAAGGGAAAATAAACAAAGACAAAGATAACCCATTTATTTATAGTTCATCATACCTTGAACAGTCTTCTCTGAGTCTCTCACATAGGGATCTGGTTGATTTGACTTGTACATAGCAACCATTACCATGGCTATTAAAGTCACAAGACCCAAAACTGTGCAAAACACAGTTGTTTTGGAAAATAATGCTGCATGACAAAGAAAAAATAAATCAAGAAACAACTCTGAGCCATGACCACCTACATACCCAGATTCACCCACCCCTCTTCAGGTTAATTTAAATAGAGTTAATACCTTTTGATTTCTTTATGCAAGGATCACAAATTGATCCCAACCAGTTCCCGCATAGTAATGGATTGCCTAAGAAGCTGTTAGTACAACAAAATGGTTAGTACGAAACATTACTGCTTGCTAATAATATATCATTAGTCAGAAAACATGGATGAAGCTGCAGCACACCTGTCTGGAGAGAACCGTGAAAAGTTTCCTGTTGGGGGAACAATCCCGGACAAATTGTTGTTGGAAACATTCCTGAAATTGTTAAGAAATTAGTGTTTTCACAAGTTATCCTTCATTATCACAATCAGATAGGAGATCTTACAAAGTAGTAAGACTGAAGCATTTGCTCAGCCGATCCGGAATTTCTCCATAGAAGTTGTTGTTCTTCAATATACTGCCAATACAGTTGTAGGGAAGCTTGCACAGTTCAGTAAAATGATACAAGCAATTACAAGCGCAGAGAAACACGGGAAACAAACTTACAGAGTCTCGAGAGTCTGCAACTGGCCCAACTCTTCAGGGATATGACCGGAGAAGTTGTTAAATGACATATCGCTACAGGAAAGGACAAACAATGATCAGAGCTGGATAGAAAATCCAACAAATGATTATTGTGGGGATAGAACACAAGTGTATAGTTTCAGAAGACTCACATCGTTTGGATACTTCTTAGGTCCCCGAATTCTGCAGGTAGTGGACCGTCGAAATGGTTGTGACTCAAATTCCTTTAATAACATGGCAAATCCATGAGTCAATCAATGACAGATATAAACTTCTAGAAATGGTGCGAGTGAATAGAATTCTTATCACTCACAATGAGAGAAGATGCTCCAGGTCTCCAACAGCAGGAGGGATAGTCCCCGAGAAATCATTGTTAGACAGATCCCTGAACAAACCAAAAATGACTTAAACACACCAACTAGCTTAACATAAAAAGAGTAAGTTCTTCAGAAAACATACAAGGTATCAAGATTGATGATGCGTCCCAGCTCAGTAGGTACATTTCCTTTGAAATTATTTGAGGACAGGTTCCTGAGGATTACATTCAACATCATTCAGTAACATAAGATTTAACTCATGGGAAGAGCATAATGCTCCACTTCAGCAAGCTAAACTTACAGGTACGTCAAACTTTCTAGATTCCTGAAACCCAGTGGGATTGATCCATTGAGACGATTGCCATACACATTACTGCAAATTCCACAGAAACACCATTCATCAAAATCAACAATGTTAGAGGTTATTGAAATACAAAAATATCAGTTTAAGGTACAGAAGCCACACAGTTGGTTCAGGGCTGTGCATGAACTGATGTTCTGTGGAATTTGTCCTTCTAGGTTGTTATTCGCTAGGTTCCTGGTACAAGGAGCTCATGTCATGAGAAGACAACGATAAAATCCACAGGAACTACAGTAAATTTAACACATGACTCCTCCCTGCAAGAAGAAAAGAGAAAAACTCACAACTCAAAAAGCTGTTCGAGCTTGCCAAGTTCAGGGGGGATTTCACCGACCAACTGATTGTCATTTAGTTGCCTGCATATTAGAATAATCATCAGTTGCATTTAAAAAAGTAAACATGGCCTTCAAAAGCAGTCTACTAGATAGATAAGCTTACAAGTAGCTGAGCTTTGACATATTGCCAATCTCTGGCGGAATTGTTCCAGTGAGTTTGTTTCCATGGAGATATCTGACAATGCAAATATTCAAGTTAGCTTAAAAATGAATTTAGAGTGAAATCATTCATTCATTTTGGATGCAGGAATCTCACAGTTTTCCAGTGAACGTCAAGTTGCCAAGAATAGGTGGGATTGGCCCAACTAGCTGATTCTCACTTAAGTCACTAAGTAGATAAGAAAGACGTACATGTTAATTATTCAATACAGCATTGCTGTTACACTATATGATAACTTAAGGAAATTCATGGGGAAATACTTACAGAACAGCAAGTGCTTGCATTAGGCCAATGACTTCAGGAATTTTACCCGTCAACATATTGCCTTGAAGAGATCTAATTACAGCATTCACAAGTAAACCAAAACATTGGAATGGTCAGATTAACTTTTTCATCAGAGAACACATTTTCTAAGAGTTCCAAAGAAGATGCAACGACTTACAAAGTGGCTACTTGTAGAAAGCCGATATTAAAAGGAATCTCCCCAGTGATCATGTTGTACGAAATGTCCCTGAAATATGTCGAATGTATTATTTCTACCATTGTTGAAAGAAATGTTTAAAAGACAGCGAACAATAAAGGCAGACTTACAAGATCTCAAAGCTTGTACAGTTACCAATACTATCTGGGATAGTTCCTGTTAGGTTGTTGCTTCTTACATCACTAGCAGATAAAAACAAACATATAAGCCAAATCAATCTGCACAAGATTTAACAGAAAAAAACAAGAAAAGGATAGAAGAACTCACAAGTACCACAAGCCAGTCAATTGGCACATATCAGGAGACAGAGTTCCAGTCAATGCATTTCCACGTAGCCCTCTGCAAACAATAATTCATCACTTAACAATTTCACCCACAGATTCTTCATATAGCCAATGGATTTTACATATCCCATAGTTTGGGACAAATTTCATAGAATAGCATCTTAGTCTAGATTATTGTTCAAAATGGTCATTTGTAAAGTAAACTTAGACTTGAGAGCTTCTGAACTACTCACAGATATTGCAGCACTTCATTCCAATAGATTAACCTCGGTATCTCACCAGAAAGCTGGTTCCAAGCAAGATCACTGATATGAAATAATAGAAGAGAAATGCATTATAGAACACAATAAGGCATCAAATGAGCAGTGTTATCACACAAAGAGGCTAGAGTAAGATGACATACAGGGATTTCAAGTTAGGGATCTGTGTTAATGTTGAAGGGATAGGGCCAGTCAACTGATTTCTCTTCAGATTCCTGCAGTTTCCACAGTAAATCAGATGTAACCAGAAGAAAAAACAAAAATTCCTTATGAAACAGTAGAAGTCAAAATTCAACTCACAATAACTCAAGCTGCTTAAGCTTTGATACTGAGAAAGGTATATCACCATAGAGTAGATTATCAGATAAATCCCTGCACATAAAACCCTACCCATTTTAGAACACGCTAAAATAATAACTTCAGAATGAATTATTAGTCTGCTAAGAACTTACAGGAGAACTAACAAAACACAGTTGCCTATTTCATCCGGAATTGGTCCTGTTAATTTGTTCCCATGGAGGTCCCTGCAATTTCGAAATTTCAACCTCTTGTTACAAATCCTTACAAGCCATTTAAATTGTCAAGTCAAGACTCAAGAACAGTAAAAAAAAGGCTTACACGAGTTCCAGATTCTTGAGGTCACCAATCGCCGGCGAAATTTCTCCGCCCAAATTCAAACTTGACAAGTTCCTAATCAAATGACAGAGTTTAGACCTAATGAAGAAATGAACACCAAAAAAGCTTAATTTCCGAAATTGAACGAATGTAAAAAGTGAGATAATTACAGCGAAACGACGGAGAAACTGTTGTTGTCGCAAACGACGCCTCTCCACGAACAGAAGTCGTCGCTGTGAGCTTCGTCCCAGTCGAGCAACACATTCGCGACATTGCTGAACGAGGACTTGATAGACATCAAAGCTTTACCTGTAACATTACACAGTCTTATCGTTAAATACCAACATCTCTCAAATCGGCTCAATTAAACAACTGATTTAGTGAACGCCACGAACAAAATAGTGGAATAATTTGCTTCTCAGAGGCGAGAAACCAGAGGATTATCTACTCGATTAAAGTATACGAATCCGCAGAACTGACAAATAGAAGAAAAAGTCGAGCCTCGCTTTTCATATAGCCGATTAAAGTCTCATTAAACGTGAAACAAAACACGTCTGGTTTCGAGCTTTTTTTCTTCTTCTCTCGGGAAACAAACAAGCCATACGAAATACACAACGTGTATAATCACTAGAGAAACACAAATCGGAAAAAAAAAAAAAAAAAAAAAAAAAAAAACTTCCATCGACAACAAACACGCCTAATTCCAAACAACAAACTCTCAATAAATCAAATTCGCAGTAGATTGAGAAGAGAAAGAGGAGAAATCACCTTCGTCGGTGAGCGAGTAAGCGACCGGGAAGAGAACCGCGGCGAAAATCATCAGCAGAGAACAGAGCCGGAGCTTCACCGCCGTGGTGGTCGCCATTGGAGAAGCAGAGAGAAATGGTAGAGAAGAGTGAGAATTCATTCAATTCACACACACATGTGTGTGTGTTTGTAGGTGGAAATGGCGAAAACACAAGGGAACAAAAAACACAATGAAGAGAGACAGAGAAAGAACCAGAGAGAGAGAGAGAGAGAGGGAGAGCAGGCGTTTGGCGTGAACTGGAAGGGAATGGTGTGAGAAGTGTGTAAATGCTATTGCCACAGAGTATAGTGGTGTTATGAGGAGAGAGACGATTTTTGTAGCAGACGACGAGAGAGAAGCTGATAGTGATACAGTAGAGAGAGAGAGAGAGAGAGAGAGGGAACTTTTTAATGTAAACGGCGGTGAAACGACGTTAATTACTGGATGGGGTGAAAAGTGAAAAAAGGTGAAGGTGAAAAATGGGTTGAAGCGGCCGTCAAAGCGGTACTAATAAGCGTTTTCTCCAAGTCGTTACAGTTCTTTTCTTTTCTTTACAGCTAATGGGGTGTGGTGGGTCCGGTTGCATTTTCTAGATCACGCAAACAGCACGGTGTGGGAGGACAAGGACCAGAATCAGAATAAGGTTCCGTTTGGTGAAGAGCTAACTAGAGATAGATGATTTGGTAATTCGTTTTTCAATTAGTTTTGATAAAAATATGATATTTTAATTTAATTCCGTTTGTTTTACCGTTTTGTAATTCTGATTACGTTTTGGACCAATAAATAGAACATCTTTCATACTCGTATGTTCTAGAGGATTAGATGTGGAATGTGATTGTTGCCTTAGAATATTGAGATCCCTTGAACCTCGTTTATGGCCCTGTTTGGATACAATGGTTTGGTTAACCTCACAAAAAAGTTAACCAAAACCTCAAACCAAAATCTGTAGGACCCACTTTCCACTCATTTTTCTACTCACATAAAAGTCAACACTTTAAAAATCAAAACCCTCTAATCCAAACATCCACCTAGTTTGGTTAACCAAACCTGCCCAACCTTGTTATCCAAACAGGGCCTATATCCTTTTCCCTTCCCATTCTTGGTTGTAGAACGCAACCCTCCCCTTCACTTGCCCCTTCTATGATTGGAGTTGTCTCGACCCAACCACCCGAATGTGCTGGCAATTCAAGTTTAGAGGAGATGAACTTCGACACAACAATATGCGACCCCTAACAGGCTCGCTCGGCCTCACAAAACCACAACTTTAACTCAAGTCTAACAGTGGTCAACCTGCTAAAACTGGGGTTGGCCATCAGTCTAGTGCCCCGACCAATTCGCCCAGCCCAGCCGAGAGTTTACGGGTTTGCGTTTAACAATTTTTTGGCCCTCATGGGTCGGTCGGGGCTTGAAATTTTAGCCCGACAAACGTATAGGGTGGGTTTGGATTATGTAACTTTGGCCCAAACCTGACCCTACCGGCATGAATTCTCTATTACGTTTATTATTTTTATGTAAGCGTACTTAAATTTGCATATATACATATCTACACAAGTGTACAATATAATCTACATGTTAAATAAGTTATGTTAAATATATAATATATAAAAAATATTATCAAAAGATATCAAAATCCGACAATGTTATGATTGACATTTCTTCGTAAATTAATATTAAATGTCTTATAATAACTTTTTTTATTAACTTATTTTATTTTTTAATAAAATAAATTAATATTCCAACACGTGAGCTTAGGTTTGGTCTCGGTCTTGGCGCGATCGGCGGGTTGCATTGGGCTTGGGTTCACCTTTTTCGACTTTCGACCCGACCCAACCCAACCAGCCCAGCTTATCCCACGGCAAGCAAGCGCTAGCTAACACCCTCACCCTTTGGCCCGGCATGACCCCTTTGACAGGGGAGCAAGTAAATAGAAGAAGAAGAAATGGAAGGAAGGTAACAGAATAATTGGACCATATCTTTGGGTTTTACTAGTTTCAGGGAAATGGACAAACATTTCCTACCCTTCCCAAGGTAAAACTTGTCTTTGCAGATTTACCACTCTTGTGTGTTTGAGGAAGCCCTCTTGGAGCGAAGTGTCCTTTTCGACTGAAGTGGTGGCAGAAGAGTATACTTCTATTTATTTATTTACTTTTTAGGAAATATACTTTTATTTATTGGATGGATTGTGTGTGGACTTTTAAAATTTTAAACTGTCTTTTATAGTGTAAAAAAAATACTCCATCCGTTTCAATATTTTGGTCATCTTTGAAAATTCCAACTATTTAGAGAGATGTATAATCATTATATTTCTATTTATTTTTTGTCAGGTCGTTTAGTTGAACACACTCACTTTTTAACCGTTTCATGATATTTGCATTACTTTTTTAGAGCAATTTAGAGAAAGTACAATATTAAAAGCTGCACACAAAAAAAAGTGGACAAAAAATTTTGGACAACCACAAAAGAAATACTCCCTCCGTTCCTCCAGTTTCTTCACAAAATTATATGGGTATTATTTGGGCCTAACGATTTAACTTGCAAAACGATGATATAATCTAGTAATTTTTTCACAATGTCGTAGAGTAAACTTTGCTCTACCATACCACAAAAGATTACCAAATTATTGCTTTGTTTTGCCAATCAAATCGCTCGGCCCAAATAATACCCGAATAATTTTGTGAAGAACCTGGAGGAACGGAGGGAGTATGAGACTAAAATTATTGGACGGAGGGAGTATGTGACATAAAATTTAAACAAAAAGACGTATTATGAGTTTAGTAAAAAAAAATGTGCATTAAAAAAATCAGTGATATGACAATTTTGTTATTCAGTGAAGACATTGTTATAATTTCCGTGATTTGAGAGAAAAACGACATAAAAATCCAGTCAAACACAACTTCTTCATCCACCAATTCTACACTACAATTTAAAAACCCAAAATCCAATATCCGCTCAAAAAATCATAGGCAAAATCATATCACACCTCCACAAAAAGTCTGAAAAAATGAATTTTAAATTAAAATTCAAAAAAAAAGTCCACACCAAACTCATTGTTTCTTCGAGGTTTTTGAACTACTACAACACCATTAGAGCCTGTTTGATATCTGTTTAAAAACAATAAAAACATTAGGAAAAAAATTGTTGAAAAAACACAATTAAAAATAGAATAAAAAAATGTCTCGTATGTGTTGGGTTTTGACGTAGGTAACGCAGCGGAATAACAAAAATTAATCCTACTCAAAGCCCACCAAGGATCACAGGAAGAGACATCATAACATGATCAAGGACATAGAAGATGTGTACCTTTTGATTTGTGAGATCACACGAAGAATGATGTCCTCGTCTCTACGGTTGATCCACGTCTAGAGGTGAGATCTAGATTCTTCCTTCAATCAAGTGCTAGCTTGAACCTTGGAGGAAGAGGGATGAAGATCAAAGCAACAAATCACCAAAGGCACAAGAGAGGGGCGGCCTCTCTTTGCCGTCGGGTAGGGGGGCGGACGGGTGGCTAGGGTTTCGGCCCTAGCACCTTGTCTTGCTCTCTCTTTTTTGCTCTCTCCCACTTTTGTGTTATGACTAATAATAACTCATCAAGTGGGAACGAAGCTAGAGCCTCCTTTATATACTCCAACAACTCCTTGTTGTTTCCATAAAAGAGTTTCCTAATTCTAGATGAACTAGAATTATTCCCTTCCTTGCAAATTAGTCCTACTAAGTTTGCAAGGTGTTGCACAATGATCCTTCTATCAATTAATCCATATTAATTAATCCCAAATCTAGCTCTACTCTATTTGACGTGTGACCCCATAGGTTTCTATATAGTTGGTAGTAACTATTACTAACATGGAGCGGTGTCTAGCAACACATCCATGCCACCCAACCAATAGAAATAGTCAGTGATCCCGACAAACCTTTGTGCCCAATATATCATATTGCATTATCCCTTTGTCTCCATATCCGGATTGGACACGAGACATAAATAGTCACACTCGTATATCCAATCCATAGTTCCTCGATCCTGGGAATATGCTTATGCTTGCAGATAACATTAATATCTATATATTAATTTATCTGAGTCTGGCCAGACATTCAATAAGCCTCATCCCTCGAGTGGCCGTGGATATTTACCCCCATTATGTGGGAGGGACAAATCCTATCTACATCACTACGATCTCTAAGCTTGCTTCCTATCACGCCCGATAGCTACCTTTATGATTACCCAGTTACGGTGTAACGTTTGATAACATCAAAGCGCAATATTTCACAACTAGAGTATCTAGTGACTTCAAGTCCAAGGATTGCAATAATATTAGCACTACGAAAAGCGATTGTGACTTCACATAATCTAATGTATCCTTTTCGTCGTGGGTCATCCAGTATGCCATTACTCCTAATGGATACCCATGTGTTGGATCGTGATATCTCCATATCAATCCAACCCCATACTAATCTATAGATGATTGTCCCATTAATCATTATAATTGACTAGGGATATTTAAGAATATAACACCTTATATTCTAAGGACTTCATTCATGTTAGCATATCTCCATATCGATAACATAATGAATCGTAAATCCATATATTTGTCACAATTAATTGATTGCCTCTAGGGCACAATTCCAACAGTCTCCCACTTGCACTAGAGTCAATCTCCTGCATCATATGCCTATTGATCTAGCGCGGTCCTCCACGCTTACATTGCGTAGGGGCGAGACATATGCTGGCACCTTGCAAATATTCACATCTCCTTTATCAACAATTTGATTGAGATTGAATATTCTGAATAAATGCATCTTATGCATTAATTTACTCAGTCCTCTATGTTAGAATCAGTGACTGAATCTTGCCTGGAACCTTTCCTGCTCACAGTCACTCCCTCTAGCACAAAACATAAAACTCGACTATAATCTGAAATCTTCTTTGTCAGATGGAAGTTCTCATCACTGTAACCCCTTACAGTAAACCCTTCCTATCCTCCATTAATCAAGAGTTCATCCTTTATTCCTTCTCAAGTACTTAAGGATAATCTTGATAATTATCAAGTGACACCTCACTTGGATTTGATTGGTATCTTTGTGTCATGCTTCATGACACGTCTGGCCTAGCACATCTCATGGCGTATCTCGTGAATCTAATTCATACGATCCATTCCCAATCCAATTGGTAAGACAATTAGCCTTCCAAAGACTAATTCCATATGACATGGGTAAGAATCAATATTCTTTTTCACGTTGAACCATTTCAACACCTTGTCAATATATGTACCATGACTCAGGCTGAACAATTACTTTAATCTATCTCCATAGATTTTATAGATTGTCTCGCCTAAGTCAATTATTGGAAATCAATTTCTCTAGCCAATCTTTAACAGATTGCAGAGTAGAGACATCATTCCCAATTATTAGTATGTCTCTACATACAAGACCAGAAATTTAACTATGCTCCCACTAACCTTCTTGTAGACACAAGTATCATCTTCAACTTTTGATGGAGCCAAACTCCTTTGATTGCATCATTAATTTGAAGAGTCCAACTCCTAGAAGCTTGACTCAATCTATAAACAGATTGCTACAAGCAAGATGCGAATGGATTTAAGCATCACAACTGGGAAAGATTTCGTCATAGTCTATACTATGAATTCTCATGAAATCCTTTCAAACCAGTTGTACCTTAAAAGTAATCATATTACCATCCATGTTGGTTTCCTCATAACCTACTTGCACCCTATGGGTCCTACCCATTCAGGTGGTTCCACCAAAGTCCATACTTTGTTGGTATACATGGATTCCATATCGTATCTCATGGCTCCAAGCCATTTCTGAGAGTATGGCCACACGTGGCCTTCTCATAGGTTGTAGGCTCATCTCGATGAGCAATATATCACGGGTTATGAGAAATCCTTATTTCTCTAGTCCCTTGACATATCCTACCTGCCCCACGAGATTCTTGTGTTATCTGAGCAGGTTGCTCCACAACACCTTGTGATCCTGCTCATGTTCCATCAAACGGATCAATGTTCTATTGTGGTTCTTGAACTTTTCAAGTTCTACAGTCCTCCCACTGTTTCTTTTAGAGACAATCTCTACCTAGAAACACTGTGATTCGAGAAACAGACAGTTTGTTCTCGATTAGGTTGTAGAAATAATATCCTTTTCAGGATATCCCACAAAACATTTATCCGACTTGGGTATAAGTTTATTTGTAAACTCTTTTACATAAACCTCATAACCCCAAATATTTATGAATGACAAACTAGGACACTTCCTAGTCCATATCTCATATGGCGTTTTTCATAATCCGTTTTTGATGGAACAAGGTTAAGGGCGAAATTTGCTGTAATTAGAACATAGCCCCTAAAAGTAAACTGGAAGTTCTGTTTGACTCATCATGGTACGAACCGTGTCCTACAAGGTTCGAACTCTCCTTTTAGACACGCCAAACCCATGTGGCGTGCTAGGTGGAGCGAGTTTTGGATCATATCCAATACTCCCATAGATTCTTGTCAAAATCTTGGCTCAAGTATTTTTCTTCTATGATCCAATCATAGAGTCTAAATACTTTTGCCAAGTTGGTTCTCTACTTCATTCCTGAATACTTTGAACAATTCAAAGGATTCTGATTTGTTTCTTCATAAGATACACAAATCCATATTTCTTTGATCCTATCAGTAAATATGATGAAGTACTAAAACCATCTTTAGTATTTGTGCTTAGTGGCCTTCATACATCAATATGTATGATTCCCAAAAGATCATATCTTTGCCTAATAAGTCTTACATGTCTCATATGATTCAATAATCGAATGAGTCCCAGAAATCCATCCTAATGGAATTCTAGATATGTATCTCTTATTTATGGGGCCTAAACGATAATGCTAAAGATAAGTGAAGTTCATATCATTATATGCAAACCTCTAGGTATTAATGTTATAGATGAAATTATCGTGATCATGGATATAGAATCCACTTATGACAAAATTGCATTACAATAATGCATACCATAATAAATGGAACAACATTTGTCCTTTTATTATGATAAGGAGCTTTCTTGTCCAAACAAGGAACTATGATAATGGTCCTACTCATAGCAGGGACATTATCCCTTTTGTCTAATTCATGAACAATTTCTGAAAGGTAGAAATAATTCCCTACGGCTTTTCAGCAACCCTTTGCTTCATAGCCCCACGTGTAGGATTATTTCTTCCTTATCCAATTGTCTTCGTCTCTTGAGATCCTACACATTTCTATAAATGTGAGATCCTCATCTAGTATCATATACTCTTGATGATGAGATAGACACATTGAATTTTATAATAAAATACCTAAGTCGGAATTCATAATTCCTTTATTATTTACTTCCATGTACTTTGGGTAGTCTCTCTTCCTCTACACCACCTATGGGACTTCGAGGCAACTTGGTTTTAGCAACAGGCTTGCTTTATACTCATGGGTTCGGCGCAAACCATTTGCCCTTACCCATGCTGTTAACTATTAACAGTTTTTGCCCATGCTCATTATGAGTGTTTTGTTTAGTGATTTTTCAATCATCTTTAAAACAAAACTGTAATTGCATCCAATGCAATTCTTGGTCCTCTTGGGAGAATAACTATATATTCTTTATCTATCTTATAGATAACTCCCAATAACTAAGATTTCAATCCTATTGAGATAGTTTAGTTTGCGCTTCACCTCTTGCTTCAGCAGCCACACATTACTAACTTGTGTCGTCGCGTCATATCTCGATGAACTAAGTCGCCTTGCTTTGGCAAGCCCGAACTTATTCCATCTTGATCATGACGAGTGCTAAGCAAGAGATTGCAAAGTGGAGCAACTCCTTAAGCCTTTCATGACAAGCTCGTATGATCATATCATATGCCTCCAAATTTCTCATCTTGCTTCCAAAGCTCAGAGTCCATGGGAGCTTGACATGAGACAAGTTACATCCAAAGAACCATTCTTTGATGTTCCTTCCATAAGGCTTTAGTGTGTTTTGGTAGTTGGTGGGAAGAGAGATTTATGCTCTACAATGTACAACATATTTCCTTTATTTGAGAACAATTCTCAATTTTATACCAATGTAGAAAATGGATTCCAGACATCTTGTCCATCTCATGGACATAAAGTCGCGTTTGTTTGTTTAATGCGATGGGTATTCAACACTTATAGGATTATGCAAAGCATTGTGACATATAACTATATTCAACAAGGATTTAAATTATTAAATATAGCTCCCACTATTTTTCTCGGATTAATAGCCCTCACTATTAATGCGGAAAATATTTTATTTTCTAGTGGGTCCAAGATCCCTTTTCACTTCTTCTTGAGCTTGCTTTGGCAAGTCACCCGAGAATTGGTTATTAGGTAGGAACCATTCCAATTGCATCCCATGCAACTCTTGGTCCAATTAGGTGAATAACTCTTTATTCTTTATCCTTTAGATAACACCTAATTGTCATGCCTCTAAGCTCATCAATCCAATTGACTCTTGCCTAGTTGCGTCCAACCTCTTGCTTTCAACATACACGCATTACTTGCTTGCGTCGTCCGCAACACACCATGGAAAATTAAAATCGCCTTGCTTTGGCAAGCCCGAATTTTAATAGCCCATGATCATGAAGGGTGTTTTGGCAAGAGAAGGCAAAACGCAATATTTAATTGAGGGAATTCTTTTAAGTTGTTTGGTTGATCTTATCAACATGGTCTACTTATTTGGATTGGGCCATCCACAATAAAAGACCAACCTTGTTTATTATTATCTTGTTATCGTTTTGCTTGTAGCGCCATACACACAAAATAAATAACAAGGCATGAATAATAAACATCCACAAAATAAAAAAAACGTGGCATGGATATGGCCCCTAGACTAATGATATTATCAAGCCAATGATAATATCTAATTGCCCTAAAGTGCCGAGCTCATCTCCATGTGCTCCACCATAGCTGCGCGCCTAGGGATGTCTTTTGGCTCCTTTGGTTCTCCGGTCTTCTTCTCCATGTTCTTGGCTATCATCTAAATATTTCTAATTCTAGCCTAACATCTAGAATAAATAAATAACAAAAGCCTCACATGTCGAGGAGAAAAAGAACGACTCGCAGGCCGTAAAACCTAATTAATTATTACATTAATTTGATCAGCTCGCAGGCCGTAAACCAAACCACAAAACAATAAACATCCACAATCCTAGGCCATATCCATCCACCATGCAATAAAGCACATAATACAGTTAAAACCAATTTTTAACGCGCTTGTTTAATTTTAATGAAATTGGGTAACTAGGGTTTTACAACGGTCCAAAGGATTTACCAAAGAATGGCCAAAATCAACCAAGGAACCGCCACACTAGGCCTGGGCCGGCCGGCCCCTAGCCCACACGGCTAGGCCGTGTGCTAGGGTGTGCCGGCCCCTCTTGTGCCGTGTGTTACTTGGGCGGCAAGGAGAGAGAGGGGCGGTCCCCACATGGGCCACACCTCCTCATGGAATTGTTTCCATAAACAATTCATGGAATTATTTCCATAAACAATATATGGAATTGTTTCCATAAACAATTCCTTCCATGTTGGGTTGTTTCCAAAACACCCTTATGGTATTGTTTCCAAAAATAATTCTTTCCTTGGTTCCCAAGTTTAGTTGTTTCCATAAACAACTTCTTACTTGTTTCCCAAGTTTAGTTGTTTCCAAAACAACTTCTTCCTTGTTGCCCAAGTTTAATTAATTCCATACTTGGAAAACCCCTTTTCCAAGCATGTGCCCATGAACCCTAATTTTTCAAGAACCCAATTATTCACATCCTATGTGATTAAACTCACCAATTCTAACATCCAATGTTAAATTGGGTCTTGTTTGTTTGAATCAAATTCAATATTGCATCTACTATGCCAATTTTTTCAGTTTTCGCGTAATAAACAATAATACGGTGTATGAACTGAAATCGTAAACACATAATATCATGTTATGCTCTACGACCTGTGGCTCTGATACCACTGTTGGGTTTTGACGTAGGTAACGCAGCGGAATAACAAAAATTAATCCTACTCAAAGCCCACCAAGGATCACAGGAAGAGACATCATAACATGATCAAGGACATAGAAGATGTGTACCTTTTGATTTGTGAGATCACACGAAGAATGATGTCCTCGTCTCTACGGTTGATCCACGTCTAGAGGTGAGATCTAGATTCTTCCTTCAATCAAGTGCTAGCTTGAACCTTGGAGGAAGAGGGATGAAGATCAAAGCAACAAATCACCAAAGGCACAAGAGAGGGGCGGCCTCTCTTTGCCGTCGGGTAGGGGGGCGGACGGGTGGCTAGGGTTTCGGCCCTAGCACCTTGTCTTGCTCTCTCTTTTTTGCTCTCTCCCACTTTTGTGTTATGACTAATAATAACTCATCAAGTGGGAACGAAGCTAGAGCCTCCTTTATATACTCCAACAACTCCTTGTTGTTTCCATAAAAGAGTTTCCTAATTCTAGATGAACTAGAATTATTCCCTTCCTTGCAAATTAGTCCTACTAAGTTTGCAAGGTGTTGCACAATGATCCTTCTATCAATTAATCCATATTAATTAATCCCAAATCTAGCTCTACTCTATTTGACGTGTGACCCCATAGGTTTCTATATAGTTGGTAGTAACTATTACTAACATGGAGCGGTGTCTAGCAACACATCCATGCCACCCAACCAATAGAAATAGTCAGTGATCCCGACAAACCTTTGTGCCCAATATATCATATTGCATTATCCCTTTGTCTCCATATCCGGATTGGACACGAGACATAAATAGTCACACTCGTATATCCAATCCATAGTTCCTCGATCCTGGGAATATGCTTATGCTTGCAGATAACATTAATATCTATATATTAATTTATCTGAGTCTGGCCAGACATTCAATAAGCCTCATCCCTCGAGTGGCCGTGGATATTTACCCCCATTATGTGGGAGGGACAAATCCTATCTACATCACTACGATCTCTAAGCTTGCTTCCTATCACGCCCGATAGCTACCTTTATGATTACCCAGTTACGGTGTAACGTTTGATAACATCAAAGCGCAATATTTCACAACTAGAGTATCTAGTGACTTCAAGTCCAAGGATTGCAATAATATTAGCACTACGAAAAGCGATTGTGACTTCACATAATCTAATGTATCCTTTTCGTCGTGGGTCATCCAGTATGCCATTACTCCTAATGGATACCCATGTGTTGGATCGTGATATCTCCATATCAATCCAACCCCATACTAATCTATAGATGATTGTCCCATTAATCATTATAATTGACTAGGGATATTTAAGAATATAACACCTTATATTCTAAGGACTTCATTCATGTTAGCATATCTCCATATCGATAACATAATGAATCGTAAATCCATATATTTGTCACAATTAATTGATTGCCTCTAGGGCACAATTCCAACAGTATGTGCCAAAAACAATATTTAATATCAAAAACACATTTGGCGACATTAGTAAATTCAATGTTACTGACATATATTTGACATTTTATGCGTCTAATCATAGTTGAAATGTCTTTAATCACCAATAGTATGGAAAAAAATCAATAAAAATAGCAGAGTTGTTGTTTTCTTAAACAGCTATTTTCGGCATGTTCTTCTTTTTAAACAGGCAAAAAAAGCTTTGCCAAATGAGTTTAAAAAAATCATATTTTTCATCAGAGTTGATTAAAAACAGGGATACCAAACTTACACTTACACTGAGCCATGTTTGGTTACTGTTTGAGATTGGCATGACGAATGTGATTTTACAAGTTCAAGTGTCCCACAAATTGTTTCATTAGACGGTCTCCAGTCAATATGGTCCCCTAAAAACTTAAACACCACTTTGTCCCACTCAAATTTCTTAAATATTACTACCTCTGTTTCGCCTGTTTCAGCCTACTTCACTTTTTGTCACTATTCACCGGGTTACTTTCATACGGTGATTTGATTAGCAAAACGATACAATAATTTGGTAATCTTTGCATGGTTTTATAGAGGAAAGTTTATTCTAAAATACCATGAAAAAATTGTTAAAAAATTATATTGTTTTGGTACCCAAATCACCAAGTCAAAGTGACTCAGTTACGGGTCAAAAAGTCAAACGCAGACGAAACAGACGAAACGGAAGTAGTACAAAATTGCCACATTACTCTCATTAAGGAAAAGTCTTCCCTTAAGCCCACAATTACAAAATATTCGAACTCTTCATTAATAATAATTTATATGTTTTTAATTTTCATTAATCGCGGTTAGAGAGTATTATAATTATATATATATATATATACGACAAAACGCAGACACTTTGTTAATTTTGGACGAAAACAAAATATTACAAAATAATAATATTATATGGAATACGTGTATACAATATTATATTTTAGTATTTTTCAATTTGTCTATTAAATTTGAGTAATATAAAATAATGACAATACTAAGAAAATTTTAAACAAAAATTCTAGAACATAAAAACACATTAGTAGTTTCAGGATTACAATAAAAATCAAAACAGGCCAAAAAAATCAACTCCAACAAGACCTTATTAAACATCTATGGTCTAAGACTAGGTCATGGTTAGTGAAATAATATAATTTTTTGTTCTGTTCGTTTACTTCACTATGAGATATATCTTTTTCTAAGGGAATGAAAATTACCTCGTGTTAGTATAACTATTTGGTTTCAAGAAGCATTCATCTTAGGATTTTATTTTTGTTATAATTACTAAAACTATGTCAACCTAATAAATATAATACCAAGTATTATAAAAAAACGACAAGCAAAAATAATACAAAAACTTAATTTGATTAGCAAAACGAAACAAAAATTTGGTGATCTTTACATAGTCTTGTAGAGTAACTTTTAATTTACAACACTATTAAAAAATTGCTTAAAAATTAAGTTATTTTGCTATACAATAATTTTACTATTTCTATAAAAAAAAAAAAAAAAAAAAAAAAAAAAAAAAAAAAAAACAAAGCAAAACTATGTCATGACTACTACTACTACCTTTGTTTCTTCTCTTTCAGCCTACTTCACCTTTTATCACTATTCACTGGGTCACTTTGATCCGGTGTTTTGATTATCAAAACGACACATGAATTCGGTAATCTTTCCATGATCTTGTAGAGTAATCTTTACTCTAAAACACAATAGAAAAATAGTCAAAAAATTATATCGTTTTGTTATATAAATTACCGAGTCAAAGTGACTCAGTTACAGGTTAGAAAGTCGAAGTAGAACAATCCAGAAGAAACAAAGGTAGTACATCTCAAAAGCCACATACGTACAAAAGACTTCAAATTCACACCTAATACACCCCTTCTCCACTGGACCCCACCACCCACTCAAAATTATATCAACAAAACCCCAAACTCCTCCTGACCCCACCTGTGTTCTCCCCCTCGCCATGGCTTCAGGGGTGGCTTCACAAGGCCAAGCTTCTAACCTAATTAGCACCAACACCACTTCTCCCAAGGCCAAGACCGCTCCATTGGAGCACTAATTAGGCTTCGATCTAGCCCGAAGACAACGACCGGAGACAGTCGTAGGAGAAGAAAATCCAAACGAATGGAAATCCTCGCCCCCGAACGATACTCGAGGCTTCAAACGACGTTCTCCTACGTTGTGTCTTGTTTTACGCACCACTAGATCGTGCATATAGACTCAAGACATGTCCATATCATAAAACTATCAAATTATAAAGCTTACCCATAATTTTCATACGAGAGACCTAAATTTATGCTTGTGCCAGGACTTGTTGGTCGTACGAGTTCTTGTCTATGTAGCATTCCTCTAGAAAGCTACTCTGCTCGTGCGACCTGGTCAAGTACTCACACGATTTCTTATCCCTCTTCAATTCTCAATTTCAACTCTGGTTGTTTCCCTTTTTGTTTTCAGCAACACTTCCGAGCACATCTTGCTCGTATGAGTAACTGGACTCCAACTTGACTTTTTCTTCATGCAACTTCATTTCTCCTATTTACGTACCTTGGCTATTTTGAGCTTCTTACTTTCCGAAGTTCGTTCTCGCTTTAGTTTCAACCTCTGAGCATCCGTTACCTGAAATACACAACACGAACACTATCGGTAGATCAAATGTGACAAATTGCAGTTTAAAATAACTGCAAAAAAATGTCCGGACTATCAATTATATACAAAAATCTCAATTTCGCAAATAATCTTCAAAGCGAATCGGGAACCTTACAGATGACAGATAATCAAATAGAAAATAACTCTAAATGTTGATTTTGTTGGAATATGTGAAGTCGAGGCAATCTGGATTTAGTATGAACATTGTTTGGCTAGAATATTCATTTATATTGGATATTTAATATACTGAAGTCCTTAGATTACAATTTGTTGTTTATCTTAATATTCCTAGTCCATTATATTAATAAACTGGACAATCACTATAGACTAGTATGTGGGTAGATTGATATGGAGATATCAAGTCTAACACATGGGTATGCATTATGATTAATGGCATACTGAATTGACCCACAACGAGAAGGGTACATTAGATTATGTCAAATTCACAAGTGCTTCTCGTAGTGCTAATGGTATTGTAGTCCTTCGAGTTGAATTCACTAGATACTCTAGTTGTGAAATATCATGCTTTGATATTATCAAACACTGCGCCTTAACTAGGTAACTATAAAGATAGTTATCGGACATGATAGGAAGCGAGCGGAGAGATGGTAGTGATGTAGAGCTTATTTTTCAATTCCACATAATGGGAGAAAATATTCATGGGCCACTCGAGGAATTGTGCATATAGAATGTCTGGCCAGACTCAGATAAATCAATATATGATATTGATGTGATCAGCATGGATAAGCATATTCCCAGGATCGAGAAACTATAAATTGGATATAAGAGTGTGACGATTATGTCTCGTGTCCAATCCGGATATGGAGACAAAGGGATAATACAATACAGTAACATTGGGGACAAGTTTTGTCGGATTACTGACTATTTCTATTAGTTGGGTGACATAAATGTGTTGCTAGACACCGGTCTATGTCAGTAATAGTTACTACCAACTAAGTTGAAACATATGGGGTCACACACCATATAGGTTAAACTGGATATGAGCATTAATTAGTATGACTAATTAATCAAGAGGATCTAAACGCAACCACAAGCAAAGTGTGTAGAACTAATTTGCAAGGTGGACTAATCCCTTTATGGACATGATTAGTATTGGGAAAGTTATGTAGTTAAAAAGGAGTTATTAACTATATAAAGACATCCTACCTTGTTATTTTCTCAAGAGATCATTATTGAGAGAACATAACAAAGCAAGGAGAGAGACCTCCTACCGGTCCGCCCTAGTGTCGTCGGCACTCCTTGTGGCACGACTCTTGCCCCGTTTTGCGTGATCTCTTGCCTCCTTCTTTCGTTTCTAGTACTACACGTGGAGAATGATTTCAGCTACTAATCTAAGGTGTGGATACTCGTAGAGAAGAAGACACAATTCTTCGTAGTGATCACACAAATCAAGGTACACAATTCTCTTCTCTTATCATGTTATGAAAAACTTGCCTGCGATCCGTGGACGGTATTGAGAAGGATTAATTTATTATTATTCCGTTGTGTTACCTGCATAAAAACTCTGCAGTGGTATCAGAGCCACAGGTCGCAATGCATAACATGATTTTATGTGTTGCCGTTTATCAGTTTTTCACTGTTTTTTTTACATTTTTGACGAAAAACTGAAGTTAAGCATATGATGCAAATTGAATATGATTCGATAGGTAATGAGCCAAATTTACATATCGTATAAAATTTAGCAAATTTTATTCACATATGATGTGATTTTGTGGGTTTTGAAAAGCTATGGTTTGGGCACAATTAAGGGAAATGGGTTTTTCTTAACTGGAAATAAGCACACATGGGAAGGAGGAAGGAAACAACTCTAGGATTTGACCCTAGAGGCCGGTCGCACCCTTCCTTGCTCGCCAAGCAAGCCAGGGCCAAAGGCGGGATCGGCCTAGCCAGCGATTTGACTGCACGGGCTAAGGCCGACCGGTTCGGCGGCTTGCGGTGGAACATGTGGGGTTAGGCCAACTAGCTTGGTGGGCCCCTTGGACCGTTTTGATCCTAGAAAACCCAAATTCAACTAAAATTGACCAAGCGCGTTAAAATTAATCTTAACTGTATTATGTGCTTTATTTCACGATGGATGGATATGGCCTAGATTGTGGATGTTTATTTTGTGGTTTGTGGTTTGATTTGGTTTATTGTAATTAATGTAATTAATTGGTTTTATGGCATGCATGTCGTCTCCTCCCTCGCTTGTGAGGTATCTCTATTTAGTATAGATGTTAGGTAGTATTAGATAGTAAGATGATAGTCACAATGGAGGACTATCATCAAAGAATTAAGGAACCACAAAGACAATGGAGGACTCACAAGCCTAGGACGCACGACCATGGTGGAGGCACGCAGAGATGAGCTTTTCACTTTAGGGCTTATAGATATTCTCATTGGCTTGAGAATATCTTAGTCTTAGGGGCCATATCCATGCCATAGCTATTTATTGTTTATTTATTTATTGTCTTGTTATTTATTTTTGGTGTATGGTTGATGCATGCAAAACGTAACAAGATAATAATAAACAAGAATGATCATTTATTTGGGATTGCCCAATCCAAATAAGTGGATCATGTTGATATGATCAACAAAAACAATTAATAATAAAAATTAAATCTCTCAAACAATATATTGCGTTTTGCCTTCTCTTACTTAAACACCCATCATGATCAAGGTATATTAAAATTCACGCTTGCCAAAGCAAGGCGATTCTAATTCACCATGGTGTGATGCGGCGACACAAGTAAGTAATGTGTGATTGTTGAAGTAAGAGGTTGGACGCAACTAGGTTAGTTCAATTGGATTGATAAACTTAGAGGCAAGGCAGTTAGGTGTTATCTATGGGATAGATAAGGAATCAGGGGTAATTCATCTAATTGAACCAAGAATTGCATAGGATGCAATTGGAAAGTGTTCCTACCTAAATACTCCCTCCGTCCCGACATGTTTGTCCTGTTTGACTTTTCACACATATTAAGGTAGTGAAGAAAGAAACTTGCATTGCCAAATTTACCCTTGTGCATTTATGATGTAGGTGGACCCTTTCATCAACTACCAGCCACTATAATTGTGGTTGTATTAATTTAATATTTTTAATAGTACTGCCATTTCAAATTTCAATTGAACAAGGAGTGAAGATTTTTACTCCTAAAATTAAGCGGGCTAATCACATCTAAACACAATTTGAAATTCTTTTCCATGGGCTAAGTCAAAAAATCATGGCGGCACTACTTTTCGATCAAATTTTTGGAAATTCATTTAGTTGAAATTCATTTAGTTGAATTTGGTTCTAAACTTTAAGCTCCAAAATCTCCCTCCAGTTGGTTGTAGAGAGTCCTATAAATCAAAGACATCTTTATGCATAATCCCTCAATCTCTTATCTTCTCCTCCTGATCCTTATCCCTTCACCAAACTTTAATCTCTACATTCTCTACTGATCCGATGGTTATGGATCTTAATCAACCTCCTCCTAACAATATTCGATTATCCAACACTCGGAGGGAAATAATTCTCATGGATTTGTTTCAAGAAAGCAAGGATGGAAAACTGAAAAAGGGTTATGTGTCAAGAGTTGCGGTGTTGGAATAGGTTCCCTAGAGGCAATCTAGTTTAGTATGAACAATAAATTGACTAGAATATTCATTGTATTATTTATTGGATATTTAATATAATGAAGTCCTTTGATTTACAATTGTGTTGTTTCTTTTAAATATCCCTAGTCCATTATAATGAATAATGGGACAATCATCTATAGACTAGTATGGGGTTGGATTGATATGGAGATATCATGATCCAACACATGGGTGTGCATTAGGAGTAATGGCATACTAGATTGACCCAACTCCGAGAAGGCTACATACATGTTATGTGAATTCACAAGTGCTTCTCGCGGTGGCAACGGTGTTGTCATTCTTAGACTTGAAGTCACTAGATCATCTAGTTGTGAATTATTGTGATTTTAGTAGCGTCAAACGCTACACCGTGAACGGGTAGCCATAAAGGCGTGTACCCCGATACAATAAGAAGCAAGCTTAGAGATCGTAGTAGACGTAGATAGAATTTGTCCCTCCCACATAACGGGAGCAAATATCCTAGGCCACTCGAGGGATAGTACTTATAGAATGTCTGGCCAGACTCAAATAAATCAATATGGGATATTGATGTTATTTGCACGAATAAGGCTACTCCCAAGATCGAGACACTATGGATTGGATATACGAGTGTGACTTGTATGTCTCGTGTACACTCCGGATATTGAGACAAAGAGATGAGACAATACCTGCACAAAGGTTTGTCATGATGACTATTCTATTTGTTGGCTAGAATAAATGTCTTGCTAGAGGTCGCTCCATATTACTAAATAGTTACTACCAACTAAATAGAACCTATGGGGTCACACGTCATATAGAGGTGAACTAGACTTGGGAAATAATTAATTAATATTATTAATTAATTGGAAGGATCAAACCGCAACAACTTGCTAACTTAGTAGGACAAATATGCAAGTTGGACTGATCCGAACTTGAGTAGGATTAGGATGGGCCTTTATGTAGTAAACAAGGAGTTTTTGGAATATATAAAGGATGCTCCTAGATTCCTTACCTACAACTTATGCTCATAATACACTTTGAGTAGGAGAGAATGAAGGAGAGAGCAAGACAACAAGGAGGCCGAAGCCCCCTTTGCCGTCCGCCCACCCCGTCGGCCACAAGAGAGGCCGCCCCTCTCTTTGGTGCTCCGCCGCGTGATTTCTTCATCCTCTTCCACTCCTCCTAGCTAGCACAAGGTGTTTTGAAGATCTAGATCTCACCTCTAGACGTGAATCAACCGTAGAGACATGATAATTTTCTCGTTAGAAGTCATCAAGGAGACCTCAAAGGTACATAACACTATTCTCTTACCATCGTGATGAATTATCTTCCTGTGATCCTTGGAGGGTCTTGATCGGATAATTATATTGTTCTTCTGCTGCGTATCAATGATCAAAACCCTACAGCGGAAACTTATTATCTTTCAACTCGAACAATATCCAAAATATTAAGGCAAGCAAAATCTTGCTTCGACAATGGTGGAATAATTAACGTTTCCCCCAACTATAGTGGAAGAGTTGGGAGAAAAGGTATCCCGTTTGACATCAATCGCATGGTTGTAATTCCATTGAGGAAAAGAACAAACTTGCGTTCCATGGCGTGCACTTTGAAGATGGCGAATCAACTCTCTGTCGAATAGTGCAAGAAGGACGCATCAAGCCTCATACAAATGCCATAAAACCATACTTGTCAGAAGAAAACAAGAAGTCAAGAGTTCACTTTTGCCTATCGATGTTCGAACAAGGTACTATCCCTACCAATCCTACATTCATTGATATGTTCAACTTTGTGCATATAGATGAAAAGTGGTTTTACCTGTCGAAAAATTGTGAGCGATACTACCTTCTCCCAACTGAAATTGAACCTAAACGCGAATGTAAAAGGAAGCGGTTCTTTGGTGCGCAAACTAACGTGCTATTCGCAAGTATACGAATCAAGTAGTATAGAGTGTATTACGACTCAAATTATTGATCCCACAGGGACTTTGCAGGTTTTTTCTAGTAATCAGTTTTAACGAACATAGTGTAAAATGAGGAATATTTTGAGAGTGTGCTTGCTAACTAAGTACTGAAAGTAAATAACTGAAACGTAAATCTTTTTGTGAGGATTTTCTGAATAATCTTAAGGTTGTAAAACTAGGGTTTGAGATACTAGATTCCAGGATCCCCTAGGGTCTCCTCAGATTTTCGTTCTAGTTTTGATATGAAAACATACAGCAGTCTCGTTATCCATGCCACGTACCAATTGTGCAGTATCTTTTCTTTTCCTGCACGTTATCACAATCCTGCAGACTGTCGGATTCCTGTTAAGCTGCCTAAGTCTGCAGTCTTGTTCTAAGTCTGCAGTCTTTCAAACCTGTCCTGATGGCCCGGGTCAAATTCCCCAACAGTTGGTCAAACGTTTCTAGGCTAGTCCTATCTCCCCTTCGCTAGTCGGCCCATCGGGGTAAGGTGCTAAATCATGTCTTTCCTTCCTAACCCTAACCGGACGTTTTCACCTACCGGCTCGGGTCTGTAGCAATTCTGGGTGATCAAGCCGAGCATGCATGAACTGTAAATCAAAGACAGAATAACGAATAAAGTTGATGATATTAAGATACTGTAATCATGAAGTCATAGTCAAAACATAGAACTAATCTCTGAGTACGAAACCCTAGGTTCACCGAGAACCTAGGTAAAAAGTTTAGCTACTGAAATTCATAACGTAAACACAAAGTTTCTGAAATTAAGAGAGAGAGAGAGAGTGAAAGCAAACTAGGTCTTCGAATCTGGGTTCGTGTTCCCGTGCTCTCCGTGAGTGCTCCCCAACTTCTGCCTTTGATGTGTTATGTTGTGTCTTAAAAACGAGCTCTGGACGTTCCTTTATATAGTGCTTGAGAAGTTTCCGAAAACTGCAAGAAATTACGAAAGTGCCACTGGCCGAAACCGCCTCGGAAAACGTGATGTCTGCGTCCCTGCTGCGTGGCTAGCTGCGTACTTGGCTCCTCGGGGTGCGTGCGTTGCTAATTTCCTGCGTGCGTCGCTAAATTCCTGCGTGCGTCGCTAAAATTTAGCCACGCAGACAGGGACTTCCACTGCTCTGTTATGCTTCCTCAGCCTCCTCGGGTGCGTTTTGACCCCAAACTTGTCAAAATTACCAAAATACCCCTGGGTCAAAACGCTCCAAATTCTGCCCAATCCTAACTCGGGTCCCAGAAAGGCTGCTGATTGAATCTTGGTGCCAAAATCCAAACTCGACTTCCGAAAACCCGGGGCCGGTGCCAAAATGACCAAAATACCCCTAGGTCAGGATCGTCCCGGAAATCGTCACGAACATGAAATAGTTGCTCCCAACTCCGGACACTGTGAACCGAGACTCCTAACTTGGGTGTAGCCTGTCCGAGACCCCCACTTGACGGGAGTCGGTTTTTCGTCCCGACTCCGTTTCAGCATTATAACCTGTTTTCGAAAAGCCCTTGACGTCGTCGTTCTTCTGCCCCTGGTTTCACTTCTAAATTCCAAGTCGTGCTCAAGATATTACCAACCGAGCGCATCCCGGTCATTTCTCGGTTTGGCGTTTTCAGCTTCCTCGGCTCTCGTGGCCTGCTCGTTTCTTATCCAGTCTTTCCGTTTTCTGTTCCACTCTCCCTTTTTCCATTCTCGATGAGAATTCACTGCACGTTTCCCGAGGCGAACCCGGTTCTGTCTCGGCACGCATCCCAATGTACTTCCTGAACCTGTTCTTGTAAAGACAACATGAACAAACCGTGATCATATCTCGAAATACGTGAAATAAGCAGAAATTTACGAAGAGCAAAGAAACATCCCGTTCCTAAAACCGAGGCTTTCCGGGGGTAAATTCTGGCTAAAACACAGTTTTTCGACACAATGGCACGTCAAATCAAGCTAAAAGATAACCCTTATTTGGGCGTTATCGTTCATCACGAAAGTGATGTTCATGACAGCGGTTGCACGTCCTCGCTCGAACTTTTTTGGAAAAACTGGAATTTTTCCGTTTGTAACAAAAGAACCCACTAAGAGAAATAGCAAGAACAGAGCAGCTGGTACGTTGGAGATGAAACCTCTTTTGATTGAGAATGTAATACCAGCAATTCATTCAAAATGGCCAGAATGAGGTCCAACAGTTGTGTTTATTCAGTTGGACAATGCAAAGCCACACAACTGCATAAACGAGGAACTTTTTGAATCTTTAAGTGGAGATGGATTGACATTTAAGCTGTACTTCCAACCACCTAACATTCCAAATCTTAATGTTCTTGACATTGGATATTTTAGAGCAATTCAATCCCTACAACACCAAAACCCACCATCATCTGTTGATGAATTAGTTGCCGTTGTTGAAAGATCTTTTGCTGAGCTATCTACTGAAAGTCTGAACATTGTGTTCATGACATTGCAAAGTTTTATGATTGAAGTTCTAAAAGCTCATGGTGGGAATAACTACAAGATTCCTCAGATAGGAAAAGATAGGATGGAAAGAGTTGGGCTTCTTCCTACTCGTTTGAAGTGTCCAAGTGATGTCGTGAGTGAAGCAATTCATCATCTCCAACCATGACGTTGAAGGATCATGTGGAGTACACCCTTGCTTTTGGATTTAGTTTGTGAAAAATTCTGGAGTATTGATCATGTATGAAGATTGGCTTTATTTTTTGGCTAGTAGAATGACTGCTTTTGAACTTCAGAAGACGTAATCTTCCTATGTACTAATTCTTGTTGATCTGATAATGGTAGTAACTTTTGTAATGTGGTAATTTTGTCTTATATTTTCCATTAAATAGAGTACTCTACTGGATGCAATAAAGTTTGACAAAAAGTAGCTTTTGGTTCAACTACCAATGATTAAATTGAGTACTTTAAAGAAGGGTAAAAATGAAAAAGTGGTGGCAAAATATGGTTACACTCCCAAAGAAGACATAATTTTGGGACAAGTCCAAAGGCCACACAAGATAAACAAATTGGGATGGAGGGAGTAACTAATTATTGGGGGACTTGTCAAATCAAGCTCAAGAAGAAGTAAAATATGGATCGTGGACCCAGTAGAAAAAATATGATATTTTCTGCATTAATGGTGAGGGCTATTAATCCAAGAAAAATAGTATGAGCTATATTAATAATTTAGCCATTATTGAATGTAGTTAAATGTTCAAAATACTAAAATTACATATTTATCATTTTGTAGAATTCCAATGGCAAACAATAGACAAGCATCAACTTCATCCCTACGGTCTGTCCTTGAGAAGTAAAAGTTATCTGGAACAAATTTTATGGACTGATACAGAAAATTGA
Organism: Linanthus parryae; assembly: GCA_023055425.1. Classification (NCBI taxonomy): domain Eukaryota; kingdom Viridiplantae; phylum Streptophyta; class Magnoliopsida; order Ericales; family Polemoniaceae; genus Linanthus; species Linanthus parryae. The sequence goes on along the minus strand of JALGPY010000036.1, from coordinate 3,144,456 downwards.
GAATTGTTCTCAAGCAAGACAAGAAACTGTACATCATAGACAATCCTATTCCAGATCCACTAGGGGAGGATGTTGTTCTTGCCGCTACAGTGGCACATCAGAAACATTTGGATGATTCTAATGATGTGACTTGTCTCATGCTTTTCACCATGAACTCTGAGCTTCTGAAGCAACATGAGAACATGGAGGCGTACGATATAATATTACATTTGATACAGCTCTTCCAAGAGCAAGCAATGCATGAGCGGTATGAAGTATCGAAGGCACTGTTCTTGTGACGCCCCGGAACCCAGAGGTCAATTTTTAGGATAAAATAGTGACAAATACAATCAGGCACGACGATCCAACCGGCACCACCTGCGGCTCCACCGCGGGTACCAAAACAAGGACTCGCCTGCCAAACAGGTACTGTCTGAGCAACCAGCTCAGGTACCAAATAGATTATCGTATTTCAGTAAAGGCTTATTCATTTATTTAATAAAAGACGATACATCGGTACTTGATTCACGATTGAAAATAGTAATTTTATAAAAGAATGTGTTTATAAATAATCTGATACAGTAAATCAAATAACAAGCTTTAATCTAATCTAATAAAGCTATCACTTCAATTCTACCGTTTGATCCGTCCGTCGTAACCTGCACACACTGTTAGGGGGTGAGCTCGCGCCCAGTAGGTCGTTCACCGCAATAGTAGGGTGAAATGCAATAAACAATATAATTATAGCAGGTTAGACGTAATATCACATATCACGTACTAATCATTTAGCACCAAATAGCATGTGAATTGGTAATAACGACAATAAGCGGATCAACATATATTTAACACGAAGCATGCTCATAAACCGTAAGCGATAATGATATTGTAAAGTACATAACCCCCTACCTCAATAGTAGCATCTGATAACGACTTTAAAATAATAACAGCAGCTCCAAGTATAGCTTGATCCCAGTCTCTCTCTCTCACTTATCGGTATTCGACTTGAATATGGAATGAGAGATAACTAATGCACTAGGTCCTATTTATAGATAATGGCAACCAATCAGGTGTCGATGTGTCATAGGGACACGTGGCATCCATGTAGGGGTCAGACGCTAGAATCACGACACATGTCGCATAGGTGTCACGCATGCAGAGCAGGAGGGTATGGCGGTGACACACAGCAGGGTTATGTGTCAGAAGCATCTGACTTGCAGTCGGACACATGTCGCGCATGTGACAGAAGCTGCCACACGACGACACGCAGCAGGGGCGTGTGTCAATCATCTGTGACAGTGGCTAAGGCAGTGACACGTGTCACCCTACGTGTCTTTCATACAGTTAACACATATACAAGCTAACATACTACAAGTCATTATGTACTAATCATGATTAACTAAGCTAAGTAACACTTAAACGAATGATCAGTACTAATTATTCCCTAAATATTTTTATCCTTAATCTAGCGATTAAAGAAGATAATAGTAATTCCGGTGTATTTCTGGACGAGGTTAACTATCATAGTTTCACAATTATGAGTTCATCTTTCCGGATACAAAATAGCATAAAATTCACTAAAGTAACAGAAGCTTCGTAAACACAACCACTATACAATGAAACGACTACACTGCATAGAACAACAATTAAGCATGCTAACATGTTATGCCAAAGTCACGTATTCACAATAAATACAAGTATTTCATACTTTCAAATCAGGGATACTACAGTTCTAGTGCAATCTCGCAGAGGGGAACCCAGTCGGGCCTCATTTACTCTGCATGATCGGGTACATGGATAATCTCGAGAGGTTAGGCTTCCCATTCGGCCAAGAGTTGGCTACTGATCTCATCCTCCAATCGTTGCCAGATAGTTATAGCGAGTTCATCATGAACTATAACATGAATGAGATCAGCAAACCTCTGTCAGATGACCGCTGAACAGAGAATTAATAAAGACAAAGGCAAGTCCATAATGATGGCCAATAAGAGGAAGGGAAAGGGAGTTGCCTCTACTTGCAAAGGAAAGTGCAAAAAAGTTGCAAAATCCAAGGATTTTGCCTTAAAGCCAGCTGGAGGCGTGACTAAGGGTGAATGTCACTACTGTAGTCAGTCGGGTCACTGGAAGATGAACTGCCCCAAGTATCTGGAGGATAAAAAGCTTGGAATGGTGATTCCACCACCACCAGTTTTTTTTTATAGATGTCAATTTATCTATCTCTTCATCATGGGTATTGGATACTGGATGTGGATCTCACATTTGTCAAAATGTGCAGGATCTAAAGAGAAGTAGAAGATTGGCTAAAGGGGAGATAGACTTGCGCGTTAAGAATGGAGCAAGAGTTGTTGCATTAGCCATAGGCGTTTATGGGTTATCTTTGCTTTCGGGACTTATTTTAGAACTAGGCAATTGCTAGTATGTGTCTACTATGAGGAGAAATATTATTTCTATTTTCTGTTTAGACGAGAATTTTTTTACTAATTTAATAAAGGACAAATGTTTCTCCAGTTACTTTGATAGTATGCACCATTGTAGTGGTAATGGAGTGTATATCATTGATTAAATAATTCCGTCTATAACATAAACACCAAGAGGATTAAAACTAATGATTTAAATCCTACTTATCTATGGCACTGTCGTTTATGCCATATAAACGAGAAACACATCTATAGACTCTATAAGGATGGATTTCTAGACTCATTTGATTATGAATCATATCTTGTGAATCTTGTTTATTAGGAAAAATTACAAAGTCCCCTTTGAATAAGAAAGGTGAGAGGACTAGTGAGTTATTGGCACTCGTACATACTGATGTGTGCCAGAGGTGGTTACCTTTACTTCATTACTTACTGATGACTTCAGTAGATATGGATTTGTATACCTTATGAAGGCCAAATCCGAATCCTTTGAATTATTCAAAGAATTCAAAATTGAAGTAGAAAAGCAACTTGGCAAGAGTATCAAGGATCTACGATCGGATCGTAGAGGAGAATACTTGAGTCAAGAGTTTCGCGACTATCTTAGAGACTCTGGGATCGTATCCCAACTCACTCCACCCGGAACGCCACAATGAAATAGCCTATCCGAGAGGAGGAATCGCACCATGTTGGACATGGTGCGGTCTATGATGTGTCAAACATATCTTCCGACATCGTTTTGGGGACATGCTCTATTCACTGCATCTTTTACCATTAACAGTGTTCCATCCAAATTGCTCATGAAGACACCATATGAGATATGGACTGGGAGGCGTCCCATAGTGTCGTTTATGAAGATTTAGGGTTGCGATGTCTATGTAACGCGTCTACAAACAGACAAGCTCATACCCAAGGAGGATAAGTGTAAGTTTGTGGGGGTATCCTAAGGAAACAAAGGGATATTATTTCTACAATCCAACCGAGAACACAAAGTGTTTGTTGTTCGGACTGGTGTGTTTCTAGAAAGAGAGTTCGTCTCTAAAGAAGCCAGTGGGAGGACTGTAGAACTTGATGAAATTCAAGAACCACAAAACACTAATCCTACGATGGAGCATGAGCAGGAACCACAAACGGTTGTGGAGCAACCTGTTCAAGTAACACAAGAACTTCGTAGGTCAAGTATGGGTACGTCATGAGCCAGAGAGGTATGGACTTCTCGTGACTGAGCCCGGTGACGTACTACTCATGGATGATGAGCCTACTACCTATTGAGAGGCCATGAAAGGGTCAGACTCAAAGAAGTGGCTTGAAGCCATGAGATATGAAATGGAATCCATGTATACCAACATAGTATGGACTTTGGTGGATCCACCCGAAAGGGCTCGGCCCATATGGTGCAAGTGGGTCTTCAAGAAGAATACCGACATGGATGGCAAAGTAGTTTCCTACAAGACGCGATTGGTGGCAAAATGGTATATCCAGATTCATGGTACTGAATATGAAGAAACTTTTTCCCCAGTCGCAATGACCAAATCCACTCGAATCCTACTTGGTATTGCAGCTTATCACGACTATAAGATTTGGCAGATAGATGTCAAAACAGCGTTTCTGTATGGAAACCTCCTTGAGGATGTGTACATAACACTACCAGAGGGTTTTGAGGATCCAGAGCATGCCAACAAAGTTTGTAAGTTGCAACGATCCATTTATGGATTGAAGCAAGCTTCTAGGAGTTGGAATCGACGTTTTGATGAAGCGGTCAAAGAGTTTGGCTTCATCAAGAATGAATATGAGCCTTGTGTTTACAAGAAGATTAGCGGGATTTCTTTTGTGTTTTTGGTCTTGTATGTGGATGACATACTACTCGTTGGAAACGGCATTCCTACCTTGCAATTTGTTAAGAGATTGCCTAGGAAAGTGTTTTGCAATCAAGGACTTAGGGGATGCAACTTATATACTTGGTATCAAGATCAATAGGGATAGATCTAGGAAGCTGCACAGACTAATCCAAAGTAAATATATAAACAAGGTGTTGAAACAGTTCAACATGAAAAAATCAAATAAAGAATTCTTGCCCATGTTGCATGGTGTCACCCTTTCGAAGGTTGAGTGTCCATCCAACGAGATTGAGAAGGACCGCATGAGTAGGGTTCCCTATGCGTCGGCCACAAGATCCATCATGTACGTCATGTTGTGTACTAGATTAGATGTGTCATTAGTGTTGAGTATGGAAAGCAGATATCAGTCCAATCCGGGTGAGCGTCACTGGATTTCTGTCAAGAACATCCTTAAGTACTTAAGAAGAACTGATAATGCGTGCTTGATATTTGGAGGCGAGGAAGAACTTAATGTAATTGGTTACACTAACGCGAGCTTCCAAACCGACAAGGATGACGACAGATCACAGTCGAGGTATGTTTTTTTACCTAAATGGAGGAGCTGTGAGCTGGAAGAATTCCAAGTAAGAGACAGTTGCTGATTCTACAACTGAAGTTGAGTACATTGTTGTTGCAGGCGCAGCAAAGGATATTTTTTGGATAAAGAAGTTTTTCATTGAGCCTGGTGTGGTTCCTAGCATTGTGGATCCCATTGCGTTGTATTCTGACAACACTGGGCGGTCTCACAAGCCAAGTAACCCTGGTCACACCAGAAGTCCAAGCATGTACATAGGAGATTCCATCTCATTCGAGAGTTCGTCAGTCGAGGAGATGTGAAGATATGCAAGATTCCAACAGATGAGAATCTTTCAGATCCACTCATGAAGCCGCTCGTTCAGCGAAAGCACAAAGGACACACTGGATCTATAGCCATACGAGATGCACGAGATATGTAAGTGGGAGACTGTTGGAATAGGTGCCCTAAAGGCAATCTATATTTAGTATGAACATTATTTGGCTAGAATATTCGTTTATTATTTATGGAGATATTTAAAATAACGAAGCCATTAGATTACAATGTGTTGTTTATCTTAAATATCCCTAGTCCATTATATTGATTAACGTGACAATCACTATAGACTAGTATGTGGGTGGATTAATATGGAGATATCAAGTCCAACAAATGGGTATGCATTAGGATTAATGACATACTGGATTGACCCACAACGACAAGACTACATTATAAAGTCACAAGTGCGTCTCGTAGTGCTAATGGTATTCTAGTCCTTAGACTTGAAGTCACTATATACTCTAGTTGTGAAATATCGTGCTTTGATATTATCAAACGTTGCACCTTAACCCGGTAACTATAAAGATAGTTATCCGGCATGATAGGAAGCAAGCAGAGAGATGGTAGTAATGTAGAGAGGATTTGTCCATCCCACATAATGGGAGCAAATATCCACGGGCCACTCGAGCGATGGTGCTTATAGAATGTCTGGCCAGACTCAGATAAATCAACATAGGATATTGATGTTATTTGCATGGATAAGCATCTTCCTAGGATCGAGAAACTGATGTATTGGATATACGAGTGTGACTATTATGTCTCGTGCCCAATACGGATATGGATACAAAAGGGATAATACAATACGGTAACATTGGACACAAGGTTTGTCGGATCACTAACTATTTCTATTAGTTAGGTGACATAGATGTGTTGCTAGACACCGCTCTATGTCAGTAATAGTTTCTACCAACTAAGTAGAAATCTATGGGGTCACACACCATATGGATTAAACTGGATATGAGCATTAATTAGTAGGACTAATTAATCAAGAGGATCTAAACGCAACCACAAGCAAAGTTAGTAGGACTAATTTACAAGGTAGACTAATCAGTGTATGGACATGATTAGTATTGTGGAAATTATGTAGTTTATAAGGAGTTATTAACTATATAAAGACATCCCAGCTTGTTATTTTCTCAAGCGACCTCCTACCCGTCCGCCCTAGTGATGTCGGGCACTCCTTGTGGCGCGACTCTTGCTCCGTTTTTCGTGATCTCTTGTCTCCTTCTTCCGTTTCTAGCACTACACGTGGTGAAGGATTCCAACTACTAATCCAAGGTGTGAATACTCGTAGAGACGAAGATACAATTCGTCGTAGTGATCACATAAACCAAGGCACACAATTCTCTTCTCTTATCATGTTATGAAAAGCTTACCTGCATTCCGTGGAGGGTATTGAGCAGGATTAATTTATTGTTATTCCGCTGCGTTACATGTATCAAAACCCTACAGATTTATCAGTGGCTAATGCAGTTTGAAATCGATTTTGCGGTCAAGGTATTCACTGGAGGCAACGTCGCTCACATTGTTGTCGAAACGAGCCAAGTAGTGAATTCGATAATCATATTGCATGCCCAATTATATGCTCAGGGTGTTTATGTGGCAAAGATTTGTCCATCATGTAAGGGTGTTGCAGTTGGGGAATAGAAAAGTGTTCATAAAATATGGCTAGAAAGAAGTGATAATTAATAAATGTGTGTACTGACCCTCAACCCATGGAACAACATGATGATGGAGATCATGTCCATTTGCTTGTGGATGTCGCCCAATAGGAGGCTAGCCAATGAAAATTTGATACATTTGGACAGCAATGGCTAAAGGAAGGACCTATGGGATTATTTCAGTCGTTGTAGTGCCATGGTAAACAAAGAGGGATAGGAGACAAGCTATGAATTGAGGATATGCTAAGGTGGCGTCTCGATTGGTTTTCACGAAACAATTTTTTCCTATTCATGTTGGTTGTGCACTAGTCGGTGCACTTATGAGGCGCGATTGTAGTCACCAGATAATTAATTGATCCAACAACTATATGTACATTTGGTAGATGGAGCATGCACAACATGTACCGTCATGAGAAAAAGTTAAGTCGTGAGCCTGGATGCCCCCATGGCTTTCAACACACAAATTATCACTCGTTGCTCAATTGGCGAAGGAGAGCCTTTTCGCCAATGGTCATTGGAAAATGGGCAAACATTTGATGAAGAGGACATCTTCCCAAGGGACACTTGTTTTATTTTGGCTGTTAATGAAAGTCTTGGTGCTCGAATTCCATCGAGTGACAAAATACTCCAAAGACGGATCATCTTTTTAGATGGTCATGTATGTAGAAGCCCGAGAGCAGCTATATATGCAAGTGTGTTCCAAGAGTTTTCCCTCAATCCCCGACACCATACTCTTTACCCATTGCGTCCAACCAATAGATGGGGATGTGAGAAGTTGAAAATAGACCAGAGAAGAAGCTCATAGCCGTTCTATACTTCAGTCCAGATGTAAGATGTATGTATTAGAGTTTCACCATGTACCAAAAGGGAGATTCAGGAACACAAAGTTTTGGAGCAGTGGGACTACGAGACGGAAGAGGTATGAATTCTCGATTGTAGGTCTAGGCAAAGTAATTGGCAACCTTCTAGAATCGGGCATCAGACATGCCAGAAATGAGATTAATAGACGGAAGTCTCGAGTGTGGTGTCTCGTTTGCAACAAATGGTTATTCTGGACATTGGCCTATATAAGAGATAGAGTCAGAAGAAGTTGAAGATGTGAAGAAGTAACGAGTTAACACCTGAAAGAGGGGATATGAATTGATGGTTAAAATTTGGAGAGAATGGCCATCGAATGAAGGCTGTTGATACGTGCCATATAGTTAGTGCATGATCCCTATGTTGCATGCTTCCCTTTTGCGCGCCTCCCTTCGCTGAAGGAGCCAATGCAAAAGGGACTCATGCATGGGGCTAACGTTGATGCACGTGCTTTAGCTATTCACTCGACGAACATAATATCAATTTTTAAGAATAGAGAAGTTAATGGGAAGATGCGTTATCATACCAAGGAAGGGGTGAGTTAGTTGAAGAGACAAGTTGAGCGAAGATTAGAGTGAATGGTCAATTGCGGGATTATGAAGAGGGTTCGCGACATGTTATAAGGAAATTGCCGAGCTGGCAGTGGGGAACGTGTGTCAAGGTCCTTTGCCTATAAAAAGGGTTATTCTAGGTTCGGAGAAGGCATCAGATTCTCATTACCGTGAGGAATTGTGTACAATTTGTAGAGTGCATTTCGCTCATTCTTTATCAATTGTAACAACTCCTTGAGATCTGATTAGTCCCATATGTGATTAGTGATTCGCTAATGGTATGTGATGGTCTTTACGTCCTGGACTGGATGTTGATTCTCACTTGATTATTGTCATTTCAATCATCTATTTCAAATTTATTTGTTCTTCCCCAGATTCTCCTGTCGGTTATAATTTAGGAACTGTTTCTTCCTGCTATTTGGTGATTAAGCTGAAATTGTGAAACCCTTAGCTAAAAAGCCACATTGACATTTCTAACACACTGTCACGCCCGAAAACAGGGGTGAATTATTATTATTATTATTTTTTTTTTAAATAAAACTGAAGGAACTGATCGAACAAGTGATGAACAGAAAACCTTAACTTTTATTACACAAACTGAAATATGTTACAGAGTAGTCAGAGCTACTAACGGTTCCCAACCCAACTATATTACAAACAAAACGAGTTGAGACTCGTTTCAAAAGCTATAGACAAGCTAGCACTCCAAACGTCTAAGACAACTCAGGGACCGAACCATCAGCACCACTACAACTTGTACCTGTAAAATATTAGGGTGAGCTTACTGCAAGCTCAGTAGAGGATATCAAAGAGACAGTCCAAGCACGTATTGTTTCATGGTACACGTATCACATAATCATGCTATCACAGTTCAATATAAACATGTATATGTCAAGTCATGCATATGCAATTCTTTAATCGTTTTATTATCTTCATGGAACCTGGGGTGCTCACATGCGCGGTCGCAGCCCGGAGTGAGTCAGCCGCCCTCCGCATACGTACTCTCAACTGGGAGCGGAGTGCCCCACCTGCCATCAAGCCGGCAGTGCTTTCTGCACCAGGCCTCGGGTGCAATCAGGGTCTTTGACCCAAAGGATGTACAATCCCTAACCCCGTCCATTTTATCTTTCCACTTTCATATTTAATTTCACATGCAAATCGTGCATGAACATCAACATCGATAATATCATCATGCTAACAGCATATCAACAATCAACACAGTTGATAGCATGTATCCAGCATAGTCACGAATATCAACTGTATATTCGAATAGCAATTTCAGCAGCATCTCTATATGATTCAGATACTCAATAACAATTTGACAGCACCTCCACATGAATCATATATCAACTTACAATTTCACAATAATCCGGCATAACATCGACACAGTAATAATAATTCGATAATTATAACAGTTATATCGAAGCAGTACAACGACTAGCATATAAACAGGCATCGCAATACGTTTAGGGCTATAACGTTGAGATTCCCTACCTCGGTCCGACGAAGCTGCTAATATAATATTATAGAACCTCCAGAACCTCCGAATACAATATGGAGAATATCCTCCGCTAATCTCTCTAGCTCTCTCTCTAGTGTTTGACTGAAAACTGGAATGAGAATTAACTATAACGTCGGGTTCTATTTATAGGGGAGGCCGACGAGTAACGTTGCGATGCATAGGGGAGTGTCGTGTCAGATTCCCGGGCGGCTGACTCGCCCGAGCTAGACACGTGTCTTGCTTCGGGGTTGTGGGCCCGCATGACCAACCAAACATATGGTCGTGCATGGCTCCCATAGCTTCCACGTGAGGAAACCCCACGGCAAGGGTTTGCTAGTGTGGCCAATTCAACGAAATGGTGACACCTAACCCAATCACCTATAACCCAATTCATTCCTGTAACTTTCTCTTGACTTCCTTCCCATTTCATTCCTATCCCTCTCGGCCACATCATCCATTATGTCACACCAAGTTGAAAGCCTTCTAAATGTTACTGGTGTGAACATGAGCAATTTATAGTGTAGTGTGATGAGTGTTTTCTTTATTTGTTGAATTTGTCTATGTATGTCCAACTGGAAGGTCAGTATTAACTTTTATATTCATTGTGGAAACAATTAAAGTAATTCATACCAAGATAAATGAGGTAACCCATAAGTATTCCATATTTTAACGATAAACTTGGAGCAAACTAACAAAATCATAATTTTTACCATAACAGCCAAGTATTAATATTATTATCATGGTATACTTGTATTTGTTTTCCAGGACTCACTTTGAACTAATACTACAACTCTTTTATCAAAATATGTCTTAGAAGCATTCTCAAACCAATGCTTAGTTTAATTAGTTATTCTAGTGAACAAGGCCACATGTACTTGTACTGGAGTTATGATAATCATTTTCATTTGAAGAAGTACTTTCTTTTTTTTTTTTTTTCTTCTAAACAAATTAACATCAGTTTAGACAAATAACTAAGATAGTCATGAAAATTTTTCTTTAGAAATCAAGGGACGTTCTAATTGATGTTTTATTTGTTATTTCTTTTCTGACTATTATATTTGTCATTTTCAAACTCATAAGAATACTATTTCTCACAAAGATAGCAAAACCACTATAAATATTGCCAACAGTGTAGTATCACAAAACATAACATGTTCCAACTATTCTCGATTAAACTTTCTTTTTTTTTTTTCTATAACTACATTTTATTTGGAAGAGGTCCTAATTTACTTCGAACAATTGTGACCATAACATAACGTGGTAAATAAAATACATGGTAACCACATTAAATTTTATTTATATGATCACTACGTCTACTCTAACAACAGTGGTGTTATAACATGGACACTTATTATTATTAAAATTTTGTTGTTGATATAATCCTTCAAAGAAAAACGAGATATTACATCTCCACCCCCTTAAAAGAAATTTTGTCCTCAAAATTTAAGACATACCTTCTGTAAATAAGTGAGGATAGTTCTCTCGCATCAATGTCTCGCGCTCCCAAGTCATTTCCTCTATGCCACCACGACTCCATAATACTTTCACTAAAGGAATTGATCGTCCTCTTAGAATCTTCTCTTCGTGATCCAGAACTCGAATAGGTTTCTCTTCAAACAATATGTCATCAGATACGTCTAAATCCTCAAAATGTAAGACATGAGACGGATCAGGTTCATATTTTCTCAGCATAGAAACATGAAACACACTATGAACGCCTGAAAGCTGAGGTGGTAATGCCAAACGATAAGCTACTTCGCCAACTCTTTCCAGAACCTCAAACGGGCCAATAAAACGTGGCGATAACTTTCCTTTCTTCCCAAATCGAATCAGACCTCTTCTAGGCATAACTTTCAAGAAAACGTGATCACCCACCTCAAAATATAATGGCCTACGTCTCTGATCTGCATAACTCTTTTGACGACTCTGAGCTGTAAGCAGTCTCTGCCTAATAAGCTTAATCTTCTCGGTTGTCTCCATGACAAGCTCAGGTCCTAAAATAGGCGTGTCTCCAACTTCAGCCCAACATAAAGGCGATCGACAAGGTCTACCATATAATGCCTCATAAGGTGCCATCCCAATGCTAGCTTGAAAACTGTTATTATATGCAAACTCTACAAGAGGTAAATGGTCCTCCCAACTTCCCTTCAGATCCATCACACAGGCTCTAAGCATATCTTCCAGAATCTGGATAGTTCTCTCGGATTGACCATCTGTCTGAGGGTGGAAAGCTGTACTAAAGCATAATTGAGAACCTAGAGCATGCTGCAAACTCTGCCAAAACTGAGAAGTAAATCTAGGGTCTCTGTCAGAAACAATAGACACCGGAACTCCATGTAAACGTACAATCTCTCTGACATACAAACGACTCAAGACGTCTAATGAGTCAGTCATACGAATGGGCAAGAAATGAGCTGACTTGGTCAAACGGTCAATAATAACCCAAACAGAGTCATGCCCTCTAGGTGATCTCGGAAACCCAGAAACAAAATCCATAGTAATGTGTTCCCACTTCCACTCAGCTATAGGCAAAGGCTGTAATAATCCTGCTGGTCTCTGGTGTTCTGCCTTAACCTGTTGACAAGTCAAACATCTAGACACAAACTGTGACACGTCTCTCTTCATCCCATTCCAATTGTACTGGCGACACAAATCACGATACATCTTAGTGCCTCCTGGATGAACTGCTAAACGAGAATTATGGAATTCCTTAAGTACTTCTTCTCTCAACTGATCCACCTTTGGAACGAATACTCTTCCTCTAAGCCTTAAGCTATCATCTGCATGAATAGACCAACCCTCCTTTGCATTACCCCCTTTAACTTGCTTCTTAATTTCCTCCAATTCAGAATCAAGTCGTTGTGCCTCAATAACTCTAGTAAGAAGAGTAGGTGTAGCAACTAAGCTCCCCAGAAAACACAAGTCATCCTGCTCCTCTAAACCCAAGTTATACTCATTGATTGAGCTAATCATATGCCACTCTCTGATCAAAATACTTGCAATAATTCCTCGAGACTTCCGACTTAAAGCATCAGCAACAGTGTTAGCTTTCCCTGGATGATATTCCAAGGTAAAGTCATAATCCTCTAAGTACTCCATCCATCTACGTTGCCTCATGTTAAGATCTTTCTGAGTAAATAAGTACTTGAGACTCTTATGATCAGAAAATACCTCAAAGCATTCGCCATAAAGATAGTGTCTCCAAGTCTTCAACGCAAAGACAATAGCTGCTAACTCCAAGTCATGTGTAGGGTAATTAACTTCATGAGATTTCAACTGTCGAGAGCCATAAGCCACAACTTTCCCTAACTGCATCAATACACATCCTAAACCCTCCTTAGAAGCATCACAATAAACGGTATAGCCCAAGCCTCTTTCTGGGACCACTAAGATTGGAGCACTCGTCAATCTCTTCTTCAACTCTTTAAATACTCTCTCACAAGAATCATTCCAAGCAAACTTCTCTCCCTTCCTAGTCAACTTCGTCAATGGGCCTGCTAAACGAGAGAAATTCTCTATAAACTTCCGATAATACCCAGCCAGCCCTAGAAAACTCCGAATTTCAAATACAGTCTTTGGCCTCTCCCAATTCATAACAGCCTCAACCTTGCTAGGATCAACTGCAACTCCAGATTCAGACACTACATGCCCAAGAAACTTCACCTCAGTCAGCCAGAATTCACATTTGCTGGCTTTACCATAAAGTTGGTTGTCTCTAAGAACCTGTAACACCAACCTCAAGTGTTTCTCATGCTCCTCTTCCGACTGAGAATAGATTAAGATATCATCTATGAACACGATCACAAACTGATCAAGATAAAGCCTGAAGATGCGGTTCATCAAGTCCATAAATACCGCTGGCGCATTAGATAACCCAAAAGGCATCACTAGAAACTCATAATGACCGTATCTAGTCCTGAAGGCAGTTTTTGGTATATCTTCCTCTCTAACCCTCAACTGATGATACCCCGAACGAAGATCAATCTTCGAAAAACACTTAGAACCCTTCAACTGGTCAAACAATTCATCTATTCTGGGTAGAGGATACTTATTCTTGATAGTGACTCGATTAAGCTGCCTATAATCGATACACAACCTCAAAGTCCCATCCTTCTTCTTAGCAAATAGTACAGGAGCTCCCCACGGTGAGAAACTAGGTCTAATATACCCCCGATCAGATAAGTCTTGGATTTGGGTCTTAAGCTCCTTCAGCTCAGCTGGAGCCATACGATATGGTGTAATAGAGATAGGTTGAGTACCAGGTTGTAAATCAATAAAGAACTCTACTTCCCTGTGAGGAGGTAAACCCGGTAACTCATCAGGAAATACGTCAGCAAATTCGCTAACGACACGTGGCAAAGTAATGACTTGTCCAGACTCATCTGAACCTGATAAACTGGATAACCACCCATCCCGATGATCACGCCATTGAGAGTGTCTCAATGATGAAGGCAATATATCTCTAAAGTTCCCGGTGAACTGGAAACGAGTACCATCTGGGGTAACTGCCGTCACCCGCTTCTCATGACAATCTAATACAACAAAGTGAGCAGACAACCAGTCCATGCCCAAAATGATGTCGAACTCGGCCATGTCTAGAACTCTCAAGTCGAAAGTGACTCGAGCATCAGAAATAACTAGCTCACAGTCTCTGCAGACTTTATCAACACAAGTTCTCCCACCTAACGGTGAGTTCACTCCCAAAACAGCATATAGAGGTTCCGAAGATAAGCCAAGTAATGAAACACATGAAGCAGATATGAAGGAATGCGAAGCGCCAGAATCAAACAAGACATCTACCCATGTATTGTGCAATAAAAATGTACCTCGTATAACAGAGTGATCATATGAGGGCTCCTCAACTGGATAAAGTGCAAAAGCTCTACCCTGAGACCCCTGACTTTGCGCACCAGCTTTGCCTTTTCCTCGACCATAGCCCGCCTGCTGGGACCCTCCTGAAGTCTGTGAAACTGGTGGCCTAGAAGAATGCTCAGATGGTGCAGGACGAAACTGCGACTGCTGGTTCACACTACCCTGCTGAGATCCCCCACCATAACCTGTAGCATTCCCACGAGGACACTCACTACGGTAGTGGCCTGACTGACCACACCCCCAACATGTAACACTACTCCTCTCTTGGAAACCACGACCTTGTGGACGAGGAGGCCTAAAAGATTGGCTTTGGGGCTGGGAATAAAACGTCCTCTGTCTCTTGCCATAATCATTCTCCCTTTGGTTTGACTGTCTCCCCTTCTGTTGGTAACCTCGGTTCTGACCCTTAGTCTCCCATATACCTTTAGAATCAGCCAACTCTCTCTCAGCAACTAAAGCAGACTCTACAACCTCAGAATAAGACTCCAAGCGTAAAACTGCTATCTTGCCTCGAAGAGATGGAGAAAGACTCCACTCAAACAACCTAGCCTTCTCGGTATCATCAGACACCATATTAGGGGCATATCGGGCAAGCTCAGTAAACTTTGCCTCATACTGCATCACAGACATACCACCCTGCTTCAAGTTTAAAAACTCTCGAGCCTTAGCTGCCCGAACCACCTCTGGAAAGAACTTCTTCAAAAACATAGTCTTAAAGGTCCTCCACGAGATAAGTGATATGTCAAGGTTAGAGGTAACCAAATACCACCACTGATCAGCCTCATCTTCCAACTGGAAAGTTGCTAACCTTACTCTAGTCTCATCTCCCAAGATCCCCATAACAACAAAAGTCTTCTCAATCTGTCTTACCCAATGTTCAGCTGCAACTGGGTCAGGGCTACCTCGAAAAACAGGTGGATTCTGTCTCTTAAACTCCTTAAGTGCCTTCATAGTATCAGGGTTAGCACCCTGGTTAGGAACAGACGCACTACTATCTCCATTCGTACCATCCCCCAAGTTTGCTGTAGCCATCTCCAACAAAAACATCTAAAATGTCATACCTATAAACTTATGAGGTAGGATCAGGTCAAGCACATAAAACACATAACACATAATATTCCTAAGCCATTACCCCAAGCCCGAGGTGTTTCGTATACCTAAGCTCTGATACCAAGCTGTCACGCCCGAAAACAGGGGTGAATTATTATTATTATTATTTTTTTTTTTAAATAAAACTGAAGGAACTGATCGAACAAGTGATGAACATAAAACCTTAACTTTTATTACACAAACTGAAATATGTTACAGAGTAGTCAGAGCTACTAACGGTTCCCAACCCAACTATATTACAAACAAAACGAGTTGAGACTCGTTTCAAAAGCTATAGACAAGCTAGCACTCCAAACGTCTAAGACAACTCAGGGACCGAACCATCAGCACCACTACAACTTGTACCTGTAAAATATTAGGGTGAGCTTACTGCAAGCTCAGTAGAGGATATCAAAGAGACAGTCCAAGCACGTATTGTTTCATGGTACACGTATCACATAATCATGCTATCACAGTTCAATATAAACATGTATATGTCAAGTCATGCATATGCAATTCTTTAATCGTTTTATTATCTTCATGGAACCTGGGGTGCTCACATGCGCGGTCGCAGCCCGGAGTGAGTCAGCCGCCCTCCGCATACGTACTCTCAACTGGGAGCGGAGTGCCCCACCTGCCATCAAGCCGGCAGTGCTTTCTGCACCAGGCCTCGGGTGCAATCAGGGTCTTTGACCCAAAGGATGTACAATCCCTAACCCCGTCCATTTTATCTTTCCACTTTCATATTTAATTTCACATGCAAATCGTGCATGAACATCAACATCGATAATATCATCATGCTAACAGCATATCAACAATCAACACAGTTGATAGCATGTATCCAGCATAGTCACGAATATCAACTGTATATTCGAATAGCAATTTCAGCAGCATCTCTATATGATTCAGATACTCAATAACAATTTGACAGCACCTCCACATGAATCATATATCAACTTACAATTTCACAATAATCCGGCATAACATCGACACAGTAATAATAATTCGATAATTATAACAGTTATATCGAAGCAGTACAACGACTAGCATATAAACAGGCAACGCAATACGTTTAGGGCTATAACGTTGAGATTCCCTACCTCGGTCCGACGAAGCTGCTAATATAATATTATAGAACCTCCAGAACCTCCGAATACAATATGGAGAATATCCTCCGCTAATCTCTCTAGCTCTCTCTCTAGTGTTTGACTGAAAACTGGAATGAGAATTAACTATAACGTCGGGTTCTATTTATAGGGGAGGCCGACGAGTAACGTTGCGATGCATAGGGGAGTGTCGTGTCAGATTCCCGGGCGGCTGACTCGCCCGAGCTAGACACGTGTCTTGCTTCGGGGTTGTGGGCCCGCATGACCAACCAAACATATGGTCGTGCATGGCTCCCATAGCTTCCACGTGAGGAAACCCCACGGCAAGGGTTTGCTAGTGTGGCCAATTCAACGAAATGGTGACACCTAACCCAATCACCTATAACCCAATTCATTCCTGTAACTTTCTCTTGACTTCCTTCCCATTTCATTCCTATCCCTCTCGGCCACATCATCCATTATGTCACACCAAGTTGAAAGCCTTCTAAATGTTACTGGTGTGAACATGAGCAATTTATAGTGTAGTGTGATGAGTGTTTTCTTTATTTGTTGAATTTGTCTATGTATGTCCAACTGGAAGGTCAGTATTAACTTTTATATTCATTGTGGAAACAATTAAAGTAATTCATACCAAGATAAATGAGGTAACCCATAAGTATTCCATATTTTAACGATAAACTTGGAGCAAACTAACAAAATCATAATTTTTACCATAACAGCCAAGTATTAATATTATTATCATGGTATACTTGTATTTGTTTTCCAGGACTCACTTTGAACTAATACTACAACTCTTTTATCAAAATATGTCTTAGAAGCATTCTCAAACCAATGCTTAGTTTAATTAGTTATTCTAGTGAACAAGGCCACATGTACTTGTACTGGAGTTATGATAATCATTTTCATTTGAAGAAGTACTTTCTTTTTTTTTTTTTTCTTCTAAACAAATTAACATCAGTTTAGACAAATAACTAAGATAGTCATGAAAATTTTTCTTTAGAAATCAAGGGACGTTCTAATTGATGTTTTATTTGTTATTTCTTTTCTGACTATTATATTTGTCATTTCCAAACTCATAAGAATACTATTTCTCACAAAGATAGCAAAACCACTATAAATATTGCCAACAGTGTAGTATCACAAAACATAACATGTTCCAACTATTCTCGATTAAACTTTCTTTTTTTTTTTTTCTATAACTACATTTTATTTGGAAGAGGTCCTAATTTACTTCGAACAATTGTGACCATAACATAACGTGGTAAATAAAATACATGGTAACCACATTAAATTTTATTTATATGATCACTACGTCTACTCTAACAACAGTGGTGTTATAACATGGACACTTATTATTATTAAAATTTTGTTGTTGATATAATCCTTCAAAGAAAAACGAGATATTACACACACGTTTGATTGTTGGTAAGTGATGTCAGTAGAATCCATCCTGCAGCGTAGTTATGCGTCTATTTCTATAGTGCATGTAGCGGAATCTCTGACGAACATACGCTTCCAAGAGGTTAAATGATAGATGTTAAAAAGACGAGTTCAAAATCAAAGCACCAAATAAAATGAGTTACTTTTCACAGATATTTATCTCAAAATGAGTGCATGTTTGGTTCAAGATTAAAATCTTATTTGAGATTTAAATATGCCAAAAAATTTAATCTTGTTTGTTTTGTACATTTTTTGAGTCAGATTTTAATTTAGGTTGACTAATAATCTGCAGATTATATAATCTCCGATTTTGAATTTTTTTTAAGTTTAACGTCACAAAAACTATACTCTATCATCTTGTTAATGCATGAATTGTTAATTTGTGCAAACGTGTAACATCTTAGACGTATCATAAGCTCAAATAAAGAGATTTACTATAAATTTGATAGTAAAAGCTAAAAGTGTTGCCAAACGCAATTAAATTTTAATTCCAGATTTTCAGTACATGCCAAACATTTTTCAAATTATAATTTCAGCCAACTTATCCACCACAATTTATATTCATCGGATTATTGAAATTTTAAGCTGAAACCAAACAGGCTGTGAGACTAAAATTCATAGCCAAAGTGGCACTAACTAGCATAAATGTGGACATGATTTTGAACAAGAAAATGAATGCTCACCCTAATAAACACCCAAGCAAGAAGAGAGGGTTGTTATCTTCTTTTGAGATGATGGTTGTAGATGAGAAGCATTCAAAGAAAGGAGACCTATCATCCCAGACAAAGCCTCGAACCACGTGGCAACATCTGAGGCCACTTAGAGACCTACAAAGACCGATTAAAGCAGGTAGCAGACCTACAGCATAGCATAGGATAGGAGGTCTACTGTGTCAGTGATGAGAGGGATAGAGAGAGAGAGGAGGAGGACAAAAAAGTGAAGAGGACAGTTACCGGCGGAGAAGCCGCCGGAGAGACGCCGTCAGCTGCGTGTAGGCATGGCACTGTGGTGGTGGTGCTGGTGGGTGGGGCCCAAAGCATTTCACAGTCTTGGGGTCTTATTGGAAAAGATACTGCAGTGATACGATTATGGGGAGATATCGCTTTCTCTCTATTGTACTTTCACCATCTTTTGGCTTGTGTTGGGTAAATCCCCCAGCATTTTTCATCTGTCCTTTTCTTTTCTCTCAAATACGATAAAAAAATCTAAAAAAAAAAAAATTACAATAAAAATCTGAAACGGGCTGACATCTGAGTTTAATTATAGTTTGTTTGTTTTTTCTCATTTGTAAGTAAGAATTAAAATTTCTCAAAAAAAAAATAAGAATTAAAGATGATTTTGGGTTGAAATTTGCATTTTATTTAAATCTACATTTTTTTGAGAAATAATCTACATTTACATATTCAGGTTGTTTCGACACTAAATTTTTTGTAAAAATTGAATTTAGATCTTAACTTTTACAAAAATGTGGGAGTGTTAGTTTTTTGTCAAACATGCGCCCGAGTATAATTTAATCTGGTGATCGGGGGTTTGAAAGCTGTCAATTAAAATACTGGTAAAACGTGCACCTCAACATTAGATTTTAAAAAGAATATATCCGGTTTCGGCCATTGACTTTAAATAAACTTGGTCACTTGTAACTTCATTTACACTTTTCAGATTTTACAATAACTGGTGTAATGATGATGTGTGAGTTTGGTATGACTTATAATTCATTCGACTTTTAAAATGAGTTTGGTATAATTCTTTTGAGCTTTTAAGTTAACTAAGTAAAAAAGTTTTAGACAAAGACTAATTTTGGTATGATTTATTTGTAACTCAAGATGACTTATAGGTTTATGCTAAAAAAATATACTACAAAAAAAATGAACAAAAATGTTATGTACCTTTGGTAAAAAAAATGTTCAAGTTCAAAAATTTGAAAAATCCAACTTTTTCTAAACTCAAATTTAACAAAATGAATTACTAACTTTGTCTTAATTTATCAACAATCACACGTTCAAATCCCTCCTTGGGTCATGTTTAAAGTCTATGATATCCCCACTTAAAAGTCACGTGCAAGCCTCACGTCTAATTATGTCAAAAAACAGACGGCTGCAAACTTCGGGTACTAATTTGCAATTTTTTTGGAAGTATGGTACTGTGACTGCACCATTATACAATTTTGGTACCAAATCCACGATTAAAATAAACTATAGGTACCTCCAGTGCAATTTTGCCGAACTTTTATCGCATCAACTAAGAACTCGACTTAGCAGTTTAAAAGATCATGCCAAACGCACTCTATAAAAGCCGACTGCCTAATCCTGCATAAAGTTAAAAAGAAATAAAATTCCATAGGAAAAATTAATTCAGTTTACTAATCTAACCATCCACACAAGACCATTATCTCATGCTATACAAATGTTCAAGATCTTGTTATCATATTTCTGCTTGAGAATAAGAGAAATAATGGTCCGGTTTGAATAAAGAGGTTTGGTGAATCTCAACATAAAGTTAACCAAAACTTCAATACAAAATTTGTAGGATCCACATTTCATTCATTTTCTGCTCACATAAAAGTCAAAATTTCAAAATCCTAATACAATATATGTTAGATGTTCTAAACCATAAAATCTTGTAATCTAAACAAGGCCAACTTTCAGAATTCTTCTAAAAAGAATATGTTTCAGGATCAAGAACATTGAGAGGAAAAGAAGATCTAAAGAAATGTTGACAACATCGAAACCATTAAAATTTGCTAGGAAGCATGATCGAAACATACAGAATTCATTATGTTTTTTTTAGATAGAAAGAAATTTTGACAACATCAAAACCATTGATTTGTCCCATTTTCGTTTCCAATTTTTCCTTGAACGAAATCCATAATTACAAGCATAGTGAAAGCGTCATATGATTGTGCAACGCCAAAGAAGTGGCAAAAATTTCCAATACCCAGCATGAGCAAAAGGTTGATAGACTTTCAAAAGAGCATTTCATGATTGAAACTTTAAACCATCAATTTCAGTTTCTCAAATTGAGTAATCAAATGTGTCTTTGGAACATCTTTTGGAATAAGAAAAAGACTTCATAACAAGCCCATCTTTTGAATCAAACAAAGATAATCAAACACTTCCTATATTAGATGTTGGGACCCCTACCCCGACTTCCCACTTCTCTGTCCTGAGAATAATGGAGAAGATAAACTACGGTTTGTACCATACTTAATTTTGGAGGGTGTCTGCTGATTTCCAAAAGTTCAGCTTGAATGGAGCTCTGGGGCCTGAATTTTCACTCTTTTTTAACTGATAACAGAATTATAACTCCCCGGTTCTTCGTTAGTAGAAAGATCCACCAAAATACCAAGGGGGATTTGGCATGACTTAAAAGCAGCTTATGGGTGAGTTTGGTATAACTTATTTAGAACTTAAGTTGTCTTATAAGTTCATGTCAAAAAAATCTATGACAAAAAAGATAAACAAAAAAGTCATGTGTGTTTGGTGAAAATGTTATTTAAGTCTAAAAATTCAAAAAAAGCTTCAAAAACCAAATTTTTTCTAGACTCAATTTTAACACTATGGACTTATAAGTCGAACTCCAACTTTTCAGCTTATAAGTCCATACCAAACCCCACTTATAAGTTGGCTTCAACTTATAATCCAAAACTGACTTATAAGCTGCTTATAAGTCATACCAAACCCTCCCTATAAGTCAGTTTTGAATTATAAGTTAAAACTAACTTATAAGAAGTGTTTGGTAGGGAATTATAAGTTAAAAAGATGGAGTCCGACTTAAAAGTCCACAATGTTAAATTTGAGTCTAGAAAAAGTTGAGTTATTCTTTGAGTTAGAACAACTCCAACAACAAAATTATCCTTAGACTAAATTTGTATGTGTCCTAAATTATATACTATCACTTTTTGAGTTGTTGCTCTAGTAGGTCACCTAATTAGTATCGCTCATCAACAATATTTTATTACTTTATAGTTTTTTTTAGAAGACTTCATAATTTTCATTATTAAACAATGATGTTACTTTATCTAATAATTTCCATACTTTAAATTCTAAATATTGAATTAATTAAACTATTGAAGCCAGTTAAAGGTAATTTATTTGTGTATTTTTTTTTTAGATTTACATCATAGAGTTAGGATCGTTCCCAAGATTTCATGCAGGGATTTCAAAAACTATACCACCGAGCTAGCGCATATTTGCATTTTTTGTGTCACACTTTGACTGTGGATAAGTACTTCTGAATTTTCTAAAATTCACCATTGCTACAAGAACCGCAACATTGAAGGAGCATAATGAGAAGCTTAAACCATGAAATTTGATTTTTTTTTATTGTTTTATCCGAGATGCAGTTGTACTCCGTTTGTGCCAACTTTGATCTAAAATAGGCAAGTGTAAATTTAGGCCAAATTTTGAACTAGTTGTTAGAGCTGTTTTTTAGCAAAACTGGCATAGATTTGTGCCACAGACGGTTTTTATGCCAGTTGTTGGAGAAGCTCTTGTACCGGAAGCCATACTTCCCATGTCAGAATATGGGGTAAAAGAACCCCCACGGTTTGAAGCAAAGACACTTTCACCTATTATAGTTTGGGAAATGACACTTCACCCCTTTAAAGTGCAAAGTTTCAAAAAAATTATCCTCCAAAATTGCGACGCAATTAGTCTGGGAGGGGGTCACAATAGTTTTAAAGACATCTTTTTTTTCTTAGAGCTGGAATGGCACAATCGGTGTCATGAAGTTTGATACATCGAAGTGACGAAAATATGTGTGTTTGCATTAAACCTAAGGGGGTGAAAGTGTGTTTGCATTAAACATAAGGGGTGAAAGTGTCTTCTACAAGAGAAGATGATGTCTCAAAAGAAGGTGACAAACTAGATCCAATCCACGATTTACCAAGGTGTAAATGCAGGTAGGTAAAAGGTGAAAATGAGCCGTAACAATTCATGTTTGCAGAAAACTTGAAACAGTGTCTTCATCGAAAGCCGCGGGCCCCACATTCCCCTTGCATGAATAGGGGATTGAATGTACGTGCATACACACTACCCACCACATCACAGGACTCGTGATAGCTTTGACTATGATATTTACTAGGGTATGTTCCTCTTACTATAGCAACATTTATTTGTTTATTTATTTTGACGAGAAGCACATTTATTTTTGTTAGGTTCACAGCTGCATCATTTCATCAAGTCTCTCTATAATTAAGAGTCTGTTTAGTATCCGTTTTAAAATAGAAAAACGTGAACAAAAAGTAAATGAATGACAAAAAAAAAATTTAAAAGTTAGAAAATCATTTGCTATGTGTTTAAAAATACAGTTTAAAATAAAATACACACTAGACAATAACAGAAAAGTTAGTGTTAATTGGCTTTAACAGCATTTTCTACACACAACGACTACATGTAATTGTTGTTATATGAATTTAACAAGAGCTGAAATTTATTTAACCATTGAAAGTACTAAAAAATCAGATTTTTTTTAAACGAATGCTTTTAAGTCTGTTTTTGCTATTAAACAGAGCTAACAGACGATGCCAAACATAGTTCTTGGAAAATAGTGTTTTAAATAGATTCGTTTAAACACATGGATATGAAACCGGCGCTAAGACATGTTTGTAATTTGAATTATTTTTTTAGTTCTAATTTTTTGAGTTTCAAGCATTTGGACCATATCTGCAGTGGGTGGATATTATGCTTTCATCAAATTTGGATGTGAGGATATATACGAGTCATCAGTTGTCAAAAGTCTTAATTTTCTATGAAAATTTATGAGGAGTTTTTTTATGTCTGATTTTTAGATGAACAAGATTGATATGGGTGATTTTCAGCTTTTAAATCCACTTGCAATTGACAGTTTCGGAGCCCCAATACTGGAACCTAATTGATAAGTTTCACTCATTAGTACCGCACAGTTTTAATATTTTAATCCTACATGCAAAATGCATTTGGGGACATAAAACCCCATCTAATTTTAATTTCTCACTACAATTCTCTGCAATACACATATGTTGGGTACATACTCTATGCAGTTTCAATTTCTCACGAAAACTCCTTCAGACACTTAGCCCAAACTTGATAACGGGGTAAATTTTTAACTGAAATTTATTCTGTGCTAGATCTATGAATGAAGAAAAATAACTTCAAAGACTATCACGTGATGAATTTCCGTTAAAAATTTGACCCATATTATCAATTTGGGAATAAGTGTCACATATTACTCATTCTTGTACCATTCGGACAATCAAGTGAGTGAGTAACAATCTAAAAATGCTTCGTATACTCTGCTAAAAGACCAAGACACATAAAATGATACTTAGCGAATACTTGGGTAAGAAAACAACTTGCTACTATCGTTTTGTGGAGACGTTTAACAAGAAAAAAAAAACTGATTATAAATTCCAAATATGTTAAAAATTAAGTTGAGAGTACTCCAATACAGATCGTGTAATTGCTCACCAATTGTAACATAAAAGTACTTCAGTAACCACCACGTCTATACCTACTGCTAGTGCAAAAAAAAAAAAAACAAAAACAAAAACAAAAACAAAAACAAAAAAACAACTTGGAAAGGTGATAACACAACATGACCCTATGTGTAACCTTAGGACGAGAGACGTGTGGGTGGTTAAGGGTAGAATAGGTTCTTAATGCTTTGCGGAAAGTGACTAGAGAGATAGAATAGGGGACAGAAAGCGGTTGCCGCAGTGTAAAGAGGAGTAGTATAATTTTTGTGTGATAAATTGGTGTGAATTTACAAAGACATTAGTGTTCCTATTTGAGATGATTCAATAGACGTAGGTTTCCCCCCACATACAATCAATTAGTTATAGTTGAGAAGAATTAACTTTAGGTGTAGTAGGACATTTGTTGTATTGATAGATTAGCAACAACTAACCAATTAACTAGGCACTATGGAGTAGCATGTTGTCCTACTACTACGACGACGTAGTGGTGTAAGTAAAACATGATAGTTATGAACGACCATGTGCTTATATTCAATTTGTAGAAGTAGCAATTTGATAGCGACTGAAATCAAAATCTAAGATGACAGTGAGAGCTCACTTCAAATTTTTGAGTTTCCCAAACTTATAGAAAACCAAGAAATATATGTATATTATTGATCGGGTGACTTTGACCCGTAATTTGATTAGTAAAATGATGTAAGAATTTGGTATCTTTTTATGGTAATCTACAATTAACATAGATGCGGATGAAAAAGTCAAACTAAAAATGTCGTGCTAAAACTTATGAAGGAGACATCTTTACTATTGTCCTATCCAATGCAGCTTGCTTGCTTGATTTATTATTTATTTATAGAATGGTATTCCGGTATTTTATTTTCCACCATTAGTTCTAATTTATCTTAGTCCATTAAAGCCCACCCCCTCTATCATTATGACATACTCACAATCATTTGCTTAGTACCTCTATTTCTTTCGTACCAGTTTGTTTCATTTTTCGTCACTATTTACAGAACAATTTTGACCCCTTAATTTAATTAGCAAAACGATACGAAATATTGACAAGTTTTTCATGCACCATGAAAACATTACCTAAAAAATAGTAATTATTTTGCTATCTAAATAACGGAGTCAAAGTGAACAGTTATGTGATGAAAAGTCAAACAAGAACTATACTAAAAACATTACGGAGGTAGCATTTGATACTCCACCACCACTTATTCAACGCACAATTTTCTTTTTTTTTTGAGTGGCTCGTGTGCAAGTGTTGACGGAGTAGATAGATAGATATATTCACAACATAGTTCCAATCAACTGGAACGTGTGAACACTATACACCACAAGAGGTGTATTCAATGCACAATTTACCCTAAAAGAAGTTGATAGATCTATCTTAGTACCAGTTCAATTCAGAAGTATAAAAAAAAAAGATTATGTCCGCGGGCACCCGGCCTTTGCCCTAGTCTATTCACTAACGAAGGACGCAAGTTTACTGATTACGTAGTTCATTAACAACTCAATCTTAAGCAACTCCTCTCACTTCAAAGAAATTCAATCAAGCAACTACAAGTTTCCGTTGTGGCCTTGTCCGCTGTTTTAAAACACCTATTGAGTAGCATCAACTATATTAGAATCAAGTAAACATTCCAATGAGACATTTCTGAATGCACTAGGACGAAATAGTTCATATGAGCTCCTAACACTTTAGTTATGACGTTTTGGACAATGCAATTGCAGTGGCTCGTCACCCCCGATAGTTTTTACAAACATGCATCAATAGAGAAGGTCTAGTAACAAAAAAATGTGACCCATATTGGTAACTCGTATCTGGGCTATCACTCTGGGAAGAAAGAGCAGGGACAGAGTGATAGCTCGCGAATCACAACAAATAATAGTACAAAGAAAGGGAGCAGCAACCTTTCACCTGACCAAACAAACATTTCTTGATGCAACAAATACCCATAAAAGAATTGTGACATGCTTTCTATAGATAATCATACTAGTATCCATTTATGTGCATTTCATTTACATGATTGGCAAGCCACTCTGCCCTGCAATGTCCAAGAGATGTTACATGTTACACTGTACATGACTTCAAAGTTCAAACCCCACGCCGGGTCTCAGCGAACTGTAAAATCTGAAATATCTACCTTCTCTTCCTAATTATCGACTGAGGCCAAAACTTTGCAATGTTTCTGCTATTCTGACATCTAACCGAAGGCTTTTGATACAACCAAATACAACTCTTGAGAGAGAAGATTTAGGTCACAATATTCTGCTAGTTTCAACCAAAGAAGCCTTTTCCTGCATTTCAAAACAAAGCAAACATAATATGAAACCTGGAGTACCAAAAATATATCATCACTTTTCACATTCTACATCCCTGCTACACAATCCAGACCATAACAACCATGTTCAAAGAGGACCAGGCCTAGGGTTTTTCTTCGAGAGAACAAATTACACTGACATTCTTTCTTCCTAATGTCAATATTGATTTTGGATTTCTATACAGGGTGGTTAATATTGTAATTTCATATAACCTAGCTGTCCTAACTCCTAAGAGGTATTGAGTAGAATATACCGAAAATACAATTTACAAAAATAAAACCCATTGGAAATAAATGAGCCCCCTTGGGCGAGAGTGTTTCTGTCAATTGTATTTCAGTTTTCATTTTTAGTACCCAAAATAAACAGCCTATGCCTCGATGGGATGTGAGTAAAACAATCTAACTATCCAGATGCAAATGTCACACCGCCAAAATCTTTCAAGTACGAAAGACACAATGTATTGAGAAATTTGAAGTATTTTAACGTACACTGTACTAAATATGTTGATGTAGTGAATTCGAGCACATTTCAGTTTGATGAAGAAGTGTCAAAACGGGCAACCCAGGCCAGGCCGGTTGAAATAACGAGGTAGGGTAGTATTTATAGAAAATTGAAGGGGGGGGGGGACTAAAATGTCATTTGTAGCTTTTTAAAACTCTGACGAAAATGCCCCCAAACTAGCCGTTTTCTGGTTGTTGAGGGAGCAAATTCGCCTTTTCAATAAATAAAGCTGGTTTATCAAAATTATGGCCGTTGGAAAGGGGGCGAGGCGGGTTGGGGGCCAGGTTAGCCCACCGGGTTGACCTTCTTTGACACCACTAGTTTGATGGCATAATATTCAAGCCCAAGCGTCATGAGAGAGAGAGAGTGAGAGAGAGAGAGAGAGAGAGAGAGAGAGAGAGAGAGAGAGAGAGAGAGAGAGAGAGAGAGAGACCTCAATTGGAATGACATTATCTGAAGGAAACCAGTTCATTAGAACTCCCAAATGCATCATAGCAGGAATCAACTTGAATACAACAGGGGTTGTTACCTGTATGTAGCAAACTCAGGAGGCTTAGTATGAAATGAAAAATCTGAAACACTCAAAAAAAAGGTTGCCAACATATGAAGACTTTACCAGACTCAGAGCTGTGGTTCCCAGGAGGAGGAGGTACATTTTTCCCTACATCAACAATAAAATATAATCAAATTAACCATATTTTTTCCCTCGATATCAAAAATACAAATAAAGGGTCGTCCAACACTTTGGATGTTAGATAGTAGTACTGTCCTATAAACTAAATGAAACAGTTGAGCATTTGGATAAAAAACAAGCACCATGCAATGAAACAAACGCAAACATGAAACTTCACAAAGGTCGGAGGAAGATTGAGACAATAGTAATGAGAAAAAATGAGAAAATGCCATGCTTCACCCTCTTACTTCAAGTCTAGTGTGGATTATAGTAGTGGGTGGTTTATTTTTGGATACACTATCTATAACATATGAAAGCTACTTTTAATGTCACACAAGTTTGAAATATAAGGGTGGCAAATAGATGGTGCAGTGTAGCAGCCCTCAAAAATATTAGCCCAAGTAAATAATATTTGTTCTTCCTTCTCATTGAGTCATTGGTATATGCGGTAACGCTTAACATTTCATATCAACTATAAATTTTGGCAGAAAAAGTAATTGAATCTCAAGTTATCAAACAACAGCTCATAACACCAAACTACTTGTTAGGGACCAGAGAATTTTAAAATTATTGAATAAGTCTTGACTTGATCTCAGAGGTTGTTCGGAGACCATATAAATCAGAGACCAGCAGAGCAATGGTGAAAGTGAACCGGATCTACGTCACATTAAACAACAATGGATTCTATACAATGTTAAACATATATTTGGACAAAAAATTAACCTAAAATATCTTCAAAATCTTGGTCCCAGACCAGTACAATGTATTTGAGTCCCAGAATTTCCTAGAGTGCCCATGGACAAAGATAATACTATTTCATCTCTAAGTAGTTTGCCACAATCATGATGCAGTGGGTATGAATATAAAGTATGACAGGCATTACTGAATGATTATGTAAAAGCAGAGACTGAATATAGACCGTTATCATAACGATTTAACTTCAGAGTGTGAAATTAATAAAGCCAAAAATTACCTCAACTATATGAAGGTTGGAGGCACGACTTAAAAGCACAAAAGCAAACTCTCCAATCTGAGCGAGCAATACTCCAACCTTACATAAAATTGCAAAGGATGGCATTTAATGTACGAAATAGAAGAAGATAAAAGCTGTCAATTTGCTGCATGAGCCTCATACACAGCCAATTAAGAGAGAAGAAACACAGCAAGGAAGATTAACTTACCAGAAATGATGTCCTACTGTTGTATCCAAAAGACTTGGTTACCACGGCGGCAACAGTAGTCTTCACAACAATAACTAAGATAACGGCTGCCAGCAATATATCCACATGGGACCACAGGAACTGTACATGTATGAGCATTCCAATACTTGAAAGGAAGAGAGCAGCGAAAAGGTTACGAATTGGTTCCACCTACAAGATGTAATGTGAACTTTTCAGTTTCCTCCCGGATAGTGATGCATCACTTTCATACAGCCTAACTCCTTAACCCATATTTGTGGTGGAAATATAATTTCAACTCTATCACTTCAGCATACTTTTATGTATTCATGACTATCAAATAGGCTTTTAGATGAAGAGATAGTCATAGAGTTTCAGGAGTTATCCAGCAAATTTCTTTCCAGGTCCAGTTGTAATCATAACAAAAAACCTGTTGCCTAGTTTTGAATAACATAGAAGAAAAGAGCATTTTCTGTCATCAGAATTGCTGGTTTGTCATTTTTCTTCAAGATTATTGAGCCTGATCGCCATTTATTTTCCCAAATTTGCTGCTATCACTAAGCTAGTGCTTTGACGTTTAGTCGTTTATTGCTGATTGGTCCTGAATCAGATCTACTCCATCCATTGCTTGGAACTTTCCAAGAAGCATCTTACAACAGCCTATTCATGCTGAGAAACCAACCCCCGAAACTGCGGACAATAAAACTCAGCAAAGGATCTTCACTGAGATGTGGTGTGCTGAAATTTATTTGATTATATGTCATGACTGCCCTTTCCATAATGCCTTCACTAAGAAAGTTCCTTTATGCTGCTTGCTACAGCCAATAAATATCAGATGTGGAAACAGTTCCTAACTAGTTACTACAATATTCCATATCAAGTAGCCTGTTGGTAATGATAAGCATGATTCTGTTACTATGTCTAGGTGACAAAAGATCAAAGTTGCGGAGATCTAACTGGCTTTAGGTTCAGTTCGTTGCATTCCAAAGCTGGGCTTTTCATCAGAATTCATAATTTCGAGTTCTTATCCTAAGGATCTAAAAATGAAGAAGCATGGTGACCATGCTGATGGACTTATTCATCAGAAACTTATTGCGGTGGAGCAAAGATTTGTAGTGCTTTGTTACTATTAAAACTGCCTTATTCCGGATTACACTTGCCACAGATGCTGAGCCCCCCAACCATTTACACGACTAAATTACTTGTAACTAAATATGTCTGAAAGGGTTGAAGAGAACAAACTGTAGGTCGCACATATTCTCTAAACAATATTGCCACAGGCTTTACAGTCTTCAAGATACCAGCGAACAAGTGCCACGTATGCTCACTTTCAAGTCTAGTGTTAGGAAATACGGGAATGAGGAATCTACCACATCCAAGAATAAAGCATGGTTTTAAACATCCACAGAATTTACAGCATACTTCAGTTGATATGTTTCAGAATTTGGCAAGGCTGGCATGTTACAGCTGAGATTGTCAAGAGCTTCTGTAATCTTCAAGTTTTGGTTCTCATTATACCATATGACTAATATGTCAGCAATATAGCACTGTTCAACAATAAGATGATGCGCATTTTCATGACAAGGGAAATGCGTCCAAATTCACAATTATACCACCCATCCTCATAGTTACTTCAGCTTTGTACCCATGTTTGACGCACTGGATCAGTAAGCTAGTGAGCAAAAAGAATACTTGTTTCATCTAATGGAATGGTAATTTGGCTTGAACATATGTTTATATGCATAATTTTTCATATTTGTTGAAAGCAACAAGAGCCTACATCAAACTGATTTATCAGTGCCTTGCTAGAGTAAATCTCTGTTCTCAAGGAATAGCATGTATAAGAAGACCCGACGAAAATACTCCAGCATTATCCCAGGATACAATATAATGAAGCATGACCATGTTTCATTTGCATTTTAACCAGAATAATGGCATGAGATCTTTAATCCAATGACCAATCTTAATAAATTACTTCACAGAATACAGGAAAAAACAAAAATAGTTTACCTGGTCTAAGGTATGCTGTGCAAAATCAGTGGTTGATATCATTACACCAGCAACAAATGATCCCAACTCAAGGCTAAGGCCGAGCTTGTCACTGCACTGAGAATTTGTGGTGTATGAACAGACAATTAAGAGAGGTTTTAGCAAACTCAAGTTGCAGAAAACATATAGACATGTGTCCCCATGTTCAGCAAGAAACAATCAATTTATACCAGGGGCCAAATGAAAATACATGCACCAAATCCAAGAACCATGAATAGTTCATTCAAATCCTCTATAATATCACGCAAGTGTATCATGCTAAAAGTATCTTTTGAGGTTGCTCATTGTCATTTTCAGTTCAAGTGAGCATTGTCAAGTGTGAGTATTTCATTTATATTTATACAATCTGTCTTTCATGAGTAATGTATGACTCGTAGTCTTAGCCACAATGTCAGGCCCAAAATATCATGAGGGCACCCCTAATTCTCAGATGGGAAGGGCACACGGTTAGACATTTTGTCAGGTGAAGAGTTCATCTCTGGGCCAAGCCTAGTGAGAGCACGAGGGAGGGTGAGGTAAAGGCATCCGGTGGGAGACAGGTGAAGAGTTCATCTCAAGCCCAGTGAGAGTATGAGGTAAGGGCATCCGCAAATGTTGGCTGGGGTGGGGGGTGGGCAGAGCACAATTAGGAGCTCCATGGCGAGTGTGCGCAATCCGGGGCAGTAGGCTCCAGCAAGGAAGGCGTCTCTCTCTCTCTCTCTCACACACACACACACACATGTATTTTACTTTGACTTCTGTTCATCTTGTCTATAAACATAATTAGAAAATAGAATAAATATGAGTGTTTAAAATGATACTAAATAAAAATATAATAACATTCAGCTTATGTTCCTGTATATATATACAAGTCAAATGAGTTTATTTAAAAGAGTGCGCCAAGGGGTGTTTATTGCTTCGAGGGAGGCCTCCTCTTGCAGATGGCCTAACTGCCCTTCCAAACCATGAGCTCTAACAGCCAAACAGTAAGAACTGAAGATCCAGCACAAATGCACAATGACACACTGGGACTCATGAAGTCAATGATGGAACGGGCCAACCCCAACAAGGTTTTCCAACCCAGTTCATCTAGTTCAGAGCCATTTGTTTTTTCAAGAACCAAGGCACAGGGTAGTCAATGTTGCTGTAGTGGAAAGTGGACTATTACACTTGGTGGCAGTTATTAAAGCATACCGAAAGATCCACGTGTTTGTAGAAATCACATAGATCTCAGTAAAATTGCAAGCAAATATCTACCTTGAAGGTGCATTAAGTCCAATTCAGAACACACTTGAACACTTACCCAAGCAGATAATAAGCAGAAAGCTACTGCTGCAAGCTGGTAAAGTTCATTTGTCTGTCAATCACAAATGAGAATCAAATTAGAACTAAGCAAAACCGATTCCAAATCTAGCTGAATAGAACAGCACTTAGTATGATAATTAGAGCAATATGCATCCAGACCGAATCCATGGCTACATGACAGAAAACTTGAGGTTAAGCTGGTAAAGCAACTGAATCTGGCCCACCTATGTACGACTTCTACTACATAATGATCTGTGAACCCAATACATTGCAAAATTTCATGGTCAAGCTAGAGCTAACATCTCCCTGTTGTTGCTTTAGAAGTCTCATTCTGACATAAGGAGCATAACTGATTAGGATGTATGAAAACTCCCCTATAGTAACTTATGGCATAAGTGACTCAAAAGAGAGATAAACTACAATACACCCCAGTACGTTTAAAAAAAAAACTTGAAAGCCGCCTGCAAAATCAATCACTTTCGAAAATAATGTCAAAGCAAATGACAAGCCATCTACTCAAAAACTAATCATACCAGATGCACAACAATACATGCCATCGAGCATTAGTGGGGTAATTGCAGTCGACAAGAAGAGCAAGAAAAGAAGAATACAAAAGACAAAATGAATTTCAACAATTGTATTGGTAGGTTACTAGGTTTACCCGTGACAAGGTTTCTAGTTTATGGAGTTTTGCTCCGATCTACCCAAGTTCATAGTTTTGTTTCCTTTTACGGATGCCCTGCATTATTTTACTTCTGCCAAAAAATCAACACAACTTCATGTTTTACTTCCATCATTACCCTTTTCAGATCCAGAACTCCCAATATTAATTCACTTCCTAAGAACAGTCATCAAATTGGACAATGGATAATATTGTCATTTATCAAATCGAAAAGGCATCTCTCTGAAATTTCTAATCAAAAACAATATTTCCGGATCAATCAAAAAAATAGTAAAACAAGAACATGAAATAGGAGGAAGGAAGCACTGAAAATATTTAATGATCGTGAAGTTCAAGATTTTCACACACTGGACAAGTAAACGTTTGCCTTGATCAGGCCAGGCTTTACCAATAAGCCACTTAAGTGGCTGCTTAGGGCCCCAACTTTTTTTAGGGGCACCATTTTGTTGAAAATATTCGGGTAATTTAGTAAATTACTTGCTTAACATTAGCAAAATGTAGTTAAATATGGATAGGAAAATCAATCAATTGATATCAATTATTGTGTCTACTTTTTCCTTTCGAAATGTTCTCATTCAATCCCCACGACGACCAACAATCCTTGGGGTTCCGTGGATTTAGTCGAGGTGTGCTCAAACTGGTCAGGACACCACAGTTATCTAAAAAAAATGTTCTCATCCATACTGCACGATACGATTGTGATCCTTATTGCATCCTCTCTCTCTCCAATTTTTCATCCACAAATCTCCCTGAATCATTTTCTCTTCTCAACTAACAATTATTACCCCATAACTCCATTCACAAAATTAGGGATCCTTTCAATTCTACATGATTTATGTTTGGTGACTGGCGACCTCAAATTGAAGATTTTAGATCTTGTTCTAAGACCCAGATTGTAGTATATAGTATCTTAGAATACTTCAAATTTAATTCAATCTTAAACATAGGGGTATCAAGAAAGTTAAGTTGCGGATCGCCTTGTGATTTTTACTTTTTTGAGATCTTGTGAAAATTATTTTAATATATAGGAATCTAGCTAGTTTTTGGTCAGCCAGTTTACCCTTGTTTGTGTTGGTGTCTTTTCCCATGTGAAGGTTGATAGATTTTTACTTATATTATGAACTCTAATTTACATTTATATGTATATAGGGCCTGGGTTTATTTGTTCGCTTAGGGCAGCAAAAAAAACTAGAGCCGGCCCTGGTCTTAATGATCAAGTAGTCTTGTTGATATGATTTAGCACTATGGACCCAGTGATTTGTAAACTATTGGCCACATTTTGAGGTTGATAATGGCATGTTTTGTGCAGTTACTGAGATCAGCTATGTTATATTTTGAACAGTATTTAAATGACATTCAGAACAAGTGAAGGAATTTCTGCTTCTTTCTTAATTAGTGGTTCTTGAAGTCTCATGAATAAAGAACTAATTTGGATGATTCCTATGGGGTTCATAATTCTTTTCGAAACAGATAAGAATATGATATTGAGTTGGCAGAGTATTACGGTTTTTGAGGACGTTCATAGGGATGCAATGGTTTCCATTCGAGGACTAAATTTTTACTAGTGTAAATAGGTCTTATAAATATTATAAAACCCGTAGGCTGGTTTGTGTTGATATCATATTCATATCTGGTACAGTAAGAGGACTGCCACAGTTCATAAAGGGCATACTATTGATGCATATGTGTGTTAGATTTGGTTTACAGAAGTTACGAACCTTCAACTTCTCAGAGAGTGCATGAGGTTTGCAATTCCAATAGAAATACGCCAATATCTTCCATATGAAATTTGAATAGCGAAGAAGGCTATATTTGATACAAAGTGCTCCAATGTATAAATGTTCTATTTGGCACAAATGGTTCAAAAGATTAATGTTAAGTTTCTGAAAGTGACAGGATTTGTTATGAATAGGCTCCATATTCAAGTTCAAATACTTGGGAGGACAGGATATAACAAGTTCAAAGGTGCTATCCATATGAACTCCGACAGGGGCCCTGCAGATGACCATTTGTTTACAGGTATTTTCACGTTCAATTCATACATGCAGAGTTGAGCAATCACTCACCTGAGATGAAAGCTGTATCATAAGCTTCAAGAAGCGAGAAATGAACAGCCAAGTCAATAGAGCTACAGCTGAGAGGTATAACGATAAAACCAGCAACCTGAAGTTAAAAGGTTACAACAGTTAAATTTGCGTGGCGGAATTTTCACAAGTGGTGCACTTACACACATAATATAAGTATAGCTTGGCAAAGAAAGTGGTGCATTGCTCATTCTGAAACAATACAACACTTTAATGAACTTACAGCTTTCCCATTGAGACAATTCCTTGCACGATGCCGCTGTTGCCACCCAGAACTGGGAGCAGAGCAAATAGTAAACCAACAGCACAATCCTGAAATAACCCATGGAAAAGTGTCGTACAAGCAATTTGCTATGAGTCATGCATGGGATACAAAACCTTAGCTATCCAAAAAATGAAAGGTTGTCAGGTACCTGAAAAATAAGAGTTCCAATCGTAACCTGACCTTGAATAGCATTGTTAGTATTCCTCTCCACCAGAAACTTCACTACCTGAAGTAAAATGAGAAAAATATATTAGATCGTGGCAATAAGGGGGTTGACAAACATTGGAACAGAAGCCGACCGACAACATACCACTGCCGTTGATGACATAGAAAGAAAACAGCCAACAAATATACCCTCTGACAACAATGCTCCACAAAGCTGCAGAAGTTGAATAATATCAAATTATGTTTGTATCTTTTGAATTAGACGTTTGTATTTGTAAGTAATTTACACAAAATGGACTGAACAGGACAACTGAACCACATAAACCAACCAAAGCAGTTATTCCGCACAAAAACATCAAGATAGCTATCTGAAGCAGCCCTCCGAGAACTGCAACGGGACCAACAGTTTTTAACTGCATCATGTCAAGGATTACATAAACCAATTAAAAGACAATCATATTGGAGAAATCTCGCGTCCTAATAAGGTAGCTGGCTAGTGATGAATTGATCAAAGATGGCTGTCAACCTTTGTCAATGAGAACTCCAGCCCTAAAGCAAATAGAAGGAATACAACACCAAACTGAGCAACTGTTTCGACCTGTAAAAACAAAGTAACTACTAAAGTTAGCAACATATGCTTTTGAAAACAGTACCACGTAAAAAAGAAACAAAGAAGGAAATGCCTAATGAATTCTGAGATTACAAATTCTTAAACAAGGGATGGTTGAGTTGAGATGATGAAAAGTTAAAATTTTGATGTATACATAAACTTGCAAAAGCAAAAGTAAATGATTTTAACTGACCACATGTTCTATTGACAGACCATTGACTTATAGTGCAGAAAAAAAAAAAAAAAAAAAAAGTCCACAAACAGCATACCTGCACCATTTCACTGATGAAGTTTAAACCTCCTGGACCGATAAGAGAACCAGCAAGCAGATACCCAACAATGGCCTAGCAAAGGCAGCCAGCAAAAATCTTTGAGCTCCAAAAATTTACATGCTCAATACTACTAACGTTGTTAAATGTAAACTAAAAGTAAAAATATAGAATTACGGAAATGCACAGCAGCAACAAATACGAACCGGTTGGCCCAAACAAGAAAATATGATTCCACCAATTGCAGCAGAAACGATTACAACCACCAGGTCAGAGATTAGCCTACATTAATCAACATAACGGACCATGCATAAATTACCGGCAACAGATGTATAGAAATCTCAGCAGAGAGAGAGAGAGAGGAGAGGGGGGGTAAACCTCAGGTCGACTTGAAGAACTGGATATTTTGATTTCTTATTCGACATTACAAAAACATTATCCTGTCATTATAAAAATGTAGTTAGTATGTGCTCAAAATTTCAACGAAAAAAAGAATTACCAAGTATACCCTTTTGTCTATCAAGGTTGTCGTGTCATCAGACCCTTCATTGTCCAAGGAAAAGACATCCTGCAACTGGAATGATCTTGTGCTACTGCAATTAACATATAGAGAAGGTTCTATTAGAAAATAAAGTCATTTCTCTGCCCAAATATGTTTTCTTGAGCACAAATGATCAAAAGGTATATAAAATTTACAGTAACTGTCGTATAGAATATGCATTTCAACTTAATCTAGCTGGAAAAAGTTGGTGTAGTCCCTTAAAACTTTAACTTTGAAGTCAAAAGCAACCCCAAACTTCCTTTTTGGTCATTTTCAACCCTGACATTGATCCCATTTGCAGATGTTATCCCACCTATTCAGCCGTTACCGTTGGGGTCATACTTAGATTTTATTTTAGATTCTAACTGCTAATAATGTTGAGTAGTGAGTTAGAATGTCATTACACCCTCATAACAACTAAACATGTACTATCTCCCTCCTATATAATCCCCTTGTGCTTGAACATACCCAGCATCTGAAATTTGGGATAGCTTCTACCCTACTTGAATCCTGTAGCCACAAAGATAGTACATGTTTAGATCATTAAATAAAAGCTAAGGTGAGTTGAAATAAGGTTGAACTCCATTTGGATCTACTTCCAACTGTGATGAATGGGGATAGGGATTTTAGCAACTAATCCACTCTTGTTGTAATTTGCTTTCTCAGCTGTCTTCTGCGGCTATGTGGGCTGAAATAGGCAATTCGATTCTGCAATTCAAGGTTCGATTCTACCCATCTCTCTTTAACATTGAGTTAGAGCAGCAATTTCGGTTCATTTTTTTGAGATATGGATTTGATGACCAAAACAGAGCACCAAATATACACTCGTTAACTAAAAAATTGTTGATTATAGAAAACTATGAGTAATTCAACCATCCGGTGGTGAGATCCTATAAGGGTGTTGGTTGTTCTTGGGGTTACAGGTGGGTTTTCACTTTTTTTAGTCACCAGTAGCATTGCTCAGAGCAGTGATGAGGAAATGGTAATGTTGATTGGCAACAGGAGAGACGACAGTTAGAGCACTGGGACGGAGGTCGATGAGAGGAGGGTGGCTGTCTGATTGGGACCTGAGTAGAGGGTGAATTTTTCCAAATGAGTAGTGATGGTGCGTGCCGATGGTGATTGTGCTTTTCCTATGTTTTGTGCGTGCTGTTTCTTTTTTCTTATTCTTCTTTGTTCGTAGATTGCTGCCTGATCTACATAGATTGTAGAGTTGACTAACAGGAGGGCGCAATCGCCTTCCTAACTTACCAAATAGCATTGTTTGCAAGTAAAATCTCAAATTTGATCAAATGTGCCGCTAATGGCTGTCTACTAGCAACTGAATAGGTGGGAGATAACATTTGCAAAAGGAATCAAAGTTCAGGGTTGAAAATGACCAAAATGTAAGTTCAAGATTGCTTTTGACTTCAAAGTTAAAGTTTAAGGGACTGCACTAATTTTTTGCTTAATTTATAAGAGTCCCTTACTTTGCTTCTTGACTCTCATTCTTTTTCCCCTTGTCATGGGTAATTTTGGCAACAGTCTCTAAAACAGCCTGTAAAATAAGATTTCAAAAGCAGTCATTTAGCCCCAAATGAAAGAATCAAATACAAAAATAAATCATGCGCACAGAAGTCCATACTGAAAGGTGTTTGGTTATTGTACAACCAAATATTATGTCAGTTCTATTTCAAAAAAAAAAAACAACTGACACTTAACTACCATGCAGTTTGACATTACTGACATTTTGGTGCACGCAGATTTAAAATTGACACTTAACTATCATGCAGTTAGACATTACTGACACTTTTGTGCACCCAATTTCAAAATGGACACATAAGTGCACGCAGTATGCAAATTACCGACAACCTGCTCCAATTTCGATGACGGTTTCATTATGTCATTTGATTTTCAAAGTGGCAGTCGTCATCGAAATTGGAGCGGGATGTCAGTAATTTGTATACTGCATGCACTTAAGTGTCAACTTTGAAACTGCTTGTACCAAAGTGTCAGTAATGATCTACTGCAAGATAGTTAAGCGTCAATTTTGAAACTGTGTGCACCAAAATGTCAGTATTGTCAAACTGCAAGGTAGTTAAGTGTCAATTGTTCAAAAAAAAAAAAATAATGTCAGTTCCAATTAGCAAAAGGGACAGCAAATGGTTAATACTTCATCAACTTATTGTTTGAAGAAAAGTCATGTGGAGAAGCCAACATTTTCTTACTAGTCTTTATACATAAACATTGCTGAATTTTTTATGTTATATTTGGTAAACATGCCAGAAGAGCATGGTTTATCCCTACATCTCATTTGCTGCCTGAAGCAGATTGAGGAAACAAAAGCCCAGATAAGTTCAGGTGCCACATCACAAGGAGAATAAAATCTAGGGTAAAAGACATTTTCGAGAAAATACATTTTGCCCTCTGATTTATGGAAAAATACTTTTTGCACCCCTGTCAGTGGATGGAGGTAACGGCTCATTAACGGAGGGGCCAAAAGAAAAAATTACCCCTAAACTTTGACAAAATTACAACACTATAAAATCTCTTGTTCTCCTCCTCCCATTTTCTTCTCTCGTTCCCTCTCTGTAACCCTAGCCGCCATCACCACACCCCCTCTCTCTCCATCGCTTCTGAAGAATATCACACTCACCATCAGTTGCGCCTGTCTTCCTCTCTTGCCGGACTCATCCCCCATCGCGGCAACCAGAGAGTCGTCGTCAAGAGACACCAGCCCACGAGCGATTTACTCCTCGATTCACTCCAGTTGCCCTCTCAAAAGGCAAATCCGGCGACAGGCAAACGGAAACAGAGCTGCGCTGCTACTGCTAACAAGCTAATTCCGGTCGACACTCTACGAATTGACGGGTCTATCGGTAGTTTAGGGTTCGATTTTATCAGGTCTGTGAGGTGGTGGCTATGGCGGAGACGGCGATTTCAGGAGCAGGGGGTTAGTTCAGGTAACCAGGTCGACGTTCGTGCTAGGTGGAGGTGGAGAAGACGAGCGGGTCAGAGGCAGGAAACCTTCGGTGTGTATGTCGGTTTCCGATGGTTCTGGGTTTGTTAGAGAGGGCAGCGGTGGTGTTTTAGGGGTTGGTGGTTGTGGGTTTCTGAGATTTTGTTAAAACACATCACAATTTCAGTTTGTGATTTGAATTCCCTCCCCATTCAGTGTGTTTGATGACCCTCTTCCTCTATCTTTTGAAATTGATTCAAACAAATTCCTATTTGAATAAAAAAGTAAGATCCAATCTGGAACGTGAAAGGAAGAAGGATTGGAGGAAGAAGAAGTCAACAGACCTCTCTGTGAGGGGCTTATCTCTCGTCAATTCTGTCTCTTTCTGTCTCTCTCCATGAA
This sequence comes from Linanthus parryae, assembly GCA_023055425.1. Lineage (NCBI taxonomy): Eukaryota > Viridiplantae > Streptophyta > Magnoliopsida > Ericales > Polemoniaceae > Linanthus > Linanthus parryae. The sequence continues at coordinate 3,103,838 of JALGPY010000036.1, read as the reverse complement.
TTTATGTTTCTGATTTTTTTATCAGATCCGATTGGGAGGAAAGTTTTGGTGGTGGTGTGGTCGTGGTTGTAGATCGAGAGAAAGAAGGAAGGGAGTAGTGATTGGGGTTTTGGTTTGGCTTGATTCGGGAATGAAATTGGGTTTGGTTGAAGTGTTCGATTTACAAGGAGGGCGGGTTTGGGAGAGGGTCAATCGGGTGTTCTTGTTGCTACGTTTGGGTGAAAGAGGAACACAGATTAACTAAGAAGATGCTCCAACAGAACCCGAATCAACCCCCAAACACCAACTCTGATATTGCATTGTTAGGATTGTGAAGATAATGGAGGTGGATGTGATGAAGGAAGTGGCGGTGTGTTGGAGGATTGGGTCTGTGATGGTGGAGGTGGGGTGGTGGTGGTGAAGAACACCAAGCAAGAACACCAAGAACATCAAGCAAGAACACCAAGAACATCAAGAACAAGATGAATTCAATAATAAACAAAAAAGGTGTTAATTGTCCACAATTTGTAAGGGTAAAATGGTCACAAAAAAGTCATTTCCACCCTCCACTAATGGATTGTAACAGAAGGGTGGTATCTGTCCACCCTCCATCCGTTAACAAGGGTGCAAAATGTATTTTTCCATAAATCAGGGGGCAAAATGTATTTTCTCCATAGTCGGAGGGTGGAAAATGTCTTTTACCCTAAAATCTATAATCATACAATTTAGGACAATGAGATCATAATAATTATATAGAAAATTTGTCCACAACGCATGAGTGCTATAGTATATTGCAACTAAGATCGTATTTATACACAAGTTTTTAAGGAGAAGTAAAACTACTTGTTGATCTGATACACTGCTGTTGAAGCTGGCCCCATCAGAACCTACAAAAGGAAACCCATATTTAGGAACAAACTAGGTGCAAGAATAAAATAAATTGAAAACCAGGGAGCTGGGTAAAATAATGGGAAGTAAAGTAAGAGTACTTATGTAGTAGCATATTGTGATTAAACCACAAATTGTAAACTTGTATTCAGGAAAGATGAAATGGGCAAAGCAATACTGGTAACAGCTATCTATTTGTTTCCTCAAAGATTTCTTTGGGAAGGGAAACCAAAGAATGTGCTGACGTGTCGTCAGGATTAGATTGCTAAGTGGAAAATTTCAGAAAAATGGTCGTGTTATGCTCAAAACGAGACGAACGTATTATGTTCCGTAATAGCGCTTGAAAGAAACCTTACTGTTGAAAGCAATGTCACAACACGTATCATGTAACCCTGCTCAGTCATGGTAACATACATCTAAGACAGAATAGCAAATCAAACTCAAACAGTGCTACCTCATATGAATAAGCTAAAAATTACATTTATTGAGCGGTGACCAAAATATGCACGCATGCATTGTTTACGGTACAGAGGATCTGTCACGAAATTCGGTAGCTGTTGAGCCGGCAACTTGAACTATTCTTCAAGAAAGATCATGACCAGTGCCAACAGCCTAACCAAAAATGAACTGGTCTTTATACCATCTAAAGAAACACCTTCAACTTATGCCGTTTAGTCTCTTCTCTTTTCTTTACTTAACAGAACCAAAAACCTCACTGCAATGTTCTAGTGATTGAGCTGGTGTTGATTAGAATCAAATAAGTTTTAGTAGAATAGTTAAGACCATAGCCTTTTAGCATTATTCAATACAAACATAACTATGGTGATACTGGATTTTCTGAATGTATCCTGTAGATTATTGCTACATTATTGAAGAAATGCAACCTCGTACCTGATTTGTACAAAGGTTGACACTTCGTCTTTTACTTGTATCGATTTTTAGATGGGTTATTAGTAATTTGCAGGAGTTTGCTTAAAACAACTGACGTGGCAAAAGAACTAGTTTGGCTCGTATTTCTGGACCTACGTTGGACACATTTATCACAAAAAAATATTTTGTTAAGTTAAGGTTACTAGGATGATTGATGGCATCTCACAACTTAGAATTTCAGAAGTCCTGCAGTCCGCATACTTCTCTATGAACTTAGAAAATCCCAGGATTGTGCCTAAGGGACTCAAAATGGTTTGCAAAATAAGTAGTTGCTATTTTGACTAGTCAATAGATAGAAAAGCGGCTGCTAAATTCTGCATACGTCTTGGGATGAGTCACAATTTTCCTTCATAGAATCAGTTTCTGTAGTATATATTCCAAATTTAAACAATGTGCACCTGGATCTGCCAGTTAATATGGTGCGTCCTCTTAGTCTACAGGTCCAATTTTAAGGAAATGAAAACATTGTTCAGTTATCTGATCCTTTTTAATCTTAGGTGTTTTGAATCTAGGGTAGCTGACTAACAGTCCGAATCTCCTATCTCTTCATCTCTTTCCTAATCCCTAACCAGATAGAACAAAACTCTTCAGACCATACGGAGGAGTTCACAGTTAAGGCATCGCTGATACGTTGTTGCAGAAGAGCACATTGCCTTCCTTTCTGGAAAGTGCACAGTTTGTGAACTGATTGAGGAATGCATAGTTAGAGGAAAGGTGTGAGCTCGGGGTTTCATATTTAAGGAAATATGATGATAAAAAGATGTCTAGAGATGGAACTGACTGTCAGAGCCCACTACACTCACCACCCCAAATCACAGGAACAAGGCTAGTTGGGTCCATATAACCCGCTAAAAAAGTTTTCAAAAAACAAAAAAGGCTATAGAATACACCTCTCGAGTCTGAACATTATTCTGTTTGGCAACCAAGCCCATTGAAAACACTTCATCATACTTAATTTTACAGGAGTACAACATTTTTTGAAGGCTTAATTGCTTATTGCCCACCCCCCAGTTTACTCTAACCGACCCATTCCCCTCCCCTGCCTTATTCCTCTCCCCAGTTTCAATATGCATGCAATCAACCTTTGGTTAAAAAAAATCAGTCAATAACTAACGATTAACGAGGGTAAAAATGTCTCAGCACAAAAGTAACTTGCAAAAGTTTAGGCCAAATTACTAAATTAAGGCATAATTCATTAATATAAAATAAAGCTCAAAGAAAATAAAAAGAAAAAGAAAAAAGAAAGGATAAGAACTGAAGTAGATAAGGAGAAGAGGAGTCCGTTCCTCTTCCTACCTTACAGTCCAAATCTGTCGCTCTCTCTCTCTCACTCACGGTCTCCTCTCAATCCGTCTCCCGGTCGCTCTCTCCTCCTTGCCTCGATTTGTTTGTGGCTGATTGTTGAGTCTGTTGGCGTGGCATTCGGATGAGAGCTTATGGACGGAAAAAATGGCAGTGCTGATAGGTGGGTCAGTGTGCAGCGTTCGAATTAGGGCTCTGCTTGATTCGAAAATATTGTTCATTCTCTCTCCCACCTCTCTATCATACTATCACGGACAGGAGAAGATGAGAGAGAAGCCTCCACCCATTCTTCTTCATCTGCTCGTTCCTCTTCCTAAATTCCATCTTTAGATCCGTCTCTCTCTCACTCACTCACAGTTGTCCCAGTCTGTCCCGATTTTCTTCTTCTTTTGATTGGTGATTTGGGTTTTGATTTGGAGGGTTTTATTTTTGGTTTCAAATTGATTTCTGACTTAAGGCTTCAAATTGATTTCTGATTTATGGATTTCGTGATTGGTTCATATTTTTGCTCGGGTTGGGAGTCACGGATTTGACTTTATATGGTTGATTTTTTACGGGAATTGGTGTCGATGGGTTATGGGGTACAACGGTGAATGTGAAAGATTGACAGAGAGGGAAGAAGATTGAGAGAAAGCTCGGGGTGGATGGAATCGAATGAGAGAGAGAGAGAGACGAAATCAAGAGTGAGACGGAATTGCCAAAATCCGGGTTTTTTTTCCGCCGGACCGTCAGTGTTCTAATTTCTTTGAAGTGGACAATTTCACCCCTTAAATAAAGGGATATAATTGGAAATTAACGGGAAAGGTTAACAGAAAATTTTACCAAAAGTTGATAGACATACTATTTGATACCGGGAAGGGCATCAAGCAGTTCTGAAACAGGGGAGGGTAAGATGACAGTTATGATTTATGACAAACTGGGGTGGGCAATAAGGAATCAAGACTTTTTTTTGAATATTAACCTAAAGTGCAAGTAATGGGATAATGTGAATCAAAAGGTGAAAATTAGATAGTCTAGCTCCTCCGACAATGAAATGACCCATCAAATTTTGAACACAACAAGCTCTGTCCAGATTCCAGACTCTTGGACTGCTCAGACCTTTGTAAGCTTCACAAAACTACAGCTAATCAATTAATAACAGCAAAAACTCCCAACAGTTTTGTATTCTATGTTCACGTATAAAATACATCGGAAGAAATTTCAATACTGTTAACATGACTGCATTATAAAAGGTTGAATTGTATCACAAGGAAAAGCCACTACATTAGAGTTCGCGAATTTCAGGGTACGGACCCATCTTAAATACTTGTTTGTATTGCTTATTGAAGCAGAGCCTTTCTGCTTGTATCTTCGTTGCTTTTTAGCATACATTCGTTATTTTAAGTTATTGAGAGTTCAAATAAATGGACTGGAGCTCTTCTGGGTGCTGCTTTTTTAAATCTACCCTTGTGGACAAGTTTCCGCTGAAGAAAACCAAACACGCAAGTGCCATAGCTTGCAAATAGATAGTCTATTTGTAACATAATTTGTTCTATAAGTTGTAGCAAATTCAGTTATCTTAGGAAGATTTTGCGACCTCTTCCTAGCTGAGCATGTGAGAATCTTTTGATTCATCTTCATCACGCAAAAGCGGCCTTTTAGTCAAGTTCCTAACTCAACATTAAGCTCAAGCAATGATTAGCAGCAGATAGCAGTTGATGCAGATTAACTCAAATCCAAAGTCTAAAGATTTGTCCCACATCAAGGATTAGTTGAAATTCTTTTAGATAGGTAACCATTACTTTCACAAAAGTAAAAAAGATTTATTACAGAAGACTTGATAGGTAAGGATTACCATTTAGCCTACATATCACATAGCTTTAATTGTATGTGCAGTGTACAATATCATGGACTAATCTCCTCATTCCTAGTTGGTTTTAAGCCCCCCCCCCCCCCCCCCAAGGTTCTAACACGGTGTCAGAGATCATGCTATTTGTTTAGCTCACCGGCACCCACTGTTTGGCTTGTATGATGCCGCATGTGAAGATGTGTGCTATGTCTCTCATCGAGATCCGTTGAGCCTTGGGTGTAGCTTATGAGGCCCTGGCCTACTCCCCCTTAGTCTTATTACTTTATTTTTATTCATATTTTGCACCAACATATGACCTTCATTGAGACAAATACCAACGAGATGCACCAGCTTATTCATAGCCATGGTACAGTAAAGTTTAACATACATAGTAGATCCAGTAAGACTACTCCCCTAACTGAGCACGGTATGAGGTGGAAACCCCTGAATTCTTAACAATGTAGAGCGCGTTTAATTGTTTTGTTGGTCATTTGACTTCTTTTCTCACCCTTACCAATTTGTGAAGTCCACGGTTAGCCTTGCATGATGCCACACGTGAAGGTGAGTGTTAAGATTTGTCCAAAATCGGAATTATTTGAATAATAAGTTCGATATACAAGATAAAGGCCTATTCCTCTTGTTGCCAATTTGTTTGAGGTGGAATCAAGGTTACCAGGATCGCGGAACGCTGTAGTTCGCGGAACGGGATCGGGAACGCGATTTGCGGTCTGCTAAGAATGCGGTTCGCCAGGGTTAGGCTTCTTGGGAGCAATTAGTTGGAACAAGACTAGCTTGTCTTGTTTGAAGAATGCTTTTTGGGAACATTTTGCTAAATACATACTCATATTAGCATTGCCTAGTACTATTGATCTATTATCGGGTACAATTTTGTAGGGAATTCCATCATACATAAGAAAAGGTAGGGGTACGATTGTGAATTAGTTGATGAAATAATAGGTCAGAGAGTAAATGATATTAAAGTACTTAGGTCTATGTGTGAAAACTTGGGATCGCCAGAAACAGCGATCTGGATCGCGAATGATCCCGAATTCGGATCTTGCGATCTAGATCACAGATCGCACCATGTTGAGCAGGAAATAGAACAGGATTGAGGTCTTCATGAAACGGAAATAGAAAATGGATAGTCTACATTGTTTTTACTAATAAATACTCGAATGGGTATATCTTGCACACCTTCAGGCTTCGATATGAAAAGCCATTTCGACAAACTTCAATTAGCTGACAACTAGGAAAGTAGGAAGAGGTCACCTGTGACCTGTCTAAGTGATTTGAGTAAGTTAGAGTTTATTTCAATATTGATTGGCCTCTTCAGTGTAAGAAACAAAGGAATAGAGCTCGAAATCCCCCATTCATCACTGTCTTAAGATAGCTACTTGGTTCAATTACTACACAAATTAGCCCTACGTTATTAATTTAATAGTCATGAAATCGACATTGTATTCCACTGAAGCTCCTTAACTAAAACCTAGCTAAAAATCGCTTACCTAAATCTCCAACAAACAAGGAAACGCTTAAAAAAATTAATTTAAAGCTGAGTAAATTGTTTTACCTTCAGGCTGCTCATTCTCTGGAAACTCCTTTTCGAGGACTTTATCGAACATATCGGCGATGCTGCCATCGCTGGCGTTGGGAGCCGACGAATTGGACGATAGGTTGCCGTAAAACCTCTGCCTAATGTACTCGTCGGATCTGGCCGAGACCGAGATCGCCGAGCAACAAATGATCGCCACAAGAAGAATCCACTTCACGGTGACGACGTCTATTTTGCCGGAAACCATCGCCATTTGGTTGAGGATCGGATCGGCGATTTAGAGAGAGAAACGGAACAATCTCTCTCTCTCTCTTCTCTCTGTAGGGTTGTTGCAGTGCAGAGGAGAAAATGGAGGTGTAGAGATGAAGGAACAATGGATTGGGGGGTTGCGTAGATCGGTGGATTTTGATTCTTCAGGGCGGGATACGCGTCGGTAGTTGTTGAGTTGGAGTTGGGGGTTGGACTTCACCATAAACAGATTTTAATTAAATTCCCTCTTTATGACGAAAATGTCCTTTTTGGTGTTACTTTGACTAAAAAAGTGTATCTGCTGAATTGTTCAGCAACTTAAACGTTAATAGAAGAGCATGATTAAAAAAGTTTTCGCGGAGGCTACAGTACGTCCTGGCCCCACGCGGAAGAAACCGGCTCGGCCGGTTATTGCCGGTAATTACGGTTTTACTCGCAAAAAGACAAAAAAATAGACCCCAGGGCGCCGCCATCAGAATTTTGGATAGAAATGTAAAGAAATGGATAAAACTGTAAAGATAGAGATAAAACTACAGATAGAAATAATTAAAAATGGACAGAAATGATTAGAATCGGATAAAACTTAAACAAACCAGATAGAAACGCAAACAACGCTCTACAACTAAGCTATTACAGCAGATTTGCAAGCATTGGAGGTTTAAAGGGAAGATACATGACTTGTGAAACATAAAAGTGGACAGAAGCACACCTTGCAACTGTCGTTTCACTTAAAAAAATAACAATTATTGCGAAAAGTAACGCAAATGCAAGAACGATGATGCATGTGTGCGATATCCTTTGTCTCCTTAGCATTTCTTGATTTTCAGACCTCATTCGTCTTGTTGTTTCAATAATTCTGGACCATCGTTGCATTGTCTCCTCGCAAAAGCATGGCGGTTCTTCGTCCGCCCATACAAAGTAACTACATTGAGACCCCTGAGGCAGTGGGCACCGGTAGAAATCTCGACCTGAGTTCTTTGTGTTAGGACCAGCTCTTCTCATCACTCGTATCCTTCCACAGTTACAATACCTTGGTCCATACTCGGGGTTACGACGGTATTGGTTAGAGGAGGAGCTGAATGAGGTATGTGACATGGTGGTGATGAGAATTTGGGGATATTTGGAGGAGGAGAAGATGGTGGACAGCGGGAGTTAAATGGCAGGTGTGCTTGTGCAAGAGTGGTTGGGTGCATAAGTAGGAGAAGGGAAGGGTGGTTTGTTGTTGGACATAAATGTGGAGTAAAGGGTTCATAAATACAGGTTTGACTACACTGATACCAAAGTATATGCTGATTAACAAAGTAAAAGAATCAGTGAATGTGGTCACGAGTGGGAAACAGATTTGACCAAAATGTAGATAGAAATCCAAAACATACAGATTATATTTATGAACAGGTTGAATGTAATGTAGTTCACATGAACAAAAATAGTTAAGTTCATGGTTTTGAAACCACAACCACACAACTATTACAGCCACAGAGTCACCACCCTCATTGTCAAACAAACATACATAAACAGGTAAAAATCCAAAACACACAGGCTTTATTTATGTCAAACAAACAAACATAAACAAAAAATGCAGATAACAATCCAAAACATACAAACTAGATTTAGAAACAGGTAGCATGCAATGTAGTTGACATGAACAAAAATAGAGTTTTTGGAACCTCAATCACACAACTATTACATCCCCAGAAAGATTCACCACCCTCATTGTCAACATTCTCAAACAAACAGACATAAGTTAAATTGTTTTCAAAACAACACCAAATCTCATATTTCTCCTAGTCATGGACTACTCAAAAGTAACGATTTCTAAAGGCTGAATAGACTGTAGGTATGTCCATGTACTTTCTGGCAAATAAGTCCTCATTGTTTTCCTCATACTTGAATCTGTCCACAGCATCAAGAAGGTCCCGTCGGAGGTCGTTGAACTCGGAACGGCCAATTTCATTGGCGAGCCAGATTCTTATGTATTTTTCATTGATCTTTATCCTCCGAACAGGGTCTGGGATCAGCTCCCTCAGATTTGCCATGTAGAAGCACACGTAAGCTCCACAGTCATGGCTGGAAAAAGGAAAGTAAGTAGCATTACAGAACAATTGGATAAAAATGTAAACAATATAGATTGAACTATTAGTATGAAGACATTACTTGTTATGTTGCCTTGGAATGTCAGGCTTTGTCCAAACAATCTCCCACTTTCTGATGTCATGAACAGCTCTATATTCTGGCAGGGAAATGCGGAAATTTGTGTGCATTTGTCCAAGCTTCTCACGAATGGCATCCGGTAGGTAAATGTACCTCGACATCGGATCAAGGATGTACACTTTTTGCTCAATAAAGTGCAATACCATGAGAAAGTAATGCGTGTCGTGGATGTTGAGGGGAATAGAAACCTGTACATAAGCCAAAGAACACACCAAGTCAAAAATGCCCTTCTTATTGACACTTGGAGGACTAGGACGTAACGCTTACCATAGACATTGAGTTCATGTCCCCCATGTATATCGGATTTATCCCACCATTTGCATTCTTCTGACCCAATGGCTGTGCATGAAAATGACCGCATTAAAGAAATGTAGTATTGATCAATCAACGACGAAATTAAGTGCAATGATTCCAGTGTTTTAATTACTTACAGCATACATGCATGGAAAGAACCATATCTTCTTTTCCTCATCAGTCCTAAATTTCTCTTGGAGGTGGAGGATGTGGGACATGCAGTCGATCATCTGCAGATTGAATGGATACAATTTTGGATAAAACTTTAAAACAATCAAACATTTCTGTTAACGTTCTAATTTTACAACATAACATTCATTTTGAAAATAGAACATAAAGTAAAGATTATTTATTCATTTACCGTATCTCCTAAGAAGGTAGGAGCCTCCAGCTGCCATGAATAATCCCATGCTATACTAGCCACTCCATTTATATCAACAATGAGGTTACTGTAGAGAAAGGGTACGTTCCATTTAATAAACAATGAGCCATTCCATTTATAAATAAACAATGAGATTGATCAATCACAAACATTTTAATGTAGGGAAATGGTACTCACTATTGAAATGGGGTCCGTAGTTCCGACTTCTCTTTCATGCCCTCAACAGCCTGACGGCTCATGTAGAAATGCAACCAGCAGTCTTCTACTTCCGGCATGATTGGCAGCACAACATCAAACGTGCCCTGCATCCGTACTCTCTCCGAGGTTCTCTTTGGGCCCTTTACTGTTTCCCTCTCCCCTCCTCTTCCTCTTCCTCTACCTCTCCCTCTCCCTCTCCCTCTCCCTCCTCTGTTCGATGGACTGACAGTATTCTTTCCGATGGGAGGAGCTGGCACCTTAGGTGATCCATGAGCAGGCCTGATGGGTGGGAAAACCCTTGGTGATGCATGACCAGGCATGGTGGGAGTTGAAGATACTTGTATTGGAGACTTGGGTGGAAGCTTGTTGGATGCTGCCTGCAATAAGAAACATATGGATAGAAATCAAAACATGACAGTATGACACATTAGATGGATAGACATATATTATCAAATTGTTGCAAACCATTGATGTGTTCTCTTCTGAAACTTCTACAGGTTTGAATGGACTTGTAGCTGTGGTATCTATAGTACTGTGCTGTTGTGGCTCTTCTGGGTCAATTTCTGCATTGCCTTCGGATTCTTGTTGTCTGCCCTCTCTTTTTTTTCCATCATTTTGTTGTTCCTCCTCTTCATGTTCTTCTTCCTCCTCTGCATACTGCATTTGCTTACCCAACCTCTTCTCTAGTACCCTCTGCACGGCCTGTTCGACAACGCTTCCTATTTGTTCATTGACCATTAACATGACCTCATCCCACTGCTCTTTTTTGCTGAAATCAGGTTTGAAATCATCTTTGTTGTGTGGTAGTGGAAGCAACTCCAGCTGCATTGTTCAAAAAACAGGGATATCAGATATGTATTTTCTGATAGAACTGTAAACCACATGGAGTAGATTGATATAGTAACAGGTCTTACTGTATTCATGTACTTTTGTACAAATTTCCATCTGGAATTCAGGTTGTCAGTGTCCCATAGCTTCAGTCTAGGCCTTGTCTCTGCATCTTCACATCCTTTAGGGTATTTGTGGTGCTTTGGAACGAACTTCTCCAAGTACACCATCTGCACATGCAAAACAGATTTGTTATACATTTGGATAGATATTATAAACAGACAGATAGACAAGTAAAATGGACAGTTACCATTGGTATCAACAAGCAACCAGCCCCTCGGATTGCCTCCTTCAATTTCACCGGAGTGTGCTGAGCTTTAAGGAACTGGAGCCAAGTACCTGCCCAGTTAACATTTTCCAGCCTCTCCAGATCCATGACATACTGAACCAGTGTGTTTCTGACTCCGAGTCTTGTGTTGGGCATCCCAAAACATGCCAAAATGAACACCACTGCCCTCCTCTTCCACTCATCACTTAGTATCTTATTCTCTTCTTTCAGGAACCAGGGAAAGTAGTCAGTGACATTTGTGCATGCCTTAGTGAGGTCAAGCTCACGGGCCAATTTCTTCGAAATCACATCGAATTCCTCTTGTTCAAGAATTTCCCCTGTGGTACTCACCCCAAGCAACCAGCCAACTGTCTCATCCGTGATTCTGTACTCCCGACCATGGGCAGAGATAGATTGTGTGGCAGGGTCATAGGCATCGTATATGAAAGCATTGAAAGGTTCAGGTGTATACAAAATGTCCAAATGCCTTAGCCCCCCAGTCCTATCTTCTCAATCCATTCCTTCTGCTCATCAGTCATTCCATGGTAGAGATCGCGAATCTTTGGAAGGGACATGTAACTCTGCCACCTCTCTTTTTTCCCACCCTTCTTTTTATGTCCTTCTTTTGCCACAACTTCCCTCTCCTTCAACCTTTCTACCACTCTTGCCTTTTTTGAAACTCTCTTTGGCTTGGCCTGTAGGACACCTTGCTCCTCTAAAATTTCTCTTCTCCTCCTCTCTTGACCTGCTTCTTTAACGTATATGTCCCTTTGGTCCTCAGTCATGGAAAACCAGTCTTCCCTCATCTTGTCTGTAATGTCTTTTGTAATTGAATCAATACCCTCAACATTCTTGTAGTAGTCAATCCTCTCCATCCTTCAAGACAGTTTAAAACAAGTTCAGAGATAGAAAGATATGTCTGTAATTCAGATAGAAATCTAATAAATTCAAATAACACTGTCAAATAACAACTTAAAGCACAGAACTTAAAACAATCTAGGTTGTGGATAGAAGTGGAACTCACCGAAACCGGATGAATGCTCTAGTAGCTCCAGTAGATGATTCTTGCTGTGGTGCTGTTTCTCTTTGTGGCGCAGTTTCCTTTTGTGGTGCTGTTTCTTGTGGTGGTGCTATTGCCTCATTGTACTCAGCATCCTCAGGTTCCTTTTGTTTTGAAGTGGATCTTGGTTCCACCTTGTAGTCATCACCACTTTCTGTCTCAGTGGATGCTGCATCCTCTTGCATCTTTCTTTGAGCCTCTTCCACCCATTCTTGCTTTGCATACTCATCCATTACATTCCATTCCCGAATCATTGAATTTCTTTGACTCTTGTTCGGCTGTCCATCCTTCCTCAGTTTATAATTGTGTTTCCTACTTTGGCTGCACAAACAACTTCCTAGTAAAACTCATAGCACAATTGGACCAACCAAACAGGATACAAATGATGGATAGAAATGTAAAATATGTAGTATGCTCTGAGAAGACTATAGAGCTACAGTGTGCACAATTGGACCAACCAAACAGGATACAAATGATGGATATAAATGTAAACTTTTTAGTATGCTATGAGAATATTATAGATCTACAGTATGCACAATTGGACCAACCAAACAGGATACATATGGTGGATAGAATTCTAAACGATCTAGACAATAATTCATTATTTGAAGACAGAAACTTTGAACGGATATGAAATAACTCACATGTACAGTTCCAGAGCAACCTCTTCAGTGTGGTCAATATCCTCATGTGGGCTTGGGTCTCTTTCCTTCCTCTTCTTCACTGTTTTCTTGGTTTCTTTCTGTTGTATTACTACCCTGGTTGGTTTTGCTTGCTTTCTCTGTTTCCTCTTTGGTTTCACTTGTTCTTTGTTGAAGTCCAGCCTTCTCTTCAGTCTAGGGCTTTTGCGGCTACCTTCTTCGGTTTCAGTTTGGGATTTTGGGGCTGGGGTAGGGTTTTCTTTGTGAACTTCCTGTGGTTTCTCCACATTATCACCTTCTCCATCCCCTACATTCCCACCTTCTCCAGACCCTAAATTCGGCGGTAAATGGTCACCAGTGGGTTTCAATCCATCAAAAACACACAAAGCAAGTTCAGAAGTTGGAATACCTGTGGCTAGTGCACCGGTTGTGTCCTGAGTTTCATCAATTTGATCCCCTGGTTTTTGAGTCTCTTCAGTTTCTTCCACGCCTTGGATGATGTCTTCCTGCTCTTTGTTGTTATCTGGTACTCCGACTGTCTCTTCGATTTCTTCAGTTTCTACAGCGCTTGAAGTATTTACAGTCGGATTTGCAGTTAGATCTGGGTTTTCATCTTTACTCTCCGGTATGGAGGTCTCCGGAGTTGCATCGATTTCCTCTTCATTTTGGGCTTCGGTGGTCGCCGGAGGAACCTCTGTAGTTTCAGAGACATGCCCACTTTCTTCAACATCCATTGTAATGGACTTGTTCACTTCATCACAAACATCCATTGTGATTTTTGAAGGAGAAACGGATTCATCAATGGGATCCATTGTGAAATTGCAGAAGATGAAGTAGAGAAGATGAGAGTTTGGATGAGAGAGAGAAGTATGTGGTGGTTGAAGAAGATGAAGAGAGAGTTTGAGAGTTTGATGTGAGAGATTCAAATCAAAAATTTGAATTGAATTGACTAGTTGAGATGATGACTAAATTGGGAACCCAACTGCCATCAATGGTGGAGGTAGGTTTCACTAGCAGTTACTTTTTTGCAGAAGACGAGAAACGTCATGGAGAAAGACAATTATACCCCCAATCCAGTTGCTTTGTATTTTTATCCGAGACAGTTATCGAATTTGTATGCTTTACATTTTTATCCAGAAGGGTTTAGGGTTTAGGGTTAAAAATGTCTAATACGCTTAATTTGCCTTCTACCAGTTTTGTGTTTCTATCCAAAAGGTCACAATATCTGTCAGAACAGAATTCAATGTTTCATATGTATTTCTTCTTCATTATTTACTGGAGAGCATTAATTTGGGCGTGCTAATGATAACTATCAGGCCTTGAGCCGCAACATTAAAGATTTATGTTGTTTCCAATGCTAATGTAATTTCCAATGATAATAATCATCCAACTCTTTGCATTCTGAATTATCAGTTTGAACTGAACAAACAACTCTCATTTTGAACTACAACTCTCTGCATTCTCCTCCAAAACAATGGAGGAAAATAGTGTTGTGTTTGGGTTACATGTTCCTGCAGATAATAGCTCTTACTTTCCAGAAAACTGTGGCAACTGTCCAGATGGTATTTCAAACAACGTGGAAGCAGAGGTGAATGCATCTCCTAAGAGGAAGTTTGATCTCAATGAGCCTCCTCCCATTGATGATGACGCAGATTTCTCCAATGTCATACACGATAATGACATAGTGAACGGTAAGATATATTATTGGATGTTTTTTGATTAAGAGTATGATGTAGTGCACTAGTTACTTAAAAATGTGCTTCTTGTTTCAGAGGGATCACTCTCCGAAGAACAAATCATGGAGAAGAGGTTCAATAGCGAAGAAGAGGCGTACGATTGGTACCTTTTGTATGCATTTGTAAATGGATTCGGCATTCGGAGGGATAACCGTAGGTGTTTCGAAAAATACGGACAACAAATCAAGTCAAGAATCTTCGTATGTGCCCGACAAGGCCATCGATTAAAGAAGTGCTACTTAAGGCCTGAGAGTAAGAGAGAGCATAAGGATGACACTAGATGTGATTGTCCAGCACGAATTCGTGTTGCTCGATCTACCCCGAACGAACAGTTTCGTGTAAAGCAAATCACTTCTGAGCACTCGCATCCCCTAGCGGACCCCAAAGTAACACACAAGCTTAGGTGTCATAGGAAGGTCAGTCAACATGATTTGGAACACGTTATTTCACTAAGGGAAGTTGGTATAAGAACTTGTGAAGCATTCCAATTAATGGTCTCACAAGCCGGTGGTTACGCCAAAGTTGGTTACACTGTCAAAGACCTGTACAACAAGTTATAGTCATTGAGAAAGGCTTAATCTAACTCTGGAGATGGGCAGCTGGCCTTGCAATACATTGACACCCTTGAGCATACCCACGGGGGTGTATTCAAAAGGTATTGTTTGAAATACTGTCATTTTGTTTGTTGTTATTTTCTATTTGCCTTAGATTTCTATCTGATATATCAAATTACTATACTGTTTCATGTTGGTTTACAATAATTGTCTACGTGCTTATAGATTCTATCCAGATTCCTGAAACAAATATCTTTGCTTTTCAGTTTCCAGTTGGGTGAAAATCAACAGTTACAAAGCATTTTCTGGCGTGACGAGAGATGCAAACGAGATTATGTAAGGTTTGGAGATGTTTTGGTGCTTGACTCCACCTACAAAACCAACATGTACCTGAAGCCTCTTGTCATACTCTCCGGTGTTAACAATCACTTTCAGACGTGCGTTTTCGCAGT
The DNA here is from genome assembly GCA_023055425.1 of Linanthus parryae. Taxonomy (NCBI): domain Eukaryota; kingdom Viridiplantae; phylum Streptophyta; class Magnoliopsida; order Ericales; family Polemoniaceae; genus Linanthus; species Linanthus parryae. Next base: position 3,088,426 of record JALGPY010000036.1, on the reverse strand, counting down.
TGCAGTTCTACAAGATGAGACCACGGAATCGTACAAATGGGTATTAAATTGCTTCCTAGAAGCAATGGATAACAAGGTACCCATATCGGTCATAACCGATGGAGACTTGGCAATGAAAGCTGCTATTGCGGAAGTTCTTCCACTAGCGAAGCATCGTTTGTGTGCATGGCATCTATGTCGCAATGCCGAAGGAACCTTAAAGTTGGGGTCAGAATTTATGAAGGACTTTCGAAAATGCTTGAGCAAGAGATCCGATGTTAACCAATGGAACGATGATTGGCAATACATGGTAGACAAGTGGGGTATTGCGAACAAGCGGTGGGTAACGGGTGCCTACATGACGCGCAACTTATGGGCAGAGGCTTTTCTCAAGGAATTTTTTTTTTCGCCGGTCAGACAACTACACAAAGGTGTGAGAGTATCAACAAATTTTTCAAACAATATTTGAACTGCAAGAACAATCTCCTCGATCTTATTAAGGGAATCATGCGGGGTATCGAGAAGCTTCGTGAGAACGAGCGAGGCCAACATTGTACTTCTGACCAATCACTTCCTGTCCTAACAAGCCAATTTAAGCTACTTGAAGAGCATGCGGCCATGTTCTACACTAGGGCTGTGTTTGCGAAGTTCAGGGAGCAAGCCAGGAAGGCAAGTCAATACAAAGCTATTGGTGTTGAAGAAATACCTGAATATGACATGGATGCAATCTATGTCACAAGGGAGAAGGAAAGGGCATCTCTAGTAAGTTCACATGATACACTATCTCTTATGACTGCTTTAAACTGTTAACTATTATATTTAGGTATCAATCTAGTTTGTCAATTGAAATATCCGATGTACTTATTTTACAGCACAGTTCTTTCCAGTACTTTCATTCTTATCTATATGTTCATAACTTCTATCTAACCTGTCAAATAAAATATCTGAAAGCTTTGATCTTTTTCCTGGCAGCACACCGTTTTCTGTCAACGTGATAATAACATGCTCTACTGTTCCTGCAAGAGGTTTGAGTCATCACATATGGTTTGTGGCCACATTATTTTTGTGCTCTTTCATAAAGGAGTACAATTCATTCCGGAAAACTTGTTATCGAAACGATGGCAGAAGACGGATAGTGACTTCTACAAGAATGATCCAGCCATGCAGGAGCCAAAAATAAGACGGTGTGACGATCCAAAAACCCAGGCATTTCGTCGGGGTTGTATGAAGGGACGAATGGAGATCATTAGTGACATGGGTGGAACATCACAAGAGACTTACGACTATTGGCAAAAACATGTTGACTTGATGATACGGGGTCTCAAGGACATTATTTTGAAGCAAGAAAATGGTGAAGAGCCCGTGGTTAATGTCAACTCACAAGAGTACGCCCACGTAATGCCTCCATCCAAAGGTGATACAAAACCAAAAGGGAGCTCCAAAAATGTTCGAAAGAAGTGCGGGAGATGCCAAGAATACGGACACAATCGAACTACATGCCCGAATCCTCCAGTTGGTGTTTCCGGTCAAGATGTCGGCCAATCTCAATCGCAAGCGTCGCAACAAACTATGATTTCCAACTGCGAATACAACTGGTCCGAGGGAATGGGTGACCAAAACTCTTCAAGACGTGTTGGGAATGACTGGACTGATTTATTCTAGGGATTACATGAACTGTGTGAATGTTTTAGTTAAGTACCTTGACATTTTTATCCGTTATTTGACCTTTTTTGTCTGATCATTTAGTGTGTTATCCGGTTCTTTGCGTTTTTATCCACTGATGTGAATTCTGGAAAATGCTGCATCAGTTTCTTTGCAGTTTTATCCAAATCTGCGCGTTTTTATCCACTGGGGGTGGTGACCTGCTAGAACCGGTCACCACCCCATGATCAGGTCACCACCCCATGATTTTCCGTGTTTTTTTTCCGATAGTGGGGGGGGCACCGCAAAAAAAAATTGCAGGCAGGCCCCTGGGACGCATACTAGACAGACCCAGAAGTTTTTATAGAAGAGCAAGCAAACTACGACCTCCGTTCCCTCTCTTCCTTCATATTGGGCTCGTTTGGATACAAAGGTCGACTGGGTTGAGTTGTAAAATCCGATTGTTGTTTGGATAACCCGGTTGTAGTTGGGGTTAGTCCGGTGGCCGGCAAATTAAAAGCCGGTCACCGGTATTTTTTTTTGCCATAATTTTCTATTTATCGTCCGCCCGCTATAAAGGTTGTGCCCGGTAATTTTGAAGCGGTGCCCTGCGTTTGTAACCGGTGGCCGGTGATAAGGGGTGTAATTTAATGCCATGCCCGACTGATTTTGGCCGGTGCATGGTGAGTTGTATTTTTTTTTTGTTACGCTTGTTTGTTAGGCTTGTTTGTGATTTTGTCACTGACTCTATTTAAAGCTGTTTCTCCCCAACACACACTTTAGATAGCCTCCAGCATATTTCATTTTTCTTTTCACGCCCTGCATCTTTGTTCAGGTTTTGTGTTTCATTATTTTACATTAGAGACTCTCTTTGTTGCTCATTTCTCTTCATGTGGCTTGTGTTTTGTTTATCTTTGCAGGCTCATGGACAATAATGGGGATCCTCCCCGGCTATACCGGAACAAAAAATAAAAAGAGCTACTCATTTATAGAAAGCTTGGGGGAAAGAAAGCTTGAAATGGAGAATGGAAGCTTGACAGTGGGGGATAGAAAAAATTGAAATGAACTGCATCAAATGAGAGGAGCTACTCATTTATAGATGAAGTGAGTCACGGGTGTTGCTTTAACAAGTGCTGAAGAAAAAAAGAAGCAGATAATTCTGAAACATGCATGTGATTTAGCATGAAAACAAACAAAACACAACTTCCAACCCCAACAATTGCCACATACGACCAAAATACAGTTCCCCATTCACTTTCTTTTTCCACCCACTCACCCACTACCCCCTCAATTAATTGTTGTCCCCTCCATTTCATCACAGTCCACCGGTAATGAAAATACCGCCCACCGGTTTTGAAATGCCATACCCGACATTTACCCTCCAACTCACCACCACCAGCTACTTTTTCACAAAAGTCGGTCCCCTCTATTTCGAAAATAGTCCACCGGCTATTCATTTTTCCAGACACCGGTCCTAGAAACCGGTCACCGGAAACCGGTCTTGGTTGGGTTGCGGTTGGGGTTAGCTAAACCCGGCTAACCAAACAAGCCCATTGTTACTTTTATCACTATTAACTGGTCACTTTGACCCGATGATTTGATTAACAAAATGGTGCAAGAATGTGATAATCTTTTCGAGGTATTGTAGAGTAAACTTTATTTTACAACACTACAAAAAAAATTACTAAAAAATTGCATCATTTTGCGTTCCAAATAACCGGGTGAACCGGTTACGAGTAAAAAAAATTCCAAGTGGGAAGGAAGAGAGGGAACTGACTAGTACCAGTCCGTCCCAGCTCTTACTTCCCATATGACTTTTTAACTCGTATCTGGGTCACTTAGACCGGGTGATTTGGATAGCAAAATAATACGATTTTTTTATAACTTTTTTACCATATTATAGAGCAACTTTTACTCTACAACACCATGAAAAAATTACATCGGTTTGCTATTCAAACACCGGGTCAAAGTGACCTAGTGAATAGTGACAAAAGTCAAATTGGGAAGAAAGAGCTGGGATAGACTGATAGTAGACAAGGGAATCCTCTATCCCCTTATCTATTTGTTATTGTTATGGAAGTTTTATCTTGAAATGCGAAGAATGCAATTGGGAATGACTACATTAAATGGGTTAAAGTTAAGAGAAACATGGAGGCTCTTAGTCATTTATTATTTGTCGATGATGCTGTTATTTTCTTGGAAGCTTCTGTTAATGAATGTCAAAGATTGTTCTCTATTCTGGGAAAGTTTTGCTCTTCTTTAGGCATGGAGATAAATGCTGCTAAGCCAGGGGTGTTGATTTCTCCAGATACTGATGCTGCTTTAGTGGCATCAATCTCAGATTTTCTTCAAATTCGCGTTCTTGATAAGTCTGCCAAATATCTTGGGGTTCCTGCCTTTTGGGGTAGATCAAAGAGATAAGGTGTCAGATTTATTGAAGATAGTGTTCAAAACAAACTACAGGGCTGGTCTACGGATTCTCTCTCATTTGCTGGCAGGGAGATTATGATCAAAGCTATTGCTCTAGCCTTGCCAAGTTACATCATGAGCTGCTTAATTCTTCTCAACAATTTCTACTCTAAAATGGTGAAGGTTATGAGAACTTATTGGTCGGGTGGAAAGGTTAATACAAGCAAAAAATTGTTGGGTGGCTTGGAGAGATATGTCAGCTTCCAAGAAAGAGGGGGGTCTTGCTTTCAGAAACTTGAAAATTATGAACTTAGCTCTTCTTGCTAAAATTGGTTGGAGATTGCTACAAAATTCTGATTCTCTATGTGCTAGAGTTTTAAAGGCTATCCATTACCCTAACTCTTCAATTTTACATGCTAAACAGGTCTCCAACCCATCTTGGGCTTGGTGGAGTGTGGTGGCTGGTTTAGAAGTGGTTAAAAGAGGTGGTATGTGGAAAATTAGAAATGGAGAAAGTGTGTTGGCCTGCAAAGATGTGTGGATTCCAAAGAGAGGAGCTACTTTGAATAGAGTTTGGTGGTTTCAATGATACTAATTTAAGGGTTAGTCAACTCTTGAATAGAGAAGCTAGATGTTGGAGAACTCAAGTGGTGATGAATATTTTTGCTCCTGATATAGCTAAGAGATCCTTGCTGTCAATATCTCTTGGATTCCTAGAGATGATAAATATATCTGGATTGCCAACAATTTGGTTACTTACACTGTCAAATCTGGTATTGTTGTCACTAAAAGGTGGTTTGAAGGTGAAGCCAGTCAAGGAAAGCCAGGCTTTAAGGAATATTTGTGTCAAAAATCTTCTACTTCATTCAATTTTCCCAGAGAATTTTGGATCAGAAGCTGGTCTTTACGAATTCCTCCAAAACTAAAGCTTTTTTGGTGGAGGGCATGTCACAAAGCCTTAGCAACCAAGAATAATCTGAAAAAAAAGAGACTGTGAGCTCTCTGAATCATGTCCTCTGTGTGAAAAATACCCAAAAGATGATACCCATCTTTTTATGGGTTGTGACTGGGTTAAGCCTGTATGGCTGTCTGTGGGTTTAAACTTGGCTTCTGGGTAGATTGATGGTGAAAAGTTTCAAAAATGACAACTTCAGTTCTGGGAAATGGATGCTACTTCGTCAAAAGACGAGGGTTTCTCGGAAAAGGTGGTCGTTACCTGTTGGCAAATCTAGAAGGGTAGAAATGCTTCTATCTTCAACTTGGTCAAACCAAATCCTTTCCAGGTGGTGAAAGAAGTGCACCACCACTATAGCTCTTACATGCATTTTATGCAGAAAAAAAGGCGTTCTATTTCTTCTAAACAATCTCTAGTGGATGATCTAAAATGGCACCCTCCAGATGCTGACTTCTGGAAGTGTAATGTGGATGCTGTTTGGATTAGAGAAAATAATTTTATGACATTTCCTTGGATTGGAGGGACAAGGGTGGCAAGATGGTTGATAGTGGTTGGTTAAAAGGCATTGTTGCTTATGCTCTTGAGGCTGAAGCTTTAGCTTTAAGAGAAGTTCTATTTCAAAATACCGAGGCATGCCAAGGAATTTGGTTTGAGTGTGATTGCAAGAGTGTGGTGGATATGGTGCAGGGAAGAGCTGGAATAAGAGGGGATGTTTTTGATGTTATTAGTGATATTATTGCTTTTATTAAGAGTAGTAAATTGAAGGTTGTTTGGATATGTAGGAAAGCTAATAGAGTAGCTGATCTGCTAGCAAAAAAAAAAATTCATGCTAGCTCAGGTACTGGTAGTGAAGTTTTGTCTGATGACAGTTTTGTAAAAGCCATGGCCTATGATTGTTCTGGTTTGGTTGTTTAATGGAATTTGTTTTTGAAAAAAAAAAACTAGTGGCTGCGGGTTCCCACGTCATCAAAAAAAAAAAAAGAAAAAAAAAAGTGTACCCTCACTATTCATAAATTGACATGAGACACTGCTATCAGAGGCGAATCTAGAAGTTCCTTGTAGTGGGAGCTAAATTTGAAAATTCAAAATAAAGTAAGTCTAAAATTAAATTTCACGAAGGTGAGTAGGGCTACGGAATTTTTTGTGGGGCCTAAATTGAAGAACCGAGCTAAAATGAGGGTGAAATTAAATTTTATGAAGTTGAGTGGGGGCTATAGTGGAACTTTTGTGGGAGCTAAACTAAAAACAAGAAAAACAAAATAAGGGTGATATTGCGATTTTAAAAAGTTGAGTGGGGGCTATAGCCCCCACCTGTCCCTATGTAAGTCGGCCCCTGACTGCTATGCGTTAATATTTACCAATGTGCCCTTCCGTCTGCAACCGTAAAGCTCACAGTAGAATATACGTGTGTGTGTGTTATATCCCACAATACCCTCTAATAACATGTGTTGTCCCTTTTTAGCCTTTAAAATGTTAATACTTTGGGATTTGTGCTACAGCCACATACATAATTATTTTAGGGCATCATACTTATATAAGTAAAGAAAACTTTGGGAACTCTAGTGAAGTTCAATACATGATTCCACCCAGCTACAGATGGACAGATAGAAAGAACGATTCGTATTTCAGAAGACATGTTGAGAGCTTGTATTATGGACTTCCAAGGTTCATGGTTTTATAGACTGCATGGCACCACATGAAACTTTGTATGAAGGTATTGTCGATTGCCGCTGTGTTGGAACGACATCAGCGAGACTATAGTGATTGTGGCACAAGTAATCGAGGATATGAAAACTAAGTATGACTCACCCAGCAAAAAATGAAAGCAGTTCAGGATATGCAAAGCCTTAAGCAGATCATAATAGGATGTTGTTGTAATTTTAGATAGGAGGACATGCATTCCTCAAGGTTTCACATATTAAGGGAGTTATGAGGTTCAGTAATAAAGGGAAGTTGACCTCGAAGGTCATTGGCCTGTATGACATCCTGGAGAAGATTGTAGAAGTATCATATCGACTGGATTTACTTTCAGATTTGGAATGGATACACAATGTGTTTCATGTTTCACGATTCAAGAAATATGTATTAGGTCCATCTCATGTACTGAATCCAGAACCATCGTTGACATCATGAAGAACAGCCTGTTAAGATACTTGATACAAAAATGAGGAATACAAGCAAGAAGAGTGTAAAGTTGGTCAAATTCCTTTAAACCAACCAACAAACCAAAGAGGCAACGTGGGAAGCAGAAAATGAAACGAGGAAGAAGTATTGCCACTTATTTAACGAGGTAAAATCGAGTTCCGGAGACATTACTCTCTAGGGGGGAGAGGATGTAACCCTTCGTTCTAGCACCTTTACGTCACACCTAACATTGACACCTCACAACTACAATAAGTTACGGCATTTCATGATATTAATTGTGCACACAACTATAATACGTTATGACATTTAATGATATTACTTGTGCATTAGATGTGTTCTTCCATCATATATAAATCTCTAGCTTATTGTATAGCTCTAGCTTCGGGAACGGAACTCTCTCAGAGGGAGGGGGGATGTGTTACCCCGTTTTTACGAAATTGGTAGTTTGGTAATTTGACACATGTGGTCTATCTATGGGTTTCTAAAAATGATTTGTTTAGTTTGGATTCATAAATTATTTATGATGATTTTATATTTCTCTTGCAACAATCTTAGATTCTTCAAAAATGTACTTGTTATTTTATTTTTATCCCTTAAGAACTTGCCAAAATGATACTCCCAATATAACTTATAATGTTCCCATGGTACTGCCAAAACACTTGACATATTTCTCCTATATATAGTACTACCCACAGCACCTTGTAACTCCACTTGAAGTACACCCAAAGTACCTTAAATTCCTCATACTGTCGTCCTCACAATTCTTTCTTTCTTCTCCATTACGTGAACTCCCATATTCTCCAACACAACTCCTATGGACAGGGGCGGATCCAGAAATTCGTTACAGTGGGGGCTAAATTGGAAAACATAAACAAAATAAGGGTAAAATTTAAATTTTAAAGAAGTGAGTGGGGGCTAAATGAGGGCTAAATTGAAAAGAATTGACAAAATAAGGGAAAAAGTGCAATTTCTAAAAGTTGAGTGGGGGCTATAGCCCCCACCACTCCTATACTTGATCCGCCACTGCCTATGGATTCTCCATCAATCCCCCTTCCCATCTATATAATATTTGTCTTCTTATTCACTTCTCCTCCTAGCAGAAACTCACCCAACAACAAAAGCACAACCACCACCATCATCTCCTCTATCGGCAAACATCACTATCACCCTCATCACCACCAACGGCAACAACCACCCCCAATACCTCATCTCTGTCTCTCCCCTCTCTATTCAGCAGCGAAAACACACAGCAGCAGCATCGTCACCGTCATAGGACGCCACAAGCATCTACACAAAGGCCTGACATCAACCTCGACGAGAGCCACCTGTCACCTCCCAACATCTATATTCGCGGCTCTTTCAACATCACAAGTTGTACAATTGTCTATTTCCTCTACGTCATATACAACTTATTTCCATCCCCTTTGTTACTATATCTCTTTGTTTCCATCTATATTCTTCATTTCTGTTAATTACTTGTTAGATTGTAACCCTTTGAACAAAAATAATTTATACCCACCCCCGATCCTTGCTTACAAACTTTCTAAGCCCATTTATGGTTCTTTCTGTTACTTCAACTGCATTGTCCAATCCTACAAACATGTCGCCACCATATCTCTCTTTAATTTTGCTCTCTACATATGTTCAAGTAGTTGTATATATTAATTATTTGGATCATTGGTGATAGGATTCCATGACTTGGTGGGAACCCGCAGATCCACGTAAAGGCTCTCTCACTCCTTATCCAGACAATAGAGATACTTTGTTGTAATGGCAGAACCATACTCTGAACTCTGAATTCTTGACCCATTCACGGCTCTTGTATTACTTCAATTGCATTCTCCATTATTCCAAACATGTCAGCATCATACCTATTTATATCCATTTTGGCTTTCTACATAGCTTTATGTAGTTCACTTGACTTGTTCTTAATTGTTATGATTCTCGATGACCAATTAGTATCTATAAAAGGAAATTCAGGAACAAATATTTTAATAAGTTATGTATCAGTGGAGTTGATAACTAGTAAGACTACAATAGTCGCTTAAAAGCAACGAAAAGAGGAGTTCGAGTGTTTGTGTACCACTTCCTCCGGATAGGCCGTTGCGGTTCCCTGGTAGTTTACCTCCCGAGAAACTCTATGTGTGGTATGTGAATTGCGACATACCCAAATTTTATGAGTATATGTTTATGTGAATTCAATCAGGCACCCATGAAATATTGTTTTGGCTAACCTCTGGTGTTGCTGGATAATATCAATGTGGTGAGTTTTGGTTATGAAAGTGATAAACGATTCATCGGTGTAGTTTTGTTTACAGTGAAACCCAATGAGCATCAATAGTTTAGTTGAGAAAAGTGTAAAATATATACTTTATTGCTGCGGCAAAACTGCAATCTCAAATTTGAACTATGTACTTTAAATATGTTCATGGCTCTTTTCATTGCTTCAACTGCATTGTCTAATCTTCTAAACATGTCATCAGTCATCACCTTATCTCCCTGTCTCTCTTATCTTTTTTACACAGGTTTGAGTTGACCATATGGACTGATGCTGACTTATTATGGTTCTTACGGAGTACTCCCTCCGTCCCACACGTTACTTCAAACAAAAAAATTGAAGTTGCTTTATTAAAAACGGGAGGGAATGACAATTCTACCCCCTCAACATTTCAGTAATTCCACATCTCTACACTCTCTCTCTGCCTCTCCCTCTCTGTATTAACACACTAACAATCAACTAACACACACGCACAAGAACATTCTACTACCACCGACAAGAATCAACAACAACAAAATTCTAACTATATTCCAGATCGCCTAATTCATCATCAATTTTTGCGAAACAACAAAATCTACATGGTGAAGTCAATCAACATAGTATATATACACAATAAGAGCAGATCAGAGAAAAAGAAAAACAAGATGAAGAAATAATAGAAGAAGAGGAAGAAGAAAGATCCGATGATAAGCCACCGAACATGAACCGCCGCCGCCGCCGTGGTATGCTTCCACATATCCATATGCATGGAGAATAGAATAACTCAATCTGTAAGTATAGAGAAGAGAGACGGAGAGAGAATTTGAATAGAAGAGAAGAGAAGATAGAGGGAGAGGATCTTACCCGAATTAGAAGATAAGAGAAGATCGATCTATTTTGTTCATCGTCGTTGGCAGAGAGACCAAGAGATGGAGATGGGGATGGAGATGGAGATGGAAGAACAGAGGCTTCTAGAGGCGCCGTCGTTCATCGTGGAAGCTTTCGATCTTCCTCTTCCTATCTCTCTATCTCTCTCTCTCTCTCTCTCTCTCTCTCTCTCTCTCTGTGTGTGTGTGTGTGTACGGGTGTGTTTGTGTGGTTGTGGATGGTGGTTGGGGAAGAACAAATAAGATAAGGGGATGAGGTTGGTGTTTTATGTTAGATTTAGGTTTTGTAATGGGTGGGTGTTGTTTTTTGGACTGATTGGGTTATTGCTAATCTCATTTAGTTAGGCCCAAATCAAAATGTAATGTTAAATTTGACCCAATTAAAATCCATATGTGTTTTTTTTAGTAATGTTAAAATGGTAAATTATACATAAGAATCTTTCCATTTTAGGAAATGTTGAAGAGACTGGTGGGACGTCCCAATAAAGAAATTTTGAAGAAACGGATGGGACGGAGTAATTAGAATAAAAAAAAAAAGAATTACAGAAAAATAATTTTTTTAGATGATTGAATCAGGGGAGTTGATAACGAACTAAACTATAAGTAATTGTTGCTTAAAAGCGACGAAAGGAGGAGTGCCGAGTGTTTGCATACCACTTCCTCTATAAAAAGGCCTTCATGATTCTCTGGTAGTTAACCGGCCGAGTTACTTGATTGCAAGCATGTGACCCTCGATAGACATCGACGGAGCTACTCAAGGACAAAGCGCGACAATTGCCACCCACGATTGTCTCAAAGTCTTGTTTTATCGCTAATATTATGGCTTTTGACCAAAAATAAGTATACAATAAATACACAAGTACCACGAATGAGCTCACACATTGTCAGTAGTTCCCTTAAAAAAGACATAGCTTTCCTTTGCCCCGGCTGTCTTAGTTTTTTGTCCCTGAGAAAGGTAGACAATTGAGTGAAACTATTACTTTTATAATTAATCAATAAACTTACATTTAACGTGAGACGAATTATCACTCAAATATAGTATTTTATTCTTCTATCTCGTTCTTTCTATAATTCCAATATGTCAGCCGATCGTGGTGGATTACTCATTATGAATCTTGTTGCAGTCTGCGGGGAAATTTTGGCTTTGATTCACATGGATGAGGTATTTATTCATATTCGCTCCCTCTGAGAAAATATTCGGTATCACGGGGATTCGGTGACGTGGTATCACTGAACACTCTAATTGGGTGGTCATGTTAATTCTACCGTATTTATTGTATCAATGTATGGAAATAATCACATAATCAACCAATTATAGTGTTCCGTGATACCACATCACCAAAATCCCCGTGATACTAAATATTTTCTCCCTCTTTAGGTACTCCCAATTGATTGATTCAATAACCATATCAAATACTGCCTTGTAGTTATGGTATGATATATAAGTTCCTATTTATGACATAAAAATGACATACAATTCTTTGCATGTTCTAATACATGTTTACTAAAATGTCGACTCAAGCGAAGCTGTTGCACAACAGGTGGAGCATAATATGTGTTGTTGGGATTCTTATTCCTAAGTGGCTGGAGATGTTACGTCTATTTGACCACTACTCTTGGTACGATGCCGGTTCCCGATATTTTTGCAAACCGGACAATCTTGTTTTTTATGTGACTAGCATTGATGGTATGGGTTGAAAGACGTAGATGGGGCTAACATGTTGAATTCATGATCCATTGATATTTAAAGTACCTACCCTTACAAGAAGAAACACAAGTCGGTGATAACTCCGCGTTAGGAGTTATATTCTTTACAATTCACTACCGTTTTGCGAGCGTTTCGGTGTTACGTGAGAAATCGACCAAATCTGAGTTGTTTTGAGTATACTTGAGTTATTGAGCTTTATTTCGTAATCCGGGCGTTTTTCATATGATTTAGGCATTGTTTATCGCATGTGATATTCCGGTATGTGTTCGTGTTGTGTATTTCAGGAACCTGGAGCTCGGAGCGATTATTTTGTAGCAGGAACGAACTTCAGAACAAGAGGATAGCTCAAGGATATGCTCGGGAATGGAGAAGATTGAAGAAGAATGAGGAAAAGAAGCAAGGAATTGAAGTTTGAAGAGGTGTGTGTTCGCACGAACAGGAACACTTAGAATTATTTTTGAATGCCAAAAAGGAGGAAAAAGCAATTGTTGGAAAGTACGAACAGCCAAGCTGTTCGCACGAACAAGGAACAAGTCACTGTTCGCACGAACAGTCGACTGTTCGCACGAACAGAAAGGCCCGAAGCTTCTTTTTGGGGGTTTTCTGCAATTTCTTAAAAGTTTAAAGACTCCAACCTTATTCTAACGTACGGGGACGATCTATTGGAGATATTCACGCATCTTTGGAGTCTAGAGAGCTGGAGCAGACGGGAGAAAACGCTTGGAGCTTGGAGTATCATCAATATCGAAGATTTTAGCGTTTGCTTATCGTTTCTTCATCTATTCTTCATGATTCTTATTGTTTTGAATATGTTGCACGTTTTTATGTCTAGCTAAACACTTTAAGCTAGGTGATTGATGGAAAACTAGGGTTTGTTTACGACTTGTTGCATGCTTTTGCTTAATTCTATGAACGTTCTAGTTAACCTATCTATTCTTGTGCTTGATTTTTAATGTTCTCGGCTTGATCACCCGTAGAATATTACTTGTTGATAGGGTTGTATGAAAGTGAACTCGTTGATACGTGTTAAAGAATAGTATAGGTGATCTTGTAGTTTCTTGAGACCGAGAGGAGATAGGAACTTGATTAACCGTGTGAGGGTAGTTTCGGTTGATATTGTTAGAACTTAGTGAAAAAGGTGGACCGACGGGACCCGGTGAACGAGCCTAGCAAATCAACTAGAGTGTAATGGTAGACGGAGGTGGACCGAGAGGACCCGAAGGCTATTTATTACACAAATTCATATGAGATTGAGAGAAGATAGTGATGAGTGTTACCCGGTGTAATTAGAACGTGCGTAGAGTGTTACAAGCATAATCCGGAAATCGTTAACAACCCTAGGGACCATCAATTGCCTAGTTCTTCTTTATTAATCGTATTTCATCACAAGTTATTTTCGTTTAAAAGTGAAAATCCTACAAAAACAATTAGTTAGTAGTCATTTAATTTTAGTCGCTTGTTTGTGGGCGACGACTTTATAAAATCAAACACCTTTTTACCGGTTACTTAGATATCGTAGAATTAATCTCTAGTCAACTAACAATCGTAAATTCCGTTGGGTTCGATACCCGGAGTCTTAAAAATACTCCTAATACTACTTGACCATATACTTGCGTTTAAGCGCGTTAATGATTCGCGTCAGTCGGATGTTGGTTAGCCGAGATGGTGGCTTGATCCCTTAATGTGGGAGCGAGGATCACCTGAACTCGTCATGATTTTGAGGACTAAAGAGACCAAGAGCATACGACTCGCAATGCTGGATTTTATGGAATTTCACTTATAGGCTGTTTATACATGACAAATGCCGTTTGACAACCTTTTATGCTCACATTTCAAGAAGAACACAATCAAATTTGATGCCAAAAAGCGTACAAAAGCAAAGTAGAGTATATTTGCAGTTTCATAAGGCTGATGATTGAGAAATTTCATAAATTGAAGTTCCATTGAACTTTCACTAAAAATACTTTGCAGTGGCCTAGATCTGCCCGATGAAGTAAGACGACCAATATGTTCAAGAAATCACAAGGCTTAGGCGATCAATTCATTGGGTCATTTTTAAAGAAAGGAAGTGAAAGGAAGTGTACATTATATCGTCCAGTATAAAACATCCTTTCGTTTCATAGAAACCTTGTTGTTTTCATAAATATGTTGGAATGGATGCCCTAGAGGCAATCGTAGATTTAGTATGAACAATGTTTTGGCTAGAATATTCATTTATTATTTATGGCGATATTTAATATAATGAAGTCCTTAGATAAATTGTGTTATTTATCTTAAATATCCCTAGTCAATTATAATGATTAATGGGACAATCATCTATGGACTAGTATGGGGTTGGATTGATATGGGGATATCACGATCTAACACATGGGTATGCATTAGGAGTAATGGCATACTGGATTGACCCACGACGAAAAGGATACATTAGATTATGTGAAGTCACAATAGCTTTTCGTAGTGCTAATATTATTGCAATCCTTGGACTTGAAGTCACTAGATACTCTAGTTGTGAAATATTGCGCTTTGATGTCATCAAACGTTACACCGTAACTGGGTAATCATAAAGGTGGCTATCGGGCGTAATAGGAAGCAAGCTTAGAGATCGTAGTGATGTAGATTGGATTTGTCCCTCCCACATAATGGGGGTAAATATCCACGGCCACTCGAGGGATGAGGCTTATTGAATGTCTGGCCAGACTCAGATAAATTAATATAGAGATATTAATGTTATCTGTAAGCATAAGCATATTCCCAGGATCGAGGAACTATGGATTGGATATACGAGTGTGACTATTTATGTCTCGTGTCCAATCCGGATATGGAGACAAAGGGATAATGCAATATGACATATTGGGCACAAAGGTTTGTCGGGATCACTGACTATTTCTATTGGTTGGATGGCATGGATGTGTTGCTAGACACCGCTCCATGTTAGTAATAGTTACTACCAACTATATAGAAACCTATGGGGTCACACGTCAAATAGAGTAGAGCTAGATTTGGGATTAATTAATATGGATTAATTAATAGAAGGATCATTGTGCAACACCTTGCAAACTTAGTAGGACTAATTTGCAAGGAAGGGAATAGTTCTAGTCCTACTAGAACAAGAAAACTCTTTTATGGAAACAACAAGGAGTTGTTGGAGTATATAAAGGAGGCTCTAGATTCCTTCCCACCACATGAGTTATTATTAGACATAACACAAAAGTGGGAGAGAGCAAAAGGAGAGAGCAAGACAAGGAGCTAGGGCCGAAACCCTAGCCACCCGTCCGCCCCCCTTACCCGACGGCAAAGAGAGGCCGCCCCTCTCTTGTGCTTTTGGTGATTTGTTGCTTTGATCTTCATCCCTCTTCCTCCAAGGTTCAAGCTAGCACTTGATTGAAGGAAGAATCTAGATCTCACCTCTAGACGTGGATCAACCGTAGAGACGAGGACATCATTCTTCGTGTGATCTCATAAATCAAAAGGTACACATCTTCTATGTCCTTAATCATGTTATGATGTCTCTTCCTGTGATCCTTGGTGGGCTTTGAGTAGGATTAATTTTGTTATTCCGCTGTGTTACCTACGTCAAAACCCAACAGTGGTATCAGAGCCACAGGTCGTAGAGCATAACATGATATTATGTGTTTACGATTTCAGTTCATTCACCGTATTATTGTTTATTACGCGAAAACTGAAAAAATTGGCATAGTAGATGCAATATTGAATTTGATTCAATCAAACAAGACCCAATTTAACATTGGATGTTAGAATTGGTGAGTTTAATCACATAGGATGTGAATAATTGGGTTCTTGAAAAATTAGGGTTCATGGGCACATGATTGAAAAGGGGTTTTCAATTATGGAAACAAAATTATGGAAATAATTCCATAAGGAAACAACCTTGCTTGGGCAACAAGGAAGGAGGAAGGGGACTAGGGCCGAAACCCTAGCCGCCCGCCCCTCCCTTGCGCGCCAAGCAAGGCCGCGGCCTCCTAGGCGTGCGGCAGTCCTAGGGTTCGGGCCACTTGTTGGCTTGGAACCTTTCGACCGTTGTGAAACCCTAGTTACCCAATTTCATTAAAATTAAACAAGCGCGTTAAAAATTGGTTTTAACTGTATTATGTGCTTTATTGCATGGTGGATGGATATGGCCTAGGATTGTGGATGTTTATTGTTTTGTGGTTTGGTTTACGGCCTGCGAGCTGATCAAATTAATGTAATAATTAATTAAGTTTTACGGCCAGCGAGTCGTTCTTTTTCTCCTCGACATGTGAGGCTTTTATTATTTATTTATTCTAGATGTTAGGCTAGAATTAGAAATATTTAGATGATAGCCAAGAACATGGAGAAGAAGACTGGAGAACCAAAGGAGCCAAAAGACATCCCTAGGCGCGCAGCTATGGTGGAGCACATGGAGATGAGCTCGGCACTTTAGGGCAATTAGATATTATCATTGGCTTGATAATATCATTAGTCTAGAGGCCATATCCATGCCACGTTTTTTTTTGTGGATGTTTATTATTCATGCCTTGTTATTTATTTTGTGTGTATGGCGCTACAAGCAAAACGATAACAAGATAATAATAAACAAGGTTGGTCTTTTATTGTGGATAGCCCAATCCAAATAAGTAGACCATGTTGATAAAGATCAACCAAACAAGTTAAAAGAAATCCCTCAATTAAATATTGCGTTTTGCCTTCTCTTGCCAAAACACCCTTCATGATCATGGCCTATTAAAATTTGGGCTTGCCAAAGCAAGGCGATTTTAATTTTTCATGATGTGTTGCGGACGACGCAAGCTAGTAATGCGTGTATGTTGAAAGCAAGAGGTTGGACGCAACTAGGCAAGAATCAATTGGATTGATGAGCTTAGAGGCATGACAATTAGGAGTTATCCAATTGGATAAAGAATAAAAGGAATTTATTCACCTAATTGGACCAAGAGTTGCATGGGATGCAATTGGAATGGTTCCTACCTAAATAACCAATTCTTGTGTGACTTGCCAAAGCAAGCTCAAGGAGAAGTGAAATAAGGATCTTGGACCCACTAGAAAATATAAAGATATTTTCCGCTTTAATAGTGAGGGCTATTAAACCGATAAAAATAGTGGGAGCTATATTTAATGATCTAGCCATTGTTAAATATAGTTAAATTGTTCAAAATACTAAATTGCATATTTCTCGTTTTGTAGAATTCCAAATGGCAAACAACAACGCATCGAGTTCATCCCTACGATCTGTCCTTGAGAAGGATAAATTGTCTGGAACAAATTTCCTTGACTGGTACAGAAACTTGAGGATTGTCCTCAAGCAAGAAAAGAAGCTGTACGTCTTGGACATTCCAATCCCAGACCCACCACAAGATGAGTCTCTACTAGCGGCAGTAAGGGCACGTCAGAAACATGTTGATGATTCTAATGACGTGACTTGCCTCATGCTTTGTACCATGACTAGTGAGCTTCAGAAGCAACACGAGAACATGGAGGCCTATGATATGATCAGAAACTTGAAACAATTGTTTCAGGAACAGGCAAGGCATGAGCGCTATGAAGTGTCTAAAGAATTGTTCAAAAGTAGTCTTGCAGAGGGGAATCCAGTAGGCCCTCATGTACTCCGAATGATCGGGTACATAGAGAACCTTGAGAGACTGGGGTTCCCACTCGGCCAGGACTTGGCGACTGATCTCGTCTTGCAATCTTTGCCTGACAGTTATTATCAGTTCATTATGAACTATAATATGAATGAGATCAACAAGTCTTTGCCAGACCTATTGAACATGCTAAAGACAGCTGAGCAAAGCATCAATAAAGGCAAGGGAAAGGCCATAATGATGGTACACAAGAAGAAGGGCAAGTCAGTTGCATCTACTTCAAAAGGAAAACGCAAGAAAGTTGCGAAATCCAAGGATGCCCTAAAGCCTAGTGGAGGCGTGGCTAAAGGTGAATGTCACTACTGCAGCCAGCCGGGTCACTGGAGGAGGAATTGCCCTAAATATCTGGAGGATAAGAAGCTTGGAATAGTGATTCCACCACCACCAGGTATTTATGTTATAGACGTCAATCTTTCTATTTCATCATCCTGGGTATTAGATACCGGATGTGGTTCTCACATTTGTCGTAATGTGCAGGATTTGAAAAGAAGTAGAAGATTGCGAAAAGGGGAGATAGACTTGCGCGTCGGGAATGGAGCAAAGGTTGCTGCATTAGCTGTAGGCGTTTATGAGCTATCTTTGCCTTCTGGACTTATTTTAGAATTAGACAATTGCTTTTATGTGCCTGCTATGAGCAGAAACATTATTTCCGTTTCTTGTTTGGACGAGAAAGGTTTTTCTATTTCAATAAAGGACAAGTGTTGCTCCATTTATTTTGATAGTATGCACTATTGTAGTGCGCATTTGTCTAATGGATTGTATATCCTTGATCTAAATAATACAATCTATAACATAAATACTAAAAGGATTAAAACTAATGATTTAAATCCTACATATCTATGGCACTGTCGTTTAGGCCATATAAATGAGAAACGCATATCTAGACTCCATAAGGATGGACTTCTAGACTCATTTGATTTGGAATCATATGAGACATGTGAATCTTGTTTATTAGGAAAATGACAAAGTCCCCTTTCAATAAGAAAGGTGAGCGGACTAGTGAGTTATTGGCACTCATACATACTGATGTATGCGGGCCGTTCCCCACGCCTGCCAGAGGTGGTTATACCTACTTCATCACATTTACTGATGATTTCAGTAGATATGGATTTGTATACCTTATGAAGGCCAAATCCGAATCCTTTGAATTGTTCAAAGAATTCAAGAGTGAAGTAGAGAAGCAACTTGGCAAGAGTATTAAAGCCCTACGATCGGATCGTGGAGGAGAATACTTAAGCCAAGAGTTTGATGAGTATCTTAGAGAGTGTGGGATAGTATCCCAGCTCACTCCACCCGGAACACCACAATGGAATGGTGTATCTGAGAGGAGGAATCGCACTCTATTAGATATGGTGCGATCTATGATGTCTCAAACAGATCTTCCGATATCCTTTTGGGGACATGCTCTAATGACGGCAGCTTTTACCATTAACCGTGTTCCATCCAAATCAGTCATGAAGACGCCATATGAGATATGGACTGGGAGGCGTCCCATAGTGTCGTTTATGAAGATTTGGGGCTGCGACGTCCATGTAAAGCGTTTACAAGCAGACAAGCTCGGGCCTAAAGCGGATAAGTGTAAGTTTGTGGGATATCCTAAGGAGACTAAAGGATATTATTTCTATAACCCTACCGAGAACAAAGTGTTTGTTGCTCGGACCGGCGTGTTTCTAGAAAGAGAACTAGTCTCTAAAGAAGCAAGTGGGAGGGTTGTAGAACTTGAAGAAATTCATGAACCACAAACCACTGAACCAATAATGGAACATGAACGGGAACCACAAGAAGTTGTGGAAGAGCCTGTTCAGGTAACACAGGAACTCCGTAGATCAGGAAGAGTGCGTCATGAGCCAGTGAGGTATGGACTTCTCGTGACTGAGCCCGATGACGTACCACTCATGGATGATGAGCCTGCAAACTATGGAGAAGCCATGAATGGCCCAGACTCTAAGAGGTGGCTAGAAGCCATGAGATCCGAAATGGATTCCATGTACACCAACAAAGTATGGACTTTGGTGGAACCACCCGAAGGGGTTCGACCCATAGGGTGCAAGTGGGTCTTCAAGAAGAAGACCGACATGGATGGCAAGGTAGTTGCCTATAAGGGGCGATTGGTGGCCAAAGGTTATAGACAGATTCATGGTATTGACTATGATGAGACCTTTTCACCAGTCGCCATGACTAAATCCATTCGAATCTTACTTGCTATTGCAGCATACTACGACTATGAGATTTGGCAAATGGATGTCAAAACAGCGTTCCTTTATGGAAACCTCCTTGAGGATGTGTACATGACACAACCAGAGGGTTTTGAGGATCCAGAGAATGCCAATAAAGTCTGTAAGCTGCAAAGGTCCATTTATGGATTAAAGCAAGCTTCTAGGAGCTGGAATCGACGTTTTGATGACGCGGTCAAAGAGTTTGGCTTCATCAAGAACGAAGATGAGCCTTGTGTTTACAAGAAGGTTAGTGGGAGCTCTATAGTATTTCTGGTCTTGTATGTGGATGACATACTAATCATTGGCAATGACATTCCTACTCTGCAATCTGTTAAAGATTGGCTAGGAAAGTGCTTTGCCATGAAAGACTTAGGAGACGCAGCCTATATACTGGGTATAAAGATCTATAGAGATAGATCTAAAAGGTTGCTTGGCCTAAGTCAGAGTACATATATTGACAAGGTATTGAAGAGGTTCAACATGCAAGATTCCAAGAAGGGATTCTTGCCCATGTCACATGGAGTCACTCTTTCCAAGAATGACTGTCCCTCCAATGAGATGGAGAAGGACCGCATGAGCAGGATACCCTATGCTTCGGCCATAGGATCCATCATGTACGCCATGCTGTGTACTAGACCAGACGTATCATACGCGTTGAGTATGGTGAGCAGATATCAGTCCAATCCGGGTGAGAGTCACTGGATTGCTGTCAAGAACATCCTAAAGTACTTGAGAAGAACTAAGGATGTATTCTTGATATTTGGAGGAATGGAAGAGCTAAGTGTAAAGGGTTACACTGACGCAAGCTTCCAAACCGACAAGGATGATTACAGATCGCAGTATGGATACGTGTTTTGCCTGAATGGAGGAGCTGTGAGCTGGAAGAGTTCCAAGCAAGGCACAGTTGCTGATTCTACAACAGAAGCTGAGTACATTGCTGCTGCGGAAGCGGCTAAAGAGGCAGTATGGATAAAGAAGTTTATCACTGAGCTCGGTGTGGTCCCTAGCATAGTGGATCCCGTAGAGTTGTACTGTGACAACTCTGGGGCAATCGCACAGGCAAAGGAACCAAGATCGCACCAAAAGTCAAAGCATGTACTTAGGAGATTCCATCTTATTCGTGATATGATCGATCGAGGAGATGTGAAGATATGCAAGATTCCGACGGATGACAACGTGTCAGATCCGCTCACGAAACCTCTTGCGCAGCGAAAGCATGAAGGGCACGCCAGATCTATAGGCATACGAGATGCGCCAGATTGGCTCTAGTGCAAGTGGGAGACTGTTGGAATGGATGCCCTAGAGGCAATCGTAGATTTAGTATGAACAATGTTTTGGCTAGAATATTCATTTATTATTTATGGCGATATTTAATATAATGAAGTCCTTAGATAAATTGTGTTATTTATCTTAAATATCCCTAGTCAATTATAATGATTAATGGGACAATCATCTATGGACTAGTATGGGGTTGGATTGATATGGGGATATCACGATCTAACACATGGGTATGCATTAGGAGTAATGGCATACTGGATTGACCCACGACGAAAAGGATACATTAGATTATGTGAAGTCACAATAGCTTTTCGTAGTGCTAATATTATTGCAATCCTTGGACTTGAAGTCACTAGATACTCTAGTTGTGAAATATTGCGCTTTGATGTCATCAAACGTTACACCGTAACTGGGTAATCATAAAGGTGGCTATCGGGCGTAATAGGAAGCAAGCTTAGAGATCGTAGTGATGTAGATAGGATTTGTCCCTCCCACATAATGGGGGTAAATATCCACGGCCACTCGAGGGATGAGGCTTATTGAATGTCTGGCCAGACTCAGATAAATTAATATAGAGATATTAATGTTATCTGTAAGCATAAGCATATTCCCAGGATCGAGGAACTATGGATTGGATATACGAGTGTGACTATTTATGTCTCGTGTCCAATCCGGATATGGAGACAAAGGGATAATGCAATATGACATATTGGGCACAAAGGTTTGTCGGGATCACTGACTATTTCTATTGGTTGGATGGCATGGATGTGTTGCTAGACACCGCTCCATGTTAGTAATAGTTACTACCAACTATATAGAAACCTATGGGGTCACACGTCAAATAGAGTAGAGCTAGATTTGGGATTAATTAATATGGATTAATTAATAGAAGGATCATTGTGCAACACCTTGCAAACTTAGTAGGACTAATTTGCAAGGAAGGGAATAGTTCTAGTCCTACTAGAACAAGAAAACTCTTTTATGGAAACAACAAGGAGTTGTTGGAGTATATAAAGGAGGCTCTAGCTTCCTTCCCACCACATGAGTTATTATTAGACATAACACAAAAGTGGGAGAGAGCAAAAGGAGAGAGCAAGACAAGGAGCTAGGGCCGAAACCCTAGCCACCCGTCCGCCCCCCTTACCCGACGGCAAAGAGAGGCCGCCCCTCTCTTGTGCTTTTGGTGATTTGTTGCTTTGATCTTCATCCCTCTTCCTCCAAGGTTCAAGCTAGCACTTGATTGAAGGAAGAATCTAGATCTCACCTCTAGACGTGGATCAACCGTAGAGACGAGGACATCATTCTTCGTGTGATCTCACAAATCAAAAGGTACACATCTTCTATGTCCTTAATCATGTTATGATGTCTCTTCCTGTGATCCTTGGTGGGCTTTGAGTAGGATTAATTTTGTTATTCCGCTGTGTTACCTACGTCAAAACCCAACAGTGGTATCAGAGCCACAGGTCGTAGAGCATAACATGATATTATGTGTTTACGATTTCAGTTCATTCACCGTATTATTGTTTATTACGCGAAAACTGAAAAAATTGGCATAGTAGATGCAATATTGAATTTGATTCAATCAAACAAGACCCAATTTAACATTGGATGTTAGAATTGGTGAGTTTAATCACATAGGATGTGAATAATTGGGTTCTTGAAAAATTAGGGTTCATGGGCACATGATTGAAAAGGGGTTTTCAATTATGGAAACAAAATTATGGAAATAATTCCATAAGGAAACAACCTTGCTTGGGCAACAAGGAAGGAGGAAGGGGACTAGGGCCGAAACCCTAGCCGCCCGCCCCTCCCTTGCGCGCCAAGCAAGGCCGCGGCCTCCTAGGCGTGCGGCAGTCCTAGGGTTCGGGCCACTTGTTGGCTTGGACCCTTTGGACCGTTGTGAAACCCTAGTTACCCAATTTCATTAAAATTAAACAAGCGCGTTAAAAATTGGTTTTAACTGTATTATGTGCTTTATTGCATGGTGGATGGATATGGCCTAGGATTGTGGATGTTTATTGTTTTGTGGTTTGGTTTACGGCCTGCGAGCTGATCAAATTAATGTAATAATTAATTAAGTTTTACGGCCAGCGAGTCGTTCTTTTTCTCCTCGACATGTGAGGCTTTTATTATTTATTTATTCTAGATGTTAGGCTAGAATTAGAAATATTTAGATGATAGCCAAGAACATGGAGAAGAAGACTGGAGAACCAAAGGAGCCAAAAGACATCCCTAGGCGCGCAGCTATGGTGGAGCACATGGAGATGAGCTCGGCACTTTAGGGCAATTAGATATTATCATTGGCTTGATAATATAATTAGTCTAGAGGCCATATCCATGCCACGTTTTTTTTTTTGTGGATGTTTATTATTCATGCCTTGTTATTTATTTTGTGTGTATGGCGCTACAAGCAAAACGATAACAAGATAATAATAAACAAGGTTGGTCTTTTATTGTGGATAGCCCAATCCAAATAAGAAGACCATGTTGATAAAGATCAACCAAACAAGTTAAAAGAAATCCCTCAATTAAATATTGCGTTTTGCCTTCTCTTGCCAAAACACCCTTCATGATCATGGCCTATTAAAATTCGGGCTTGCCAAAGCAAGGCGATTTTAATTTTTCATGATGTGTTGCGGACGACGCAAGCTAGTAATGCGTGTATGTTGAAAGCAAGAGGTTGGACGCAACTAGGCAAGAATCAATTGGATTGATGAGCTTAGAGGCATGACAATTAGGAGTTATCCAATTGGATAAAGAATAAAAGGAATTTATTCACCTAATTGGACCATGAGTTGCATGGGATGCAATTGGAATGGTTCCTACCTAAATAACCAATTCTTGGGTGACTTGCCAAAGCAAGCTCAAGGAGAAGTGAAATAAGGATCTTGGACCCACTAGAAAATATAAAGATATTTTCCGCTTTAATAGTGAGGGCTATTAAACCGAGAAAAATAGTGGGAGCTATATTTAATGATCTAGCCATTGTTAAATATAGTTAAATTGTTCAAAATACTAAATTGCATATTTCTCGTTTTGTAGAATTCCAAATGGCAAACAACAACGCATCGAGTTCATCCCTACGATCTGTCCTTGAGAAGGATAAATTGTCTGGAACAAATTTCCTTGACTGGTACAGAAACTTGAGGATTGTCCTCAAGCAAGAAAAGAAGCTGTACGTCTTGGACACTCCAATCCCAGACCCACCACAAGATGAGTCTCTACTAGCGGCAGTAAGGGCACGTCAGAAACATGTTGATGATTCTAATGACGTGACTTGCCTCATGCTTTGTACCATGACTAGTGAGCTTCAGAAGCAACACGAGAACATGGAGGCCTATGATATGATCAGACACTTGAAACAATTGTTTCAGGAACAGGCAAGGCATGAGCGCTATGAAGTGTCTAAAGCATTGTTCAAAAGTAGTCTTGCAGAGGGGAATCCAGTAGGCCCTCATGTACTCCGAATGATCGGGTACATAGAGAACCTTGAGAGACTGGGGTTCCCACTCGGCCAGGACTTGGCGACTGATCTCGTCTTGCAATCGTTGCCTGACAGTTATAATCAGTTCATTATGAACTATAATATGAATGAGATCAACAAGTCTTTGCCAGACCTATTGAACATGCTAAAGACAGCTGAGCAAAGCATCAATAAAGGCAAGGGCAAGGCCATAATGATGGTACACAAGAAGAAGGGCAAGTCAGTTGCATCTACTTCAAAAGGAAAACGCAAGAAAGTTGCGAAATCCAAGGATGCCCTAAAGCCTAGTGGAGGCGTGGCTAAAGGTGAATGTCACTACTGCAGCCAGCCGGGTCACTGGAGGAGGAATTGCCCTAAATATCTGGAGGATAAGAAGCTTGGAATAGTGATTCCACCACCACCAGGTATTTATGTTATAGACGTCAATCTTTCTATTTCATCATCCTGGGTATTAGATACCGGATGTGGTTCTCACATTTGTCGTAATGTGCAGGATTTGAAAAGAAGTAGAAGATTGCGAAAAGGGGAGATAGACTTGCGCGTCGGGAATGGAGCAAAGGTTGCTGCATTAGCTGTAGGCGTTTATGAGCTATCTTTGCCTTCTGGACTTATTTTAGAATTAGACAATTGCTTTTATGTGCCTGCTATGAGCAGAAACATTATTTCCGTTTCTTGTTTGGACGAGAAAGGTTTTTCTATTTCAATAAAGGACAAGTGTTGCTCCATTTATTTTGATAGTATGCACTATTGTAGTGCGCATTTGTCTAATGGATTGTATATCCTTGATCTAAATAATCCAATCTATAACATAAATACTAAAAGGATTAAAACTAATGATTTAAATCCTACATATCTATGGCACTGTCGTTTAGGCCATATAAATGAGAAACGCATATCTAGACTCCATAAGGATGGACTTCTAGACTCATTTGATTTGGAATCATATGAGACATGTGAATCTTGTTTATTAGGAAAAATGACAAAGTCCCCTTTCAATAAGAAAGGTGAGCGGACTAGTGAGTTATTGGCACTCATACATACTGATGTATGCGGGCCGTTCCCCACGCCTGCCAGAGGTGGTTATACCTACTTCATCACATTTACTGATGATTTCAGTAGATATGGATTTGTATACCTTATGAAGGCCAAATCCGAATCCTTTGAATTGTTCAAAGAATTCAAGAGTGAAGTAGAGAAGCAACTTGGCAAGAGTATTAAAGCCCTACGATCGGATCGTGGAGGAGAATACTTAAGCCAAGAGTTTGATGAGTATCTTAGAGAGTGTGGGATAGTATCCCAGCTCACTCCACCCGGAACACCACAATGGAATGGTGTATCTGAGAGGAGGAATCGCACTCTATTAGATATGGTGCGATCTATGATGTCTCAAACAGATCTTCCGATATCCTTTTGGGGACATGCTCTAATGACGGCAGCTTTTACCATTAACCGTGTTCCATCCAAATCAGTCATGAAGACGCCATATGAGATATGGACTGGGAGGCGTCCCATAGTGTCGTTTATGAAGATTTGGGGCTGCGACGTCCATGTAAAGCGTTTACAAGCAGACAAGCTCGGGCCTAAAGCGGATAAGTGTAAGTTTGTGGGATATCCTAAGGAGACTAAAGGATATTATTTCTATAACCCTACCGAGAACAAAGTGTTTGTTGCTCGGACCGGCGTGTTTCTAGAAAGAGAACTAGTCTCTAAAGAAGCAAGTGGGAGGGTTGTAGAACTTGAAGAAATTCATGAACCACAAACCACTGAACCAATAATGGAACATGAACGGGAACCACAAGAAGTTGTGGAAGAGCCTGTTCAGGTAACACAGGAACTCCGTAGATCAGGAAGAGTGCGTCATGAGCCAGTGAGGTATGGACTTCTCGTGACTGAGCCC
Organism: Linanthus parryae; assembly: GCA_023055425.1. NCBI lineage: Eukaryota > Viridiplantae > Streptophyta > Magnoliopsida > Ericales > Polemoniaceae > Linanthus > Linanthus parryae. Next base: position 3,061,931 of record JALGPY010000036.1, on the reverse strand, counting down.
GATGACGTACCACTCATGGATGATGAGCCTGCAAACTATGGAGAAGCCATGAATGGCCCAGACTCTAAGAGGTGGCTAGAAGCCATGAGATCCGAAATGGATTCCATGTACACCAACAAAGTATGGACTTTGGTGGAACCACCCGAAGGGGTTCGACCCATAGGGTGCAAGTGGGTCTTCAAGAAGAAGACCGACATGGATGGCAAGGTAGTTGCCTATAAGGGGCGATTGGTGGCCAAAGGTTATAGACAGATTCATGGTATTGACTATGATGAGACCTTTTCACCAGTCGCCATGACTAAATCCATTCGAATCTTACTTGCTATTGCAGCATACTACGACTATGAGATTTGGCAAATGGATGTCAAAACAGCGTTCCTTTATGGAAACCTCCTTGAGGATGTGTACATGACACAACCAGAGGGTTTTGAGGATCCAGAGAATGCCAATAAAGTCTGTAAGCTGCAAAGGTCCATTTATGGATTAAAGCAAGCTTCTAGGAGCTGGAATCGACGTTTTGATGACGCGGTCAAAGAGTTTGGCTTCATCAAGAACGAAGATGAGCCTTGTGTTTACAAGAAGGTTAGTGGGAGCTCTATAGTATTTCTGGTCTTGTATGTGGATGACATACTAATCATTGGCAATGACATTCCTACTCTGCAATCTGTTAAAGATTGGCTAGGAAAGTGCTTTGCCATGAAAGACTTAGGAGACGCAGCCTATATACTGGGTATAAAGATCTATAGAGATAGATCTAAAAGGTTGCTTGGCCTAAGTCAGAGTACATATATTGACAAGGTATTGAAGAGGTTCAACATGCAAGATTCCAAGAAGGGATTCTTGCCCATGTCACATGGAGTCACTCTTTCCAAGAATGACTGTCCCTCCAATGAGATGGAGAAGGACCGCATGAGCAGGATACCCTATGCTTCGGCCATAGGATCCATCATGTACGCCATGCTGTGTACTAGACCAGACGTATCATACGCGTTGAGTATGGTGAGCAGATATCAGTCCAATCCGGGTGAGAGTCACTGGATTGCTGTCAAGAACATCCTAAAGTACTTGAGAAGAACTAAGGATGTATTCTTGATATTTGGAGGAATGGAAGAGCTAAGTGTAAAGGGTTACACTGACGCAAGCTTCCAAACCGACAAGGATGATTACAGATCGCAGTCTGGATACGTGTTTTGCCTGAATGGAGGAGCTGTGAGCTGGAAGAGTTCCAAGCAAGGCACAGTTGCTGATTCTACAACAGAAGCTGAGTACATTGCTGCTGCGGAAGCGGCTAAAGAGGCAGTATGGATAAAGAAGTTTATCACTGAGCTCGGTGTGGTCCCTAGCATAGTGGATCCCGTAGAGTTGTACTGTGACAACTCTGGGGCAATCGCACAGGCAAAGGAACCAAGATCGCACCAAAAGTCAAAGCATGTACTTAGGAGATTCCATCTTATTCGTGATATGATCGATCGAGGAGATGTGAAGATATGCAAGATTCCGACGGATGACAACGTGTCAGATCCGCTCACGAAACCTCTTGCGCAGCGAAAGCATGAAGGGCACGCCAGATCTATAGGCATACGAGATGCGCCAGATTGGCTCTAGTGCAAGTGGGAGACTGTTGGAATGGATGCCCTAGAGGCAATCGTAGATTTAGTATGAACAATGTTTTGGCTAGAATATTCATTTATTATTTATGGCGATATTTAATATAATGAAGTCCTTAGATAAATTGTGTTATTTATCTTAAATATCCCTAGTCAATTATAATGATTAATGGGACAATCATCTATGGACTAGTATGGGGTTGGATTGATATGGGGATATCACGATCTAACACATGGGTATGCATTAGGAGTAATGGCATACTGGATTGACCCACGACGAAAAGGATACATTAGATTATGTGAAGTCACAATAGCTTTTCGTAGTGCTAATATTATTGCAATCCTTGGACTTGAAGTCACTAGATACTCTAGTTGTGAAATATTGCGCTTTGATGTCATCAAACGTTACACCGTAACTGGGTAATCATAAAGGTGGCTATCGGGCGTAATAGAAAGCAAGCTTAGAGATCGTAGTGATGTAGATAGGATTTGTCCCTCCCACATAATGGGGGTAAATATCCACGGCCACTCGAGGGATGAGGCTTATTGAATGTCTGGTCAGACTCAGATAAATTAATATAGAGATATTAATGTTATCTGTAAGCATAAGCATATTCCCAGGATCGAGGAACTATGGATTGGATATACGAGTGTGACTATTTATGTCTCGTGTCCAATCCGGATATGGAGACAAAGGGATAATGCAATATGACATATTGGGCACAAAGGTTTGTCGGGATCACTGACTATTTCTATTGGTTGGATGGCATGGATGTGTTGCTAGACACCGCTCCATGTTAGTAATAGTTACTACCAACTATATAGAAACCTATGGGGTCACACGTCAAATAGAGTAGAGCTAGATTTGGGATTAATTAATATGGATTAATTAATAGAAGGATCATTGTGCAACACCTTGCAAACTTAGTAGGACTAATTTGCAAGGAAGGGAATAGTTCTAGTCCTACTAGAACAAGAAAACTCTTTTATGGAAACAACAAGGAGTTGTTGGAGTATATAAAGGAGGCTCTAGCTTCCTTCCCACCACATGAGTTATTATTAGACATAACACAAAAGTGGGAGAGAGCAAAAGGAGAGAGCAAGACAAGGAGCTAGGGCCGAAACCCTAGCCACCCGTCCGCCCCCCTTACCCGACGGCAAAGAGAGGCCGCCCCTCTCTTGTGCTTTTGGTGATTTGTTGCTTTGATCTTCATCCCTCTTCCTCCAAGGTTCAAGCTAGCACTTGATTGAAGGAAGAATCTAGATCTCACCTCTAGACGTGGATCAACCGTAGAGACGAGGACATCATTCTTCGTGTGATCTCACAAATCAAAAGGTACACATCTTCTATGTCCTTAATCATGTTATGATGTCTCTTCCTGTGATCCTTGGTGGGCTTTGAGTAGGATTAATTTTGTTATTCCGCTGTGTTACCTACGTCAAAACCCAACAAAATATTGTGGTCTATAAGTACACGAGGAATATAAAACTCTTTTTTTGAGAAAGGAATATAAACTTCATCTAAGAGTCCCATGTTTATTTGTTATGCGACTATAACAACTCCATCTACATGTTGCCTGCATGAAACATCTAACTTGAACGACTTTACCATGTCTTTCAAATATTCGCTTGCAAATACGCTGTATTATGCACCGATTTTTCCTCATTCTAGGACATGCCATGACCAGACCGACCGAGGGAGGACCGCTAGGCCTAGGCTGGTCCCGGTGAGAATTTTTTTTGTGCTCCATTAGAGCATCATGTGATGCTCTACTTCCAATCAAAATGCACCGCTTATACAAGCTATGAGTGGGTCGATGTCACTCATTGGTTGTAGAGCACCACGTGATGCTCTGTTGAAGGACTACAAATTTCCTCAATCCTGGTTCGAGCCCGTACTCAAGCGGGCCAATCTTAGAATGAATATGGCTCGACCCACGAGGCTGGACCAGTATAGGCGGGTTGATTCGGTGTTGGTCAGTCTCGAAGATGACTTTATTATCTTTATTATATTTGTAATATATTAATCTACTCAGGGCCACAGGCCGGTGATCCAGGATTTTGGTGAAGGGGGCATATTACTTAAGGAGAGGGTATATATTTTTTATGAATAAAAAGTTATGCTAGTGTAATAAATACCACTATTTTTTTTCTGTATCTATGAATTTTTTTAGGGATAATTGTGTATATTAGTAAGTGGTGCTTTGCTTATTTTTTTTTTCTTTTTCCAAAAAGTCATGCTCCTGCCACAATTGAACTCGAAACCTATGCCTAGCTAACCAAACTCCTAACAATTGGACCAGACTAGTTCAAGGTTGAAATGAGCCAGTTGACATCTCTAGTGATTGGTCTAAGTTTATCCTCCTTGAAGAGAACTTGCATGTGGAGTTGAGAATACAGACTACCAGTAGCCACACATTTTTTGTCCTTTTATCGCCCGCCAGATCACCAATCAAATCTGGGATATATCCACATGTTCGAACTTTTCTCTGCTTAACGATAATATAACCCACCAACGGCCGATTGGTGACAGATAGAGAAGAAACACACGAGCATGGCAAGTGTTGGGTTTCCGACTAACGGTCGATTGGGGCCAAACCCTAGCAGAATTGGAACCCAGCGAAGGAACGCAACGGTGGTGGTGGTGAGGGCACATCAGAGTATAAACCCTGAAATCAGAGAGACTGAACCCAAAGTGGTCAACAGGTCCGTTTCTTTTTATAACGCGATGATCAATAGTTCAATACCCTTTCATTTTGTGCTCGGCATGTTTATCGATTTGGGTTTTTAGTTTGTTGTTAATGAAATGGTTGCTGCTAGTGATTTGGGTTACTGCATTCAATCATAGAACTGGGAATTTATTCAACCTCACTGGAAAATGCAGAATTAGATAAGCTGATAAATTAAAGGTACAAGCAATGCATGAATTAGTTGGGGTTTTCGTGTGCTGAATCACTCTATCAACTTTATTTATTGGTCGTCCGAGGAGAGGTCATGGTTAGAAGATGCTACAAAGTAGTAACCATGACTACACAGAAGAACCCAAGAAAATGTTGCTAAAATGATAGTAGTAGAGAATATACATAAACCATGTGATGAAATTAATTAAACACGCCTATTTCCGGTGCAATTAGAAGTGGTGGCAACAAGATCATTTGAACGAATTTCGTTGAAGAATTCCATGATAAGAAACGAAGTAGAAGTGACCAACAATTTGTGGATCAATGTTTTTAGACTTCTTAGTGACTTCTTCCTTTCTGGTTTGCGACATTGCTTGGCATTATTTAAGGAGGGAACTTGAATGGAACTAATGGAAGTTACATGGTTGATCTTTTTATCTTCTGTGACACAAAGTAGGACGTCTCATAAAACATTAATATCTTCCGTCAAAAAGTCCATATGACTAACGAATGCCTATAAAAGTACAATTAGAGCCTGCTTCGTGATACTAAGAGCATGTAGGAGAGATACAAGGTTTCTGAGATGCAAAAACCCCTCTTGGCTTGCATTTCTTATTGAGACTGGTAGCCTCTCTTAGCAATGCTGTTGAGTATGCTGCGATTTCTCATGTTGAAAATAAGGTGCTTTAAAATAATTGGCGAGACTGAGGCAAGAATCGTGTTAGGCAAATCATGGACGAATGTAAGTAGGATGGTCATAATGCAAGGATGAATCAGTGTGATTATGTAGCCAATGTGGTAGTGAAGATGGACTTCAGGCATGTTTTGTCACTGAGGATGACCATTAGTGGTTTCGGAATAACAGTCACAAGCTTGCACAAGTGCCAACTAGGCAGGCTTTCGAATGGTATCTGTAAAAGATTATCTACCAAGGTTTAAAGACAGTTCCTAAGCTCTTTGTTTGTTTCACGCACCGGGTATCTCACCACTGTTTATACCGGAAAGTTTGATCACTTCTATTTTTGTCCGATTTGAAATATGATACGTGTGGGCTTACATACGTCATACTGTTATAGTACTGATATCCTTCTATGACTCGGCTAAGTGCAATCCCAGAACTTACTCATGTGAGTCACAGTGGCATTAATTTCTTATAATGTGCTATTTACCCCGTATTGCTTCAGCTGCAATGCCAGTGCCATTTTTTACGAAGATGTTATACTTGGATTGGAGTATGGTAGTGGTTAAGTTACCATTTAGAAGCTGTACAACCAACGTTGCTTATAACTCGTCTTTCCGTTAAGTCTCAGGGTAATTAGGCAATCAGGAATGGTTGAAAATTTAGTTTGGTTTTACGGGTTAAATACTACTTACGAGAAAATAGGGAGCCATATACCTAGTTAGAAGGAACAGCGTTTACAAGATACAACCAGAGGTCATGGTTATTCGCTGAAAACAATGTGCTGCTGCTTCCACAAGTAGTAACCATGAAAAGTTGCTAAATGCCTAAATGATAGAAAATATTCATAGACCATTTGGTAAATTAATTTAATACGTCTATCTCTGGTGTAAACATGCCAGAAGAGCATGGTTTCCTCCTACATCTCATTTGCTTCCTAGAGCACATTGAGGAAAGAAAAACCCAGATAAGTTTAGGTGCCACACCAGAAGGGGAATAAAGTTTAAATCATACAAGTTAGAACAAGGAGGTCAAAATAATTATGTAGAAAAATTGTCCACGAAGCATGAGAAATATAGTATATTGCAACTTAGACCGTATTTATACACAAGTTTTGAAGGAGGACTAAAACTACTGATCTGATACTCTGCCTGTTGAAGCTGGTCCCACCAGAACCTACAAAAGGAAACCCATATTAAGGAACAAACTAGGTGCAAGCATAAAATTAATTAAAAACCGGGGAGCTGGATAAAAGTATGGATTCATAGTTAGTGTACTCATATAGTAGTATATTGCGATTTGAACCGCAGATTTAGAAACATGATAAACCTGTATTCATGAAGGGTGAACTGGGCAAAGCAATGCTGGTAAGTGGTAACATCAATCTATTTGTTTCCTCAAAGATTTCTTTGGGAGGGGAAAACCAAGGAATGTGCTAAAGTGTCCTCAGGATTAGATTGTTAAGTCGAAGGTTTAAGAACAACTTATTTTGTTCCCTGGAAGGGCTTAAAAGAAACCTTACTGTTTAAATCAATGCCACAATGTATCATGTTACCCTGCTTAGTCATAGTAGCATGCATCTAAGACAGAATAGCATATCAAACTCAAACAGTGCTACCTTATAAGAACCGGCTATACTTAAATTTATTTAGCGGTAATCACAAAATGCACGCATGTACCGTTTAAGGTACAGAGGATCTGTCACAAATTCCGTAGCTATTAAGTCGGCAACTTAAACTAATCTTCAAAAAAGATCATGATCCGTGAAAACAGCCTAACAAAAATTGCACTGCACTTTATGCCATATAAATAAACACCTTTAAGTTATGCCGTTTGGTCTCTTCTCTTCTTTTCTTTCCTTAACGGAACCAGAAACCACACTGCATTGTGCTAGTGATTGAGGTGGAGTTGATTAGAATCAAATAAGTTTAAGTTGGATAGTTAAACCATAGCCTTTTGGCGTTATTTGATACAAACACGCTATGCCGAAACTGGGTTTTCTGTATGTATCCTGTGGATTACCGCTACATTATTGGCGAATTACAACCCGGTACCTGAGATTCTTTGGAGAAAGGTGGACCCTTCATCTTTTATTTGTTTTGATTTTTAGATACGACATTAGTAATGTTGCAGGAGTTTGCTTAAAATAAATGATGTGGCAAAAGAACTACTAGTTTGGTACGTATTTCTGGACTTAAGTTGGACACATTCATCACACAAATCAACATTTTGTTGAGTTAGGCGGTACTAAGATCTGTGATGGCATTTCCCAACGTAGAATTTCAGAAGTTCTTCAGTTGGTATATTTCTCTATGAAACTTAGAAAATCCCAGGATTGTGCCCAATCTTCCATTGCTCCATTGCTTCAAATGCATTGTCCAATCTTTTAAACAGATCATCACCATTTCTCGGTCTCTTTTTGCTCTCTTCATAGCTTTAAGTAGCTTCCTGAACTGATGCTTAATTATTATGGCTTCAGGGACCAATTGGCATCCAAAAAAGGAGTTTCGGGGACGAAGTTTTCAAGAGGTTATGAATCAGTGGAGTTGGTAGCAACCAAGACTAGAAGAAGTAGTTGCTTAAACGCAACTAAAGGAGGAGTGTCGAGTGTCTGCGTGCCACTTCCTCCAGATAGGCCATTGTGGTTCCCGGGTAGTTCACCTCCCGAGTGGCTGGATGGCAGGTATGAGAATTGTGATTTTCTACAGTATGAAGTTCTGTGAATTCAGCTACCATTGAGTGAATCACTGTTTTTGTTAAAAAGTTATATGTTGGTGGACTAATGTGTCTTGGTGGTGTAGTTTTGGTTATCTGCAAATGGCAAAAGGTTGAGTTAAACTGTTATTTGAATCTTTACTCGATATGTATTTATTGTGAGACCGATTCGTCACATGAATATTGCAATTCATTCTTCTGTCTCATTTCTTTTTATAATTCCTTTAGACCCGTTTTTCTCTTGTGACTTCAGTCACGTATTAGTGAACAAGTGTTTTTGTTAAAATGTGGTATTTCAGGGACTTTAGTGTGTCATGGTGGTGTAGTTTTGGTTATCTGCAAGACTGCAAGTGGAGTTGGACTGTGGTTTTCATCGTTCATTGATACTTTTAATTTCATGCGAGGCCGGGCGACACATGAAATATTCCATTTTATTCCATTGATACTAAAAAATCTCATTCTTTCTATAATTTTTATCTTGTTGCAGTCTTCCAGGAGATTTCGGATTTGATCCACTTGGACTAGGTATGTGTTCATTTCTGCCCTCCTTGGGTACACTCTGTTGATTGAATCAATAACCATAGGGAATTTGTTCCTATATTTGACATGAAAGGGCCATGGAATTCTTGGCAGGATCTGATCCAGATCTACTGAAATGGCTGGCTCAAGCGGAGCTGATGCACAGCAGGTGGGCAATGCTAGGTGTGGCCGGAATCCTAGTTCCAGAGTGGCTGGAAACATTGGATCTACTCGACGACTACTCTTGGTACGATGCCGGGTCCCGCGAATACTTTGCAGATCCAACTACCTTATTCGTCGTCCAACTAGCATTAATGGGCTGGGTCGAAGGTCGTAGATGGGCTGACATGTTGAACCCAGGATCTGTCGACATCGAACCCACCTACCCCAACAAGAAGAAACCCAAGTCGGATGTTGGATACCCGGGTGGTTTATTTTTTGATCCTTTAATGTGGGGAAGAGGATCTCCTGAACCTGTTATGGTTTTGAGGACTAAAGAGATAAAAAACGGGCGGCTTGCAATGTTGGCTTTCCTTGGGTTTTGCTTCCAAGCTGTTTATACAGGACAAGGTCCTCTTGACAATCTTTCGGCTCACCTTGCAGATCCTGGCCATTGCAACATCTTCTCGGTACGAGTTCAGTAAAACTTCAATTCTTGAAATTTCTCAATCCGCCATCTTTTGAAAATTCAGTTGATGACTGTGAGAAATATACTCTTCTTTGCTTTTGTAGGCTTTTGCATCGCATTGACGTTGGGGATGATTTTCCGAGAATGTAAATGATGAAGCAAGAAGACCAATATGTTCAAGAAATCACGGATCTTACATGATAAAACGTCATTTTCTTTGATATAGCCTTGTTGCATTCACAGGTGTTGTGGTCTTCGACTATACGAGGAATGTAACAATTCTATGTAAGAGCCGCATGTTCATATGTTATATATCCGGCGAATTTAACTACTCCATGTACATGTTATCTGCATGAATCTTATAATTTTGCCCATTTTTCTTCGTCTTGCAAAGAATTTTTTGTATTATGTGCTCACAGCATTCTAACGCGATATTATTCTCTTCATGTGATGTGACGTGACCTTTCTGTCTCAGCATTTTTTCTGTTGAAGTTCATTGATTTGATTTGATTGATTGTCTGAATTCATGGAGAATATTCATAGAGTGATTTATGGGATCATCAGTCAATTAGCATACCTACATTAGAGTGATTGTAATCTCTGTATTTATTCCCTAATTAGGTAGTCAACTCCTATGATCACTCCCTTTCCTTGTAACTACAAAACATACTTGTATATAAACTGTGTACATTGTAAGAAAAAATTATCAAAGTTCATTGATTCTTCTTGTTTCAATGGCTGAGTGTTATGTGACACCTTCTATCACGGCTGAGAGCCAAGTCCTAACAACCAATACCCATGATAACCCAAACCTTCAAATAACCACAGAGAAACTAAGTTCTCGCAACTATCTTAGGTGATCTCAGTCAGTGAAGTTATTTTTTAAAAGCAAGGGAAAGAGGGGTTATCTCGTGGAACCATGAAGGCGCCACTGAAAGAGGATGTCGCGGCCTATACAAAATGGGAGGAGGAGAACTCTATGTTGATGTCCTGGTTGATCAACTCAATGCAAGCTGACATTGGAGGAACATACTTGTTCATGGAGACTACAAATGACGTATGGGAGGCCGTCAAGCAAGCTTATTCAAAGGTTGGTAACGATGGACTCTTGTTTGAACTTCGAAACTTAATTCGAGAAACCAAACAAGGGGACTTGTGTGTTACTACCTATTTCAGTAAGCTGAAAGACCTATGGTTAGAACTAGATCTTTATGAGAGTCTTGAACTTGAATCTATAACCATATCTGTTAAGATTTCTCAGATGTTGGAGAGAGAAAGGATCTTTGATTTTTTGGCAGGATTAAATCGAGAGTACGACCAAGTATGTTCTTTGATTCTTGGGAAGAGTCCTCTTCCCTCGTTGAACGAAGTTTTCTCATACATTCGAAGTGAGGAAAGTAGACAAAATGTTAACCAACCGAGAAAGGGTTGCGGGTGTCGAGACTAAAAATGGAAAGATGGGCTGTCGTGTGATTATTGTCGCAAGACCAGACACGATAGGGCTTCATGTTGGAGACTACGGGAAACCAAATCAGAATGGTTTCAAAGGGACGCCAGGAAGTGCAAGAACAAATCCATCAATTCAAGAGCAAATTTGACGGAAGAAATAAATGCTCCACGCAACACAAAATCAGCTTTTAGCCAAGAGCAAATAGAAGAGCTTAGGCACATGCTATCGATGGAGAAGGGAGAATCACTTGCTAATATAGATCATGCAAATTTAGCTCAACCTGGTAAAGTTCTTTCTGCCCTTAATGTACTCAGTAAATTAGATCAATCTCCATGGATTGTTGATTCAGGGGCTACAGATCACATGACGAGTGACTCCTCTCCGTTCTCGTCTCAATTCCCTCGGGAAAGCAAAAAGTCCGAATAGAAGATGGCACAATTTCAGCAGCTTCTGGGAAAGGAACCGTTCGTGTTTCAAGCAACTTATTACTTAAATCTGTTTTACATGTGCCAAATTTATCAGTCAATCTGATTTCAATTGGTAAACATATTGAGGATATAAATTAGTTAGTATGTTTTTCTTCCTCGAAATGTTATTTTCAGGACCTAATCTCAATGAAGATGATTGAGCTTGCTGAGAGGAAAGGTGGGTTATTTTACGTGAAGCATGGAGAGGGCCAGAATAAAACAGCTAGATTTCAAGGGAGCCAATTGGATGACACTGAGGATTTTTGGTTGTGCCATCGACGTCTTGGTCACCCAGTTCCCGTTCTTATAATGTTATTTCCCAGATTTACCCATATTGATGTTACCAAGCTTAGTTGCGACGTTTGTGAAATTGCAAAACATCATCGTGTGCCTTACCCTATAAGTAATAATAAAACCTCTATTCCTTTTTCAGTCATCCACTCAGATGTATGGTGGCCGTCTAGAGTTACAAGTATTTTTGGACATAAATGGTATGTAACCTTTATAGACGAGCACACAAGGCTCACTTGGGTGTACCTAATGAAGGAGAAGTCAGAGGTTAAACCATTGTTTATGAATTTTTGTACTATGGTCAATACTCAATTTGATGCTAAAGTCAAAATCATACAAAGTGATCATGGGGGGAATACATAGATGGCATTTTGAGAAAGTTTTTTGATGAGAACGGAATAATTCATAGGATGTCTTGTATTAACACTTCAGCTCAAAATGGATTGGCAGAGAGAAAAAATGGATCTCTTGAATGTTGCGCAGAGCCTTTTTTTCAGAAAAAATGTTCCAAAAAGTTTCTGGGGATGCTGTTTTAACAACAATTTTTTTGATCAATAGGACTCCCTCAAGGGTCTTGAGGTTTCTCCTATTCAAGTGTTTAAAGAAGTTTATCCATTCACAAAAATCTATACCGATTTGCCACTTAAGGTTTTTGGGTTTGCGGCTTACGTATATGTTCACAAGGAAGGGATAAGAAAATTGGACCCCAGGGCAACAAGATGTTTGTTTCTAGGTTACTCATCAAATATAAAAGGATACAAATGTTACTGTCCAAGTACTCGAAAATTATATGTTAGCAGAGATGTTACTTTCCATGAAAGTGTTAGCTTTTACCCCACATATGATCAGCAGGGGGAGAATGAAGATTAAATTGGTAGTTAAAAGTTCATCTTGAGGTCAAAATTTTATGTGAAAATTATCACATAACATCACTTCAACAAGAAATAATCAAATCAGAAAAGGAGTTAACATGGCTAATCTTTGTCCTCATTGTCACAACTTGCAGGAATCTTGTCAACATTTGTTTAGAGATTGTTTACCATGTTCAAGTTGTGGTTCCCCTCCTCTTCTATTTTATAGGTAAACTGATAGAAAGAATTGTCTGTTTCACCCTTGTGTGGAAGATTGCTGAAATACAGCGGAGCTTTTATGCTTCATTTTCTAGGAAACTTATTATTTTTCAGAACGATAAAGAAAAAGTATTGGAGAAAAGAATGAAAAGTTTACAAGTACTTGAGATGAAATTAAATAATATTCGTATACTGACAATGCTATTGTCTTATCTTTGTTTTAAAAGAGTAGTCCAACTTTTAGGATATGTCGGTCTTTGCAAGGATTTAAGGGTTATATGGATCATCTAGTCTTTCGTTCTATTTCTAAATCATCTCGAGCATTGGTTGCTAAAACTCATAGAGGTGCTAAGATTAAGAGCGCTATGTACGATAGTCATCCGTTGTACTAGTCGTTTAGTAGTGTTCAGTTGTAGTTGTTGGAATAGATGCCCTAGAGGCAATCTAGTTTAGTATGAAAAATAATTGGCTAGAATGTTCATTGTATTATTTATAGAGATATTTAATATAATGAAGTCCTTAGATTTACAATTGTGTTGTTTATCTTAAATATCCCTAGTCCATTATACTGATTAATAGGACAATCATCTATAGACTAGTATGAGATTGGATTTATATGGATATAACACGATCCAACACATGGGTATGCATTAGGGGCAATGTCATACTAGATTGACCCATCTCCGAGAAGGCTACATACAAGTTATGTAAAGTCACAAACACTTCTCGTGGTGACAACGTTATTGTCATCCTTAGACCTGATGTCACTAGATTATCTAGTTGTGAAATATTGTGTTTTGGGTAGCGTCAAACGCTACATCGTGACTGGGTAGCCATAAAGGCATGTACCGGACCCAACATGAAGCAAGCCTAGAGATCGCAGTGATGTATATAGAATTTGTCCCTCGCACATAACGGGAGCAAATAGGTTTCTACTTAATTGGTAGCAAATAGGTTTCTACTTAGTTGGTAGTTACTACCAACTAAGTAGAAACCTAATATCCAAGTGAGACTAATCCGAACTTGAGTAGGATAAGGATAGGGCCTTTATGTAGTACCAACTAAGTAGAAACCTAATATGCAAGTGGGACTAATCCGAATTTGAGTAGGATAAGGATAGGGCCTTTATGTAGTAAACAAGGAGTTGTTGGACTATATAAATGATGCACCTAGCTTCCAAGATGTTTATACAGGACAAGGTCCTCTTGAAAATCTTTCGGCTCACCTTGCAGATCCTGGCCATTGCAACATCTTCTCGGTAAGAGTTCAGTAAAACTTCAATTCTTGAAATTTCTCAATCCGCCATCTTTTGAAAGTTCACTTGATGACTGTGAGAAATATACTCTTCTTTTCTTTTGTAGGTTTTTGCATCGCATTGACGTTGGGAATGATTTTTCGAGAATGTAAATGATGAAGCAAGAAGACCAATATGTTCAAGAAATCACGGATCTTACATGATAAAATGTCATTTTCTTTTATATAGCCTTGTTGCATTCACAGATGTTGTGGTCTTCGACTATACGAGGAATGTAACAATTCTATGTAAGAGCCGCATGTTCATATGTTATATATCCGGCGAATTTAAGTACTCCATGTACATGTTATCAGCATGAATCTTATAATTTTGCCCATTTTTCTTCGTCTTACAAAGATTTTTTTGTATTATGTGCTCACAGCATTCTAACGCGATGTTATTCTCTTCATGTGATGTGACGTGACCTTTCTGTCTCGGCATTTTTTGTTGTTGAAGTTCAGTGTATTAAGATTGATTTGATTTGATTTGATTGATTGTCCGAATTCATGAAGAATATTCATAGAGTGATTTATGGGATCATCAATCAATTAGCATACCTACATTAGAGTGATTGTAATCTCTGTATTTATTCCCTAATTAGGTAGTCAACTCTCCAATTATATATTCCTAGGATCACTCCCTTTCCTTGTAGCTACAAAACATACTTGTATATAATTGTGTACATTGTAAGAAAAAATTATCAAAGTTCATTGTTTCATCTTGTTTCAATGGCTGAGTTTTATGTGACACCTTCTTCTATCACGGCTGAGAGCCAAGTCCTAACCACCAATACCCATGATAACCCAAACCTTCAAATAACCACAGAGAAACTAAGTTCTCGCAACTATCTTAGGTGATCTCAGTCAGTGAAGTTATTTTTTAAAAGCAATGGAAAGATGGGTTATCTCGTGGAACCATGAAGGCGCCACTGAAGGAGGATGCGCGGCCTATACAAAATGGGAGGAGGAGAACTCTATGTTGATGTCCTGGTTGATCAACTCAATGCAAGCTGACATTGGAGGAACATACCTGTTCCTGAAGACTACAAAGGACGTATGGGAGGCCGTCAAGCAAGCTTATTCAAAGGTTGGTAATGATGGACTCTTGTTTGAACTACGAAACTTGATTTGAGAAACCAAACAAGGCGACTTGTGTGTTAATACCTATTTCAAAAAGCTGAAAAGCCTATGGTTAGAACTAAATCTTTATCAGAGTCCTGAACTTGAATCTATAACCATATCTGTTAAGATTTCTCAGATGTTGGAGAGAGAAAGGATCTTTGATTTTTTGGCAGGATTAAATCGAGAGTACGACCAAGTATGTTCTCTGATTCTTGGGAAGAGTCCTCTTACCTCGTTGAACGAAGTTTTCTCATACATTCGAAGTGAGGAAAGTAGACAAAATGTTAACCAACCGAGAAAGGGTTGCGGGTGTCGAGACTAAAAATGGAAAGATGGGCTGTCGTGTGATTATTGTCGCAAGACCAGACACGATAGGGCTTCATGTTTGAGACTACATGGGAAACCAAATCGGAATGGTTTCAAAGGGACGCCAGGAAGTGCAAGAACAAATCCATCAATTCAAGAGAAAATTTGAAGGAAGAAATAAATGCTCCACGCAACACAAAATCAGCTTTTAGCCAAGAGCGAAGAGCTTAGGCACATGCTATCGATGGAGAAGGGAGAATCACTTGCTAATATTGATCACGCAAATTTAGCTCAAGTTGGTAAAGTTCTTTCTGCCCTTAATGTACTCAGTAAATTAGATCAATCTCCATGTAATGTTGATTCAGGCGCTACAGAACACATGACGAGTGACTCCTCTATGTTCTCGACTCAATTCCCAGGCTCGGAAAAGCAAAAAGTCCGAATAGAAGATGGCACAATTTCAGCAGTTGCTGGGAAAGGAACCGTTCGTGTTTTTAAGCAACTTATTACTTAAATTTGTTTTACATGTGCCAAATTTCAGTCAATCTGATTTCAATTGGTAAACATATTGAGGATCTAGATTTTTTAGTATGTTTTTCTTCCTCGAAATGTTATTTTCAGGACTTAATCTCAATGAAGATGATTGAGCTTGCTGAGAGGAAAGGTGGATTATTTTACGCGAAGCATGGAGAGGGCCAGAATAAAACAGCGAGATTTCAAGGGAGCCAATTGGATGACACTGAGGAATTTTGGTTGTGCCATCGACGTCTTGGTCACCCAGTTCCAGTTCTTATAAAGTTATTTCCCAGATTTACCCATATTGATGTTACCAAGCTTAGTTGCGACGTTTGTGAAATTGCAAAACAGTATCGCGTGCATACCCTATAAGTAATAATAAAACTTATATTCCTTTTTCAGTCATCCACTCAGATGTATGGGGGCCGTCTAGAGTTACAAGTATTTTTAGACATAAATGGTATGTAACTTTTATAGACGAGCACACAAGGCTCACTTGGGTGTACCTAATGAAGGATAAGTCAGAGGTTAAACACTTGTTTATGATTTTTTGTACTATGGTCAAATCTCAATTTGATGCTAAATTAAAGTCAAAATTATACAAAGTGATCATGGGGGAATACATAGATGGCATTTTGAGAAAGTTTTTTGATGAGAACGTGATAATTCATAGGATGTCTTGTATTAACACTTCAGGTCAAAATGGATTGGCAGAGAGGAAAAATGGATCTCTTGAATGTTGCACGGAGCCTTCTTTTCACAAAAAGTGTTCCAAAAAGTTTCTGGGGATGCTGTTTTAACAACAACTTTTTTGATCAATAGGACTCCCTCAAGGGTCTTGCGGTTCAAATCTCCTATTCAAGTGTTTAAAGAAGTTATTCCATTCACAAAAGTCTATACCAATTTGCCCCTTAAGGTTTTTGGGTGTGTGGCTTACGTACATGTTCACAAGGAAAGAAGAAGCAAATTGGACCCCAGGGCAATAAGATGTTTGTTTCTAGGTTACTCATCAAATAAAAAAGGATACAAATGTTACTGTCCAAGTACTCGAAAATTATATGTCAGCAGAGATGTTACTTTCCATGAAAGTGTTAGCTTTTACCCCACATTTGATCAGCAGGGGGAGAACGAAGATCAAATTGGTAGTTAAAAGTTCATCTTGAGGTCAAATATTTAATGTGAAAATTATCACATAACATCACTTCAACAAGACGTAATCAAATCAGAAAAGGAGTTAACATGGCTAATCTTTGTCCTCGTTGTCACAACTTGCAGGAATCTTGTCAACATTTGTTTAGAGATTGTTTACCATGTTCAAGGTGTGGTTCTCCTCCTCTTCCATTTTATAGGTAAACTGATAGAAAGAATTGTCCGTTTCACTCTTGTATGGAAGATTGCGGAAATACAGCGGAGCTTTTATGCTTCATTTTCTGGGAAACTTATTATTTTTCAGAACGAAATATTCACAATAACGGAAAATGAAATTAAAGAAAAAGTATTGGAGAAAATAATGAAAAGTTTACAAGTACTTGAAATGAAATTAAATAATATTCTCATACTGACAATGCTATTGTTTATCTTTGTTTTAAGAGAGTAGTCCAACTTTTATGATATGTCGGTCTTTGCAAGGATTTAAGGGTTATATGAATCATCTAGTCTTCCGTTCTATTTCTAAAGCATCTCGAGCATCGGTTGCTAAAACTCATAGAGGTGCTAAGATTAAGAGCGCTATGTACGATAGTCGTCCGTTGTACTAGTCGTTTAGTAGTGTTCAGTTGTAGTTGTTGGAATAGATGCCCTAGAGGCAATCTAGTTTAGTATGAACAATAATTGGCTAGAATGTTCATTGTATTATTTATGAAGATATTTAATATAATGAAGTCCTTAGATTTACAATCGTGTTGTTTATCTTAAATATCCCTAGTCCATTATACTAATTAATAGGACAATCATCTATAGACTAGTATGGGATTGGATTTATATGGAGATATCACGATCCAACACATGGGTATGCATTTGGGGTAATGGCATACTGGATCGACCCATATCCGAGAAGGCTACATACAAGTTATGTAAAGTCACAAGCACTTCTCGTGGTGACAGCGTTATAGTCATCCTTAGACCTGAAGTCGCTAGATTATCCAGTTGTGAAATATTGTGTTTTTGGGAGTGTAGACGCTACACCGTGAATGGGTAGCTATAGAGGCGTGTACCGGACCCAATATGAAGCAAGCTTAGAGATCGCAGTGATGTCGATAGAATTTTTCCCTCCCACATAACAGGAGCAAATATCTGAGGCAACTCGAGAGATAGTGCTTATGCAATGTCTGGCCAGACTCAGATAAATCAATATGGGATATTGATGTTATCTGAATGGATAGGGCTATTCCCAGGATCAAGAACTATGGATTAGATATACGAGTGTGACTCGTATGTCTCCTGTCCAATCGGGATAATGAGACAAAGGGATGATACAATACTTGCACAAGGTTTGTCGGATGACTATTTCTATTAGTGGGTGGAATGGATGTATTGCTAGACACCGCTCCATGTTAGTAAATAGTTACTACCAACTAAGTAGAAACCTATTGGAGTCACACGCCATATGGATTGAACTAGACTTGGGAATTAATTAATATGATTAATTAATTAGAAGGATGAAATCGCAACAACTTGCTAACTTAGTAGGACTAATATGCAAGTGAGACTAATCCGTACTTGAGTAGGATAAGGATAGGGCCTTTATGTAGTAAACAAGGAGTTTTTGGACTATATAAAGGATGCTCCTAGCTTCCTTCCTACAACTAATGCTCATAACATTACTTGAGTAGGAGAGAGAGAAAGATAAACAAGAGGCCGAATCCCCTTGCCGTCCGCCCCCTACCCGTCGACCAAGAGAGGAGGCCGAGCCCTCCTCTTGTCTCTGTTGTGTGATTTCTTCTTCCTCTTCCACTGTTCCTAGCTAGCACAAGGAGGTTAGAGGATCTAGATGTAATACCCCGTTTATCTAGCAAGGGTAAAACGGTCATTATAAACGCATAATAATAATTAATTAGCAAAATAATATTTGAATAAATCTTTGAGTTTAGTTTGTAGAAACTTTTAGAATAATATTAGAGTAATAGTCAATAATTAATTCGTAGTCGTTACACAAATTTTAGCTAGTTTTAATTTATAGCGCGTGTCCGTCCACCGCGAGAATTGCTAGGCTTGCCACACCCAATCACCCGACCACATAGTACTCCACCCACACCCAATTTTTTTTGCCAACAAATAGTATTTAAATGAAAAGTTTTTTTCCAGGAGAATCAACTCCTTCTTCCATACGACTCCATCACCAACACCTTCGGGAAGCCTCTCCATCACCGCCCTAGTAGCCATCACCGCCCCTGTCACATCAATCGTACTTGGGCTCCAAGTAAACCCACCTATATATAAGCCTCCAACCTCCCTCCTCTCGCCAGCAGCCACCCTCACAACAATCACCACCCTCACCACCGTCATCTCCACCATCACCACCATAGCCACCATCTTCGGCAAAAGAAGAAAACCCACCTAGCTTCTCTCCGCCTTTCTATTCTCTTCCTACCTCTGGAACTCAGCAGCAGAAGCGGAAGCAGCTTGTGGCCGTAGCCACAGCCACCACCGCCGCCGAAGTCCCGGCAGCAAGATTCGCCGAGAAAACCCACTGATCGGCCTTTGTTTTCTCTCAAACTCTCGCTCTCTCTCACCCTCTCTCTGTTCACTGAAAGCAGCAGCAGAAGAAGCAAGGAGGCAGCAGCCACCACCCCCTTCGCTGCCTCCATTATTGCCGACGGCAAAACCAGCGACGGGAAAAAAATCGAGAAAACCCAGAATTTCTCATCTCCCTCCTCTGTTTCTCAGTTCCTTTCTCTCCTTCTCACTGTTTCGAACCCAGAAACAGAGGCAAGAAGCCCCAGTAGCAGCAGGTCGCCATCACGAGCTATCACCGCCGGCAGAAACTCCATAAAATCCGGCGAACATCTCGGGAAAGCACCACAGCAGCTCTCCCTCTCCTCCAGTGCTTCCAGCAGAACCTTAGGGCCCCGACCAACTCTGTGGAGAGCTCAAATCAAGCTAAGAAAGCCATTAAATCCGGCCTCAAAGCTCATCTTCGGCGACGATGCAGTGCTCTTCGACCCGACTCATAACTCGACCGTTTCAAGCGATTCTTGTTTCCGGTATGCACTACTCTTTGCCGCGAGTTGATTTATGTAGACAAAATCATGTCTTACTTGCTCAATCCGAGTTTAGATCGATGAAATTGAAGTGTTGTTGAAATAGGGGTTAAAGTGTCTTTTTGGAAACTTTATAACATGATAAAGTGGGGTGTTGGTTGTGTTTTCTGAAACCTATAGGGGGGCTGCATTAGTATTTATATTATATATACATTATTGTTTTGTTTAAAGATTATATATGAGTATTTTCCTAAATATTATTTCAAATAAACATAAAGTGAAAATGGGTTGGTAATAAAAATATGTTTTGGATGTAGTAAATTATTTTTCTTGAACAAAATAAGCTAAAAAGAGATATTTGGAGGAATATATAAATATTATGACTCTTTTGTTTAAATAAATAGCGAGTTTGAAATAGTTTCTCATCAAACTTTTATTAAAAATTAAATAACTATTTATAGATATAGAAAATGCTATTTTTCATTGTGATATTATGCTTAGTTTGATAAATACTAATAAATATCACTATTGTTGTTATAATTCAAATTAGTTCTTAAGTATAAATTCATCTTTAGCTCATATTTTAATAATCTAATTAGCCACTTTTAAATAATAATAATAATAATAATAATAATAATAATAATAATAATAATAATAATAAAACTTATCTTCTAAAATAGATGTGTGGCTTCGTTTATAGAAAATCATGACTAGATAATAAAACGATGGAATTTTAGCTAGCGGGTTTGGGTTGATATAAAGAAAATACTCTTTAGGACTTATAGCATTTTATTTGAATATTTATTGACGTAGAAGATACGACTTGTAGGAGACGTATTTGTAGACCCGAGCCATTGCTAGGACGTGCTTTGCTACGGATGTAAGGTAAGTGAACATGCCAAGCCTTGCGTGCCAAGCTCCTTTCGTGTCACAAGTTGATTTCGATATTTGTCTCAAAATGTGGTTGCTATTAAATTGTTACATGTTTTATTTGAGATATTCTTACATTTTTCAGAAATTGCTTTGCTTGATATTGTCTCACGAATAATAAGAATAATTCGTAATTAACTTAAAGTGGAAAGAGTTGTGCAGGAGAAACTTATTATTATTATTATTATTATTATTATTATTATTATTATTATTATTATTATTATTATTATTATTATTATTATTATTATTATTATTATTATTATTATTATTATTATTATTATTATTATTATTATTATTATTATTATTATTATTATTGTTGTCGTGTTGGCTGCGGTCACTCGACCTGTTTATTTTCACCCCGGTCGCAACCTGCCGGGTTGCTCCATGTACTCACCTCTCTGGCCGCAAGAAGTCTTAGGGGGGTGCCGACACTTAAGGTCTTGGAGTATGCAAGATGGATAGTAGATTCTTCCCCGTAGCAACACAGTTAATAATACAGTTCTCTGAGATTTGGATAGATATAAAAGAAAAGAAGCAAGAGATTGGGACTAATCCTCCCCGTTTGAAAGTTGAGAAAGGAAGATCAAAAGAATGAGAATCTTATAAGTGTTCTTACTGGATGCCTCAGGTTCACTTCTTTCAGTTTTACAGTTATATTTGAGTTCCCGATTTACTTTGCAAATTTACAGCTTTATTTCCTCAGTATATTTGTTATGAAAAGAAATTTATGCTTCGTCTTCCGTTTTACGAGCTTGGGTGTCACTTACTCAGTATTTCAATGCTGAATTTGAAACTGCGGTTCCTGTTTTCCTTCCCACCGCAGGTTTAGGAGCTGGAGACTATGGCGAAGATGGGTACGGGACTCACGTGTAGTATTTAGTTAGCAAGCCAGGATGATGTATAGCTTTTGGAAAACGCTTTTGTAATATCTAGAAACTTTTGTGACGTTTAATGTTATGTAGTAAATAAAGATTTTGGGATGTTATGCTTTTGATTCCCGCCGTCACTCTTAGCATCGCCCTCCCGGGCTTTCCGATCCGGAACGGAAGGCTCGGGAATCCGCGGGCCATTGCACTAGATCTCAATCCTAGGCATGAATCACCAGTAGAGACGTGACATTATTCGCGTTTGAAGTCATCACAGGAGACCCCTAAGTTACTTTTTATGAATCATTTACTATCGTTATGAATTGTCTTCCTGTGATCCTTGAAGGGTCTTGATCGGATAAATTAGTGTTTATTCCGCTGCGCATTTATGATCGAAACTCTACAGTGGTATCAAAGCCACAGGTCGTAGAGCATAACGTAGTTTATGTGTTATGATTTTGTTGTTTTTCACCTATAATTGTTGATTATTGCGTTAAAACAACAAATTAAGCATAATAGATGCAATTTGAATATGATTCAACCAAACAAGACCTAATTTTACATCGGATGTAGGAATTAGTGAGTTTGGATCACATAGGATGTGAAAAGGTTTGGATCTAGGAGCTAGGGTTTGGGAACATGCTTGAAAAAGGGTTTTTCAAACATGGAAACAAGTCAAGGAGTTGTTTTGGAAACAACTCCCTAAGGAGTTTCGCCCCCCAGAGACCGCCCCTTGCCTTGCCGACCAAGCTAGGGCACAGTCAAGGGCTTGTGCCGGCCTAGCGTGCGGCTCGGCCGCGCGTGGGGTTCGGCCGACCGGCCCAAGGCCGCACCTTTGTCCTCTTAGGGTGGTTTGGCTATATTGATGGTGGACCCCTTGGACCGTTTTGACCCTTGCACATCCAAAATCCAAGCGCGTTAAAATTGTATTTTAACTGTTTGTGTGCTTTTTCATGGTGATTGGATATGGCCTTAGATGTGGTTTGTTGTGGATGTTTAATTTTTGTGGTTTGTTTACGGCCTGGGCGCCGATCAATTTGATGTAATAATTAATTAGGATTTACGGCCTGCGTGCCGGTATTTTTTTCTCGAACTTGTGAGATTTATTTATTTAGTTTAGATGCCAGCTAGTACTAAATAGAATAGATAGCCAAGATTGGAGAAAAGAAGCCCAAAGAATTAAAGAGGCCACAACATGGAGCATGTAGCATTCCACAAGACTATGGAGGATGGACCAAAAAATGAATGTACATGGAGATGCGCTTGTTATTTTAGGGTTCATAGATATTCTCATTGGCTTGAGATAATCTTAGTCTAGGAGGCCATATCCATATCACGTTAATTTCTTTTGTGGATATTTACTTTATTGTCTTATTATTGTTGTTGGTGTATGGATGATGCATGCAATTTGATAATAAAACAACTAAACAATCCGGATCTTTTATTTGAAGTTTGCCCAATTCAAATAAGTAGATCAGTTGATATGGATCAACACAATAATTGATTGAAAGGAAAAATCCTTCAAAACTGAAATATTACGTTTGCCTTCTCGCTTACTTAAACACTCATCACAAATCGATTAATCAAGTTTGTGCGTGCCAAAGTATGGCGACTTGATTCATAATTATGTGGTGCAATTTCACATATAATGTGCAAATGTTGGAGTAAGAGGTTGGACGTAACTAGGTATTTTTAACAAGGATTAAAAGCCTAGAGGCACCAATTGGGATTATCTATAGGATAGATAAATAAAGAGTTATTTTGCTCAATTGAACCAAGAGTTGTATGGGATGAAATTGGAATTGTTCCTACCTAAATAAATAAATTTTGGGTGACTTGACAAAGCAAGCTCAAAAGGAAGTGAAATATTGATCTAGGCCCACAAGAAAATATAATGATATTTTCTGCCTTAATATCTCGAGGGCTATTAATCCATAGAAAAATAGTAGGAGCTGTATTTAATCGTTCACCAATACTAAAACTTGCGTATTTCCTTTTGTAGAATTCCAATGGCAAACAACTCATCAAATTCAACACACTCCCTACGCTCTGTCCTTGAGAACGACAAATTTTCTGGAACCAACTTTCTAGACTGGTACAGATATTTGAGAACCGTTCTCAAGCAAGAAAAGAATCTGTACGCTCTAGAAGAGCAAGTTCCTGAAGGTCCGGAAAAACAATACTCCTGCAGCCCTAGAGACGTATCAAAAGCGTGTTGATGACGCTAATGATGCGGCATGCCTAATGCTATGCACCATGTCCTCTGAGCTTCAGAAGCAACACGAGAACATGAATGCATCGATATGATCGGACACTTGAAGTAGGTCTTCCAAGAGCAAGCAAGGGTTGAGAGGTATGAAGTTTTTGTTCAAATGTCATCTTGCAGAGGCAAACCTTGTGGGACCTCATGTACTCCGCATGATCGGGTACTTGGAGAATCTCGTACGTCTGGGTTTTCCGGTCGGCCAACAGATCTCGTGTTGCAATCGTTGCCTGAGAGTTATGGACAGTTCATTGTGAACTATAACATGAACGAGATCGTGAAACCACTGCCAGATTTACTCAATATGTTGAGGATAGCTAAATAAAGTATCAACAAGGGTAAGGGCAAGGCCATAATGATGGTGCAGAAAGGAAAGGGCAAAAGGTTTGCCTCTACCTCCAAGGGAAAGGGCAAAGCAGTTTCCAAACCCAAGGAACCTGACATTAAGCCTGTTGGTGGCATTGCCAAAGGTGTGACTAAAGGTGGGCGTCACTACTGCAGTCATTCGGGACACTGAAGGAGGAACTGCCCAAAATATCTAGAGGATAAGAGGCTTGGAATAGTGATTCCACCACCACCACGTATTTTTGTTATAGATGTCAATTTAACTGTCTCTTCATCTTGGTATTGGATACTGAATTTGGATCTCACATTTTTTGAAATGTGCAGGATCTAAAGAGAAGTAGAAGATCGGCTAAAGGGGATATAGACTTGCGCGTTGGGAATGGAGCAAGAATTGCTGCATTGGCGGTAGGCGTGTAGGAGTTGTCTCTGCCTTCATGATTAGTTTTAGAATTAAATAATAATTATTTTGTGCCTGCTATGAGCAGAAAAATTATTTCTATTTCTTTGTTTAGATTTATCACGAAATAATTATGGGGGAAACATTATGGGAGACTGTTGGAATAGATGCCAGTACGCCATCTATTCCAACAATTATGTTGATAGTTATGAAATCCATTATGTCATTATTTTTGTGCCTGCTGTGAGCAGAAACATTACGGGAGGGGTAATTTTCACTTACACCCCCTCAGTTTTGGTTGATCTTTACTTACATCACTTCTAGTTTGGAAAATTTCACTTACACCCCTTATGACTACCAAACATTGTTGTCACTTACACCCCTACGCGTATTTACTCTGTTAGTTGGTAGCGTAACTTTCCAAATGCATTTTTTTGGATAGATTAACCCTTGCCAATGCTATAAATGTCAATCCACCCTTAATTTTGTACACTCTACCTCAAGTTAATGCTAATCTCTTGTAGTAGCTGCACAATGTTCAGAAATGCATATGAAACCTGTGATAAAATACAAATATTTTGCATGTGTAACGAATATACATTGAGTTAGATTTGACCTTTGCAGCCTCTGCTAAGGTAACTTTGTTCGAAAGAAGTTACCATAAGAACTAGCATATTGAATGCATAGAAGGGGTGTAAGTGACAACATGTTTGGTAGTCATAAGGGGTGTAAGTGAAGTTTTCCAAACTAGGAGGGGTGTAAGTGAAGATTAACCAAAACTGAGGGGGTGTAAGTGAATTTTATCCTTACGGGAGACTGTTGGAATATATGCCCTAGAGGCAATCTAGTTTAGTATGAACAATAATTGGCTAGAATATTCATTGTATTATTTATGGAGATATTTAATTTAATGAAGTCCTTAGATTACAATTGTGTTGTTTATCTTAAATATCCCTTGTCCATTATACTGATTAATAGGACAATCACCTATAGACTAGTATGGGGTTGGATTGATATGGAGATATCACGATCCAATACATGGGTATGCATTAGGGGTAATGGCATACTTGATTGACCCATCTTCGAGAAGGCTACATACAAGTTATGTAAAGTCACAAGCGCTTCTAGTGGTGACAATGGTATTTTCATCCTTAGACTTAAAGTCACTAGATTATCTAATTGTGGAATATTGTGTTTTTGGTATATTGTGTTTTTTGTAGCGTCAAACGCTACACCGTGACTGGGTAGCCATAAAGGCGTGTACCGGACCCAATATGAAGCAAGCTTAGAGATCGCAGTGATGTGGACATGATTTGTCCCTCCCACATAAAGGGAGCAAATATCTGAGGCCACTCGAGGGATAGTGCTTATGGAATGTCTGGCAAGACAAAGATAAATCAATATGGAATATTGATGTCATCTACATGGATAGGGCTATTCCCCGGATCGAGAAACTATGGATTGAATATACGAGTGTGACTCGTATATCTCGTGTCCAATCCGGATGATGAGACAAAGGGATGAGACAATACTTGCACAAGGTTTGTCGGATGACTATTTCTATTAGTTGGGTGGAATGGATGTGTTGCTAGACACCGCTCCATGTTCGTAAATAGTTACTACCAACTAAGTAGAAACATATTCGGTCACACGCCATATGGATTGAACTAGACTTGGGAATTAATGAATATGATTAATTAAATTAGAAGGATCAAATTACAACAACTTGCTAACTTAGTAGGACTAATATGCAAGTGGGACTAATCCAAACTTGAGTAGGATTAGGAGAGGGCCTTTATATAATAAACAAGAAGTTGTTGGATACATAAATGATTCTCCTGGCTTCCTTCCTACAACTAATGCTCAGAACATTACTTGAGTAGGAGAGAGAGCAATGAGAGAGCAAGACAAACAAGAGGCCGAAGCCCCTTGCCGTCCGCCCCATACCCGTCGGCCAAGAGAGGAGGCCGAGCCCTCCTCTTGTCTCCGTTGCGTGATTTCTTCTTCCTCTTCCATCGTTCCTAGCTAGCACAAGGAGGTTGGAGGATCTTGATCTCAATCGTAGGCGTGGATCAACCGAAGAGACGTGACACTTTTCACGTTAGTACTTGTTATGAATCATTTACTATCGTTATGAATTCTCTTCCTGTGATCCTTGGAGGGTCTTTATCGGATAAATTATTGTTTATTTCGCAGCATAATCATGATAAAAATCCTACAGTAGTTTGTGTGTAGGTCTTTGTGTCTTTGTTGCTGGACTCTTAGGCTCCGTTTGGTTGGTGGTAAAACATTTTACAGAATAATGTTATCCCTCAAAAGAATAGCTTGTTTTGGTGTTTTGGTGCTGTTTGGTTGGAGGTAAAATATTTCACGTAAAATGTTATCCCTCAGAATAATGTAAAATGATTCACACATTTCAAATCCATAAGCCATTTTCGGAGAGTGAAGGAGCATAACAACAACTCATACTAACACCTCCACCACCAATAAGCACCACTACTACTTGCCTCCACCACGACCCATCACCGCCACCCACCTTCACCGCAACCCACCATTGCCAGTGTTTGCCATTGCCGTCACGGCACACTGTTTTGGCAAGTGTTAATCAAACACGAGAAGTAATTGCAGAGAAATTTTTTTCACACAAAATATTTTACGTGTAGAAGATTTTCCCGTGTAAAACAATACTGCCAACCAAACAAAGTCTTAGTATTCTTGCTTTTCGCTATTAATGACATGACGTTTCATAAAAAATAATATTACTGAGTGGCAAGTCTATTGATGGGCTTCTAGGAAATCAAAATCAACGTCTAGTCTATGATGCGTATCCGTTCATAAATTGAATTGCATGTGGGTTTGCAGTGGTCGGAAATCATCATGGTCGGCACCTGAAACGACATGAAGTTTCAAGTGATGTTTTTCTTCATATTCAATTGTTGCTGAGACTGCAACTATACTAGATGCTCTCTGAATCAGAACTAAATTAATTTGGGAAGATCAGTCATAGAAACAGACTCATTCATCGTATATCACCAGTCAGAGAAAGCCGGTTCATCTCACCGAGAAAACATTGTTGCTAGAAGAAGTGCAGCATTCTAGTTCCGAGTATGCGTATGGTCAAATCTCGTACGAGAAGAGACCGACTAAACGTGATGATCCTAACAATTGGGCTAAGTGACAAGTTATAAGGACTTATTTTTGTAAGGTTAAATTCATTGTTTGGTAATTTTTCGATGATATTTAATCTACAATATCACAGAAAAATCACAAAATTCTTCCATGTTTTACTAATAAAATCACCGGGTGAAATTGACCCAGTGTTTTAACTTTTTAACCTAAACATAGCCCAGATAATTGACATGAACTTGCATGTGGAGTAGAGAAGACTGTACTCACTACCCAACCAGAAGCACAGACACTTGTGGCCCTTGATCGTCCACCAGATTACCAAGCAAATCTCTGATATACACAGTGAGAGCGTGTCCTCCACAAGTTGGAAACTTTTCTCTGCTAAACCTATCCACCAACCACTCTCACCCTTGCGATATTTCAACAGTGTGTCCATTTCGGCGTGTGGTTGACAGATACAGAAGAAGATGGCGTCGGCGATGAGCATGGCAAGTCTTGGGTTCTCCTCCACTAACCCTAGCAGAATCGCCGGAAGAAACGCGACGAAGACGGTGGTGGTGAGGGCACAGCAGCAGAGTATAAACCCTGAAATCAGAAAGACTGAACCCAAAGTGGTCGACACTGTCGTGGTCTCCGAACTCTCCAAGCCTCTTACCCCTTATTGCAGGTCCGTTTTCCGATATTATTTATCATCACCCATTTTCATTATCTCAATGATCAATACCCACTATGGATTTGGGTTTTTAGGGTTTTTATTGATGAAATGGTTACTGCGAATTGGGATTTGGGCTACAGTATTCAGTCATAGAATTGGGTTTTTATTCAACTTTTCATTAGAGATGTAGAAAGAAAAATGAAGAATTGCATAAGCTGATTAAGCAAGGTGCAGTTCATGAATTGGTTGGGTTCTGGTGTGCTGAATCACTCTATCAACTTCAGTTCTTCGTCGTGTCCACAGGAGAAGTTGGCGTAACGGTGAAAAGTGGGTAATACTATTTAGAAGAACCCCAAGGGATCGGCGGAGCGTGTTGGTGACGCAGAGACATCATGTGTTCAATCACTACGCCTCTCAGCCAGGGGCGGATCCAGGAATTCGCTTCAGTGGGTCTAAACTGAAAAATAGACAAAATAAGGGTAAAATTTTAATTATCTGATGTTGAGTGGGGGCTAAACTGAGAAATAGGTAAAATAAGGGTAAAATTTTAATTTTTTGATGTTGAGTGGAGGCTATAGTACAATTATTGTGCGTGCTAAACTGAAAATGCTAAATAAAATAAGGGTAAACTTTTAATTTCTAGAAGTTGATTGTCTCTTGGTGGATCAGCCATTGCTCTCAGCTACAAGTCCGTTGCCTACGACACAGGATGGGTTAATTAATTATTCTATGTGACCTAGAGCACACGACTAAGGTTTTACTAGTGCATACTCTAAGGGTCGGGGTTGCGGGTTTCCCTCGTCATAACGAAAAAAAGTTACCATTAGAAGCTGTACGACCAACATTACTGGTAGTTAGCAATTAGGAATGGTTGGAAATCAAGACTTGTAGGGTTAAATACTACTATACAAAAGTTCTAAAAATATCACTGAGACTTGAGAAAGGAAACAGAGAGCCATAGACGTAGTTAGAAGGAACAGAGTTGACAAGATGCAACAAGCAGTCATGGTCATCTTCTCAAAACATTGTGCTGCTCTTCTGCCAGCTGACAATGCTGCTACTGCCACAAGTAGTATTAATGACCGCAAAGAAGAATCCATGAAAATGTTGCCAAATGATAGAATATACACATAAACCACGTGGTAAACTAATTTAACTCGTTCTATTTCTTGTGCAACTAGAAGTGGTTTGACAACCGGATCAGTTGAACGCCTTCGATTGAAGAATTCCACGACAAGAAATCAAAGTAGACGCGACCAACCATCACGCGAATCAATGTCTTTAGACTTCTTAGTTGCTCTTTCGCAGCATTGCTAGGCATTATTTTATGGAGAGAACTCAAATTGTACTCATGGAATGGAAGTTACGTGGTTGATCTTTCTGTGACTAGAAGTAAGAACAGTCTTATACGACATCAATATCTTCTATCGGACGTGTAGAGAAGTACATATAGAACCAGCTTCGTGATACTATGAGTGGGTAAGAGAGAAATTTGACGCCTCTCTGAGCAATGCTGTTGAGTATGCTGCAGTTGCTCATGCTGAAAATCAGATGCTTTTGGATAATTGGTGGGGGAGGCAAGAATCTTGATGTGAGGCGAAGCATGGACGAATCTAAGTAAGATGGTCATGGGGCAAGGATGAATCAGTGTGATTAAGATGGATTTTTCAGAACATTAGTCACAAGCTTGTTCAAGTGCCAACTAGGCAGTCTTTTGAATGGTGGTATTTGAATAAGATAATCTATCAAGGTTTGAGGGAAGTTCTTAAGCTCTTTGTTTGTTTAGCGTACTGGGAATCCCACGACTGTTATCCTATGCCAGAAAGTTTGAACACTTCGGTTGTTCGTCAGATTTGAAATAAGATACGTGTGGGCTTACATATATGATACCGTTATAGTACTTTTATCATTCTTTGACTCAGCTGAGTGCAATCCCAGAACTTCCTCGTGTGAGTCCCATAGTGGCATTAATTTCATATGAACTGCTATATTTATCTCACGTCCCTTGACCTGCAATGCCCAATGCCATCTTTTGTGAAGATGCTATAGTACTTGGACTAGAGTATAACATCATAGGAAATTGTGAAATGGAAGTCTCTCTTTCTGTTGCATTTGCATTTTGCGCATATCAGATAACATGCAGTCCTCAGAAAACGAGGAGCGCGGGAAAAAAGAGTCGAAGCCAATAGTGAAATTACAGGTTAACACATAGCGCGAGAGCATTCTCGATTTCCGCAATGGCGTGTGTTTAATCATAATGACAACTTGGTTTTCCGGTAAATGCTTAATATAAAAGTACTAGTATAGTTAATCTGGAATCCTTCTTCGCAAGATGCTTCATATAGAAGTACTACTGCCAAGTGGCCAGGTCAACTCTCATAAATGGATCCGTCGTCGGTGCAATCTAATTCATTCGCCATCTTTTTCTAAAGGTCATGCCATTATAAAAGAATGTGTAGTTCTTAAGTATCACTGTCAGCACTAATCAGCTTCTTCTATAGTGGAGTATAATTTATCTACTGTTTGTCCCTCCTAGATTTGGTTTTGTTACTTTATGCTGTGAAGTGTGAAATATGATGAATATGAACTTGCTACCGTATTCTAGTGGGAATTCCTATTAATAACCACGAGTAGATTGGGCCTATTTGGATGAGATTAAGTCGAGAGGTAGAGGAATGTCAAAAATCGTAGATTTTCAGTCAAATCTCTCCAAACCTTAAAAGTACAGAATTCACGTAATTGCGTTTTTTTAAAGAAATTCCGTGGGTGATTTCCGGATTTTTTTTTTTTTGGGGGGGGGGGGGGGGGGGGGGGGGGGGGAGCTCGCTAATTTCAGTTCATCCAAACAGCCCGAATGTCGATAATGTGGCATGCTTGAGCATCGCGGCCCTAAATTTTTTGAAAATCTCATCGACCATGTTTTAAGAATTTTTTTAGAATTTTACGTTTGAGTATTTGTATATATGCACTTTGGGGAAGCGAAAATATATGCACTTGTGACAATGTTGTTTTCATTTTTTTTAAGGTGTTGGCGATCTGGGACTTTCCCTCTGTGCGATGGAAGCCATGTCAAGCACAACAAAGAGACCGGTGATAACGTTGGACCTTTGCTTTTGAAGCAGAAGTAAAGCTGTTGGCATGACGCGGTTATTGAATTTTGAACTAGTAGAGGCATGTTTGGCTTATCGTAATGCATCTATGTAGCCTTTTCATGGGTTTGTATGAACTTGACATCTACTGATCTACTCTGCTATTAATTAAGAAATCTGCTATTCATGGGTGTTAAATGTTAATGTTTTCTTTCCTTGTTCATCTGTTTCATGAGTCAAATATCGGATGTTTTGACTCAGGATGTTTCTCATGAAGTGTCCAACCTTAGACTAGTTGGCTCGTCAGATTTGTGTGCAGAGCTGACTTCATGTTATTAACGTTTAGGATGTAGATGCCGGAAAGAGTGGGGGATGCGGACCATGGGGTCAATGTTGCATGACCTTGAGTAGGTGGATACTGAAAATAAGGCAATTACGCGCTGAAACTGAAACTGTTTGATCTTATCGAGCTAGAATGCTGGATACAGTTGCATTGCGTACTCTACCAAAATAACGATGGGTAAAATACACTTTCACCCCTTCCGGTTAGGGAAAGGACACGTTTACTCCTTCAGTGCGCCAACTTTTAGGACACTTGCCTTCCCTTATTGTGTCTCCGATAGTATCGGGTGGGCTCCTTCAGTGCTATTAGTTTGTAGGATGAATTTTGCCTCTTAAAATATGTAATGACACAATGAATGGGTGTTGGCGTCATGTGCTTCAGGGGTGCAATGTTACGCCAACAATTTATTAGTGACGTTCTTTTAGATAATAGTAGTGTTCGGGTCAGTTTTGCGCACTCAATTAAATTCACGGGACTCCAAGAATCAATTGAACGTTGTGGGGTTTAAACCTAACCTCAAAGACTCGAACTCTTAATTCCTAAAGTTATTGAGATTCTCTCTTTTTATTTGTTGCTTGGTATAGCTGAGGATTGGCCTTGATGGTAGTCAACTGCGTGAAAGGCGGGAGCGATAAAATGTCAAATTCTTAATGTAAGTTGTTTAAATATATAGGGT
Organism: Linanthus parryae; assembly: GCA_023055425.1. Classification (NCBI taxonomy): domain Eukaryota; kingdom Viridiplantae; phylum Streptophyta; class Magnoliopsida; order Ericales; family Polemoniaceae; genus Linanthus; species Linanthus parryae. The sequence goes on along the minus strand of JALGPY010000036.1, from coordinate 3,029,476 downwards.
TGTTTACGATTTTAATTTAAGTCCAGTTTGTGAATGCTTTCATTGCCAGCAAAACTTTTTTTTTCTGACAACAGAAATAACAATTTATGGTGCGTTTGGTAAATAAATATTTTTAAGTTTTTCGAACCGTTTATTCTGTCCCACGACAACTTTTAGGAAGCAAGAGCATACATAGTCTTTCATAATATGCTTTAGCTAATTCTACTACAACCAATTTTTACATCACTTTGACACTTTCATAAAAAAATTAATATTTATCTTATGGAACAGATACCTATCGTGTATTTTTGTCATTTTATTCTGTCGCAGTAGATTCACAATTAATTTTATTAAGCATGAAATTGCTATACTAATATTTCAACGCAACTTTCACGTAATATTAACCAAACATCATATTATTTAGAATTCATATTTGTTTCTCAGAATAATTTCACAAAACAGCTTCTTGCTTCGTTACGACATTCCCAGCTAGCCCTGAGTAAAAAAATTAAGTCGATTGGATAGTTAATTTTTCATTTTTACGTTTTATATATGTTAGAATTACATCATATAGCCGGGTTCGAATCCAGAACGTCATGCACGGAGACTTTTAACGTTCTACCACTCAACTAGCATTATACTTACAATAAACCCAAAATCACAAAAAAACTTTGGCAACTAAAAACCCAATGGAAGAAAACCATTGAAAACTTGTCATGTGAATGTCAACTTCTGCTGGTCAACACTAAATAGATAGACGTTGAAAAAGAAAACCATAGAAAACTTGTCATGTGATCACCACTCCATTGGCTTCCGACGAATGTGCCCAATTAGGTTTCATAGATATAGAGGACAAAGTTAGTTCTGTCACTTCTTCCCTGACCCACAAAGTACTCCACAAGCGAAAATATATGCACTTGGTAGTATTTTTCGTTTGAGGTCACTTCTTCCCTGACCCACAAAGTACTCCACAACGGTTTTGAGCTACTAGAACTTTCATAATCTCATCCATCTCCATCCTCATCCTCGGAGGTCCGTTATTCTTTTCTTCAAACACATCCACATGACATAATTTTCAAACCAATTACGGAAGAACCGCACCAATTCGAACTAAAAACCAATTGTATTCACATAGCAAGATTTCTGGTCCATGACGGTGTAAAAACTACGTTTCATTTGACTTGTCAAACCTCTAATATTTCATGAATTACACGTTATCTTTTGAACTGAACTATATTTACATATTTACTTTATTATCTGAGAGACGTTTATCTACAACAGATGCACAAAATTGTTAAGATGATAGGCAAAGCAAATGTCTTGAAATCAAAACCATTATCTTCTTCCTCAAATCTTTACTACACACTAATGTGCGCTCCACAAAATGTATTACTAATAGTACTAGATAATTGGTAGAACAATTTTTAACAAATTGGTGCTAACAAAGTACTTTGAGGTTTAAAACCTGTTAAATGTAAGCATGTGATAAAAAAAAAAAAAAAAAAGAGAGAGAAAAAAAAAGAGAGAGAGAGAGAGAACAAGTTCTACCTACAATGAGGTTGATTTAATATTCCTTAACCACTAGATACCTTTATCTAATTTTATAATGAGTTCCATCATTCCATTTCTAAAGTTAAGGGTTTACTAGCACTAACACACACTCATTGACCAGCATTACATGGGGCACGACGATATAATTAAATTAGCCCATCTTACTTTCCAGACACGTGTCAATTATCGACTGCCTTCTCAGTGTCGGTTCGCCCAAGCAGCCGGTCATCACGACCTCCACGTGTCCGTTTCCCTATCAGCACCTTAATCAAAAAGCAGAGAGAAACCATAACTTTCTTTCAACTCTCTCTTTTGCTCTGTAGTCTGTTCTGCTCTCTCCCACTCCAGCCGTCTCCGGCGACTAAAACCACCGTATCTCCGCCCAATCAGCCACCGATCCAAAACACACCCACCAATTTTCGAGTCAATCTGATGCTTCCCCTCTCCGAACAACCCTTGAAAAACCCAAAAACCCCAGAATTGCCACGCAGAAACTCCTTCAATTCGCTGCCCCAAAACCCACGAACATGGTTCATCCTCTCCGTCGTCTTCCTCCAAATCTTCATCCTCCTCATGCTCCGCTCCGTCCCCATTTCACACTTCCCACCTCCGTACAACCCCTCCGCCACTAACGCCGTTAACATCTCCGTCCACGACTCTCCTCTCTGCGAATTCGGTAAGGTCTATGTCTACGAACTCCCACCCGAATTGAACACCCGATTGCTCGAAAACTGCACCGAATTGAGCCCGTGGGGGTCCAAATGCGAGACCTATTCCAACGGCGGGTTCGGCCGGAAAGCCCAGATCGCGATTCTCCCGCCGGGTTTGTCGCATGCATGGTACTGGACCGACCAGTTCGCTCTCGAGATCATCTACCATACCCGGATTTTGAATTACCGGTGTCGGACCTCCGACCCGGATATAGCAACCGCGTTTTATATCCCCTCCTACGCCGGACTCGCCGTGGGGAAATATCTATGGAAAGATTACAGTGCGGAAGAGAGAGATAGGCAATGCAATTCGATGCTTATTTGGGTACAGAGCCAGCCGTTCTGGAACAGATCCAACGGCTGGGATCATTTCACTACGATGGGCCGCATTTCGTGGGATTTCCGGCGTACACACGATAACGATTGGGGGTCGAGCTGTTTGTACTTGCCGGGTATGAGGAATATAACCCGTTTATTGATTGAACGAAACCCGTGGGATTATTTCGACGTTGGTGTACCCTACCCCACTGGATTCCACCCCAAGTCCCTCGCCGACGTGGTGACGTGGCAGGATTACGTCCGTTCACGTGACCGGACCGTTCTCTACTGCTTCGCCGGCGCGACACGTGGGTTTATCAAGAATGATTTCCGGGGGCTGTTGTTGAAGCAATGTTATATCGATTCCGGGTCGTGTCGGGTCGTGGACTGTGGCGGGTCGAAGTGCTCAAACGGGTCGTCGGCGATACTCGAAACGTTTCTCTCCTCGGAGTTCTGTTTGCAGCCGAGAGGGGATAGTTTTACTCGCCGGTCCATATTCGATTGCATGATCGCCGGTTCGATTCCGGTTTTTTTCTGGAGACGGACCGCTTATGTTCAGTACCAGTGGTTTTTACCGGGTGAACCGGAGAGTTACTCGGTTTTCATAGACCGGAAAGCGGTTGAGAATGGGAAGTCTATTGGAGAGGAGCTTCAGAAGATTGGGAAGGAGGAGGTGAGGAGGATGAGAGAGAAGGTGATTGAATACATACCCAAGATTACATATGCTGATTCTAAAGAGGGTATTGAAGTTAAAGATGCTTTTGATGTTGCCATTGAAGGGGTGTTGAAGAGGATGAAGGAGCAAGAGGGAGGGTATAAGTGGTAGGAGGAGGAAGTTGAGGGGTAATTTTGGAAAGGAAAAGAAAATAATTTTTTGTGTTCTTATACTAAAAGTGTGGGTTAGTTAGTTAGCAGGATAAGTGTTACGTAGAGGGAATGTGTTTGTAATTAGGGCAAAATTGGTGGAGTTACTACATGTGGTTATCTAAATTTGTCTTATTCTTTTCCCTATCCGTTTGTGTATGCAAAGACAATCAAGGCAAGTTTAAATTTAAAACATGATACCAGAAAAGTGTAGTTGAGTGTAATTTTCTCGACAATGCATTAGAGCGGGAGGGTAATGACTACGGTTTCAACCATATAATAAAACCTGATTATAATTTCTGAATTGGTGGTGTTATTTTTTGGAAAGTGTGTGTGTTCAACAATTTCCACCCCTTCTAGTTTAGTAAACGTCACTTACACTTCTTTAACGGCCCAAATTTCATGACACTTACACGATTACGCTATTTGAGTGTGTCATTTCACACTTTAAGATGTTGAAGATATTGATGATCTAAGTGAGCTTGTTACTGTTCACTTGGTAAGACTTGACCAAATGAACAGTAACCCTATCTTACAGCAGTGTTCGTCCGATTAGATCTCATCAAATAGCAGCAGCCGTTCGATCATGAAAGACGTTGGTTTTGAACATTAGTCCAACAGTAGCGTTTTGATTAAGAGACTTAGTTTACGTTAAACAAGTTTTAATTGTGTTTTGTTTTAATTACTCAGTAGGCTTCGTGGCACTATCTTATTGGTGGTCTTTCAACCAATCAGTTATTTTCTTGTATTTGTTATTTTCTTTTTTTTTTCCAGTTCTAATTTTCGAGGATATAGTCAATCCTCTGGCTGTAACTTAAACCCTAATTTTTCATTTGACAATTCTTTTTTCTCTCGATCTAGTTTTCTCAATATAAGAGGATAAATTTGAAAAACAACTATCTGGAAAGACCTCCGATGTAATTCTAACAGCGTTACAATTAGAGAGTGTGAGTGTCTGAAATCCGAGACACTAAAGAGGTGTGATGCCCTTACCCAAACTGGAAGGTGTAAATGTGCCTTTTCATTAAACTTGAGGGGGTGAGAGCGCACTTTACCCAAATATAACTAACTGATTCAGAGTCAAACTGGTAAAGCCAAAGCAGCAAGAACAATAATACTAATTTAACGGCTAAGACGTCTAACTAGTTGCAATTTGCACGGTACTTTGTGGAGAAAAGTGTTTAGTTTAATGAATGAGCATCAAAAGAAGCCTGGGAGGGTGTGATGTTCTCGAGTGTTGCAAGTCTGTTCTCGAGTGTTGCAAGTCGCTGTCTACTTTTGGGTACACGCTAATTTAATTGTGGAATTAATGGATACCATGTGATAGTGTCCAACACGTTTGAGGACCACCACAAACATGTTTGTTTCAACATCAAGCTACAACAGGGAGGGATCTAAAAACAACAATAATGGTAGTACTTGTTGGTATGGTCATGAGTTACTATGACCACCGGCTATTGTTACTCTTCGCAGTGCGAAAATAAGTTTAAAAGAAAAAATATGTATATATAAACGGTGACTCAGAATCTTAATAAATCAGAAATCTCAATCTCAACATTTCAGCAATGATAAAAGGAAAATGTATTCGCTTCGTAGAATTGTTCAAACAGATCATCTATTCTCAGTAGTTAATACTTGTTCTTATCCTTAAGTTACTACTAACCTCCATTGTAATCGATATATAACCTCAAATTTCATTTTTTTTTCTTGAAAAACAGTACAAGTACGCTTGAAGGTGAAACATTGAGTCGAAGATAACATTTCTCCAATAATTCATGTTTGTGGACAATTGGTGAAATATCCCAATTTATAGCAGGACTCTGTAAGTAATTTCAATAAGTTTAAGGCCTTTGTGTACATAATTTATCAGGCTGTCAAGCCGTGTGGCTGGGGAAATGAGTAATTACATAGCATGACTCAGTAAGTTCAATAAGTTTTGGTGTCTTTTTAAGCTGTGTAGATTGGGCAAAGAGGTAATTACATGTTGTTATTGGGATGGTTTGTAATTATTAAAGTGATAGGGTAAAAGAGGAATTATCAAAAATTAAATCAACCCATAATTTCTAAACTAGCCCTGGACTTCACTTAGGGTCAGTTTAGGAATTCTGTGGCATTTAAAAAAGTTTTGTATGAAGTGCAAAAAGTCTACTGCAGAAATACATTTAAAAAGTATTTGATAAAATTCATATATAATATCCTGTAGAAAAGCATTTTTTTCATCATGATGTTGTTTAGTTCAACATGATTCCACCGTCTTTTTGATTATTTAACAATTGCAAATCTACCTTGAGGGATGTCGAATGCTCGTTTTACATTATTTTCGGTAAGATTCTTGCATTCTCGAGAAATGTTGTTCCTTCAGTGTTTTGGGATTTTCTTAAATTTTTTTTTTGAAGAAGATTTTTTTTATAGATGCAACAAATGTACTCAATTTAGGATAAATTTTATTAACAAGATAGTATGTACTCCCTCCGTTCCTCCAGTTTCTTCACAAAACTAATTGGGTATTATTTGGGCTTAGCGATTTGGTTAACAAAACGATTCAAGAATTTGGTAATCTTTTCATGATGTCGTAGAGTAAACTTTGCTCTGCTATACCACAAAAAGTTATCAAATTCTTGATTTGTTTCGCTAACCAAATCGCTAGGACCAAATAATACCCAATTAGTTTTGTGAAGAATCTGGAGGAACAGAGGGAGTATATAGCTAAAGGTGTTCTCTTTGATATTTCTCTACTCGACTGGAGTGTCTCTTGTAACGTCCAGAACCACCTTCCTTCACACCTTACTGGATTACTATAAACATAAGGAATAGCCATCAATCACCCATACTCACATTCTTCACCCACGTAGGAGTAGGCCCGAATGATAACTCGTCTTGAGGGTTCAACAGAAAGAGCTATGCCTTCTTCTCTTTCTACGCAATCCACCACTAAACAAACAGTCTTATTTTTATTTTTCCATCTCATTACTAACTATTCCTGTTTCTATTACAATATCGGGAGGCAAATATTGCAATGAGTTTTGCATAAAATGGTACTTGACAAATACTACATCTGTTTCTTCTCTTTCAACTTATGTTGACTTTTTTATCCGTAATTTGGTCACTTTGACTCGGTAATTTAGATAGCAAAACGAAGTAATTTTTTGACAATTTTTTCATAGTATTGTAGAGTAAAGTTTAGTCTACAAGATCATGCAAAGATTATCAAATTTGTGTACTTTTCTGCTAACCAAATCACCAGGTCAAAGTGACTATGTGAATAGTGTCAACATAATTTTTTCGAGAATTGATAATGTAATTTGATGTTTTAATAAAATTTGCTGTTAGATTGTTGTGAGAATAAATTATTAGGAAAAATAAAAACATTATTTATCAATTTTTTAAAAATTATTAAGCCAAATAAATTCTAAGTATTGTAAAACGAGATTCGAGAGAGAGGCAAGAACTAGATAATACAAGAGAGAGATAAGATGTAGGGAGAAGAGTACTGAGAGGTGTATTATTCTCCAACCCTAAGCCTCCTTATATAGGCATTAGGTGGGCTTGTGGACCAGAATATAATAATACAAAATACACCCAACTATGTGGTGGATATTCACATCAGTCCAATTACATATTTCATAACACTCCCCCTTGAATATTCACCACTACGATGCCTCGTTAAAACCTTGTCATGAAAAACCCAGTGGGAAAAAAATCAATGACTAAGGAAAAAGAGTACACCGGTGAATTTATTTGCTCAGCATTGGTGATGACATTCTTCTGGAACGCATCTGGATAATCTTCGCAAGCCTCGTTAAAACCTTGCTAGGAAAAACCCTGTGGGACAAAAAACGGTAGCGAAGGAAAAAGAGTGCCGCGCTTTTAGCATTTCATTTGATCTCCCCCTCATTGGAATATCCTTGTACCTGACAAACAAAATCCATTGCAAAAACAACAAACTAAAAGAAATAATTAACAATCATAATTGATAAAATGCATATGCACCTAAAACTACTCGCGAGTGTACACTTTTGATTTGCTTCAGGCAAATAATATTTCTCATGGGAAACAACCTCCATGGAATTTCACAAAAGTGTGATTCATACGATCGTATTTGTAACTAGTTATATTTTTAACCCATATTTTGTTGTTCCTTAATCCCTGACACTAAGACAACATTACATCATTCTCACCACGCGATGATTATATTAATGAGAATTTATCATGACCCATATATCATGTTTCTCATTTTACAAGTCCCACGCTTAAAGCGGACATAATCCCAAACATAAGTCCCACGCTTAACAGCGGACATATATCCCACGCTTGGTAGCGGACATATAATAACTACATAGATCCCACGCTTATCCGGCGGATATGTAGTCTCTGCATAGTATGTAATTTCTGCTTCGGGTTGTTTGTATGCTCTACATATTTAAAATGATTGTACCCGAGCAATTTTCTATGCACTTGTTGACTTTGTTTTGGCCATTGATTATCTAGTCAACAATTTTCCCTTTAACCCATATGATTTGTATAGCGCTTAATATAATAATCATTAATTGTAGGATTATAAGATTGTATTAAGGTACCTTTAGCTACTTCTAGAGCTATATGCCTCTTCCAGGGCTATTTGGTTACCAACGTTGGTTTTGATCCATACTAATGATAACCTTTCAAGATTTTCCTCGCAATCTTGTTTTCCCATCTTGTAGAGCAATATATTCATATCCCAACTTATTTTGAATGCTTTGAATCATGTTCCTCTTCTGGAGGATCAACATATGTACACAAGCAACCCTTTTATGCTTAAAGTGTATACCCAAATCGACACCCATTAGTCGAGAAGCTATCCATTTTATTGAGATTTGCATTAGTACATACCCGTAGAGACGATGATATTTTGGCTCACGTCATGCAATAGGACCCATTCTCCCCCTCATGACGTGAGCAATATGAGCTTCAGGCATCAATTTGTCTCATATGTACCTTGTGTAAACCAAATCTCAAATTCAGATAAGAACATTGACAATAAGCAATCTCTTGGACGCCGTAGTTCTCTAATCAAAGTTTCTCCAAGAAACCCAAAAAGAGACGTAAATGTCAATATTTTTATTCAAAATTGAGCGGTTGTAGATTCTCTCTTCAGGGAGATCTTTTGATGTAACTCCATGTTATAATATTTTCATAACTTCTGGTATGAAAATCGCTTCTTACGCATATAAAATGCGTTTGTCCAATAAACCCTCATGGACTAATGAACATCTTCTGGATGTTCTACTTTGATAAAAAGAAATTATAAAAAGAACTAACTAATAAAATCGACTATTAAAACCATAATTCAGCCTCTTCAGGAGGGATGATGAATTGTAGAGTTTATGGACATCTCTTCAGGAGATGACTAATTATAACTTCAGGTTATAAAATTCATAACTACTGGTTATGAATTATATCATGTAATATGTTACTTCGGGAACATATTACTTGTCTTTATATGAAAGCCACTACGAATCTTCTTCGGGAGATTCGTTTTGTCCATATAAGATTTTTTAAAAAAAATAGTGCAAAAAATTTAAAAGCGTAAAAATAAAGCAATTGGAACGCCGCTTCTTCAGGAAGCTCAAAGGTAGTAAACGCTTTAGACATCTCTTCTGGAGATCTAATTATAACACGGTATGACTTTGTGCCATATACATATGTCGTAACTTCAGGTTACGAGCAATCATTCCTATTTTCACAGCTTCAGGTGTGGAAATAAAATCTTTACCAGCGTAGCTACAAGTGTAGGCAACCTATGGTCACGGGTTCAAAACTTCTTCGGGAAGTTCCTACTTTTCATTCAATAGTACTACTATTAACTAAAAATAAAATAAAATTGAATGTAATAATATATCGTACTTACCCGTCATAAAGAGAAACCATGCTTGCTTAAGTCTCTTGCAGTGGCTTTTTACCCTCACAGGGGTCATACAAAACAAAACAAAGAAACAAACAAACAAACAAACTAATCTAAAACGAAAGAATGATCTTCTAATTACAAAAGGTCATGATTTGAGCTGGACCAGAATATAATAATACAAAATACACCCAACTATGTGGTGGATATTTCATAACACTAAGAGAATTATTGGAAAATAGATTTGAGCTGCACCAACACAACTCACCAGTTCAAAGTTCCAAATCCCAGGCCCAGGGCAAGTCCAGTTCTCTCCGAATCTATTCCAAACTCACCAGTTCGAGATAATAAGCTTCCAGACACTCCCCGGACACGTCTACTGTTGTCTCTTCCACTGGAAATATCCAAAGCACCGTGTTTGCTTGATTCATACCTTCACGCCCCTTTTTTTCTCCCACATGATCAGATTTTTTCACTAAATCATGGGATGGTACAAACGATCCAAGTTCGCTCTCGACGCAATCCATACCCTCACTTCCAAAATCAAACCCACAAACCCAATTCGAAACCCACCCACATCAATCAACAACTTCGATTCTTCGTCACCCACTTCGTTCAATCCATTCCTCGGCGGCGCAAAACGTCACTACTACGTCGACCGCCGCCAAGTCCAGCACTTCCGTCCTCGTGGTCCACGAAGATGGTTCCAAAACCCTAGGACGGTTCTCATTGTGGCGGCGGTAGGCTCCGGAACAGCGATCACAGTCTATTTCGGTCATTTAGAGACCATACCCTACACGAAACGGACCCATTTCGTGCTCCTATCAAAAACTCTCGAGAGACGAATTGGGGAGTCCCAGTTTGAGGAGATGAAAAAAGGGTTTAAAGGGAAAATCCTTCCGGCGATCCACCCGGAAAGCGTTAGGGTCCGGTTGATTAGTAAAGAGATCATAGGGGCATTGCAGAGAGGGTTGAATCAGGAGCAAGTGTGGAGAGATCCCGGGTACTCGGCGGAGATGGTTGGTGGTGGTGGTGGGCAAGAGGTTGTGATGGCATTGAGTGAGGAGGGTAATGAAGGGAAATGGGGCAAAGAAGATGAGATTCTTGATGATAATTGGGTTCAAGAGAGTAGAAAGAAAGGGGAACAAGTGGGGGCTCAGCCGGCGACTGGTCATTTGGAGGGGCTGAATTGGGAGGTGTTGGTGGTGAATGAACCGGTTGTGAATGCTTTCTGTTTGCCGGGTGGGAAGATTGTTGTTTTCACGGGGTTGCTCGAGCATTTCCGATCCGATGCGGAGATTGCTACCATTATTGGGCATGAGGTATTTGTCCCTTGTTATGGCATTTGCTATTTTTGTTGATATAGCGTTGTTTAACTGTTGTATATATGTCTCATGTTATGCCACTAGTTTATATCCCGTGCCCGAGGGCACGGACACAACAAAAAATATATGATAATTCCCTAAATTTGAATGAATGAGATTGTCTTATATTATTATGAAGTATACGGTTCCTAGGATATGGTGGGGATAAGCAATTCCACATGTCACATTTTGGGGATAGCTTATTCCCCATAGCAGCTTATGTTATGCCATTTGCTATTTTAGTTGATTATAGTGTTGTGTAACTGTTTGTATCTTTTTATGGTTTAAAATAGGTTGGGCACGCAGTGGCACGGCATGCTGCGGAAGGGATTACGAAGAATCTATGGTTTGCAATATTGCAACTGATTCTTTATCAGTTCATTATGCCTGATCTAGCTAACGCCATGTCGACCTTCTTTTTGAGGCTTCCATTTTCACGCAGGTATGTGGACTGAACTTGTGATAATGCTTATTGAAGTATGTTTGGTTTTAATTTCGAATATTGGACTAGCAGTGTTGCTGTTAGTAAGGTTTTGAAGAATAGATCACATGCACTTCTTTGGGATGTTAGCATGCAATGCACTTATGCAAGTAGTTTAAGATTGAAATTTTGGCGTGAGTAATTAGTGTAGATTTAAGATATGAGATTAGGTATTCAACTAAGATTAGTACTTTTAACATTAATAGTAACTAGGAAGCTTAGATTTAAGGCATGAAACATTTGGCCATCACGAATCACTGGATGCTCTAAACATGCAGCTAGATTTCTGTATTACTTTTCGTCAAATGCTTTATGTTTCTGATGGAGATACATAGAGACAGAGAAGACGAGGGAAGACTTAGGTTCATAAACTAAAGGCGATGGCACTTATGTGTTTATTGAGGTTAGTGGATGATCTATAGTCATGTAGTTTCACAAAGCTTGCAGATTAATGCAAGATGAACACACACTCACATATTGTGCAAGTTTACACACTGAGGAAACTCATAAATACATGTCGTTTGCTTTATATAATTTACGAACTTAAACAAGTGTAGATGAGTCTGTACAGTGTATGTGTTTCTGCAAATAGTATGGTTCAGGTTGCAGACACAAAATAAGAGACAACATATTTCTTTATTTACTGTAAAAGAGATAAAGTTAAGTTAAAGACACGGTTAGACAGCACCTCAATCCTCAAACATAGCATCATGTAATTGTACTAGGCAAATTTTTGGATATGGTAGAAAGAAACTTCGAGGAAGTTTTAGTATTTAAGATGATTGAGGCATGTGTTGTTTTAGTTTGTTGTATCTTAAACGGGGATAAATAAAATGAGGAAGACATAATTTTGAGAATGGAAGTAGGATAATGGAATGGAATTAGCTGCTGGCTAGAATTCAGAAAGTAAAGGTAGTGTATGATCTAAACCTTTTTTGATGGACAACATAGCTTGGCCTATAAATAATCAAAATTTGTTACTCTACCTTTATAGCCTATCTTGAGTGCCGGATTGCTGGAAACTGTAGTAGTGGTTTAGTACAATTTCTTTTACTACAGCAGCTAGAGAATGCTTTGAAGTACACGAAAGTGAGAAATGCTGTAGGATCAAGAATCTTAAACTCAAAATTGATTTAAGGTAGTGACAGGGTCGCAGGGTAGAAATTTGAGAATCGAGTTTAGGATCTTAAGATTATGCATCTGTAGAATTGGACTCTAACACTGCTTAGAATCCTTCAGTCTTCGTTGAAATTATAAACGTGTAAATTTGTTACTGAGGCACTGAGAACCTGAAAGATGTAGAAAGTTTGAACTCATTTCAGTACATGGACAATAGTTGTAGAAATGAAGAATATTCTCAGCTTTGGCAGAAAAGCGTATTGTGCTAATGCAGAAGAGTGTTTAGAGTTCTAATGATCAATTGGTGATTAAGACTCAAGAGAGCCAGGGTTTGATGATATGGAGATAAACAGTTGGATTGCAGCTATGGTGTAGGTTTTCTTCTTGTTGTTATGAGTCAGAAAACTGACGTCAATTAGGTTTTATTAATGAAGAAGAAGCATTTACTGGTATGTGACTCATGGTTAACAAGGACCGTGTCATTGTGGGTAAAGAGGAGGCTATGAATTTGGTTAGATTGTGGTGTAGTCAGCGAGGATGATAAAGTGAAGTAATGAGATCGTCTGTAGCTATGAACAATAAAAGAAAACTTGATGCATCAAATAATGGTCTATAGTTTCCAGTCAGAAGGAGTGCAGGAATGTTGACATGACCTAGCTTTTTCCCGGAGAAATGGGTCACAGGGTTCTTTCATGGAGTGGGAGGGTTAAATTTTTGGGATACGGGTTCAAGACTTCAAGTTATATCCTCTTTTGGCATGAATGATGTAGGATGTTTATGTCAATTTGTGGAGATGAATGTTTATATGATGGTTTGTTCTTCTGTAATTATAAGTATCCTTGCTTTTTCATAGATAGGATTATAGTACTACATGTCACATAAGTCTGAGTTGAGAGATTTTAATATTCTAGAACATCAGAGAACTGTAGGTGTGATGAACGTTGAGGAGGAAGAGAAGATTTGAAACAACTTATGGGGTTGTCTGAGCTGGAACAATTACTTGAGGCGACAATCAAGGGAGTCGTTTCTTAACATAGAGGGGAATGTAAAGTTTCTAACTTCAACGAGATTGTCTATTCAAAAAGAGGATCCAACTTTGAATGAAATTGAATATTTCAGATAGTTGGAAACTTGAGCCACAGAGGGTTAATGAGGAATTATACATTCCTTAAAGCAGTTGTAGCCAAATATCGATACGGATTATGGAGTTTCCGGTTATTAACAGAGAACGGTTGATTTTCTTAAAGGCTTCTAATTGTGTCACAGTTGAAGCTTCTAGCTTGAGAAAACTTGAAGTACCAGGGCCCCATTAGCATATCTTAAGAAGTAGGAAAACATGGGTTGTGAAATACTCAATTCGAATAATAGGAAAACTTTTATGAAAGAAGTGTGTTTTGGGAGAAGATTGGTGCTCTATGTGTTGCCTTGATGCTCAATGAGAGTGTGATGGAGAATACTTCATCTGACCCATTATATTGGTTGGACGTGTCTGCAAAACAATTAGTCACGGCCCCAGCTAACCGGTTGAAGAGTTTGGGGGGAATATGGCATTGATATCTAGTCTAGCAACTAAATGCTCATACAGGGGCTAGGGAAAGTCTTTTGGCAGTATCTTGTGGTCAATGATTATGTGGATGTCAGTTTACACGATTTTTCCTTGTGGGGCCTGGGCAGAAGAGTTAGAATTACTAAGATATGCGCTGCTATGCTCTGAGGCAGTATCAGGACACTAGTAAATGGCCCCTTGCCTAATGTCACTGCTTAAAAATAATGTGAGAGTTGATGAGAGAGAGATACATCACCCTAGTGGAGATGGCATTCAAAGCATTTCCCTCGAAGGTTGACTTCAATTACTCAGTTTCATCCTTAAATCTGAGATCATCTGAAGATGATCCATAACCCCCTAAGATCAATTCAATCACAATAGGCCCTGAGGAAGAGACGAGACAATTCAAACCCTTTAATATATCCCAACCAAACTGGAATGATATTGAAAAATTGCCACTGCCTTGTCCTGCAGGGGTTTCCATTGTTATTGTAAACAACAGAGGTATGATGATGTCCTTTCTTGTGAAACATATTGATCAAACTTTCAGAGCAAGTGTGTTTCGTAAATTACTTTAGTTGTATGTTAGGCAGATATAGGCTTCTTTTGGGACGGGAATATTTTGTCAACTTATAATTAAGCCTACTTTTTTTTTGATATACTGCTGATACAGCTGAATGCAAGGCATCTTTAGTGTAGAAAAGGTACCCTACCAGGTTTCTTTCTATGTATTTTTATTAGTATCAAACAATAGGTTTCTAACAGTGTCAGTCCTGGTACCCTTTAGCCTTTACTCGTCTCGAGGTACATGCCTTTGTGGCTGACCAATTAGACCCTTCAACCTGTCGTCCCTTTTCTGACTTTGCTGTTCACTGGGGCGGAGGCATGTGAGGCCTGGGAGGGTCACGTGGGCCTGATATTTTTTTTTTCAGTTTTACCCTGGTTTTCTGCAGATTTTGCATTAGTGGCCCTATGAAAATAAAAATTGGACCCTTAAGTTACCTTTATTTGCTTAAGTGTCACTACCTTCACAACTTCCTAGCTCAACCCCTGTTGAGTCCTCTTCAAAAGACGAGTTCTAGGGTTGTGAAAAAGAGGGTGTCCACTGTCCACTTGCTAAGTCACTATGTTGTAAAGATAGCCAGGTCATATTAGTGATTAGGAAATCTTAGAACAGTTATGAATTATGATAGTTAAAAACTACTCCCTATAGCCTCTGTCCCAAAGGTAATCTGGATGGAATTTTCACGGAGTTATAGGATGTATTTTTGACTTCCTAGATTTAATGAAATGTCGGCCTTCGCTTTGTGTGGTACATTTTCTTGGGAAGTGAAAGTAAGAATTTGAAAACGGGTATGGGGAAGTAAAGTGAAAAAGTAACTTCGTGGTAGAACACTTGTCTTGGCCTCTTTGGGATGAATGTGGGACCCTTTTCTAATAATGGGCGTGTAGGCTGTGTCCCATAATTCACAGAGCTGATGCGGCAATGAATCCGGCAGCAAATTAATACTTATATAAGACCTTTTTACCTCGTTTTGTTTTTCATTCTCAACATTCTTTTCTCTCTCTAAAATGAGAGAAGTCTCTCTCAAACCTTCTTACAAAGGTAACTCTTTGGCTTCTTGATCTTCTACATCTCCTCTATTTGGGTTTTCTCGGCTTTTGGATGTAATGGTCGAGGATTTTGTAAGTACAAAATGGGGTTTTATTAGATGTTTTGTTCTGAGTCAGTCGTGGATATGCTTGGAAAAAAATCTGCATATTCTCAATTCGAGTGTAACATCACTTTTTCTGGGCATTTTCTTCTATAATGTTGATTTTCTGAAATGGGTCTTCAGATCTTGGCAATATTCACCAAGGTAGATTGAATTTAGATGAACTTCACTCCAGATTATATTGTCTTCTATGAACAGAGCCAATTACAGACAGAAAAACTAGATTCACTGGTTGTCTCTTCTTACTAAATGGTGTAATCGATGAATCTTAAGAGAACCCTTCATCTTCTTCACATCTTCCATTGCCTTTGATCTAGTATGTATTTTGATTACTGGGTTCTATTGGCTTTCAATTGGGTTCACAAATCTTTATACAGTAGTAACCGTTATTTTCCATGGAAGATCTCACAAGAGAGGTGATTCTTTGATTGCCTTCCTTTGAACTGATTCATATCTCAAGAGTTCAGACTTCGGGCTTGGCTTGAGAATTTTGGGTATGTACGGGCCCGGGTTTGTGAAAAAAAACGGGTTGTAGCGGGTCAGGTTATACTAAACCCGCCCAATTGCCATCCACAGGTCTGATCATCCGGATAGACGTGGTTCCATAAACTACATATAGGGCAGGGTTTTCCCATTGGGGGTGTTTCGGTACTAAAGTGATCTTTGCGGTTTTGGATTTACAGAACTTTTTGTGTGGTTTTGGGAATGGGACCGAATGCCAAATGTGACATAACAAAAAAGCTAACTACCCAAACGCTTAACTTTTCCGTAAACTAAAGTGTTTCGGTACTAAATTGTTCTTTGCGATTTTGGATTTACAAAACTTTTTGTGTGGTTTTGGGAATGGGACAAGCTGCCAAATGTGACATAACAAAAAAGCTAACTACACAAACGCTTAACTTTTCCGTAAACTAAAGTGTTTCGGTACTAAAGTGTGCTTTGCGGTTTTGGATTTACAAAACTTTTTGTGTGGTTTTGGGAATGGGACCGGCTACCAAATGTGACATAAACCCGCCCAATTGCCATCCACAGGTCTGATCATCCGGATAGACGTGGGTCCATAAACTACATATAGGGCAGGGTTTTCCCATTGGGGGTGTTTCGGTACTAAAGTGTTCTTTGCGGTTTTGGATTTACAGAACTTTTTGTGTGGTTTTGGGAATGGGACCGAATGCCAAATGTGACATAACAAAAAAGCTAACTACCCAAACGCTTAACTTTTCCGTAAACTAAAGTGTTTCGGTACTAAATTGTTCTTTGCGGTTTTGGATTTACAAAACTTTTTGTGTGGTTTTGGGAATGGGACCAGCTGCCAAATGTGACATAACAAAAAAGCTAACTACACAAACGCTTAACTTTTCCGTAAACTAAAGTGTTTCGGTACTAAATTGTGCTTTGCGGTTTTGGATTTACAAAACTTTTTGTGTGGTTTTGGGAATGGGACCGGCTACCAAATGTGACATAAACCCGCCCAATTGCCATCCACAGGTCTGATCATCCGGATAGACGTGGGTCCATAAACTACATATAGGGCAGGGTTTTCCCATTGGGGGTGTTTCGGTACTAAAGTGTTCTTTGCGGTTTTGGATTTACAGAACTTTTTGTGTGGTTTTGGGAATGGGACCGAATGCCAAATGTGACATAACAAAAAAGCTAACTACCCAAACGCTTAACTTTTCCGTAAACTAAAGTGTTTCGGTACTAAATTGTTCTTTGCGGTTTTGGATTTACAAAACTTTTTGTGTGGTTTTGGGAATGGGACCAGCTGCCAAATGTGACATAACAAAAAAGCTAACTACACAAACGCTTAACTTTTCCGTAAACTAAAGTGTTTCGGTACTAAAGTGTGCTTTGTGGTTTTGGATTTACAAAACTTTTTGTGTGGTTTTGGGAATGGGACCGGCTACCAAATGTGACATAAACCCGCCCAATTGCCATCCACAGGTCTGATCATCCGGATAGACGTGGTTCCATAAACTACATATAGGGCAGGGTTTTCCCATTGGGGGTGTTTCGGTACTAAAGTGTTCTTTGCGGTTTTGGATTTACAGAACTTTTTGTGTGGTTTTGGGAATGGGACCGAATGCCAAATGTGACATAACAAAAAAGCTAACTACCCAAACGCTTAACTTTTCCGTAAACTAAAGTGTTTCGGTACTAAAGTGTTCTTTGCGGTTTTGGATTTACAAAACTTTTTGTGTGGTTTTGGGAATGGGACCAGCTGCCAAATTTGACATAACAAAAAAGCTAACTACCCAAACGCTTAACTTTTCCGTAAACTAAAGTGTTTCGGGTACTAAAGTGTGCTTTGCGGTTTTGGATTTACAAAACTTTTTGCGTGGTTTTGGGAATGGGACCGGCTACCAAATGTGACATAGAAAAAAGCTAACTACCCAAACGCCCTAACTTTTCCTAAACAAAACCGTAAAACCGTGAAAATCCAAACAGCCTCATTGCTTTCAATTACTGAATGCGAGGACAGCCATATAAATGACCTTTATCCCAACCCTAAAATTGATATACTTTGTTGTGGTGTTCGTAGACAAGAGCTTTTGGATGAAGTTACAAGTATTGAGTATCTTATTTCAAGGGTTTTGATTATGGAGCTTATTTGGTTGATGTGCATTTATATATGGGATCTTTAAGACAATCCGAGTACCCTCTCTTTATCATTGTTTATCTAGAGTGAAACCAATAAAAGCCTCGTGTGATCGCATAGCAAGTGAATTCCGTGTACTCTCTCCTCATCATAAGGCACCCAATAATCGACATTTGTCAAAATATTGTGGCACGATACGAGGAAGAGCACCTGACGTGAAATTCGGGTACCTGGTGGTACTCAATTTAGACAAAACAACGCGTATTTGATTAACTTAAAGTTCGACGCAAACGATGCATGTTCCAAAGCAGGGCATGTATTTTAATCTAATGCAGCAAGTAAATGTTCAATAACGCCACCATACTATTTTATTAAAACTTCTGCTACCAATATGAAGCAATATTGATACAACAGTAACGGAAATTGCTGAATTTGAGTGTGGAGGGAAGAACTCAGAAGTTGGGGGCGAGGGTTTTGTTGGAGAAAAAACTTGGATTTTGTTCTCCGTCATGCAAAACTGGGCTTTAGTGAAGAAGGATTAGTTGACGGGGACAACGAGGAGACACTTTTGGCAGTAGAAAATTTTCAAAATAAATTTCAGATTAATCTGAACGGCACCCGTAAGAAGGGGACTCCTGGTGCCCGAGGTTAATTCTTAACTTTTGCGTTTCAATTTCAATTCTAGGTACACGTCAGTTGCAATTTACTTACGATTTTGAGTCATAGCCCGCTTATTTACTGCGTGAGGCTGCTGCTGCTTAGTGTCTAGGACGTGAATTGTCATGCATATGAAATTGCTGAAAAATTGTACACTTTGACTCCATGAGCATGAGCTTTCATTCTTTGCTAAAATGTTGAAGAAAATAAGTGGCCAGTCGTGTAAGTTGAAGTCTAAGTCGCAGTCGAAAAAGAGAAATACGGGAGAGGATAATGACCCCGAGTATTTGCCTACTGCCAAGCCGGCCGCCAGCCAATTGGTTGATGAGTCCGACTCGAAAGATATGGAGACTGATGTTGGGTCTCATTTCGATGCGTCTACCGGCCTTGACTTAGATGTCCTTGACACACCATTCCCAGCTGTTCCCGATGTGGGTGACTAGCGAGCAGACACCATTTCAGATGAGTTCAGTGAGGACGGGGATAGGTTTAGTTTCTGGTTTGTGAGTACTGATGCTCACACGACTTATGCTTGGAGCAGGGCAATGAAAAGAGGAGTGCATCCGGAGTGAAATTTCCCCAAGAGTGAAGGCTTGTCCAGTGAGTTAGAGGATGTGTTCGATAGAGAGAATTTTGCGGGAATGTTCGTGTTAGTCGAGAAGAGGTCCACTTCAGCACTAGCCCGGGAGATACTCTACAATTCCCGGTACACTGATCAAGGTGAGACTGAGAGTGTCGATCAGATATGTCCGGAATCGGGTCTTCTCGCCAGAGACCATAGCCGAGGCTTTACAGTGGCCGGCTCTCACAGAGCCTAGCGCTTTTGTGAGTACTCTACGGATTGATCAGATGACATTGATCCAGTATGTCTCAAAATTTTTGTTGCGAGGGAATGCAGGGGCCGGCCATTGGAGTGACAGAGAAGGAGCTGAGTAAGTGGAGAATAGAGAACAATGTTTTGCTCCTTCGAGCCCGTGGCTCATTTAGTTTCTTGAGACATGGGCTATGGTTGTCTCATGGCAGCCTTGGGTTGAGTTTGATCTGTGTCATGGCCGTGTGCTTGTATAGGGGGCATCACATCGATATCCCCTGACTCATATACAAGTACTTTATGGCCTGGGGGAGTGATAGTAACAAGAAGGCGGCGAGATACAATTTCCCACTTATGCGCATGGCATTGAATGTCGACGTTTCCTTGGCCCTGGCCGACCTAGGTTTAGATAAGGGTCCGCAGAGATGTTGGTCTAAGGTGCCCAACCCCCTAGGAGGCACATATTCATACTACAACCTGCCGTGCACCCAGGAGAGGTTCCTAGTCGAGAGGAAAGTCCAGTAGAGCTGGTGGATCCATGAGAGGTTCGAGTGAGGCCAGTGGCTCAGGTGAGCCGAGTTGTCAGCTCAGCCTTGCGGTGACATCGACAGTCACTTGTGGTCTTTTCTGAACTTGTCACTGAATGGGCACACTGAGATGAGGGTTGAGGCGATGAGACAGTTTCAGCATGAGCACAGCAGCATGCATTTGATTAGAGCTCGCCAGGTTCACACAGTTAGGTGGATGTCCTAGAGAAGACAGTTCCAGCATGTGCGCAGCAACATGCGCTTGATTGGAGCTCGCCTGGTTCAGACAATTAGGTGAATGTCCCAGATGGGGGTAAAGATGGGTGTTCCATTTGATCCACCGAAACCACCCACCTAAGAGTACCATTTGAGTGACTATTCCGGCGGTAACGCGCAGGAGGAGTCCGATTCATCGTCCTCTTCCGAGTAGGTCTACCGACCCCTTGCTTTAGAGTGCGAGTCCTTTGAATAATCTCTAAATTCGTTGCAGACAACGAAGTACTCTAGTGTGGGGGTGGGGGGAGGTTTAACTGTCTGCTAGCTAATTCGTCTCTTGCATTGCCTGTAACATATAGGATGTGTCTAGTCCGTAGTGTGTGTCAGTCTCGTGGCCCGTGTCGTGTTTATTATATTGTCGTATTGTGTTGTGTGTTTAGTATAGTTTGTAAATCGAATCTACACGTTTATATAACCGAGTCCACCTACCCGATTGAGTCGAGTGTGTAGCGTCGTTTTTCGTGTCGGCCGTGCATTTAGAGTGTTAGGAGTCATTGAAAAAAAAGAAAAAAAATAAAATACAGAAAATTCCTAAAAAATGAAATTTTGAGAAAGGAAAATTGAAGTGGTTTGAATTTAGCGAGAGCTGAATGATAGATTCCCTAGAAGTAAGAAGAACCACAGTGAGACAGTTGTAGCGTGAATCTATATAGGTGAGTTTATAGAGCGAATGCACATAAGAAATGCTAGTAGCTGTCTCTCGGACTTAGATATCCTACTAATGGCAGACCACCGTCACTTAGGTAGTCAACCCTCCTCGTATTGGTAACGGACTCGACTAGGAAGTCTCGAGCCGTAGGTCCACTAGTAAATCCCGTTCATCCATTTACCCATGTTATTCACAGCCTCTAGCCTAGGAAGTCTTTCATTATGACTTTCATCGCTTGTAAGAATGTCCCTTTCCTATGCGTCATGATAAAGGGAGGGAGTTATGGAGGTTCGATGAGGGCGTGTGCGTATATTATATCGATAGTGGATACTCTTACATGTTTCGTACTGGGTGAGTTAGAAACGGCATCACGCTTTGGAGGACGTGCTTTGTTTTTACGGTATTCTCTATCTTTGGTGATGAGGAAGTTCGTATGGTTAAGCACGTGTCACAATGACTACTTGAGGACTTGGTTTAGACTGGGATTTCGTGATTCTTACTGATGTGAAACAGTAAGAAGAAACACAACTAAGGACGAGAGGAGTTACCTTACTGCCTTGTGTAGTTGCTGTGAACAGTACCGTGAACAGTAACTAGGGTTTTGTAAAGCTGAGACTAGGAATCACTCCTAGAATTCCCTTGGCGTCACACCTAGGGTTAGGGTTGCATCACACAAATCCCACTCTGCAGTAAGTTTATAATTTTCCAAAAACGGATTGTAATTAAGAGTCTACAATCCTTATATAGACCTAGCAACTTATCTAATTAAGGCCTGGACCTCCTAGAACATCCAAATAACAAATAAACCCCTAAATAAAATAGATAATACTGTTTCCTAATAATCTGAAAATAATAAACGCATAACTAACTCAATCTAATTCCCATGTTGGTGCCTCGTCATCTAGGATGTGTCATATCAAGGCTTGACCGTCAGAACCCGTCTTCTTGCGTCTCCCATAAACTTTATGTGCTTGTTTATGTGCTCCATCAACTCTCCCCGGCTTGAAAGAACTCGACCCCGACGAGTTAGTAGCATGAAAGCGCTCATAAAGATCAGGATCTAACTTGTAGAATTCCTCATCTGTTATCCACGAACATTCTGAATGAGGACGCCCTTTCCATTTGACAAGGAACCTCTGGTATCCCCCTCCTTGAGTTGAAACTACCTCATCATTGACAACATCTTCTATAACGTTATTTACACGAGGAACCGATGGAAGACGTAGGCTTGTAGTATCTTGTGTAGAAGTATCACCTGTGAAGGAAGTCAAGTCCTCTATGTTGAAAACATTACTAATGCCAATGTCTTGTGGTAAGTCAAGAACATAAGCGTTGGAGCTAATTTTCTTGAGAACCTTGAATGGACCAGCAGCTCTTGCATGAAGCTTCTTGTACTTACCTTTCGGGTACCGTTCTGGTCTTATTCGTACCATCACCATGTCACCTTCACTAAATTCAACAAATCTTCTTCTCAAATCTGCCCTTGACTTGTAGTTCTCATTACTCAAAGCAATCTTTCTGCGCACTTCGTCATGAATATCATGAATATGTTTACCAAAAGCCTCAGCTTCAGCACTAGGACGTGCATGAATAGGTAAAGGAACCAAGTCAATCGGTTTGCGTGGCTGCAAACCTGTTACAATCTCAAACGGGTTGCGTCCAGTTGTCCTGTTAACCGAGCTGTTATATGCAAATTCAGCTATAGGAAGAACCTGATCCCAATTAGCTGTGTGGTCACCAATAAGACATCAAAGAAGATCTCCCAAACTGCGGTTGACAACCTCTGTTTGACCATCTGTTTGTGGGTGAAAAGCCGACGAAAACTTTAGTTTAGTATTCAACAATTTCCACAAAGTTGGCCAGAAATAGCTAGTGAACTTCACATCACGATCAGATACTATGGACAACGGAAGTCCATGGAGACGCACCACTTCCTTGAAGAAGATACGTGCAATATGAACAACATCTAGTGTCTTCGAACATGGTATAAAATGAGCCATTTTTGAAAATCGATCCACCACCACAAAAACAGAATCATGGCCTCGAATAGTTTTTGGCAAACCGAGAACAAAATCCATACTTAAATCTTGCCATGGCTCGTGCGGCACTGGAAGTGGTGTATATAAACCTGTGTTCCGTCTCTTTCCCTTAGACAATTGACAAGTTCGACATTGGCCGATGATGGTAGCAACATCTCGTTTCAAACGTGGCCAGTAAAATCGATCCTCCACCATTGCTATAGTCTTGGCTCTCCCAAAATGTCCAGCAATCCCTCCTGAATGCAATTCCCAAATTACTTGCTCCCTCAACGAAGTGTGAGGCAGACAAAGGCGATTTTCCCTAAAAAGGTAGCCATCATGTAATGAAAAAATTGCGTAAGCACCCTGCTGTCCAGCCAACAAATCGTTATAAATAACGCTGAAATCCTTACAAGCTGGGTAATCACTTTTCAGCAAATCTAATCCCACAACTTGAATGGCCATCGAAGTGAGGACATGAATCACTCGACTTAGCGCATCAGCAACCTTATTCTCTGAACCAGCCTTGTGCTTAGTAGTGAAACAATATTGCTGCAAGAAGGAAACCCATTTACCGTGACGATGGTTGAGCTTCTCTTGGGAATTGATGAATTTGAGAGCCTCGTGGTCCGAATATAACACGAACTCCTTGAATATCAGATAATGATGCCAATGGCGGAGGGCCTGAACAACTGCATAAAACTCTTTATCATACGTTGAGTACTTTTTCTTTGCGTCATTGAGCTTCTCACTGAAATATGCAACAGGATGCCCTTCTTGACTAAGAACTCCTCCGATTCCAACTTGAGAAGCATCTGTAGCAACCTCAAAAACTTTGGAGAAATCAGGTAGTGAAAGAACCGGTGCTTCAGTCATCCGTTTCTTTATCTCTAAGAATGCTTTCTCGGCTGCCTTTGTCCATGTAAACTGACCATTCTTTAAACAGTCTGTTATAGGAGCCATTATTGTGCTGTAATTTTTGATAAATCTCCGATAAAAAGTTGCCTAACCCATGAAAACTTCGGACTGCCTGCAGTGTAGAAGGAATAGGCCACTCTAAGATAGCTTTCACCTTATCGGGATCAGCCTCAACCCCTCGTGAAGAGACAACGAAGCCCAAGAACACCACACTAGAACTCATAAAGGTGCACTTCTTTAGGTTGATGTAAAGCTTCTCATGACGAAGTGTTCGAAGAACTTGTTGAAGGTGCACAATGTGATCGTCACTGCTCTTACTATAAATTAAGATATCATCAAAATAAACAACCAAGAACTTGCCAATAAAAGGCTGGAGAACTAGATTCATGGCTCTCATGAAGGTGCTAGGAGCATTAGAGAGACCAAAGGGCATTACAAGCCACTCAAAGAGACCATCTTTGGTTTTGAATGCCGTTTTCCACTCATGCCCTGGGCGTATGCGAATCTGATGGTAACCACTTCTTAAGTCAATCTTAGAGAAAACACAGGACCCTGCGATCATATCGAGCATATCATCAAGTCTAGGTATCGGAAACCGATACTTAACAGTGATCTTATTAATAGCCCGACTATCAATGCACATCCTCCAACTCCCATCCTTCTTTGGCGTGAGTAACGCTGGCACACCACATGGGCTTAAACTCTCGCGAATAAATCCCTTAGCTAACAAGTCATCAACTTGTCTCTTAAGTTCTGCATGAGCCGTCGGGTTAAGTCGGTAGGCAGGTAGGTTAGGTAATTGAGAACCTGGGATTAGGTCAATTGCATGTTGTACGTTCCGCATAGGAGGTAACTCACATGGTAATTCCTCTGGTGCAACATCAGAGAAGTCGTCAAACAACTTGAGAATATCCGGAGATACATTCTTAGAAACACACATTCTCGTAGAGTTGCTTTCCCTAACCATAAGCACTAAAACAACTCCACTGTCTTGACTTTCTCGCTGGAACTCTTTCTTGGTAATGATATGCAGTGATTTCTTCTGATTTCTACCAACTGCTGTGGGCTTTTCTTTTTCAAATTTCTTCATTGTTTCTGTACTTTGTGGTCTCAGGACAATATTCTCCTTATTGAAAGTAAAGCTATAGGTGTTAGCTCGCCCATCATGTTGCACATTCCGGTCGTAGATCCACGGACGTCCCGGTAGAACATGAGCTACTGTCATAGGAATTACATCACACCAAACAGAATCTTTATAACGACCATGAGAAATCGAAACCAAACAACGTTTTGTTACCGGGAGAGAGGCGCTGGTAATCCAAGCAACTCTGTATGGTTGAGGATGTGGCTCCGTCGGGAGCTTAAGTCTATTAACTGTAGATTCAGAGACTACATTCATGCAGCTCCCACCATCAATAATTAGCTTACGAGCTTGGTTGTTGCAGCTGATAAGTGTCTGAAAAATAGTTGTCCTCCTCCAATCTTCTTCCTCTTGCTTAGGAGCGGCGAGTATGCGTCTGACCACGTTCAAATAAGATGCATCCACCTCACTTTTCTCTAAGTCCTCAGGATCGCTATCAATTACTCCTATTTCCTGTAACAGTTCTTCATCATCTTCGTACTGCGGTGAATTGGGTTCATCCGTAGCTATGTGCAAGTTTCGTTTCGGACATTGCCACGCCATATGCCCCTTTACTCCGCACCGGAAGCACGAGTCATCCTTGCTATCACTTCTTCGTTCTTCTCTGCGTCTAAAACCTGATTCTGTGTTCCCTTTGGAACTTGGTTGTGAAGATGAAGGTCCTGAAAATTTTACCCCTTCACTGGCCTTTCTACTAATTGTGTCACTTGTGTGAAACGGGTACTTCTTTGAGGCGGGCTGCTTGTAAGTCTTTTCAATTCTAAGGGCTAATTGAAAAGCTTCATCCACGTTAAATACTCGATGAGTGACCATCTGATTGCGAATGTCTGTCCTTAAACCTGCCTTGAATCGTGCTAGGGTTTGCCTCGGATCCTCAACCCCCCTGCTTCTTATTTTCAGTTCTTCAAATTTATTCATGTATTCAATGACTGTCATGCTTCCTTGTCTCAAATTGGTTAATTGCTCAAATAACTCATCGTGATAATCATATGGCAAATACTTGCGTGTTAGTCGATGTTTCATGTCGTCCCACAAATCGATTGGAGGTAATCCTGCTGCTAGCAGGTCATTCTCCACCCCTGTCCACCAAACTTGGGCTTGGCCAACTAGCTTCATAATTGCAAATCGAACACGCCTTTCATTAGACATGTCATACCAATTAAAATATCTTTCTAAGGTAGCTAGCCAATCGGAGAAGACTTGAGCGTTAATTCTACCATCAAAATCTGGAACTTCGATACGAACTTTCTTTGTAATATCATGGTCTCTGTCATAATATTCATGTCGGGGCTGGCGCTCATAACTTAATGCTTCCTGAGCCATGTCCAAGAGGGAAGGCTGTGGCGCAGTGTGTAAGTGGGTTGGATGAGGTCTACCCTTGTCAGGTTGTACCGACATTGAAGCCGCCCTGGACGTACTGTCTTGTGCTTTTTCTTTGTCATCACTGTTTTGAGGTTCTGCGGTTTCACTCGCTGGTTGTTTATGTCCAGAACCTGCTGTAGTGACTTCAGCGAGTTTGGCCTCCAGTGCTCGACCCTCTCCATGATCAAATAGAGAAGATCGTCTCTTTGCTTATCAGTTAACCTACCCCCGAAACTCTGCCCGCTTCTTGTTGCCATGGGATCGTTTTGCTCTGATACCAATTGATGTGAAACAGTAAGAAGAAACACAACTAAGGACGAGAGGAGTTACCTTACTGCCTTGTGTAGTTGCTGTGAACAGTACCGTGAACAGTAACTAGGGTTTTGTAAAGCTGAGACTAGGAATCACTCCTAGAATTCCCTTGGCGTCACACCTAGGGTTAGGGTTGCATCACACAAATCCCACTCTGCTGTAAGTTTATAATTCTCCAAAAACTGATTGTAATTAAGAGTCTACAATCCTTATATAGACCTAGCAACTTATATAATTAAGGCCTTCCTTATATAGACCTAGCAACTTATATAATTAAGGCCTGGACCTCCTAGAACATCCAAATAACAAATAAACCCCTAAACAAAATAAATAATACTGTTTCCTAATAATCTGAAAATAATAAACGCATAACTAACTCAGTCTAATTCCCATGTTGGTGCCTCGTCATCTAGGATGTGCCATATCAAGGCTTGACCGTTAGAACCCGTCTTCTTGCGTCTCCCATAAACTTTAAGTGCTTGTTTATGTGCTCCATCACTTACATTTTCCACCCCGCTATATTTGTACTATTTTGCTATGTCCTCGGACCTACATTTGATTTATATTGTTATGCCCCGTGGAAGTCGAAAAGAACGAAGAAAAAAAGAGAAAAAAAAAAAGAAAAGAAAGAGAGAAAGGAAAGAAGAGAAAGTTGTGAAGGAATAAACGGGTGCTTGGTTTAATTCTTTTAAAAAGGCCGAGGATATTGACCTTTATTTTGTTTTTCTTATACTCTTTCACATTTGTGGTCGTGAGAACGACGTTTTACACTTGAATTGAGGGATTGAGGGCTGGAGTTGGTGAGATTCGGTGGGCTTCCTTGGTTTTTGGTGAGGGAGTGTGAGAAAACGGGTTCTGGGGAGTTTATCATGACGGCTATGACTACATTGTCAAAAGCCTATCTCACCCGTCCTAAATCCGTCAACGGTTTAAACCCGTGGAATAAAAGCTCGGATGATAGGTATTAGGAATATGTTTGAAGAGCGTGCAAAAGCAGATTATGTAGTGCTAGTGCTTGTTTCCTCTAACCTAGAGTGGCCGCAAACTCTTTCGATCAATTGCGGTTGTAGAATTTTTAAGAGAATGTGAGAGCTCAAAAACTTGCCGGTTCACTTTATAGAGATTGCCCAATTTCGTGAAAAAAAATTGTGTTTAATATCGTGTACGTGTTTTAGATAAGATCGAGTCGTAGTCGTTTGCATTTTCTATCATATTGTTGCACTGGAGTCGTGTATACAGTCATGTCGATTTGTGTTTCGTTGAGTCGGCTACTAGACGGTTTTGTATGCAATTGCGGTAAACGGAATTGAGTGACTTAGGTGGGGTGTTTGGTTCGACTCGGTTATCGGTCTTTAGTTAGTCTGCTCGGGACGCGCAAACGGTAAGTGTGTGGGTATCTGATAACTCCACATTAGGAGTTATGATTGCGTTGATAATAACGGAAATTGCTGAATTTGAGTGTGGGGGGGAAGAACACAAAAGTTGGGGGCTAGGTGTTTGTTGGAGAAAAAACATAGATTCGTTCTCCGTCATGCAAACCGGGCTTCGGTGAAGAAGGATTAGTTGACGGGGACAACGAGGAGACACTTTTTGTGGAAGAAAATTTCCAGCGTAAATTTCAAGTTATCAGTCAACCGATTCGACCGATTTTACTTACTATTTTGAGTCATAGCCCGCTTATTTACTGCGTGGTGGTGCTGCTTAGTGTCTAGGACTTGAATTCTCACGTATCGGAATTTGCTGAAAAACGGTAAATTTGACTCCAGGAGCACATAGCACCTGAGCTTTCATCTTTTGCTAAAATGTGGAAGAAAATAACTTTAGTAGTCTAAGTAGAATTCTAAGTCGCAGTCGAAAAAGAGAAAAACGGGAGAGGATAGTCACCCTGAGTATTTGCCTACTGCCGAGCCGGCCGCCAGCCACTTTGTTGACGAGTCGTACTCGGAAGATATGGAGACTGATTTTGGGTCTCATTTCGATGCGTCTACCGTCACTGACTTAGATGTCCTTGACACCTGTCCCAGCTAATCCCGATGTGGGTGATTGGCGAACAGACACCATTTCAGATGAGTTCAGTGGGGACGGGGTTAGGTGGTGTAGTTTCCGGTTTGTGAGCGCGGATGTTCGCACGACTTTATACACATACATGTGTACACCTAAATTAAAGTGTGAATATATAAATATACACACACACACACGTGTGTGTGTGTTTGTTATATATTTATATTTATATATATGTAATATGTATATCTATATGTGTGTGTGTGAGTATATCCAAACTTTAATTTACGTCTTTATTATACATATAGATAGATATGTATATCTACACACACACACACACACATATACATACATATTTATATGTGAGTACACACACATACATATAATACATGTATGCATACATACACGCACACACATGTCTATATTTTTTTGCAAACATATAGATGTATGTGTGTGTGTGTGTGTGTGTGTGTGTGTGTGTGCGTGTGTGTGTGTCTATCTATATATGTATATATATGTGTATGTGTGTGTGTACTATAGGAACCCAATATTAAGCGATTAGCTACTCATGCTAATGTAAACAAAACATAACATTTGAATAAACATAGAGAAAAAGATGATCAAGCGTGACGAAGATCGCGCGATATGTAGTTCTCCCAGCTTTTCTCCTTGCTCCTAATTCTCTCTTGCTTCTCCAACGTGATTGATCCTGATAAAATCCTCCTCGGGTTATATTGTTTAGAAGACTTCCTAACATAAGCTATTACAAATTACGATATCTCTCGCTGGTGAGTTCTATGATATTCTGCTACTTCTGGTTTTTTATTGCGCCGGGTGTCCTATATCATGATGCTCATGCTATATGCTCTCTTTGAGTTCTTTCGTACTAAGTGAGGGAAAAATATTCATGATATGATTGGTTGCGTTTGTTTTCGCACTTGTTATGGAAGCCATTATCTTAGCTTTATAGTAATGCATCTATCTGCTGGAGCATGCATGATACTAAACTGGAGGGCATGCTTTTCAGAATTCAGAGTTAAAGGCACAAGGGCAACCTAAAATTTAGGGCTTATTTTATCAAATTTAGACCTAATGGCTGCTCCGTATTACCTGCTTGGGAAATGTTGTCCGCAATTTGTTAAGAAATTGCAGGTTTTCTTTCCTTGTTATTAAAACTGTTGCACCGTGCTTAGTGTAGCATATGCTCGTTTCCATGAGCTCATGCGTGACATTGCTATTTTTTTTTTAGGATGGAAATAGAAGCAGATTACATTGGGCTGTTGTTGGTTGCTTCAGCTGGGTATGATCCCCGGGTGGCACCCAAGGTATACGAGAAGTTGGATAAAGTAACGGGGGAGTCAGCGTTGAGGGATTATCTCTCTACACATCCTTCTGGAAAGAAAAGATCTCAGTTGCTGGCTCAAGCCAAGGTCATGGAAGAAGCCATGAACATTTACAGAGAAGTACATTCGGGACGCGAGGTCGAGGGTTTTCTTTGATATCATGCTTGAATTCAAGTGGGAATCGCTGCTGAAGTAAGGATGACGGCATGTTGACAGAAGTTTGATATGAATGAATGCACTTGAAGCCTGCAAGTAGGCAACAGGTTTGTTAGATTATTGAACAAATAAATAATACAACACTTGCTAGTTCTAGGGGGAGCTAGGGTGATCCTCAAATGGTGGCGTGATTTCAAGAGGTTGCTTTCTCGCAGTGTAAGTGATATAGTTGCCGACGGTTTGCTTGTATGAACATCAAATAGTAGCAAGTATGTGCAAGTTCCGAGAGTGGAAGTTGAATTATAGACTTCTGCTTTTAGAAGTGTGTATTCGCGGCAGCCAGCTCGAAATCTGTAAGTCTATCATTGCTTTTGGTCTCATACATCTATCTTTATTGCGATTGCGTTTGATAATCTAACACAGTTTCTTCAAGTTTTGCTGGTGATATAAATCGTTTCCTCTGTATGTGAATTTGTACATTTTAGGTATTGGTATTGGCTTTGTGTTCTTGTTTAACACCTCTCAGTTTGGATACAAAGACACTTTCACCCCATCCTGTTTGGGAAATGACAATTTCATCCCTTTATTGTGCTAAACTTTAGAATACTTACACCACTAGTTGTGTTATTCCATACTCATACTCTAAGAGGGCAAATTTGTTCCAAAAGTATTACCACCATATTCAGACTGACGGCTGTCACAATTTGGAGCGCACATGTCCAAAGCATGACTTCTTGTACAGATCGAGTTGTGAAGTTGGCACAAAATCAATATCTCATTTGTTCTTACAGTGTTCCGTATTAATGTTTCTGAAATTTTGAGGGTTACGTAGTATGAAGTCATTTTCATATATTCCGAAGTAATTACTAGAGGCCGAAGTCATTTTCATGCTCATTCCTAAGTTGAGACTTTGACATTAGATCGAAGCTATTAATTGAATCGGACAATTTTTTTCAACAATGCACCACCCCTAGGGCTGTAAAAGTTAGATAGTACTTTTCTTATCTTTCAGCTTACTTCACTTTTTGACACTATTTACAGAGTCATTTTGACCCAGCGATTTAGTTAGCAAAACGATACACAAATTTGGTAATCTTCGCATGATCTTATAAACTTCACTCTACAATTCTATGAGAACATTGTCAAAAAGTTACATCGTTTTGCTATCCAAATTACCGAGTCAAATTGACCCAGTTACGGGTAAAAAGTCAGCCGCCATTAAAAATGAAGAAACAAATGTAGTACTATTGTACCGTAGGTCTGGTACTGGCCTAATCTTGAGCACTAAACCAACGGAGCACATGCCTCCGCCATCCCAGTTCCAATTCTTCGCTTATTTTAAGGTAGCGATTTTGCATATTTTAAAGCACCGATTTTCACGTGTAAGCACCTAAGAATTGCTCTGTAAGAGAAATTTTTAGTTGCTCTAAGAGCACCACTACCCCCCCTATAGGTTATAGCAAAAAAATCAGATTCCTACCTGGCTATTTTCTCTCTCCCACTCGCCCCACTTCTTGTGTAGATGTCAACATATAAGTAGAATAGAGCACTACGTGTGATTTGCTCTATGAGCACCTAAGAATTGCTCTGTAAAAGATACAAAAGTTTCTTATATAATTGGTTGACAGTTACTTCCTCTTTTTTTTTTTTTTTTTTTTTTTTTTTTTTTTTTTTTAACCTTACTTCACTTTTTGTCACTATTCATTGTGTCACTTTAATTCGGTATTTTGGTTATCAAAAAGACACGAATTTCGTAATCTTTGCATGACTTTGTAGAGTAAACTTTACTCTACAATACTATAAAAAAAATTGACAAAAAAATTACATTGTTTTGATATCCAAATCACTGAGTCAAAATGACCCCACTACGAGTAAAAAAGTCAATCGAAGGGGAAAAAGAAGAAACAGAGAAGAAACAGAGGAAGTAAACTGTTTTAAAAGGTAGTAAAATATTTTATGGTAAACTATCTGTTATGAATTTCATTTTCTACATTCATACTCGTGTGTTTGTTTAGGTTCTAAGAATATTCTTCTCAACTTATAACAATTCAATAAGATGGTCTAATGATTTCGAATTGTGTTATGAGTATTGAGGTCGTGTTGGAGTCCTAATATATGATTTTTTTTGTATTAATATTTTGATGAAACTGCGGCAAGAGTAGTGGTGATGGGCAGCGTCAGTGATTCTTTAGGACGTTGTCACTATTCTTCACTTTTCAAGAAACAGGCTTATAAATATTAAATCTGTAAATTATTTTACATTATTTAAATGAAATAACTTTACTTATAAAAGATTTTAAGACACAGAGTACGAACCAAACAATAACAAAGAAAATTGTATTTTACAAAAAGATTATTAGCACCAACTAAACGGAGCCAATATCATTCTGTTATCTAAATTTTGTATGAAAAATATTATAAAATTCTTATCTCGTTTTATAAGTGAAATGAAAATACTTAAAAAAAGAAGCTAGATGGATAAATGGTTTGGAATGGAAGAAGTATCACTATCGTCGTAGCGCAGTGTAGGTTTCGTTTGGTACTGGGTTAATTTCGAGCACTAAACAAGCGAAACACATATCATTTTCATCCCCAAGCAGAACATGCATATTTTCTTACAAGCGGACGCATCGGTGGATCATCTTCCCTTATGAGTGTTAGTCAGAAAATGCCCAATAGTATTGATGATGGCGGTTCGGGTAGGAGCATTCATGTGAACGAGAATGGACCACATGACGACTCCACAAAGAAAATAGGTCTCTCCAACAACATTTAAGGAAACTTGTCGTGGAACGCTAGCAGGTTTTGCATACGCATTTAAGGAAACAACGAACACGGAAATGAGAAAGGACAATGAAGGGATTACATCTACCTCTATTGTGGAGGATGTAAGAGCATCTCTTACGGACGGCAGCACATATTTGTACTTTTGGACCAAATTTTGGTCCTGGACCAAAATTTGGTCCTCCATTTTTCAGTTTTTGCTCCAACAATGAGGACCAAATTTGCTCCTCCAACAATATTTTATCAGTTTTTATTTACTTATCATCGAACAACTATATTATACATAATATTTATAGTAAAATAAATAAATTTTATTTAAAACAAAAAATAAGGCCGGTGAATTAGTTATAAAATATGAATGATAAAAATAATTTAAAAAGTGGAAATGATATAATGTTCGACCCATTTTATATGAAAAAGACCATACTACGAAATTATACAGTTAAACATAATGAAAATTAGCATTAATCAGCTTAATTATTAATAAAACACCGTCTCAATACAACAAAACTCAACACAAATGAATAAATCGGATTTTTTAATATTTGGTCCAGTGAACAGTACAGCCTTCAAATTGGTCCTTCCTTTGCTCCTGGACCAAATTTGGTCCAGCATTTGGTCCACCGTTGGAGCTCCAGTTTTTGTGTTTTGGACCAAATTTGATCCAAAATTGAGATTTGGTCCGTCCGTAGGAGATGCTCTAACACCATGTCATTATTGCTGTCTATAAATGACTAATTTGAGCTATAAGCCAAATTGATCAGATATAGGGAGTTTAGTTTGGTGTCTAACCCTAGATTTTGATTTGGTGGATCGTTTGATCGGATATAGGGAGTCTAGTTTGGTGTCTAACCCAAATCCTTTTTGTCAAGATATGCAAAACCCACTTCATGATCCAAGACGTCTCATGAGAATTTGTCCAGGTCGGCCAAATATGGTAAATGAGCGCACAAAGGACAAAATCATTTCATCATAATCAGTGAGCGAGAGGAAATTGAGGATCACCGTTTACCGTGTCACTCCGGCCGACGATCCTTATCTTGAGAAAGCAAACTAAGATAGTACTACCTCCGTTTCTTATCTATAACATCAGTTTGACTTTTTGACTTGTATTTGAGTCACTTTGACCGGGTGATCTGGATACCAAAACGATGCGATTTTGCAATAATTTTTTCACCGTGTTATAGATCAACTTTTATTCTACAATACGATGAAAAAATTATCAAAAAATTACATTAATTTGTTATCCAAAACACCGGGTCAAATGTGACCCAGTGAATAGTGGTAAAAGTCAAACCGGTGTGATAGAGAAGAAACGGAGGTAGTATTACGGAGTACTTCGTGTTCTTTTTTGCTTTTTGTTTTGCCCGTATCACTTTGACCTGTAATTCGATTAATAAAATAATGCACATGAACCTAGAAAGAAGAAATTCTGACTGACTTAACTTCAAAAACTGACAAGAGTGGAAGCCTTTGGAATGACAATGGAACGTTGGGGGGCGGGGGGTGGTTGGGGGGTTGGATCGGATTAGCCTAGATCCGAATCCAATCTACAAGTTTTTGGATCGGGTCAAATTCGGACGAGATTTTGCTGGATTCGAATCGGATTGTCCATCAGATCATGGCTAGCAGTATTTTTAGTTCACCTGACCTAATTAGAATCAAAATTGGATTAACATACACCTTACTTCTATAATTTTATCAATCTAATCACAATTAAAGTATGGATGTATCAAACTTATGACGTTACTTAAAGTAAATAAGTATATTATATTAATACATTTAAGGTGTATGTTAATCCATTTTTTTTTTTGAGAAAAATTGCTTATATAGCTGAATCAAGAGGACGACAGTCCAATTACATCACTACTAAGAATATGAATAGCCCATTGGGGCTCCAAATGCAGCCAAATGCAGAGATTGGGGCGTGGGAGACCCTGTTTTGCAAATCCATGGACCACCTTGTTGTTGTCTCGACTTGTGTGTTGAAAGATGACGTTCGTAAGCCTCTTTGCATAGTCTAGACAATCATTAACAATCTGGTCCAGGTCCGAGAAAAGTGGTTCGAACTGCTTCCTTCCTGAGTTGAGCTTGAGAACAAGAACAAGTGAATCGAACTCAATTATAGTTTGTCTAAACTCTTGTTGATTAGGGAGTTTCAGTGCTTCCAAGATCGCCATTGCTTCAGTCTCACTGGCCGTGGATGCCGCCGGCAGAAGGGATGAAAAAGCTGCTATGAGGAGCCCATGTTGTCTCTAAAAACTGCTCCTGCTGCACCTTCCCTGCTGTTTGCAAGCCATGCTCCGTCTGTGTTAGCCTTAATCCAATTTGGCGCTGAGGGTTTTCAAGTCGGGACAGTGGCCTCGTGTGGAGCTGAGTTCACTTGTTTAAATGTGGTAGAGTCGAGTTCCATAACGTAAGAAAATGCATGATCTGCCACTTCCTTTGGGTCTCGAGCTTTATTCTTGAAAACTTTCTGATTCCTTGCTGCCCATATGAGCCGTAGTGCCGTACAAAACAACCGTCTCTGTTGAGAATCGAGTTCCAGTACAATGTGTGATAACCACATGCTAATATCCCCAACACTAAGTTGGAGGAACTCATTTCCTACCGTTCGTTCCCAAACTTGTTTTGCAAAGCTGCATTCCATGAATAAGTGAGGTGATGTCTCCTTAGAAGAGTGACAGCGGGGGTACAATTGATTTATCTCCTTGTTGAACCTCCCGATTTTGTCTTTAGTTTCTAGTGAATCATGCCAAGCTCCCCAAGTTGTGTATACACACTTCTTGTGAATTAGTGCGACATAAAGTCTTTAACCACGCACCCGCTGAGTTCGAGTCGGTTCCTTGTTGAAGAGGCGAGGCTTCTTTTCCCTTTTGAAGCAGCTCATATCTAGATTTCAAAGAGTAGACCCCCTCATCTGTGTAGCGCCATACTAAGCGGTTTGGTATTGGGAGAAGAGGAATTGCGATCCTTTGGACTTCCATTACATCCACAAGAGGCAAGAATTGCGTAATCTTCTGGATCTCCCAATACCTATCATGCGTAATAACATCAGACACGTACACGTTAGAAACCAAATGATTAATAACAAGCGGTTTGAAAATGTTCGGCCTCTTAAGCCAGGGTCATGGAAGACCTTGACTGAAGATCCTGTACCAATTTTCCGTCTTGTGTCGAGTAAGATCTCTGCAGCTAAAAAGACTCCTCCAATCATACGAAGGATTATTCTGAAGCTGGGCATATAAGATGTGGCTATCCGGAAAAATACTTATGTTGGAACATCCGGCTCATAAGAGAGTCTGAGCACATGATACGCCAGAATTGCTTGCCGAGTACTGCAGTATTAAAATCAGCCAAATATTTGAAATCAATGCCCCCTTTATCCCGTTGTTTTTTGAGTTTATCCCAGTAGAGCCAATATCCTCTTTTCTCCTTTCTGGCCTTCCTTCTTCCCCCACCAGAAATTACAACAGAGAGATTCCATTTTTCGTGCAAATTGAATCGGGGAGCTTGGAGCAATTCATAGTGTACACTGGAATTGATTGGATAACTTTGCCCCCCATTAAGAGACATTGTTTCCAATTTTGATTCTAATTAGGTAATACATGTATATTATCAAATTATATGTAATTATATTAATACATGTATATTATCGAATTTATTATGCATAATAACCTAATCGGATCGGATTTCACGTATCACAAAACTTGCATTTCATATCCGATCAATTTGTAAACGGATCTGCTCAATTAGGATCGGATCATGTCAGATATCGAATTAGATTAGATTCAATTGCCATCCCTAAATGAAAGATCAAGGAGAGAGGGAGCCAAACCCTAGCCGCCGCCACCATGGCGCGAAATAGAGGTAGTAATAATTATTATATATTAATTTTTAATGTATAACTTGATTTTTTTTGAATTATTTACAATCCACGTGTCAATTCAGTCCAATCCGCGAAACCGTGAATCAAATCAGACTTTTATGATCGGCGAAACCTTGAATCAAATCAGGCTTCTAATTCGAATCCGGGAATCGAATTTATTTCAACCCAATCCGACCCTATCCGATCTGTATGCACCCCTAGGTTTGGAGACCACAACCCTCACGGCTTTTATGATTGGAGATGCCCTTACAAGAGTACTCAGCCTTCACCAGTTGAGCCATGCCCCAGGAGGGGTACGGTGCCCCTCTGTTTTATGCAGAAATGCCATAAACATCATTTACTTCTACCACCAGCCACCTCTTATTAACTCCAAACCCCAACTGTACCCATCAAAACAACCACCACAATTTATTACCCCCCTCCCCACACTCTCCAAAAACCCCCATTCATATCTCAACTCAAACCACCATTCTTATCTATCTTCCAACTCTCTGAAAAAAAATATGTATTTGGTGACACTCAAATGGCTTCTACTACTGCTCTTACTCCAACTCTCCACAAACAGAGTACTCTGTTCCTCAAAGAAGACATACATAGTCCAAATGGACAAATCACTTAAACCCATTTCATTCACCGACCACCTCCAATGGTACTCTTCAGTGATCCAATCAGTCCTCTCATCTACCACTACCGGCGGAGACCACCCACAAGAAGATAGGATCATCTACCACTACCACACCGCCTTCCACGGAGTCGCCGCCCAGCTCAGCAACGAAGAAGCAGCGAAACTTGAGAATTTAGATGGTGTTATGGCGATTATCCCGGAGACGAAGTACGAGCTGCACACCACCAGAAGCCCCATGTTCCTCGGAATCGAATCCTCAGGCGACGCCACCAGTGTCTTCGCCGACGAGTTAACCAACCACGACGTCATCGTCGGGGTGCTCGACACGGGTATCTGGCCGGAGAGCCAGAGCTTCAACGACTCGGAAATCTCAACTCCGGCGCCGGCAAAATGGAAGGGGACGTGCGAGGTGGGGCGCGGCTTCAATAAAGGACATTGCAACAAGAAGATTGTCGGCGCAAGAGTTTTCTATCGCGGGTACGAAGCCGCTTCGGGGAAGATCAACGAGAAAGACGAGTACAAGTCACCAAGGGACGAGGACGGGCATGGCACTCACACGGCGGCGACAGTGGCCGGGTCACCGG
This sequence comes from Linanthus parryae, assembly GCA_023055425.1. Classification (NCBI taxonomy): domain Eukaryota; kingdom Viridiplantae; phylum Streptophyta; class Magnoliopsida; order Ericales; family Polemoniaceae; genus Linanthus; species Linanthus parryae. The sequence goes on along the minus strand of JALGPY010000036.1, from coordinate 2,991,296 downwards.
TCCGTGGGGCCAACCTCCTCGGGTACGCGTACGGGACTGCCCGAGGGATGGCCCCGGGTGCCCGGATCGCCGCGTATAAAGTGTGTTGGAAGGGTGGGTGTTTCAGCTCGGATATCCTGTCCGCCGTGGACAGGGCGGTGGCTGACGGCGTTAACGTTCTTTCGATCTCTCTCGGCGGCGGGATTTCGTCTTATTACCGCGACACCCTTTCGATTGCGGCGTTTGGGGCTATGGAAATGGGCGTGTTCGTTTCGTGTTCGGCGGGTAATAGTGGACCCGACCCGATTAGTCTCACGAACGTGTCGCCGTGGATAACCACGGTCGGAGCTAGTACCATGGATCGGGAGTTTCCGTCCACCGTGAAGCTCGGCTCCGGGAAGGTTATTACCGGAGCTTCGCTGTACAGAGGGAGGAGAAACCTATCGGTGGACAGACAGTACCCGTTGGTGTACCCGGGTACTAATTCAAGTAACCCGGATCCGAATTCATTGTGCTTGGAGGGGACGCTCGACCGTGCCAACGTTGCCGGAAAGATTGTGATATGTGATAGGGGGATTAGCCCTCGGGTTCAGAAGGGCCAGGTGGTGAAAGATGCCGGTGGAGTCGGCATGATATTGTCGAACACGGATGCTAACGGGGAGGAGCTGGTAGCTGACTGCCACCTCCTCCCTGCAGTCGCTGTAGGGGAAAAAGCCGGAAATGCAATCAAGGCTTACGCATTAGGGAACCCGAAGGCGACCGCCACTCTATCGTTTGAAGGAACTAGAGTCGGGATTAAGCCGTCTCCGGTGGTGGCGGCTTTTTCGTCAAGAGGGCCTAATTTCCTGACACTGGAGGTTCTGAAGCCAGACATGGTTGCACCGGGAGTGAACATCCTTGCAGCCTGGACGGGCGCTACGGGCCCGGCCAGTCTGCCGACGGATAACAGGAGAGTAAAGTTCAACATACTCTCCGGGACGTCCATGTCGTGTCCCCACGTGAGCGGCGTGGCCGCCCTGCTCAAAGCTAGGCACCCCGAATGGAGCCCAGCTGCGATAAAGTCTGCTTTGATGACTACAGCTTACGTTCACGATAATACCCGCGGGTCCCTCATTGATGCCTCGACCGGTGCATCCTCCGGCCCGTACGACCACGGTGCGGGTCACATCCGCCCGTCAAGTGCGCTCGACCCGGGTTTGATCTACGACATTCAAGGACAAGAATACTTTGATTTCTTGTGTACTCAAAGCTTAACACCGACGCAGCTTGGGGTTTTCGGTAAATTCTCCAACAGGACTTGTGGGCGCCGTCTTGCGAATCCTGGCGACTTGAACTACCCGGCGTTCTCCGTCGTGTTTCCGGAGGAGACAAATATTACCGTTCTGACCCTCCACCGAACCGTCACCAATGTCGGTCCTCCAGTCTCGAATTACCATGTTAGGGTCACACCGTTCAAGGGCGCTGCCGTCAGGGTTGAACCGTCTACGCTGAGTTTTACCAAGAAAGGGCAAAAGTTACCGTACAAGGTTATTTTCTCGACGAAAACACGACAGCCGGCTCCAGAGTTTGGAGGCCTGATATGGAAGGATGGTTTGCACAGGGTTAGAAGCCCTATAGTAATTACATGGCTGGCACCACAGTAATTTCCTCTTTACCGTTTAGGGTTCTGAGTTCAATAAAAATTAAGAAGGCAATGAAATGTTTCTTGCATTATTATTGCATGGTGCTATTTTTCTTTATCGCGTTAGGTTTGTTATATTATTGCACTGATAAAAGCGTCGATAACTAGCATTGTAGGGACACAAATTTTAGGTTGTTCGATTATTACGATCAACAAAAGCATTGGTGTGTCCGGTGTAAATGGAACATTTCAAGTAATAATGCAGCACTGTAACAATGAGTCTCGTGAAATCGGTCACTCTTGATGAAATGAAGCTCTTATGGTTACGCACAGAAGAAAGTGGGACACAAATGTGCATAGGTGTTTTGAAGAAATCTTGTAGGATACTGATTTGATCAAGAAGCCTTTGCATTGCGGCATATTGCAGAATAAGATGACTTCTTAGCTCATAGTCTGTCAGTACAGATTTTCACTGACTAATTCATCTCTATAGTATGGTTTGAAGAGTGTGATTGCGAGTTTGTAACTCGCTAAAAAGACAACAAAAAAAAGCAGTCAAAAAAAAAAACAAAAAAACAAAAAAACTAGACAGGTGTGAGAAGAAAAGTATGACATCCAAACAATATGGATGAGTGCTAGATCTGGTTTTCATCATTGTCCTTGAGCAGGTCCCTTTGGTTTTTGTCCTCCTTATGTGTTCATGAAAGATCAGCAAAAGAAAAATGAGTGCCACTAACCAAACTTGCTGCAAATATGGAGGGCAAAGTTGCACTGGTGGTACACAATTACTTTCTTACTGTTTTAGTGCCCAGGAGTATATTTATGCACTTGCTCAAGAATGTGTGCGTGTTTTTTTTTTTTTTTTTTTAAATACTCAAGAATGTGGTTTAGTCAAATACATTCTGTTTGAAGAATTTAATTAATTTATTTATTTTTTTGCAAATAAAACAAGAAAGTGAAAGTGAAGGATAGGCTGCCCAAATCGGCGGTGGTCTGAGACCCCGTCGGGCTTTGCTCTTCTCCTGTATCCACAGGAGAAACCTTATAGTTGCTCTGATAATTTAACTTTAGCCCAGTCCAAAAGAACCGAACAATTTAGATTAGGACATAAAGATAGGCTGTTGTTTCTAAAAAAAAAGATAGACTGTTGTAAAAACTTAAATCCATCATTTAATTACAATTTTTTTTGGTAAAAGGCACTTCCCCCAATCTTTTGGTGCAAATACGCTTTGCTCCCATGATGTTTGAAAAATTATACTTAGCACATTCGGAACTAACGGAGGCTAACATAGGCTAAGGAAACATCTTAAAGACCATTATACCCGCCAATAATTCAAAAATATTGTTGCACATCTGAAAATGAGTACTTTTTATGCTTGATACGCATCTGCCTTGATATGCATAAATCCTTCGGGCCAACAACCTGTGGCAGAATGATAATCATTGTTACGTATCTAACTAGTAATAGGGCCCTTGGTCCCTTTGTTGGAGCTATTACCAGAAAAACATGAAGCAAAATCGCTAATATACTAGAATAACGAGTGTCCTGACTGTATTAAGATATGCGACCCGTATATAAATTAGCATTTTAATTGAAACCACAACGAGAACCATATCGTCCACTGTTTTGGTCAAAACGACCAGATCCATGACCAAAGCGACCATTGGAGGAATTATGACCATAATTAGAACGACCACCACGACTACGACTATTGCAAAGAGAGTTCTGGTAGGAGTAAAAAGCAGTTTGATGACAATAATCGGTGGAGATATTTTGAGAATCAAGCATCTATTTTTCAGACTTAAGAAAATATGAAAACCTTGAAAAGACAAGACGGTGGATTGAGTTAGAATAGAAGAGTGAAAATGGTAGTATTCAGTATAAACCATTTAAATGAAATAGGAGCGTATCTTCATTATCAATGAAAAAAATTGTGTGGCCTCCAGAGTCAATGAAGGGAGGAAGAAACATCAAGTTTATCACATAGTGTTTAAATTTTTGCATGTATATAGTAATGGAATTAGATTGTTCTTGATTGTTTAGAGATCGGTTTGTAAGTGTAAAATATTTGCCCGAGAAAGAGAAGCATAAAGAGATTTGAGAGTTACCGAAGTAGATCTAGAAACAGTGAGACCAATAACATGAATGAGAGCCTCTTGAAACAGAGTTGAATTAATCAAAGTAAGAATTGCTTTATCTTGAATCTGCCATGCAAAGAAGGCAGGGTTGACAGTCGCTGAAACAAAAACATCGACACTAATGAGATATAGCGGCGGACATAACAAATAACCATCAAGGTACCCAAATAAAGTTTGGGTATTCACGATCGATACAAATTGGTGTTTCCAGATGACGCATATTGTGCTATCTATTTTATGAGGCATGCGATTGTGTGTGTTAGAGATAAGCTTCAAAAGGATTGGATGTCTCCATTGAAGAGTGTTGGGATGATTCAAGAACCCTAGCAAATATTGGCGTTGCAAAAATTGGTGAAGCAAGGCAAGGGAATAGGTTGTAGGTCAAGAGGCTCCACGGAGCTCGCACAACCAGCAACTGGGTTCCACGAGCTCCCAATGTGCTCTCATATGCTGGATGTGGATGGGCTTCTCATCGGTTGTTTCCTTATTACTTTATGGTAATACTTTGGGCACAAGTCAGGTTCTAGGTCTATAAAAAGATTCTAGGGCCGTGGCTAGTGTAGTGTGGTGTTTCTTGAATTGTAATTGCATTCTCTCATCAATTAATCGGGTTGTTTTGGCTGTGGATGTAGCTAGATACTTTGCTGGTGAACCATGTTAATTGTGTGCGTTCTTGTTCTATTCTTTTCATCGTTCTTGCTCAAGCTGTTTGGTTATAACAAGATGGTATCAGGGACTGGGTTTGGCATTTGATAGGAACGATGTTAGGTTCATGCTCAAGATCGATCGGTGTGATGGGAAGAATAGTTTCAATTTGTGGCTGACAAAGAGCACTACTAGTAAGGCACTTCTCCTTTTACCGTTGCTAATCTCAATAGTTCAATTTGTGGCTGACAAAGAGGACTACTAGTAAGAATAACGACGATTTTTTTTGAACTGTCGCTTAAGTGATATAGTATACAACGGAACAACCGAAAGCGCCGTTTGTAAATATAAAGGGAAATTTCTTAGTTAACGTCGTTACAGTAAGGCACTTCTCCTTTTACCGTTGCTAATCTTAATAGTGCTGGTTAAAAAACCGTCTTTACTCCGTTAGCTTTATAATATTAAATCTAGGCCGTTCGATCAGAAATGCTAGCTTATAAAATAACCCAACCACGCCCCCTCCTTCATTTCACTGCGCACCCTCCCTCCCTCACAGCGACCTCTCTTTCTGCCTCCCTGTCCTCTCGTCGTTCTCTTCACCATGGTGGCGGTGGTAGCATCAGGTCACTCTCTCCCCACATCTCCTTTCATTGTCTCATCGTCCTGCTTTTCCACTCACTTGCTTCGTCTTCCTCCTTCCTCTCCTTCTGGATCATATTCTCTCTCCCCCGTCCCTCAAGATATGTCCTCTCCCCGTCCATCTCGAACTGCTTGTATGTTCATGGGTCTCATTGTATGGTTCATGGATCATCTTTTTCTCATTTTCCTCCATGAACATATCCCAACATGTTTCTTCATCCCCTGCTTTTCTCCATTTCTTCGTATCCTTTCTCTCTAGATTAATCTCTTATTTCTTGGTTTTAAGATGAAGAATCGCTAGAATATGCGATTGAAGAACAGTGGTTGAAAAAAGATGGGTTAAAGAATACTGTGTTGAAAAAATAAAGAGGGAAAAAACAAAATTTTAAATACAGAAAAAAGTTATGAAATTTAAATAAAAAACCTTCAACTTGTAATATGTGGAAAATGAATTATGAAGAAAAAACATATTGGAAGTAACTTAAAAAATACATATATTAAAATCATATTTAAGGCGTCGTTAAGCCTCACAGCGGTTTGTAACAGCCGACGTTAAACTGTATGGTGTTTCCCCTTAGCCGCCTTTAATAAAATGGCGCTTTGAACCACCTTTACCATGCTTATGATACTTAGTTTAACGGCGCAAGTTGAACCGCCGTAAGAACCGTCGTAAGGGCTGCAAACGACAATTTTGGACCTTTTAACGACAGTTTACAAGCTCCCTTTATGGGGACTTTTCTAGTAGTGGATGTGTGCTCTGTTGAAGCATCAAGATATTTGGTTGTAATTGGTGAACAAGACTGGTGCATATACGACCACTCCGACATTTGTGACATAGAGGAGAAACCACCATGATGTGCCTCGCGGACGATGTTATCATAATTATCACATATGGAGACAACAATTGTCTTATGGTAAAAGTTGGAGTAACTATACATGAAGTAATCGGTCGCCAACAAATTGATGATGAAGCAGTTGGTAAGTCGCGAATGTTGGAATTGCGCAATAGTGATGAGATTCTAAGTTAAGAAGGCGCGACCTTAATTTTTTTGGTGTCTCTGCTTCCATCATACGATGGTTTCATACAATATATCATCTGTAGGAAATCTATGATAACCCTAGAGGAGGTTTGGTCAGTACTGCACACGAGGGGGTTAAGGAAGAAGGCCGCGAAAAAGACGATCATGGCTCTGATGCTTTGATGGTCGGGGAGGAAAAGGCAAGGGTATACATTGGAATTATGGAAGAACCAACTTACCATCGGCCGTTTGTGCTTTTTGTAGGTAAAAGGGTCATTGGAAGTGGGAGTGTACCAAGAACCAAGAAAATATAGGTTACGAAACGGTTGAAGGATGTCTGAGGACGACCTCGCTCTCTAGCCCCGTGTGGGCGGTTTGAGCTTCATGGAATGGAGCATTGACGTGTTTTTTTTGTGGGAAGACGATTGGTTGGTAGCGCGATTGTTGCACGCACATTGGTCAATGGTTTCTGGCGCATTTGTGCGATCTGTGGAGCAATTTTCATTGAGTGCAAAGGGGATCGGAAACGAAATTGGGCACTTTGTCATTGTCCATTGATGTGGCGTTTATTGGGACGCATCTGTCTCTTTGCTTTTTGGGACGCATTGGCTCAGTGGTTGTTGGGGCGCATCAGAAATTTATTCAAGACCTCAATAGGGAATACGTTCAAGTTTGGCTTCGGGTGGAGGTCTGTTTGTTTGAGAGACATATCCACGTTTGGATTGGTGATATGAGTATCGTTTTGGGTTGCTAGGGTGTTTGAATCAAGGTGTATATTTGTTGGGATGATTTAAGAACCTTTAGCAACAATTGTCGAAGCAAGGCAAGGAAAGGGAACATGCTACAGGTCAAGAGGCTCCAAGGAACTCACACGAGCAGCAGTAGGGCTCGCACGAGCTCAAGGAGCTCGCACGAGCTGGATGCAACTAAGCTTCTCTTCGGTTGTTTCCTTATTGTTTTATGGTAGTGCTTTGGGAAAAAGTCTGGTCCTAGGTCTATAAAAGGAGTCTAGGGTCGCGGTTACTGTAGTGTGGTGTATCTTGGATTGTAATTGGCATTCTCTCGTCAATAAATAAGATTTTTTGAAGTGTATGTAGCTAGAAACTTTGCTAGTGTACCACATTAAATGTGTGCATTCTTGTTCGTTTCATTGCATCGTTCTTGCTCGAACGGTTAAGACTGAGAGAACGTGATAGGAGAGGCTCTAGTATCATGAAAGAACCCTTTAAAATTTCTAGAAACAAAGACAGAAAATACAAAGAATGTAGAGAGAGAAAGAAGAAGACGAAGACTATAAATTGATAGCACAGAAACGTCTCGAAGAGACAGTTAAATACAAAGCATAGCGACTGTTGGATTAGATTCAACATTTGGATTGAAGCCGGCTAGAATCATCTAAAGATTACACTACGTTTAGGGGTAATAAGGAAAAATCAATGATACCCCTTTTAACCTTTGATGTAGCTGTTACAATATTTGGGCTGACTTAAGTGTAGAGATGGACCTTTCAGGCTTCTTTGGGCTTCATTAAGCACGGGCTTCTCTTTCTTTATGATATGCTTTAATCCTTAAGTCTAGTAGAATCAACAAAAGTTAAAAGAGAAGTCAGCTGCAATAGGATCCCCAGAATGGTGAATATGGTGGCTGATTGGGTCGCTAAAACTGCAGCTGGTTTTGCTCTAAAGATGGAGAAAGTTTTGCTTGCTATAAGAGCAAATAATGTGGCATTGTTCTAACCATATATCACAAAACACGTATTTAAGAAAAAGGAGTGACAATTACTCCTAAAGATGGACTTGAAGATGACGGACCTAGTCAAGTACTTAAGTTTTGACATAGATGTAGGGAAGAATGTAATGAGGTTGTTTGGATTGTTTCATTTTAACAAAAAGAAAAGAACTCGCATAACAACTTCTTATGACATGTTACTTTCATACTGACTCGGTGTCAATAATGTGAAGCCATTTTGTGTCCTTAGATGTCTTGTTCATTCAAATCTAAGTGGCTGATAATTGATCAGAACACACATGCTAGAGGTAGCTGAAAACATTCAGCTACCACCTGCTCTTCTTTGAGTTCTCATTCGACAAAACTAGTTAACTGTGTAGGGAAATTGCATTTATAAATTGCAATGCCTTTCACATCTACCTTTTGAATCTGTTGAGAGTTTCATTCAAACATTTGCCAAGATACATAAAAGAGAATACTCCCTCCATCCTAAAATTATATCCTGGTTAAACTTTTCACAAAGTTTTAAAACATGTTTCCGACTTTTCATAAATTTGTCAAAGAACTTCCGACATAAAATTCCATTGCACTATGTCTTCGTTGACACTACGTTACCGACAGTGTGAGAATTAACACAAAACTCATGTAGTCAGGGACGGACCTGTGTATAATGTAGTAGGTGCCAAATGTGAGATATGGATTTTGGTAGACAAGGATTTTGGTAACGTGGCCAAATGTGAGGAAATAAAAGTTTTTTTTTTTACCCCAATGCAGATGTGAAGGGTATTGGTTCTTGGCGCTTCTCATCTTCCTCTGCTCTGAATTTGTTTTGGTTTCGGAGTTCGCTGACAAGTTAGCTAAAATGTGAAAAATCTAGTACTCAACATCAGAATCTATGAACCAATGTGATCTAGAGAAGAAATATGAATGATGTTCGCGGACTACTTCTGTCCAGGACTTGAGGAAGACAATATATATATATATATATATATATATATATATATATATATATATATATATATATAATATTTTGCTACAGCGGAAAATATATTATATACATTTATATATATTGCCAAAAAGAAGGAAGACAACTCCGCTGATGATACCACATCACCCATATCCCCGTGATGCTGAATATCTTCTCTCGTTGGTCGTAATTTTGGTGGGAACTTGGTAAATTCAGTCACACAAAAGTAGGTTCGAGGATATTTATGCTCTTAGAGCATCTTCGACAGCAAAACGTTCGTTAAGCATGTAGTTAATTTTATGTGTTGAATTTTGTGTCAATACTTCTTTAGTTTTTATTCTAGCAATGGACGTAAATGTCTGTCACCATCTGTAGATATCCTAAACCGCGATACTACTGATGAGCCACGTGGAACCCCAGATAAAGGGGACACGCGCGCAGCCATCATGCTCCATATAGCAAAGTAACACACACTTCGCCTACGCATATGCGAAAGACTGCGAGGTTGGGTCCTTCGCATATGCACATTACGCTAACAGGACTTGGGGTGCGAGTGGCTTGGAGGCTAGAGTAAGGATTATCGCATGTGAGGTGCCAGTCTCGCATGTGACCCTCGTATGTTATCCAGATACCTGCGAACGGACTGTCACGTCCTCGAAATTGCGAGCCACAGTTCTTGCATATACGCTTGCGACCCGTTCAATTAGGCAGACATTAGGGTCACGAGCGGTTCAATTACCATCGTGTGTGCTCACCCACGTCTGTCCTATGGTATGTATATATATAGAGGGATCTGTCCCATTCGTGAACACTACGACAACAACGAATACAACAGCTGCAACACTCACCTCAAGCAATCATTGTCTCCTCTATAGATAACATACGTGACCTTGCTCTTACCAAAAACCTACTCTCGCTCTCGGTCCCCAAACAGGTGAACTAGGTGTCGTTTGTTTTTTTCTTCTACTTGGAACACAGACGGGCGGTCCCAGATCTCCCCCTTGTCTACATTGGTGAACCCGATGTGAACAACTCAGACGATTCACCCCTGTTGCCGAAGCTTCCAAGATAGTTTATCTTCTCCACCCCCTCCCCCGGAGTTCACGACGGCAGGAACCGATCATCACCACAGACGGAGTCCCTAGAAAGTCATGCCAAATCAGAACCAGCTCTCTCAAACCAAAAGCACCGACTATACGACACTGAGCAACCCGATTGAGAGGATCAATGTCACCATTCGGAACCAGGTGGCCGTAATCCAAAACCAAACAGCCCAGATGGCGCAGACGCAGATCACGACACAGAATCAGTGGACGCAGATGGGGCACATGGCAACAAGCGTACCAGGAGCCCCTCGCGGTCCGGTTCTGCGACCTTCGCACATTGGTCCCTTCCCGTCCGTGCCGGCATACGCATTGTAGATGCCGGCGTACGCATCTGTGTATTCACTACCCGCAGGAGGCCAACACTTCCAGGCACCCGTCTATGGGACGCCAAGCGCATATCAGGTACGCACACCGCTTACAGCTAGAATGTGCCCTTCTCGTAAGTGTCGCTCATGGGACCCCCTCCTGCTGCGACAACCTTTGCCTCCCTTGAACAGAGATTGAAGAACTTCATGGCAAGTCACGGCGCGACTAGCGACACTCTGCCTAACATTGAGTGTTCCCCCCGACCCCACCGGAGGTCTACCTGATGTCCAATCCACTGGGATACAACGCAAAATCATGAAAAGATTTCCAAATTATTGCATCTTTTGCAAATCAAATAACAAGGACAAAATGACGTGGTGAATAGTGATAAAAGTCAGAGTAGAAAGAGATTGGCGAAATGGAGATAGTAGCTAACAACCTAACACAATAAGTATTCAAATTTAGAAAAAAATGTAAAACAGAGACAACAAACGTGTCTATTTCCGTTAGTATATTTTGTTACACTTCAACCAAATATCTGTAACCAAAGCCAATATTGCCCATCACCAGGCCTTACTCCCTGATCCTGTTGCTGCCTCTAACTTTGTAGCCTGCCACAAACATCTTCATGATCTTCTTAACTCAGAGGAGATCTACTGGGCTCACAGAGCTCGATGTAAATGGCTCCAAGAAGGCAGTAAGAACACAAAGTTCTTTCATGCATATACTAAAATAAGGAAAATTTTTTAACTCAATATGCAATATTAAACTTTCTGATGGCACTACTATCTCAGATCAGCCTTCCATCATGCAAGCTTTCTTGGAACATTATTCTCATATTTATTCTCAACCCACCCCCTCAGCATCTCAACTTGCACATCAAAATGATGGCCTTTTCTCCTTTTTCCTCCTTTTTAATATCACAAAAATTCTAACTCCTGAACAGCAAAATTTTCTCTCTAACCCCTTTTCTGCTTCTGAGGTGTCTCATGCAATCTTTGGTATGACACCCCTCAAGGCACCTGGGCCAGATGGCTTTCAACCAGCCTTCTTCCAACAGAATTGGTCTCTTCTTTCCACGTCAATCACTTCAGCTGTTCTTTCTTTTCTGAATTTGGGACATTTGCTTAAAGAGGTGAATAGAACTCACATAGTCCTAATCCCTAAGATTAACAACCCCCAATCAGTAACAGATTTTAGACCAATAAGCTTATGCAATGTTTTGTATCGTATTATTGCAAAGGTCCTAGCTAATAGGCTTAAGCAAATCCTTCTATCTCTTATCTCAGTCAACCAAAATGGCTTCATTCCAAACAGACTCATACAAGATAACATTCTTATTGGCCAAGACTTAGTTCACACCATTCACAAAGCTAGAACTGCCCATCAACCAAAGTTAGGAGCCCTTAAGTTGGACATTTCCAAAGCTTTTGATAGAGTAAGATGGGATTTCCTTGAGCAAGTGTTGTTTCAAATGCACTTCCCCTCTCACTTCTCTAGGCTTATTATGCAATGTGTCACTACTGTAACATACTCACTAATTATCAATGGATCTCAGTCCAACTCTTTCACCCCCCATAGGGGGTTAAGGCAAGGGGATCCTCTATCCCCTTTCCTCTTTGCTCTTTGTGCTGAGGTTCTCTCTAGTTCCCTTCAAATGGCTGAAGCTGACAATTTAATTCAAGGAATTCCTTTTGCTAGGGGCAAAACTATTTCTCATCTTCAGTTTGCTGATGACACCTTGTTGTTTTTCAAAGTCCAACCCAACACTAGTGAAAATATTAAGACTCTTCTTGACACTTATGCTTCTGAATCAGGTCAAGCTATAAACCTTGATAAATCCTCACTAGTTTATAGTCCTAACTGTTCTGAGCCTGACAAACTGCTGTTTTCCACCAACTTAGGTTTAGAGCCACAAGAATCTATAGGCAAATACTTAGGGGTTCAACTAGATAAACAAGGATCCAACAAAGACCTGATTAAATCTACCATTCTCAAAATCAATGAGAAATGTGTTGGATGGCGAAGCCTGCTCCTAAATCCCTTTGGAAGAGCTACATTGATCAAATCTGTTCTCAACAGCTATCTAGTTTACCCTATGTCTGTTTGTGTCTTCCCTAAGAAGGATTGTGACAACATACAAACCATTTTTTCTAGATTCTTCTGGGCTGGCTCAATCAACAAAAGATGTATTCATTGGCTCTCTTGGGACTTTCTGTGCAATAAAACTCAGAAAGGGGGATTGGCTTTTGAAAACTTACAATGTTTTAATAATGCTCTAATTGCTAAAAACTGTTGGAATATAGTTAAGGATCCAAAGAGTTTTTTCAGTTCTTATTTTGTTTCTAAATACTGTAGAAGGCAACATTTTCTTGCTATTAGAACTTCCAATATAGCTTCCTGTGCTTGGAAAAACATCTGCAAGGGAAGAAACACCCTATCCCTGGGTTTGCAGTGAAAAGTTGCCAAGGGTCACTCTCTGAAGGTAAGAAGTGATGGTTGGATCCCAGATGTTCCAGGGGCCTCCATTGAAGATTGTTTAAGGCAAACTGACCCAAATAACAGCTATAAGATGGTGGATCAGTTAGTTTCACAGAATAGCCAGAGTTGGAATAAGGAACTTGTGGAGAATCTCTTTCCACCCTGGCTTAGTGATAGGATCCAGAGTATTCCACTAGGGCTCAATGAAAATAAAGACACCCCTTATTGGAAGTCTACCTCCACTGGAGTCTATTCTGTCAAAACAGTCTATTTACTCCAAAACTTCAACAACTCTTCGCCTAATCTTTCTGCTAATCGTATCCAATTCCGCTCCATTTCCTTTGAATTTCATTGGAAAAAACTCTGGAAATCTGGCCTCCCTGCTAACCTTCTTCAGCTTCTTTGGCGTATTTGCTCTAATTCTTTACCCTGTTTAGATAGCATCCACATTAGAATTCCTTCTATTAATCCCTCCTGTACCCGTTGCAATAACAATCTTGCCGAAACCCCTCAACACATTTTCTTTCATTGTTTTGTGGCTCAACAGCTTTGGGAGAGAGCTCCAATTTCTGCCATCTACAAGCCTAAAGCTAACACTATTAATATTCAGCAGTGGATACTGAGTTGGTTAAAGGAAAAAGAGAGCTCGGGGCTCCATCCAAAACTGGCATTGGATCCCAGCAATTATTTGGATCCTTTGGATTAGTAGAAATAAGAGATTATTTGATCAACATAATCCCTCTTTAGATCAAATGTATTATCAAGCTGAAGCTTTTGCTGCATTCCTTCTCATTTGCTAATCTCTTAGTTTTATTCAGCTGCTAACAAATGGGTGGAAGTTGAAGTTCAGAAAGGCAACTTCTCTTGGAAAGCTGGGCAAGTGCATATTGATCCTCAGTTCACTCCAGTGGCGCTTCAAGCTTTGGTTGAAGTCTCTGATGCGTTTCCCCTTGCTGTGCTGCCTCCAGTGTTTGTGACTCATCCAAAAGTTCCTCCTTTCAAGGAAGAAAGCTCAGCTCTTGTCTCCTCCTCTGCTCATGGCTCCTCTGGTGATCAAGCTGCTTCTGTTGGGGATGTTGTTGTTGCTGGTTCAAAAGTCTTTCAAGAAGGTGCTGGTGTTGATCTTCCTCCTCTCCCAGATGATGAACTGATGTCAGCTGTGATTCCTTTTATTGATGCATAGAAGGTTGTTTTGAGTTGTCTCTGTTGGTATCCTCTACTAGTATTTTGGTCTCTTTGAAATATTTTGTAATCTCTTTAATCGATGGTTTGAACTTGGTAGTTGTCTGTTTTTGCTTTGAGGGTTGGGATCTTGTCTACCCTCTCTTGTTGGAGCTATGGTCTAGTGGTAGTATTGGAGTCTTGGGGTCGTGATGGTGTTTACTCCTCTAGTTTGAGTATTTTGTTTTGTATTATCGTTTCTTTATTAATGAAGTTCTACTAGTTCCGCAAAAGAAAAAAAAAAAAAAAAATGCACTGGACTTTGAATTCTCCACACGACATAAAAATAAATTAGGGAAAGCAAAGAAGAAGAGAAGAAAGTGTATGTTAGTGTTGCAGTTGTGGGCCTATTGTGTAAAGTACAGGGATTTGAATATGGTGGAAGGAAACAAAATATCTGTACCTGCTCCTCTAAATTCTCCATATTTATCAATTAATGGATTTTGATTTAAGTTTAACACACAAAGACTTGTTAGACTTCACGCTAAGCACCTACCCTCTAACCACCTTCTGTTTTAAACTTAACTTTTTTGTACTTTGATTAAAAAATAATATTTCTTTTGTGATAAAATTAATAAACAGGAATTATATATTCAATAAAAATTAAAGCAATGCAATCAGATTTTGTCAACATAACAGGTAGCATAAATTAACAAGTTAATTGGTACGGTGACCCCAATTATAAGGTTAATGTCACCGTCGTAATGCCAACTGAGAAGGAAGTCATCTAGTTTATGACCAGATTATTTTAGCTAATGCTCTAATTCGTGTAGTAGAAACTTCATGACTTCGTGAGCAATGTACATTTATATATATATATGCGCGCGCATTGAATTGTGACTCTATCATAGGATTTTTTGATCCTTGAGGATGTATAGAAGATACTGAGTACTGGGAGTAAAAGTTGAATAAGGATTCGGACAAATTAAGGGTCGTGATGCAATTTAGTGAAATGACCGCCTTAAGCTAGCAGAGGCACAGCAAGACATGTGTACTACCACTCCGTTTCTTCTCTTGAGCCCCCATTCTATTTTGGGACATTTCCTTTCTTGTTCTCCCTTTTCTTATTTGACATATTTAAAGTGGTGAGATATCCACTTTACCCTCACAAACTGACCACCACTAAAAACAAGAACCAAACCCAATTAAAATCTCAGCCCATCAAACCCACCCAAATGCCCTACTTTTATCATTATCATCTTCTCTTTCTCTCACTACCTCTCTGTATATCTCTACTTTTTTCTCTCAAACTCCTCTCATCTTCTTATCTTCTCCGCCAAACACCAACGACCAACCACCCCCCATCACCTCCTAAATCTTAATCACCACCGCCCCCATCACATCCCTCCTCCGAACACCCATTGGAAACGGACACCACCACCTCCGGCAGACCAGAGAGAGAGAGAGAGACAGAGCGAGACGTCGAGAGACAGAGCAAGGTGCGGCGGTGACGACCCGATTGGTTCTCTCAGGTGATTCAACACTGGGATCTGTCCTTTCCGGTGACTCAACAGTCGAATCCGACCTCTTCGGCGACTCAACATTCAATATGTACTCTCCGGCGACTCAAAATCCGGATCTATCTTCGGTGGCGACCAGTGGCTCTTCTTATTCTTTTCCTCTTCTCTTCTTCGACATCTGTTCTTCCTCTCCGACGATTCATCTGCTGTTCTTCCTCTGTTTTTCGTTTGATTCATCTTCTACCTCATTTTTTTATGGGATTACAAAAATTGTTGGTCAACATACAAAGACTTTATGTTCTCCATCTCTTGATATCAGAAGGGGTATGAAGACTATTTTTTTCTTTTCACTTGTATGTGTTTGATTTCATATGTTTTTGTTTGATTTCTGTTCGGATATGTAATTTGGTGGTTCTCGTGGTAGTGATGGTTGCTGTTATCAATCAGAGAGAGAAGAGGAGGAAGATAGAAACAAGAGAGGATAGGCAGAGATTTTTAGTGGTATTGAGATGGCAAGACAGTCAAATAGACTTTTTCTTAATCTCCGTGCCCACCCAAAGGGGGCTAAAGAGAAGAAACGGAGTGGTATAAACGAAGCAACCTAGGGAAGGAGATTCTCAGCACCGTGATGAGTGAAGAATTGACTTGGAATGTTAGCTATCGTGTCGTAACCAAGGCGGTTAAGGCATTATCGCTTGAGGAATCTCCAACTTTTTAATAGCGAGAGCTTATACTTAGTTTAGGGACTAAACTGTAACTAGTTTTGTATCAGCTTTGTTTATATTGCTAATGAAATTCAGAAGTCCGGAGAGGACGATTTTCACAAACCTTCATGGTATCAGAGCAACCCTAGCCGCTGCCGCCGTCACACGTCTCCTTCACTTGCACTGCCGCCTAGCGCTCCGATCCGCTCCACCAGCTTCTGCCCTCTCTCTTTCTCCCTCTTCCCGTCGCTATCCGGGAAATTTATCATCCTCAACGCCGTCGCCCACTGCGGCGATGCTCCACCAGTTCGATCGCTGACCCGTCTACATCAGCCATCATCTTCTTCAACCGATCTTACGTGCGGCTGCTATCGCCTTCAGTCGCCATCAGCGATCTTGCGGCTCGACGATCTGCTGCCTCTTTTTCCCACCAGCGTTTTCGGCGTCTTCTTCCGCGCAATCAACAATCTGGTTGCTCACTTTTCTTCTGGCTGTTGTGTCTCCCCACAATCTCCGTACATTTGGCTGTTTGTGTTACCCTAATCTGGCTGCTGTGTCTCCTCACAAGCTTGCCCCTCGGTCCACTCGATGTGTGTTTCTTGGTTACCCTTCGAACTTTCGTGGTTATCGGTGTCTCGACATCTCTACTGGTCGCATTCACATCTCTCGTCATGTTACGTTTGATGAGCATGTCTTCCCGTTTGCCACAACCGGGTTCCGTGTCACTTCCTGGGCATACTGTCTCTGACCCCGACGATGGTCTTCCTCCTATAGATCTGTCCGGTCATACTCACAACCCTCTGCTCCCTCTCGGCTAACCCCACCCTTCCCTCTTCACTACACTCGTCGCCCAGCCCCACCTCCTGCTGCTCCTTTGACGCCACCTCAGGCTCCTCCTCAGCCTCCTGGCTCCCCACCTGTCACAGTCTCCCCGCTGTCTCCAGCACCAGACTCTCCTAACCCACCGGCTCAACCTATGTCCCGGCTCAACCTATGTCCCCACAGATGAGAACCCGAGCCCAGCACGGTATCCATAAACCCATCTCCCGTCTCACCCTTCATACTCAATCTCCCTCTTCCGTGTCTCCCTTGCCCAAATCCCATGTGTCTGCCCTTTCGGACCCGCACTGGAAAGCTGCAATGGATGATGAGTTTGAGTCTATGATCACGAATCAGACTTGGGAGTTGGTTCCTCGCCTGTCTGGGGCAAATATTCTCCGGGCCATTTGGTTATTCCGTCACAAGTTTTAGGCTGACGGTGCTCTTCAGCGGTACAAAGCCCGCCTGGTGGCGAATGGCAAATCTCAGTTAGTGGGTGTTGATTGTGATGAGACTACTAGTGTTGTTGTCAAACCGGCCACCATTCGTACTGTTCTCACTCTTGCCATCTCTCATGCTTGGCCTATTCGCCAGTTGGATGTCAAGAATGCTTTCTTACACGGTGATCTGGATGAGGTAAAGTATATGCATCAGCCACCGGGCTATCGGGATCTTCGCCATCCGCATCATGTCTGTCGTCTTCGTAAGTCCCTATCTGGGCTGAAACAGGCACCGCGCGCATGGTTTCAGCGTTTTGCTACCTTTCTCATGGATTCAGTGGGCTTCTCCAGTTGTCGATGTGATGAGTCTCTGTTTGTCTACAATCAGGGATCATATACTGTCTACCTCCTCCCTCTACGTCGACGATATTATCATTACGGGGTCTTTTCCTGCAGTTGTGCAGAGGATTATTGCTCAGCTTTCGACTGAGTTTGCTATGACTGACTTTGGACCTCTACATCACTTTCTGGGCATTGCTGTCACTCGCACTGAATCTGGTATGGTTCTCTCTCAGCGTCAGTATGCCTTTGAGATTCTACAGCGTGCATCGATGGTCGGTTGTAAGCCGGTTAGCACTCCGGTTGAGTCTGGCTCTAAACTCACCGCGGGTTCGGGACCTCCGGTTGATGATCCCACTCTCTACCGAATTTTAGCTGGTGCTCTTCAGTACCTCACATTCACCCGTCCTGACATTTCATATGCCGTTCAGCAGATCTGTCTTTTCATGCACGATCCTTGAGAGCATCATTTTCGCGCGTTGAAACGCGTTCTTCGCTATGTGAGTGACACTCTTGATCTCGGGTTTCACATCTCTGCTACTACCTCCCCGGGTCTCACGGCCTACACTGATGCGTATTGGGCAGGCTGCCCAGACACACGTCGCTCCACCTCCGGTTTTTGCACCTTCTTTGGGGACAACTTTCTTAGTTGGTCGTCCAAAAGACAAGCTGCTGTCTCTCGTTCTATCGCTGAGGCCGAGTACCGTGGCGTGGCCAACGCTGTTGTTGAGCTCTGTTGGCTTCGCAATCTTCTTCTTGAGCTTAAGGTTCGTCCTCCGAAGGTCTCACTCTGCTATTGTGACAATGTTAGTCCCGTATACTTATCGGGTAATCCGGTTCAGCATCAACGCACGAAACATATTGAGATCGATATTCACTTCGTATGGGAAAAAGTTCGTCTCGACCAACTTCGGGTTCTTCACATACCCGCTGACTTCCAGTATGCGGATATCTTCACCAAAGGTCTGCCTCGCCAGTTATTTGAAAGGTTTCGCTCCAGTCTGAACGTTCATCATTCTCCCGCTCCGACTGTGGGGGTGTGATAGCGATAGCTTATACTTATTTTAGGGACTAAAATGTAATTAGTTTTTTATCAACTTTGTTTATATTGCTAATGAAATTCAGAAGTCCGGAGAGGACGATTTTCACAAACCTTAACTTTTTTGTTGTCAACGGGCACAATTTAATTTTAAGGACGATTACATATGAAATAACTGAATTTCTTGTGGCTTAGTGGGGTGGGATCAATGTTCACTTCGAAGGATGCCAACATGTATACACTATAGAGATTACCTCGCTCGGATATCAACCCATGAGGCTGTCTTACAAGCATCGCAGAAAAATGAAATACTTGGCTAACAAGTTTCTATCTTGTAATTATGTTGTTTTAAAGCCTGGAACAACTTATGTGAGCAGTTGGACAGGCCATATTCAAGGATATTAGGAATAAAACATGTCGCCATTCTCATTCTGGAAAGAGTTGTCAGGATAATTTGTTATTTTCATTCACAATCATTTTTGATGGAGCATGTATCGAGAGTTACAGAATTATGAGTCATAAATTTCCACTGCACAATTTACTTTTGTTATGCCGGGTTGATCTTACTCATCCTAAGCTACATTCATCGGTTCGTTTTGTTTATAAGTGACACAGTTTAACCGTAAGTATAAGGTGGTCGTGTCATGTGTACTAATATTATATGGTAAGTTACGGATAAAGTCGAACCCATATGACTCGGGATGGTATAGCTTAGTGATGCAGAACGCACCGATAACACAAATGACTAGAAACTGAATCACCAATGACTCGTAACTAAGAGCAATCACAACCCTCAATATCTCAATAACTCAGAAGTTTTATTCATAAAATCAAGCTGCTTTACATTATGTGGTACCCTCTCTATTTATAGATGAGGAGCCTTAATTGCAGCAAACTAAAAATAGATATGAAATTTTTCAAATTACCATCTGGCCATAAATAAAATGGAAAATTCCTACAATATCAAATCTAAGACTGAAATTGAGGGTTGACTTTCTTATTCCCAAATCAAGGCTGAAATTGGGATTTGACCTTCCTTATAGCCTCATTGTTCATTCTGAAATTGGGATTTTACCTTCCTTATTCCCTTATTGTTTATTCCTTATCTGTCCCCCCATCATTCTCCCCCACTTGAGATAACTCTACTCCGTAGAGTCTGAAAAAATACTTTGGAATGACTCATCCAATGCACCAAATACTTCCAAATTCCATCACGAGTTAAAGACTTTGGACGACCAGTTCATTGGACCAAAAATCTCCATATATCACCCAAATGCTTAGAATGATTCGTCAAATGACAATAGTGTCTCATATTTTGACCATGCAAAGAATTCCAATAAACAAGATACCTCCAAAATCTAGCACCAAAACAATATAGATAAGTTGTACAACAAACGAGATACTTCCATATTAAATATCGAGATGGATAAAGATACTCTAATCCATCGACTCCATATGGACCTTCATCGTGTGGTGATAAAGAAAAAACTTGAGAAAATAAGGGAGTAGAGCCAAATCTGGTGTCTTCTTTGGACAAAATAGTTGATGCTGATATGTAGGAGTAGCACTTATATAACCATTCTCCTCGAGGTACCCTAAGGATGTGAAAGACCGACTAGGTGGCTTTGTAAGACTAACATCATGGAAACTTGATATGGAGGCATACCTAGGATCAAAATATAAGCCAAGATGATCAAATTGAAGGTTCACTTCAGTTGTCTTCGCTGCCCTTACATGTGTCTCAATGCGGTATATGATGAATGACTCAACATAATTTCCACCAAGAGAGGACTGATTAGCTCCGTAGAAGTTTGAGGGTATCAACATGACATACTTACTGAATTGGATTGACACGAAGCTCCATTTTCGAATTGTCACAATGGTATTGGGTATCCCAACAAGAAAAGTACATGGAAGATTAGAATTGCAAGGTTCTCTGACTATATCAAACTCTGAATTTGTAGTCATTGGACCATTGTGATCGATGACCTTGCCTTGAAGACATATTCATTGAGGCACGTAATGTCTTCCACTATTTGCTCAGTTTCTGCTTCCGTAGCACACTAATAACCTTCGTCATCCTCTACACATTCATCATCTGACTCTAAGGGTTCATGTAGAGGTTCAATGTGGGACCCCGTCCTTAATCACCAAGTGTAGATTACTTAAAATACTTTTATTAAGAAAATACCCACAAAAGTTAACACTCTGTTATAACTGGAGTTCCCAATTGCATTTGTAGAAAATATACATATATGCTCATGTACAGTAACAAAACTTGTAAAGAGTTGCAGCCCCAAAAGTAGAGCCTAGTATCAAGTTTATTTACATTCAAAAGAGGCTCTCAGATTTCAACTAGCTAGTAGGTGAAACGACAACACAAAACGACGTCGACACTTAGCTCCGGACTGCAGTGGACACTACTACCCCCTTTAGATAACCTGCAACAACCAAAAAAACTGTAGGGGTGTGAGCAAGTCAACAATGCTAAGTGGCTAAAGCAATCTGAAAATAGAACATAATCAATGGTATAAATGTTCACAAGAAATCTAATGCAGTGTGCAAATAGATAGATGCAGTAACGACAACCCTCAATTTAACACCAGTACTTAGGCGGAAATCACCTCGCTTAGTACTGTTTCTAATCAACCCTTTCTTAAGCGAATGTATACTTTGCTTATAGCATCTCATAATGTAGCTTCAAGCTACTGTAAAATCAACCATAATCCCTACTTAGTATATACTATGTTTGAGATGGTAAATTCTCTCAGGAAACACCAGTTTTAGGATCATACAATCCGGAAAGATTTATCTCGCCTTCACCTGATACTTATATATGAAGAATACTACAAGTGAAACCCAACAAAATATGTTGACTCTAAAACAGCTATCAAACGGTAATACATATCCAATGATACCTGGGTATTAGATCACCCACCTTAATTGTCCTGGAGCGGTACCTTCTTCCTTTTCCCTAAGCTTCTCTAGTTGGCTCAGAACCTGTGTCGGATCTCTTCCCTGGGCAATTCGACATAGAATTATATCACAACTGTAAGATACGTGGATATGAAGTTTATAGTATAAGAATGGATTAAGAAGTATCAAAAAAAAACATCACAACTGTTGAGACTTTAAGATTTAACAACGTACACTCAATGGGTAAAAAAATGAGTATACTACTGAAAATATAGACATCTCGTCATCAACTCAGTGCTCCTAATATCTCATCTGGAGCAGACACAACCTCTAGTTAATTTATGGGTTGGGAAATTTGAGAAAATGATGTTTCCCCCCCCCCCTTTCACTACCAGCCGAGGGAGTCTCCACTGTAGCAAATTTACTAATACTTTTAACAATTATTCAGGCAAAGTATGCCAAACCAGAAATATGACATCTCCTACAACAGGTCATGGACTCCATTTACAAGATAAGCAACACCAAGTGTACTGTAGTACTTTCAGAATAATACCAATCCAGCTCATCATTTTGATTCCCTCAAAAATTAGGTGCATAGTAAACAATCAACCATTAGGACACTTGACCAGTAGGAACTTACTACAAGTACTCCACAATTCTGGACAATATATATTTTTCACCTGAAGGAAAAACTATGATAATATTGCATAAAAGCAATAAGTACTCAGTACAAGTCAGTAGGTTGGCGAATCAACTAGCAACCAGTTAAGCATAGGATTCAGAATTATGACTCATGTACCTCCAGTTCATGAAAGTAAACTTGTACCTTTTTCTTATTCTTCTTCCTTCCCATTTCTCTTTAAAGCTAATTTAGGTGTTATTAACCTGGCCTAAGCAACAACATCTAATAATTTTACATACTTCTAAGAGTAAGTTATTTATACAGGAATCAACCATCTTCTCAGTCAGATTTGTAGAAGCCTATTCAAGCTGAAAATAATATCAAAAACAAATTCGACGAATAAGTGAAAGTAACAGGGGAAACCCAACCTTAAACCCTGATGGACTTAGTACTCAGACCACGATTTCAAGATTCTTTCGCCCATTCTTAAATCGCTGAATGCACTGTGAAGATCCTCCTAAGTATCAAAGCACAACCCGAGAATGAAGGGTTTTAACGACCTCCTATTTCTTTTCTTCCATTTCAATTTTTTCTTAAAGGGGATAACTTCTAGAGTTTAGGAGACCAAGGAAAGTGAAAAGTCATGGTTATCTAAACTAATTATATAGTGCACCGGTTGTACTACAAATTTTCAACTTTTAGCCCCATAAAAAGAAAATTACACTCAAAGCCCTAAAAAAAATAATTATACTTCTACACCCCAACTTTAATTATTCAGGGCTTTACAACTCTCCCCCTCTATAATAAAATTTCGTCTCGAAATTCTAACCTGATTCAAATAAGTATGGGTATTCTGTCCTCATGAGTTGCTCACTTTCCCACGTAGCTTCTTCCGTAGACTGACTTCTCCATAGCACTTTAACAAGTGGAATCACTTTGTTACGCAATACTTGATCTCTTCGACCCAAAATCTCAACAGGTTTCTCTGTGTAGGTCAAATCTTCCTTTAACTCAACTGTTTCGCTGTTTAATATGTGACTTGGATCAACTATATATTTGCGGAGCATAGAAACATGGAATACGTCGTGCAACTTAGAGAGTTCAGGCGGCAACAACAAGCGATAAGCACATACGCCAATTCTCTTAATAATCTCGTAAGGCCCCACATACCTTGGGCTCAATTTTCCCTTTTTACCGAAGCGCATTACTCTTTTCCAGGGCGATACACGCATGAACACCTTGTCACCAATCTCGAATTCCAACTCTCGTCTTCTGTTATCAGCATAACTTTTCTGCGGACTTTGTGCAGTCTTTAGTCGTTCCTGAATGATCCTAGTTTTGTCAGCTATTTCTTGAACCAATTCTGGGCCTAAGAGTTTTCTTTCTCCCACATCGGTCCAACATATAGGAGTCCTGCACCTCCGTCCATACAACGCTTCACAAGGCGCCATGCCTATACTAGCTTGGTAGCTATTATTGTAAGAGAATTCAATCAATGCCAAGTATTGGTCCCAGCTACATTGAAATTCTAAGACACAAGTACGCACCATTTCCTCTAAGGTTTCGATAGTACGCTCTGACTGTCCATCAGTTTGAGGGTGAAAGGATGTGCTAAAAGCAAGTTTAGTGCCTAAAGCCTGCTGCAAACTATTCCAAAACCTGGAAGTGAACTTGGGATCTCTATCAGACACAATGGATGCTGGTATACCATGTAAGCGGATGATCTCATCAACATATAATTTAGCATACTTGTCGATCGAATATTTGTTATTAACGGCCAAAAAGTGAGCAGACTTTGTTAATCTGTCAACTATCATCCAAGTTGAGTTAAATCCTTTTCGAGAGTTCGGCAACCCGATAACAAAGTCCATTGTGATGTGTTCCCATTTCCATTCCGGTATGGGAAGAGGCTGTAACAAACCACCTGGACGTCGGTGCTCTACTTTTACTTGTTGGCAGACCAAACACTTAGCAACATATTCAGCAATTTCTCTTTTCATTCCAATCCACCAGTAATACTCCTTCAAATCTCGGTACATTTTTGTGCTTCCAGGATGTATAGAGTAGATTGAACAGTGAGCTTCTTCTAGGATATCTCTTTTGAAATCTAAATCATTGGGTACACATATCCGGTTGCAAAAACATATAACACCATCGTTATGGATTTGGAAGTCCTTACAAGTTCCTTTCTTAATATCAACTATCGTTTTCTCCAAATGGGGGTCTTGAAGTTGCTTCTCATGGATGCGTTCGCGTAATATGGGTCTTACCTCAAACCTTGGTAGCAAAACATTTTCGCTCCTCAGAGATAATTCAACTCACATTCCATTTAGTTGACTTTTGATGTCAATCCGATGACAGACTATAGAAGACATTCTTCCGGATGATTTTCTGCTAAGTGCATCAGCAACTACATTAGCTTTACCTGGAAGATAATGGATAGTGCAATCATAATCCTTCAATATTTCCATGCCCCTTCTCTGCCTCGAATTCAGCTCTTTCTGTGTAAACAAATATTTCAAACTTTGATGATCAGTATAAATCTGAACAATTTCCCCATACAAGTAATGCCTCCATAGCTTAAGAGCGAATACAATGGCTGCTAATTCTAGGTCATGAGTTGGATAGTTCCTTTCATGTGTCTTCAATTGTTTGGAAGCATACGCAACAACTTTCCCATGTTGCATTAATACACATCCTAAACCTTGATAAGAGGCATCACTATATATCACATATCCCCCACTTCCTGTTGGAATGCACAAAATTGGAGCAGTCACTAATATAGTCTTCAGTTCTTGAAAGCTCCTTTCACATTTGTCGTCCCATTCAAATCTCGCATTCTTTTGTGTCAACTGAGTTAATGGCCTTGCAATCGAAGAGAATCCTTTAACAAATCTGCGATAATACCCAACTAAGCCCAGGAAACTTCGAATTTCATGTACATTGGTAGGTCGTTTCCATTTAACAACAGCTTCAACGTTACAAGGATCCACACAAATTCCTTTAACAGACACAACATGTCCCAAGAAGACAACTTCCTGTAGCCAAAATTCGCATTTTCTAAGTTTCGCATATAATTTCTTTTCTCGCAAAATCTGTAAAACGAATTGCAAATGTTCACCGTGCTCTTCCTTGTTTCGTGAGTAGACCAATATATCATCTATAAACACAATCAAAAACGCGTCTAAGTGGGAATGGAATATACGATTCATCAAGTCCATAAAGACGGCTGGAGCATTTGTCAGTCCAAAGGGCATAACCCGAAATTCATAATGGCCATATCGAGTACGGAACGCTGTCTTAGGGATGTCAAACTCCTTTACTTTCAGCTGGTGATATCCTGATCTGAGATCGATTTTTGAAAATGTCGTCGCTCCCCGTAGTTGATCAAATAGATCATCAATTCGAGGCAAGGGGTACTTGTTTTTCACTGTCACTTTGTTTAACTGCCTGTAATCAATGCAAAGTTTAAAACTGCCATATTTCTTTTTAACAAATAATACAGGAGCTCCCCATGGTGATACACTTGTCCGGATGAAGCCCTTGTCTAGCAAGTCCTGGAGTTGTATCTTTAGTTCCTTCAATTCAGTTGGAGCCATACGATAAGGTGGAATGGATATGGGGCTTGTTCCAGGAAGTAATTCGATTGAAAATTCCAATTCCCTATTGACAACAACACCAGGCAGGTCATTTGGAAACACATCAGAAAACTCAGCAACAATAGGAATGTCTTCAAGCTTAATTTCTTTTTTGCTAGTATCCACCACATAAGCCAGAAAACCCGAACAACCTTGTTGAAGTACCTTTCTTGTTTTCATGACTGAAATCAAACTATTTGAGACAGCATTTCGATCACCACAAAATTTAAACTCTGCTTTAGCCGGTATCCTAAATATTACTTCTTTTGTAAAACAATCCACACAGGCATGATATGAAGAAATAAAGTCCATTCCCAGTATGAGGTCAAAATCAAAAATATCCGTAGGTAGAAGGTCAATCAATAACTCTCGTTCGACGAAATTTAAGACACAATTTCTAAAAACTGTCCGCACAAGTAATGCATCACCTATTGGAGTATGAACAACTAGAACATGATCCATAGGGGTTGATAGATAATGCACATTCATAGAAAATGATGTTGATATGAAAGAATGAATTGAACCCGGATCTCTAAGTATAATAGCTTCTTTACCATCTATAGAAATCTTACCAGTCACCACGTGTGGAGTTGATTGTGCATCTTGGCGGCTCATGGCAAAAATTCTAGCCTGCGGGCGAGATCCACTTATTGCTCCCCCACTCCTCCGTTGGCTTGTGCGAGCATCTCTTCCTCTCCCAGCGACACTACCAACGGAAGTTACAGGATTCACTTGTGCTCGTTTTGTTGGGCAATCGCGAGCAAGATGTCCTGGCTGATGACAACGAAAACAATTGTTGGTTCTTGAAGAAGTACAGTCCCAGGATATATGCCCTCGCTTTCCACACTGATAACATATTGCATCCTTGTCTTTATTACTAGAAAAATTTCCACTTTGAACCATTTTCTGACTAGAGAAACCTTGTCCAGTTGAATTTCTCATTCCCCTACCAGTATTGGATACTGCCTGACCTCTATTTGTTTGGAATCCTCGGCCCCTCTGCCTATCGATGTCAAAGGACTGATAATGCGATGGTGTTGATTCAAAGTTACTCTTTTTGGCCTGTTATCTTCGCCCTGTGAGCTCGTGCACATCTCTTTTCCACTATCTTTGATTTATTTACCAACTCAGCATACTTGTTAATCTCTAGAGCTGAAGTTCTACTACGAATCGACAACTCTAAACCTTGTTGAAATCTTCTGCATTTTGCTGCCTCATCCTTTACTAAATCAGGTGCAAACCGTGTTAATGCTGTAAAGCGTGCTTCATACTCAGACACAAGCAAGTTATTCTGTTTCAGCTGGATGAACTCCTGCTCCTTTTCATAGCGATAAGAAAGAGGGAAATATTTATAATTAAAGCTTCTCTTAAACCTTTCCCATGTAAGTGAAGTGGATATACCATCTTGCAGAGTTCCCAAAAGTCTTTTCTCAGCATCCCACCAAAATCTCGCTTCACCTTTTAACACAAAAGTTTCCAAGGTAACCTTCATCTGATAAGATTCATTCATTACCTCAAAGATATCTTCCATTTGCTTTAACCAATTTTCAGCTTTAGTAGGATCAGTTTCACCAAAAAAGTGTTCTGGTAGAAACTTCATAAAGCGCTCATATGCAGAACGATTTTGCCCAGCCCCTTGTATTTCGAAGTAATTTGCCATTGCCTGTAAAACTTTCTCAGCACCGTCTGCACGTTGATCTACTCTTACTTGTGTTCCATGGACCTCAGACTCAGCTCTTGGTTGATTTTCACCCACAGGTATATGTGAAGCCTCATCCTCAACCTGATCGTATTGTCCCAATAGATCCATTCTTGCCTACAAAAACACTATAACAAGATCATAACATACACAGTTCATTAGATGATACAATATCCTAACATTCTACCCACAATCCTACTGTCCACTGCAATAACGACTCTAGGTGCGCAAACGACGTCTAATTGCTCTGATACCAATATGTGGGACCCCGTCCTTAATCACTAAGTATAGATTACTTAAAATACATTTATTATGAAAAATACCCACAAAAGTTAACACTCTGTTATAACTGGAATTCCCAATTGCATTTGTAGAATATATACATATATGCTCATGTACAGTAACAAAACTTGTAAAGAGTTGCAGCCCCAAAAGTAGAGCCTTGTATCAAGTTTATTTACATTCAAACGAGGCTCTCAAATTTCAACTAGCTAGTAGGTGAAACGACAACACAAAAACGACGTCGACACTTAGCTCCAGACTGCAGTGGACACTACTACCCCCTTTAGATAACCTGCAACAACCAAAAAACCTGTAGGGGTGTGAGCAAATCAACAATGCTCAGTGGCTAAAGCACTCTGAAAATAGAACATAATCAATGGTATAAATGTTCACAAGAAATCTAATGCAGTGTGCAAATAGATAGATGCAGTAACGAAAACCCTCAATTTAACACCAGTACTTAGGCGGAAATCACCTCGCTTAGTGCTGTTTCTAATCAACCCTTGCTTAAGCGAATGTATACTTCGCTTATAGCATCTCATAACGTAGCTTCAAGCTACTGTAAAATCAACCATAATCCCTACTTAGTATATACTATGTTTGAGATGGTAAATTCTCTCATGAAACACCAGTTTTAGGATCATACAATCCGGAAAGATTTATCTCGCCTTCACCTGATACTTATATATGAAGAATACTACAAGTGAAACCCAACAAAATATGTTGACTCTAAAACAGCTATCAAACGGTAATACATATCCAATGATACCTGGGTATTAGATCACCCACCTTAATTGTCCTGGAGCGGTACCTTCTTCCTTTTCCCTAAGCTTCTCTAGTTGGCTCAGAACCTGTGTCGGATCTCTTCCCTGGGCAATTCGACATAGAATTATATCACAACTGTAAGATACGTGGATAAGAAGTTTATAGTATAAGAATGGATTAAGAAGTATAAAAAAAAACATCACAACTGTAGCAAATTTACTAATACTTTTAACAATTATTCACGCAAAGTATGCCAAACCAAAATTATGACATCTCCTACAACAGGTCATGGACTCCATTTACAAGATAAGCAACACCAATTGTACTGTAGTACTTTGTGAATAATACCAATCCAGCTCATCATTTTGATTCCTTCAAAAATTAGGTGCATAGTAAACAATCAACCATTAGGACACTTGACCAGTAGGAACTTACTACAAGTACTCCACAATTCTGGACAATATATATTTTTCACCTGAAGGAAAAACTATGATAATATTGCATAAAAGCAATAAGTACTCAGTACAAGTCAGTAGGTTGGCGAATCAACTAGCAACCAGTTAAGCATAGGTTGGCTAATCAACTTGTACCTTTTTCTTATTCTTCTTCCTTCCCTTTTCTCTTTAATGCTAATTTAGATGTTATTAAGCTGGCCTAAGCAACAACATCTGATAATTTCACATACTTCTAAGAGTAAGTTATTTATACAGGAATCAACCATCTTCTCAGTCAGATTTGTAGAAGCCTATTGAAGCTGAAAATAATATCAAAAACAAATTCGACGAATAAGTGAAAGTAACAGGGGGAACCCAACCTTAAACCCTGCTGGACTTAGTACTCAGACCACGATTTCAAGATTCTTTCGCCCATTCTTAAATCGCTGAATGCACTGTGAAGATCCTCCTAATTATCAAAGCACAACCCGAGAATGAAGGGTTTTAACGACCTCCTGTTTCTTTTCTTCCATTTCATTTTTTTTTCAAGTTTGGGGATAACTTCTGGAGTTTAGGCGGCCAAGGAAAGTGAAAAGTCATGGTTATCTAAACTAATTATATAGTGTACCGGTTGTACTACAAATTTTCAACTTTTAGCCCCATAAAAAGAAAATTACACTCAAAGCCCTAAAAAAAATCATTATACTTCTACACCCCAACTTTAATTATTCAGGGCTTCACATTCAACATGTTCAAAATTTTCTTCTTCATTAGGTGGTGCGACTTCTTGGCCATAAGTAACACTAAAGCACGTGTCTTGCACAGGGTGTTGATCGCAAGTGTAGAGCGTAGACTTCTTGACTTTTGGACTAACATCTCCAAGAGAGCAATCACTGTAGCTATAACTATAATCGTAGTTATAGCCGTGAGGAAGAAGACTGTCATCCCTTGACCTTGAAATAGACTTGTGAGAGTGAGGTTGACCGACTTGAGAAGATGAATATCGTCGACGGAAAAGAGTATGCCCTTCTCGTATTTTGTAGGGAGTAGGGATGTACCTGTCTTTTAGAATTTGCTTCATCTCATTGGTATTTGTCACGGTTCGTTGCGTCAAACGTGAGGGAAAGCTTCTACTTCTTTTCGATATGACGGCAACGGGTCTTGTTGGAGAGCAGGTGGGGTGGAGTCAGGAGCTGCGACAGATTCTTCTCGTCAGTGGTGGCGGCTTTGAAAGCGTGGAGAGCAAATCAATGGCTGGATCTTCTCGCCATGAGAGGGTCTTGAACTGCAATGGCGGCTAGGAAGCAGAAGTGGGAGTAAGGCAATGGCAGTACTTCAAGGCAGCGCAGTAGTGGCGGCGTGGAGTGTTGTAGCAGCGGCGGCGAGCGATCGAGTTTAGGCTCTGATACCAAATGATGCAGAACGCACCGATAACACAAATGACTAGAAACCGAATCACCAATGACTCGTTACTAAGAGCAATCACAACTCTCAATCTCAGATCAAGCTGCTTTACATTATGGGGTACCCTCTCTATTTATAGATGAGGAGCCTTAATTGCAGCAAACTAAAAATAGATATGAAATTACTCAAAATTACCATCTGGCCATAAATAAAATGGAAAATTCCTACAATATCAAATCAAGACTGAAATTGAGGGTTGGCTTTCTTATTCCAAAATCATGGCTGAAATTGGAATTTGACCTTCCTTATTCCCTCATTGTTTATTCTAGAATTGGAATTTTACCTTCCTTATTCCCTTATTGTTTAATCCTTATCTGTCTCTCATCACTTAGCAGTATAAATAGCCCAACCGTGAGAAATGTTTTGTTTTTTAATATCTAAGCTAATTACTTCAATAAAGTAAACTAATAAGAGATCAAAATTAAAGTGGATGAATCATCAAAAAACAAAAAAAATTAAAGTGGATGAAGCACTACGACTCTTTCTCTGGAACACTAGTGACTATTCCGGGATAAAACTAAGCATGTCAAACGCATATACTTATATTAGCTCAAGCGAGTTCAACATAGAGCCTTAGTTTCCTCGATGACTACCCGATGTCTACACTTATTTTATCCCTATATTTGTCCGTTGACAAAATGAATTCACTTAATTATTACAGTCACTCCCACTCAATAGCTCACACTCAACTAATACTAAATTTCTTCAGTTCAAGTTATAAGTGTGTGATTCTAGCCTTAACTAGGTATTCGAGCACAATTGATTCAATGATCTCACAACCATTCACTTGCTATCAAAACATATTTCGATAGCTAGAAATTGAATAAATAACTACGCATAATCATTAACCAATCAATTACAGTAACAATTAAACAATCTCATGAATAAACTCTACATAGTTAACTTTTCAGAATTAGACTCGAGGTACACAAATCATGTCGTGGTAAAGATGTTTAGCTGCGGATGTTCAACTGAAAAGTCGATGCAATACAATATGTTCATTATGTACTAGATAGAAAGAAAGAGTTTAAGATAATCATCCGTGTGAAGAGGGTGGTTTCTCTAGCACAATCTTGCGTTTGTTGTAACACCCCGTAATTTTGACACAGGGGAATACGAAAAGTGCGACTTCGTACTTGAGAATTTTCTTGAAATGAAAGGAGATTCGGTAACAGAAAAAAAATTAAAACTTTCAAACTCAATTGTATTGAAATGATAAGTACAACTATTATTACAATACTTAGCAACATTGAGCGCAACCATGTATAAGGGTTCTATTGCCCGAATGCCAACATCTAACTATCACATTTTCAATAATATTTCTTGAGCATAAGTGTGCGTATTTTCCAACTAAAACTGCATTAATCCGCGGCTTTGAAATAGCAAAGATAGACACCGTACTTAAAAAATAACTTCATTAAAAATTGAGTGAGACTACAACCTAACATATGAATATAGTTGCTAGGAAAGGTTAACAGTGTCGAGTTTAAAGACTTTTAATCTTTCAAAATTACGAAGTAGATTAACGCTTTCTATTTTCAGTAGTCTTCCCAAACATAGACATTTCCACATACAACTCTTCCCATAAAACTACATTTTCATTCACGAACACTTACATTTATTCACATTTTCAAGAGTAAATATTTTCATAATCAAAGAAGAAAAGTCATATTATTAGATTTGTTGTAAATGGGTAGACCACGGTAAATATTTCCTATCCTAGGACAACATATGGCGAAGGTGTATTGGGGTTCCACGCTGCCCACCCTTACCAGGCATTTTGGATCAAATCTCCTGTCCCGCCAATAATTTAACTCAGTCAACTAGGCCTTAAGTGCCGACACTCCCGATAGCTCATCCAAGCATATAAAGTTAATACCAGAGGATTTACCCAGCAAGGCGTAGAGAAAAATAGTACTACAACTTTGGCAACTAAGTAATAATAAGGGACTCCATTAAGGTGATCCAAACATATGCGCATGTTTCTCTCCGGTATTTCACCTCTCATTCGTTCTTCTTCCTCCCTCTCGTCCCCAGATCTGACTCCCTCCCCAACTATCAATCAGTTCTGAATCTCCCCCTCTCTCGATGTCTCTCCCTATTTGTCGATCTGCACCCTTCTCTATCCCTCTTTCTCATTGTCTTCATCTCATCCGTCTATTTCTCTGTCCCATTTCTCTGTTTTTCCGTCCTCTCTCCCTCTCTGTCTCCACCACTTCTCTTTCTCCCTTTCTGTCTGTCTATCGATCTAAATAATGATAGGATGAGTTGAACAATATTTGAAGTGTTGAAACCATTTGGATGTGTTGAAAATTGGAGCAACGCAGAATTCCATTTGTGATGGGTTGAACAATCCGTTTTTTGTATTTTTTGCAAACAAACTGATTTTTGTTAGTTTGCATAAAAAAACTGATTTTTGTTTGTTTGTTTGTTGCAATAATGAAAATATAAAAAGAAACTGAAATTTAAGATAAATAAAAACGAAATAAGCAATTTTAATAAAAAAACGCGTAATGAAATAAGTAATTTAATTAAAAAAAATGGTAAAACTGAATATAGGGCGGTTTTCATAGAACAACCGTGAATTTTAACGGCGCTTTGACTTTTCCGCCGTTAAGACTAACGACGCTTTCCACAGCCGTCGTTAACCTTTAGGGCGGTTTAAACTGCCGTATACCTATTTACGACACTTAGTTTTAGAGCACTTGAAAAACCACCGTAACAACCGCCGTAACAACCGCCGTTAATGCTGTAAACAGCGGTTTTGAGGCTTTTAAGGGCGGTTATTAAGCGCCGTTTCCAGGTATTTCTCTAGTATTGTGCACAAGAAGCATGTCATACCGAAATGGTTCCCGTTCTTGCGTCATTCCACTTTCCATGATTAGGGCCTTTTAGATTAAGCATGAAATTGAAAGTCGATTGACAAGTAAACAGTAAAGAGAAAATTTGATTTGCAAACACAAACTTGTAACCAGAGAATTTGTAGAGCATTGAATCTGTTACACATCGACTCAAAAGGAATGATAGGCACACAAGGGTAGTTATGTTATCGTAGGAAATAACAAGGACCATTTTTGCAATAATTAGCCCTGAAAAAGCAACGGAACAATTCCCAATCTTCACCTAGAAGAAAACAAGTGGACGCTTAGCAAAACAGTCAATGACTACAGATCACACTCTGCTTTTTTCAACTCCCCTAGTCAAACCCTCTCTCTCTTCCTCTCTCGTGCCTGTCTTTGTGGGTTTTTTCTTCAACAATCGATTCCCATTCCACACTTTCCCCCAATTTCCCATCATGCCCTCCCGCCCCATCTCGCCGCCGCCACACCCACCACCACCGCCGCCGTCCCACCACCTCAACCCCACCACCATCACCACCGCCTCCATCGCCGCCTTCTCCTTCCTCATCCTCCTCACCGTCTGCTTCCGCAAACTCACCCGCAAACGCACCGTCCCCACCGACTCAAAACCCCCCCACCGCTTCCCCTACTCCGTCCTCCGCCGCGCCACCCACAAATTCTCCCCCTCCCGCCGCCTCGGCCAGGGCGGATTCGGCTCCGTCTATAGCGGAACCCTCGCACTGGCTAGCATCGTAAACCATGAAATCGCCGTCAAGGTCATGGACGCTGGGTCCCTCCAAGGCGAGCGTGAGTTCCAGAACGAACTCTTCTTCGCCGGTAAGATCGAATCCTCTTTCGTAGCTTCTGTGATTGGATTCTCCTCCGATCGGAAACGACGTCGTATGTTACTTGTTTACGAACTCATGTCTAATGGTAGCTTACAAGATTGCTTGCTCCATAAAAAGTGTCCCGAGTTGAAAGAGTGGAAGAACCGGTTTGGGATAGTTTCAGATATAGCGAAAGGGCTGGAGTATCTCCACCATTACTGTGACCCGCCGGTGATCCACGGCGATATTAAGCCGAGTAATATACTTTTAGACCAGAATTTTAGGGCTAGGATTGGGGATTTCGGTCTCGCGAGGTTGAAATCGGAGGATCACTGCGAAATTAATATGATCGGTGGGCAATTCGATGGGAGGAAGCAGAGAGAAGCTTATGTTGAGGATAATGGATCCACTGTTGAGACTGAGAGTGTTACCACAATCGGATTCGACGACTTTAATGTCGGTACCAATCAGTCGCCGGAGAGTTGTGTTATGGTCTCCGTTGCAGAGACCTCGCCGTTGCCGTCACCGGAGATGGTAACTGATGTAGAGCTTGTTGTATCACCTAGGATTGCTTTAGGGACGGATTCAGTGTCGGAGCGTGTGGAGAAGGCGAGTGATTTCGATAAGAGCAGTTTAGGAAGTGGGGTGGAGCTGGTTAAAGGGAATAGCAATGGCGGTGCCAAGAAAAGCTTCAAGCGGTTGAAGAGTCTTTCAGGGAAGGATTGGTGGTGGAAACAAGATAACAACAATGGAGGTGAATCCGGCGTTGTCAAGGACTATGTGATGGAATGGATTGGGAATGAGATAAAAAAGGAAAGGCCCAAGAGCGAATGGGTTGGAGCTTCTTCAAGTACTTCAACGGGCGCCACTAAACCGGATAGAAAGAAGAGTAGGAAACGCTTAGATTGGTGGATGACTTTAGACGAGGAAAAGAACAAGAACGCGAAGAAAGACAAGAGGAGACCGGCAAGGGAGTGGTGGAAGGAGGAGTATTGCGAAGAACTTGCAAAGAAGAAAAAGAAGAAGAAGAAAGGGAATGAGGACTCAGAACACAGCGAAAATTGGTGGCCAATGGACGAGGATTTGTACCATGAGAAAAGAAAGAAAAGGAGTAGAAGCAGGAGCGGAAAAAACAGCGTGGATTGGTGGTTGGATGGACTTAGTGGTGAGCTATGGAGAGCTCGCCGCAACAGCCATGACTCTGTTAGCGGCGAGATACCTAAAAGCGGCGGCATTAGCAGCACGCCGAGTATGAGAGGAACTGTTTGTTATGTTGCTCCGGAGTATGGTGGTGGTGGAGAACTCTCAGAGAAGTGTGATGTTTACAGCTTTGGAGTTTTATTGCTTGTTGTGATTTCTGGGCGGAGGCCACTCCAGGTCACTGGCTCTCCTATGTCGGAGTTCCAACGTGCGAATCTTCTATCGTGGGCCCGCCACCTCGCTCGTGCAGGAAAGCTTCTTGAATTGGTTGACCAATCTGTTCAGTCTGTCAATCAAGAGCAAGCCCTGTTATGCATTACTCTTGCGCTTCTATGCCTGCAGAAGTCACCTGCTAAGAGACCTTCAATGAAAGAAATCGTTGGAATGCTTTCCGGGGAATTAGAAGCGCCGCGTTTGCCCATTGAGTTTTCTCCTTCTCCTCCCTCTCGCGTTCCGTTTAAGTCGCACAGGAAGGCTCGGTGAGTGTATGTTGTCCAATTTGTATTTGTGATTGCTGGTTAGTGCTGTTGTAGAATTTCTAGCTCCTAATTGATAAATTGGTGTAGAAAACAGATATATACTGTATTTATTACATTGAATCTATTCGACTTATTTTCCCTTTTCTGTACATGTCAATAATTCTCTAGTGGTATGCTTGGTTCCCTGGTATTGGAAGTATTAGCTTGGATTGGACTAAATATAGTCCAGCTATTAGTTTATACAGTGTTTGATTATTCTAGATTGTTTTAATACGGGTTTAAATAGTGACAAAGATGGTGTTTAATACCCCAGTTAGTCCCCTATGGCATGAGGGGATTATCTGGATTGGACTATATCTGCATTAATACTGATTTAATGCTGCACAAAACCAAACATAGTATTAACTTTGTATAATTCAGGTAATCCAATCCAATCATATCCGGCAAATCTAATTCGGTCCAGGCCTATCCGGCTAGTCCGGAAAGCCAAACATGCCATACATGGTTGTATTTGCTATACACAAATAGAAGTATGGCTTCCTCATTGCTTTCATAGTTGGATGCCCAGCAGAACATGCTGCACTTCAGTTTTGGTGGCAAGGAAAAAATAACATGTCTTGGAAAGTATTTTATTAGACGAGCTTCAACTTTTTTGCATTTGATGAGAGCCGGGTGTTGTTGGTTTGCAGTCGAATTCACAGTTTTGGAGGATCAAGTACTTTTGAATGGATATCCGAGTAAATTTTACTACTGTTAAAGAATTAACAAAATCTGAGTTAATTTTACCTGTGTACATTCAGAATGTATAAATTCATTGTTAGCACTTTGAATTCACTAGTTTAGCAATGTGACTTGCCATTTTCTATCAATTCAAAATGTTGTATGAGTGTGGTAAAAGGTTGCAGTCATGTATATGTTATTCGTGCTTCCAGCAGACACTTTCAACCAGGTGAAGGTTTGAAATTGACGTGTTCTTGTAGAGAGTTTCTTTTCCATCTGCTCAGAGGTGGTAATTTGAGGACTGATTTTGAAGCTTTAGATGCAGTCTTTCTTCAGGCAGTCGGTAAATACTGCATACTTTGACTTGTAGTGTGTGAAAGATGGAGCCCTGAGCATTAGTTTGTATCTTCTCATACAGCAGAGAAAGCGAAGTGCGCTGATGGTTAAGTTTCAAGTCTCCAGGTTTGCAGAACATGTCAATGGTAGATAATATTGCTTTCTGTTTTCATAGTGTTTGTAACATGACTTTCACCAGACCTGTTTTTTTAATATCCTTTTAACCAATGAAAGGAAACTTTATATCATTAGACCTGTTTAAATCTGTCTGATTATCCATATAATGGAAACCTATGAGTGATGAGACCAATAGTGAACAATGCTTGGATACTTTTATGTTTAGATGGATCAACTTACTGACCATGTGTACTCGGTTGTAGATTGTTTTAACTGCAAAATTACCTAGAATTAGAATTCACAGGTTGTCTGAGTTTTACCCGTTTTATTCAATTGTGGTCACATGCAACAACTATATTTGGTAAGTGTTGTGGAAGGAGTAATAAATTTAAGGATAAGGAAAGAACAATAGAAACCTACACAATTCAGTACTATTTTGATTAATTCATTGTTGATTTCCCTTGTTATGTTTCCTTCTCCACTGTATGCTTAGCATAGACTGCTTCACTTCGTAGACATTTTGTCATTTGAGTTTTTGGTGAATGAATAGAATTGAATCTGTGTTCTTGTTTGTTCCTTATGGGTTCTAGAACAAGCCACTTCACTCCAATAGCTTCAAAGTATCGTCTTTTTTTTTTTTTTTTTTTTTTTTTTTTTTTTTTTTTTTTTTGAGTAAACAAAGTATCGTCTTTAGTTGCTCTGCAGCGGAGTTGAGTCCGCAGTGTATTACTTTGAATGAGGTGGGGAAAAGAAGGTAATAGAGATACAATAGTATGAAAACTCCGTGTTTTGTGATTCTGATCTTATATCAGGTGAAGGGAAAATGCATTCCTATAGTTGAAGGGGAGGATATTACCCCACCCGTGCAGTAGTCAAGCAACACGTGACTGAATTGGTTGGAGGAAAAAGGTATTCTGGTACTTGAGGTTAGGAAGCTTCATACATACGATAAAGCTAAATAAAGCTAATCTGGTGCTTTAACCTGGGAAAAAGGTAATCTGGTGCTTTAACCTTAGTAATTCTTTGTTACTTTCTTCTAATAGTTACAGTAGAGTAATAAAGCTAAATATATTTTTTCTTTTTTCTTGCTCCGGGATACTGATGAGTTCTCTAAGGTCAGATGTGTAATGAAAGACGAATCCTCAGGCTGTCAAGTAACTGACTGCATTTCCCTGTGCATCAATTCACCTTTAGTTTCATGTATGTGATAATGAGAATTTAGTAGTTATGACTTATGAGTAGTACTATTTACTCGGACTTCACATGAATCTACTATGTAGTTGCATTTTCTTCTGGTAGTTTTGGCCTTAGATGCAAGATGATTGGTTAGTAAAATGAGCTGTTCAATGTGTCGTCTCTCAAGAGGAACAAGGAGAGCATGGTTTAACCTCAGAGGAGATTTGGCACGGTTCAGTTCCTACTACCTCTGTTTCTTCTCTATCAGCTTAGTTTGACTTTTAAATGTCACTTTGACCGGGCGATTTGCATAGCAAAAACTGTGCAATTTTTTGGTTGGTATTATATTCATGGTGTTGTAGAATAGACTTTAGTCTGCACATCTGGAAAAGATACAAAAATCTTGCATCGGTTTGCCTATCCAAGTCACTGGGTCAAGTGACCCGGTAAATAGTGCACTAGGCAGAGACAAAACAGAGGTAGTATTTAGTAGTATATCATTACATGAAGAAATGCTAGTTTGCTCTCTCTATCTTTGCCCATGGCGTCTCCGTGTCTCAGAGTAGTCTGCTACTTGCTTACTGTAAAATCAAAGGTAACAAGAGCTGTTGATCATCCATCTTTAATGTTAGAGTAGATGCCTGGTGTGCGAAAAGGCTTGAGAGCTCTTTTAACTTGTGCTAGTTTGTGGTGAATTGGTTCTTGCCATCATTGGAAGAGGCGTTATTTGTTGTTTTAGGATTGAATAGGTTAGACGAGGGGAAAAGGGTTCTTGAACCTGAATGTTAAGAGACATAGAGGTTAACTTAGTATATTGGGTGTACCGACGAAGATGTTTTCTGCATAGCTGGATTAGCTGAAATTTCTTAAACAGCCTTATTATAGTGTGTGAGAGTTACTTGTAAACTGGTTTACTGTTGGGTAAGTAAATATTTGTCAGATGTTTCTTGCCAGATTTACCGTTGAAGCAATTCTTAGGTAGCAGTAGAGTTGACAAACTGCCTGGCCCGGAGTGTTGAAGGGAGGCCCACTGGGCTGTGGTGAGTGGTCTGGTCCCAGGCCGGTCGGATGTACTGTGTGCCTTGCGGGGTCCTGTGCACCCACCAAAATTTTCATTTTTATTAATGTCTTCCAATTTTTTGTAATCCTTTCTTTAATGTATGTTCCCACAAATATTTCTAAATAAACTCTCAATGAGTGAAATTAATTAATTCATATGTGCCCTTAATTTTAAGAGTCGTCTCATAATAATTGTGACACCAGCATTGCACATAAACCTAATATAGCATTTTTCCATTCATTCCACGAAATAGAGAGTAGTCAGTCGAACTGACGAGCGACAACAAAGATATTCAACCACTGTATATAATGAAGTATATGTTAGTATTAAGTTATTAACTCTGCTAACTTGTACAGAGACCCAGAGCTCGGTTGGTGTTGAGCAATGGCTGCCGTAATAGAAACGACGGAATAAGTGTGATTCTTTTGTTTAGAGCTGCTCTTCGGGTCGGTTAGACGACCGGTTCTGGTTATAACAGAACCGAAATATGGGAACCGCGAACCGAGCCGATTAGATGGAACCAAAACCGAGCACCGAACCGAATATTACGGGTACCGGTTCGGTCATAGGTATTAGTAAACACACTAGGAACCGGAACCGATCCGAGCTCACCAAGAACGGGAACCGGGACCGGTCGGTTTGACCGAAAAATTCATACTACAAAGCAAAAAAAAAAAAAAAAAAAAAAAAAAACTAACAAAACTGGTTAAAGACAAGTAATTACCAGCACTGAACCGATGTACCGGTTCCACGGTTCGGTGCGGTCCGGTTAGATCTATTGCTAATTCGCCGGTTTCGATTAACAGGAACTGAATACTCGAAGAACCCGGTTAACCGAACTGAAACCGTTCAGTTTGTTGTTTAACGATTATGGTAAAATGTAAATAGAAATTCCAACTCTAATTTTGTTGCCACGACTTTAGTAAATTTTGAAGTTTTCTAATTCTTTTGTTATAAAGTCGGTTAAAGCAGTGCAAGCTATCAACTTGATTCCGAAGTACATGGCATTGAAGAAGGTTAGGGGATCTTGGAATCAGGGGCGGATCCATAAATTTATTGCATTGGGGGGTTAAAATTGAATAAATTAAACACAATATGCGAAAAACTTAAATTTTGTAAAGTTGAGCGGGAGCTGGAGTGCAATTTTTGTAGGACTAAATTGAAAAATCGAGAAAAAATTCTCGATTTCAACATGTTGAGTTGGGGTTATAGCCCCAACATAAAGCCATGTAGATTCGCCCTTGCTTGGAACGGCAGACTCCCCAACTTATAGTCCAGGTGCGCTGGTTTGTGTACCAGCCCACACAACTGGGCCCGGTCGGGTTGGCGGCCATCCGCCCACTTGACAGCTTCATCCAGTCAAGAAATCTTTCTTGGTGGACCTTAAGAAAACTTGAATCGTGTTCTTCAATCATTCATCGACCGGGGCAGCATAAAATCAACTGAAATCGGTGCTAATCCTCCCGCTTCCAACTCATAAGTTAAGCCTAACCACGCTGCGCAGGCTTAGGATGTTGAGGGAAGCTGCTAGTCTCGAAGTGGAGTCAAATTTTAGATCATTGTCTTGTAGCACTTCAAGCGATAATGTCAGTTTTGCCCTTGTTTTAACCGAATCTCGATAATCTCTGTCTGCTTTCTCTATCTGTGCCTGTTTTGCAAGTTTGTTTACTGCCAAATTATGTAGGAGCCTTGTGCTAAGAGCTGGGCGTGGGCTGGGTTTTTTTCGGGTCCGAGATCTTTTGACTAGGCCCAAAGATGTTAATATTTAGCTACTTGTAGGCTAGGGCTGAGCGTGGGCTGGCTATTTATAGCGTTTGAGATCTTTTGAATAAACCCGCCCCCTAAACTACATCAAAGACCGGCCCCTAGACCTAAGCTCGAGCATTCGCAAGCTAAAATAGAAAAAAATCAGTGCCAGGAAAAGAGATTAGTGACTGGCTTGAGGTTTGAAAACTTGCGTCGTTTAGGAGTATAATTCTATTAAATCGCACTTTTTTTTTTTTTTTTTTTTTTTTTTTTTTTTTTATTCTAATGAAAAAGACAATGAAATATAATCTAACAGACTTCAGTGGACGGGAACGTACATGTGAACAACATGTATGCTAGTACTTCTTAAGAAATGAACATTTATGCTTTATGGACTCCTACCAATTAAACCACAAAAATGAAGTGTGAAGTTTATGTTTATTTGTTACCTGTCACTTTATCATTAGGCCTGGCCATGCCCAGGCAAGTTTCATTAAGCCCAAGGCCAGCCCTAATAATTGGGGTTATTTTTTTTTATGGATAATATAGGACCAAACCCTCAAATATTGTTGCTGACTGCAGAATGCTTTCTGATCATTTTGATGTATGTTCTTTTTGTTTTGTTAGAAGAGATAGCAATGTTTTAGCTCATAATTGTGCTAGAGCTGCTGTTGGCTTATCTCTTTCCCTATGAGGTTTCTCCTCTTGTACCTGTTGGCCGTTTTGGCTACTTTGAGTAATGAATTTTCCCTTTGGCAAAAAAAAAAAAAAAAAAAAAAAAGAACTGTTATCATGTCTCAATGGATTCAGCTGAAACAGAAACAAAATCTCGGATTGTCATAATATGGGTGTACATAAAAAATGTAATATGTTAGTAGTATACATACTATGAAATATACCACAACCGTTTCAGAAATACACTATAGCTTATAGGGTTTATATAATTTATATGATGACCTACAAACTTCACAAGAACTTACGAAAAATATGGTATATTCCACAAATTATGTACAATTAATATATAACAGACATTTTCTAGACAACGCCAACAAGCAATATCATCTAAATCGGAATGTACTGTCATCTGATAAGTAGAGAAAAGTATTACTATCGCTTTTCCCTTTCATTTATTTATTGCACTGAACTCTTTTAATCTTCCTTTAGACGTTACGTATTATTTAAATAATCTTTAGGCTAAGATTTCCCAAACTAGTCAACATAACTAAAATTTCGGTTAACAATTTTTTTTTGGCTCTTAAAATATTGCCAGTGGTTATATACAAATGGATAATGCACTCATGCATGACATCAACTGCCATTCCAGCAAGAATAAGCTGGAAAACAAATTACTTAACTATCCACGAACTCCTATAACAAAAGTATAAAACTATTGTAGCGATGCTTTATTGCTAGCTCTAGCATACTCTTCTTCCACGGAGGATAAGGATTTCACAGAATTTAATCCATCTGCAAGTAATCAAATATTTAAGCAGTTAGCGCCTATGCATCAAATCTTTCATTGTGAATTCCTCGGTGAAAAAACCCAGTCATTTCTGGTCACCTAGGTGTTTTTATTCTCTTGCACTTGCTTTTGTGAGCACCAGCCAATAGCAGTGTGTATATTCGAAAACCAAGATAATAACAATGAAGTAAACAGCAGATATATATCCTAAGTTTTCTTGCAACCTACTACATGTGGTATAAACAATTCCCAAAGGGATTTCATTTGGAAAGGCCACAGATATGAAGCAATATATAAATACATTCAGAGATAATATATCATGATTGTTCTTTTAAGAAAGATCTCAATTCAGTACATTTACAACTCAGCAAGTGTACTAAACATATGCATGTTAAGAACTAATTGCTAGTATAATTGAAGGACACCCCAGAAGGTCCTATCTTCTGGGGATCTTGCCCTTGATTCGGTTGGTGCAAGGCATTCTGGAGACAGTATGACCAAGTCCAGGTCTAAATGTTCTTTTCTTTATTCTTCTCTAATCCCCAACTTGGTGATGCTTGTACCTCAACTGTTTTAGCATGTAGTAATTGATAAGGCATTAGTTATTAAGATTGAGTAATCCTCTATATCTCGAGATATTAGTCATAATGATTGTACATAAACACATTATCCGATGAGTTGTTGGGCTTGTTGGGAGACCTTAGATATCCATGATTGTTTTCGTATAGATCTTTCAGTATGTAATTATGATGAAGATAGAGAAAAATGAGCAAATTTAAAGTGCAAAAATATGGGAGTTTGTGCCCTTCCATAATTTACCATAGATGCTTTTGTAATAGCACTTCTAATATTTGGGCATTAGTAGTATTTATAGAACTTGTTTTCCACATCAAGTCATGTTGTCATTATATTAACGGAGAGTAACAGAAGAAGGACTCAAATGGAATAAAGCTAACGGAAGTGGACGGCAGAGGGGCCTTTATGACGATTACAGAGGTGTGCCCTTCCATAATTTACCATAGATGCTTTTGTAATAGCACTTCTAATATTTGGGCATTAATAGTATTTATAGAACTTGTGATCTGATTAGATTTGATCCAACGGCTCACAATGAGACCGTTGGATACCTTGTATATATTCACTGTTTCTCTTC
Source organism: Linanthus parryae (assembly GCA_023055425.1). Taxonomy (NCBI): domain Eukaryota; kingdom Viridiplantae; phylum Streptophyta; class Magnoliopsida; order Ericales; family Polemoniaceae; genus Linanthus; species Linanthus parryae. The sequence goes on along the minus strand of JALGPY010000036.1, from coordinate 2,947,708 downwards.
AATGAAATTAAGGTGACTAAACCCTAATTGTCCCTTCGTTCTCCCGTTCCTCTTCTCTCTGCATCTATGGTGAACAAACCCTAAAATCTCTCCAAGTTTTTCATGGTATCAGAGCCACACGTAGGCCACCATGACTCAATCATCTCCAAATCCCCTCTACCTCCTCTCAAATATCCACAATCTTATGCCCTTCAAGCTTGACAACTCCAACTATGTCCTCTGGCGACATCATCTCTCTTCCATCTTTCGAACCCAGAATCTCTATGGGTTTATTGATGGTTCTATTCCTCCACCGCCGTCTACTGTCCCAGATCCGGCGAATCCAGACAGACTCCTTCCTAATCCGGCGTATCGCGAATGGTATTCTCAAGATCAAGCTCTGCAAACTCTCATCAACACTACCCTTACTCCTGAGGCTCTAACACATGTGATTGGTAAGATCTCTTCCTACGACGCCTGGCTTGCTCTTGAAGGGAGGTATGCATCTCTCTCTCGCTCTCATATCTTGCAATTGAAATCTGAGTTGCAAACCTTGAAGAAACGTTCTGATTCTGTGGATCTATACATGCAAAAGCTAAAAGCTATTCGTGATAAACTTGCCTTCTCTATGGTCAGTATTGATGAAGAAGATATGCTTTTATATGTTCTAAATGGTCTCCCCCCCGAGTATAATTCTTTTCGAACAACTATTCGCAACAATCGTTCTGGCCCTATTAGTTTCGAAGAACTACATGTTTTGCTTAAATATGAAGAACAGATGCATGAGTCTCAAGCTTCTGACCTTTCTGCACCTACGGCCTTTCTTTCTTCTAATGGGTTTTCTGGTCATCGGGGTCGAGGCCGTGGCCGTGGTGTGCTTGGACCTGGTCCAGCCACCGGTCGTGGTGGCTACGGCCGTTCTGGCGGCGGCTATGGTCGTAACGGTTCATTTTCTGGTCAAAACCCTAGTGGTCGATTTGACTCCTCAAACCCTAGAGGTCGAGGTAATTATAGGGGGAACCATAACCGTGGTCAGTCTAGTGGTGGTCACCTCTCTAAGTCTGGATCTACACCTGTTAATTGTCAAATTTGTGGCCGAGACTACCACACTACTGTTGATTGCTGGCATCGAATGGATTACTCTTACCAAGGGAAACCACCACCTGAACAATTAACAGCTTATAATGCTGCAACTTCTGGCTCATCTACTCCTGATTACTGGCTATCTGATTCAGGAGCAACCAATCATATGACTGCAGATTTAAGAAATTTGTCTCTGGCTGATACTTATTCAGGTTCTGATTCTGTGACCATGGGTAATGGTCAAACCTCTTCTATTACACACACTGGTACAGCCACACTTAACACTAAATCTCATTCTTTCACTTTACCAAATACACTTCATGTTCCAAATCTTGCTACAAACCTGTTATCTGTCTATCAATTATGTCATCAACACAATTGTTGTTTTACTTTTAATGCCAACTATTTCTCTATTCAGGACCTGGAAACTGGCAAAATTCTCTATCAAGGCTTGAGTGAACATGGACTTTATCCCATATATGCTTCTCCTTTTTCTGGTTCTTCACCTAAACCCAAGGCTTGTTTGGGTAGTACAATTAATGTGCCTCTGTTACATGATAGACTGGGACATCCAGCAAACAGTGTTTTGTCTAAAATATTTGGTTCTTCTTATAAGTTATCCTCTGATTCTAAAGTTTGTGAATCTTGTCTAAAAGGCAAAATTACCAGGTTACCATATCCTACCTCTAACACTGTCACACACACACCTCTACATTTACTTCACTCTGATGTTTGGGGTCCATCTTCTGTTAAATCTATTCATGGCTATAGGTTTTATGTTCTCTTTATTGATGATCACACTAGATATACATGGCTCTTTCCTTTATTTCACAAATCTGAAGTTATTTATGTTTTTCCTAAGTTTAAGTTGCATGTTGAAAATTTACTTGGACACAAAATTAAGATTTTAAGATCAGATGGAGGAGGTGAATATATGTCTTTTGTGTTTCAACATTTCTTACAAGATCATGGAATCACACATCAGAAATCTTGCCCTCACACACCTCAACAAAATGGTGTTTCAGAAAGAAAGCATAGACATATTTTAGAAACTGCAATTACTCTTCTTCAACATGCTGGTTTACCTCACTGTTTTTGGTATCATGCAATTGCTACTTCTGTTTATCTCATAAATAGAATGCCTAGTGCAAACACTCATGACAAATCTCCTTTTGAACTTTTGTTCAAAACTAAACCAAATTATGATAATCTCAAAGTCTTTGGTTGTGCTCGTTTTCCTAATTTGAGACCTTATACTAAATCAAAGTTAGATGCTAGAACTTTAAAGTGCATTTTTCTTGGCTATGCAGATAATTACAAAGGATATATCTGTTATCATAAATCATCACAAAAATTTTATATTAGCAGGGATGTTATATTTATTGAAAATTTATTTCCTTATTCTGACACTCTGACTGATATTAATGCTGCTTCTCCTGTTTCTTCTTAAGACACCATTAATGTCTCTCCAGACATTATTAATGCTCCTGCTCCTGGGTTCATTCCCCCTGCACCTGTCCCTGGACATGATGAATTACCACTCCATGGTACTCAAGTGTCTGATGCAGCTGTTCCTAGTCCAAGTCTGGTGCAGTCTTGTGGTGATGATGACACACACCAAGAACAGATAACTACACAAGACCAGATACTACCTTCTTCACCATTAATAGACATGGCACTAGCCCAGACTTTGGTTCAACCATCTCACTCTGAGCATCCCATGAGAACAAGAAGTAAATCTGGAATCTCTAAAAAGAAGATTCTAGACCTTGCCACCATTAATGGTAACCCTGGTATTTCTGATCCCTCCTTCTCTGCCAAAGAGAAGTCATTTCCTGGCTTTGGCTTTCATTTTGCACATTTATCTGCACATCATATTTCTGCACCTGATCCTACAAGTTTCACTGAGGCTAAGAAACACTCACAGTGGCAGCAAGCCATGACTGATGAGTATCTTAGCCTCAAACAACAAAATACTTGGAGCCTTGTCCCTAAACCACCACATGCAAATGTGGTTGGTAACAAGTGGGTTTACAAAACTAAATTTAACACTGATGGTAGTGTCTCTAGATATAAAGCTAGACTTGTTGCAAAAGGGTTTCACCAAACCCCTGGTGTGGACTTTGATGAAACATTTAGTCCTGTCATCAAACATGCTACTGTTAGAACTGTATTAGCTCTTGCAGCCACTTATAATTGGCCTCTTCATCAATTGGATGTTAAAAATGCCTTTCTTCATGGCCATCTTCAAGAAACTGTTTTCATGCAGCAACCACAAGGTTTTGTTGACCAAACTAAACCTGATTTTGTTTGTAAACTTCATAAATCCATATATGGTTTAAAACAGGCTCCAAGAACATGGTTTTCCAAATTTACTTCATACATTCTATCACTTGGCTTCACTCAATCACATGCTGATTCTTCTCTGTTCATTAGACATACCAAAACTGGTATTACTTTACTTCTACTTTATGTAGATGACATTGTTCTCACTGGCAATGATGCCTCTTACATACCCCACTTGGTGCAGTGTCTTCACTCTGAATTTGATATGAAAAACTTGGGATCACTTCATTATTTTCTGGGTTTAGAGATACAAAGAACTGCTGCTGGCATTTTTATACATCAATCTAAGTATGTGCATGATTTGTTGCAAAGATTTAACATGCATCACACTAAACCTTGTCCAAATCCACTTCCTTCTTCTGGGAAGTTTCATGCACATGATGGTGAACCTCTTGATGATCCATCTATTTATAGACAACTTCTGGGTTCTTTGAAATACTTAGTTTTTACAAGACCTGACATTTCTTTTGCTATAAATCATTTGTGTCAATTTATGCACAATCCCACAAATGTGCATTTGATTGGTGCCAAACGGATTTTACGATATATTAAAGGCACTTCTGGACATGGTCTATTTTATTCTGCTGGGCCTAACTCCCAACCAGGCCCAATACAAGCTTTTGCTGATGCAGATTGGGCTGGTAACCCAACTGATCGCAGAAGCACCAGTGGTTTTGTTTTATTTCTTGGGCCCAACCCAATACATTGGGCCGCCAAGAAACAGCCCACCGTGGCCCGTTCCTCCACCAAAGCTGAGTATAGAGCCTTAGCAGTTACTGCAGCAGAACTCTATTGGCTAAAACTCTTATTTCGTGATCTTCATATTCCAATTTTAACTCCACCTATTTTATGGTGCGATAATGCCTCTGCTGTCAAAATGACAGCCAATCCGATAATGCACGCTCGTACGAAGCATATCGAAATTGACTATCATTTTGTTAGAGAGAAAGCTTTGAGACGTGAACTTATTGTTTCTTTTGTTGGCAGCTCTCATCAATTAGCTGATATATTTTCAAAAGGATTGCCCACACCTCGGTTTCAAGAACTTAAAGACAAACTCATGGCGTTTCATGCACCACCATCAGTTTGACGGGGGCTATTAACGGAGAGTAACAGAAGAAGGGCTCAAATGGAATAAAGCTAACGGAAGTGGACGACAGAGGGGCCTTTATGACGATTACAGAAATGGTGTGCCCTTCCATAATTTACCATAGATGCTTTTGTAATAGCACTTCTAATATTTGGGCATTAGTAGAATTTATAGAACTTGTGATCTGATTAGATTTGATCCAACGGCTCACAATGAGACCGTTGGATACCTTGTATATATTCACTGTTTCTCTTCAATGAAATTAAGGTGACTAAACCCTAATTGTCCCTTCGTTCTCCCGTTCCTCTTCTCTCTGCATCTATGGTGAACAAACCCTAAAATCTCTCTAAGTTTTTCACATTACTCTTGCTATATAAGGTGCCTGTGTCATTCTCTTGCTTCTGAAAGGGTTTCTTTTGCTGTACGTTTGAGCTCAAAATACTACAGATGACAGATAAAAATGACGGAGAGACGCGATCTCTCTTCCTTTCATCCGCAAGATATGTAAAATCTAACTGTATAACTTGATTGGCATCACATTTATCTCAGTGTAGTCAAGTTTCAAGATTTATAGTGTTAACGACGAACCAATTATGTATTTAGGGTGATGTCATGCTGATGTAGGTGTGGGTAATTGAGATATCCTTGTTACAGGGAACTGTGGCGGAGCCATGTAGAGAAATCAATATGTCACTAATAACTTTAAAAAAAAAATTAACAATATAATGCCCCATCTCTTCAAATTTTCTGGCTCCATCACTTCCGGGAACAAAGACTTATAGGCTTGCAGCAAAATGAGCATCCTAATGGTGTTGACTCTATTCAAGTGAATATATAAAGATATTCATACAACCACATTGGTCACACTAGTATTTTACATATTGATTTCTCCCAAAGGTTCTTGTAACTTTCTAGATCATACCCGGATGTAGTTGAGTTGGTTGGGAAGATTACTTGACGTCTGAGACATCCTATTCCAATTTCTTAATTATATACGAGTAACTTACTGTGGTATAATCATCTAGTGTGATTTTCAAACTATCACACAGGAGCAGAGTTTAACCAATGCGCACATTAAAGTAAAGTCGGCAGGGTTCCCACACCATTAGTAAAAAAAGTTATGTGCAGGTGTGAATGGTTTATAGTGGGGTTGGAGCTGTAAAAAGCTACAGGGCTTACAAAGAAACTTCTTTAAAAATGTCTAGTGACAAAGACCTCATTCTTTAATAGACACATATATAAATATTCATAGAACCCTATTAGTTTTCTTGAAGATGAGATTGCTGGGGAATCTTTGGCATTTGTGAGGGACACTGAAGATCTCAAACCCTAACAACCATATCTCTCTTTCTTCATCTATCTTATTATCAACTTCTCATGGCCAGACCAGACCATATCAGATCATTTTTCTTTTATTACTGAATGTTTTCTTTACACCAAGGCCATGTTTGATGTTGAGCTGGTGTTCCAATCTTTTTCCCTGATTTGATTCCCTTCTGATTAACAACAACTCAAGATCCGTATACGATCATGGACCGTACGATAACACCAAGAAACAGGCTGGGAAAGTCCCAAGAAGTTCAAGGTAAAGAGGCGGCGGAGCTCAAGATGATGCACAGAGAGATTGAGAAGCAAAGAAGGCAAGAAATGACAAACCTCTACTCGTCTCTTCGATCTCTTCTTCCTGCAGAGTATATCAAGGTAATAAGAAGATTATTTGTTCACCTTTGATTATTTCTTAGTTGAATTTTACTGTTAAATTGCTTCTTGTGGCAACAAATATAGAAACTTTAAATCCATTGTTTAGGCTTTTGTTAATTCATGGGGCACTGTATATGATTTGTTTGTTACCAACTGAATGTGCTTCTGAACATGGGAATTTCAGGGAAAGCGTTCGATTTCAGATCACATGAACGAGGCGGTGAACTATATAGATCACTTGCAGAAGAAGATCAAGCAAATGGAAATAAAAAAGGAGAAGTTGAAAAGTACTTCATGTGCTAATTTAGACGCAGCGAGCGGATCAAGCTCAAGTAATTGGTTGCCTAGTAGTGTCTCAGTCAGTCCATGCTGTGGCGGTGTGGAAGTTTTGATTGTTAGCGGCTCTGGTGGTGGAGGAGGAAGAGGAGGGTGGTGCCTTTCGCGAGTTTTGGGAGTACTTGTTGAACAAGGGATTGATGTTGTTACTTGTCTTTCTTCTCAAGTCAATGGAAGGCTAGTTCACACAATTAGAACTGAGGTATTACTATTTGTGATGTCACGAACTCTCAAATCTTTAAATTGTGTTCTTATTTGAGGTTTTACGGATTTATTAGATGAACTTAAGCATTGAAATTCTCGTGCAGGTAAGTGAAGTAACACGAGTTGATCCATTGTTACTGCAACAGCAACTCAATTTTGTAATCAACGGAAGCTAAGGCAGGTTCACTTAGTTTCAAGCTAGTGACATGTCTGATTATCTTAATGGTAAGTAATTTCATTTCACTGCTCAAGGTTTCTTTGTGAAATTAATTCGACAGTTTGGGATTTTCATGGCCACAAATTAGGAAGACTTGGTGGGATGTGCGAGGATTTAAGGTTTTTGATGAAACTTTAACGAAATGTTAAGAAACTTCTGAGGTCAGATATTTGGAAGATTTTTGTTGGAAGTGAGAGGACTTAATTTGTTTTGTGAAAGCAGCTTATGGGTATTATCTTCACAGAATGAAGTCTTGGAAAATTTTGAAAACGCAAAAATTATTTTCTCGTTTATTTAAAATCTTGTTTTGAAAAACAAAAAGCTTGCGTCTTGTATTGTTGCTTGATGTGTGAAGAGATTATCCCCTAAAAGTTATTGAGAACATTGCGGTCAGGCTGTCACTGGGAAGAAAAATCTCACTTGGCGATATCAGTTTTCGGGTAGATAGACCACCCAAAACCAAGTTAGCAGAAGTTTCCGTCAATGCCTTGGGCGACAGAGACATCATAGGCTTGAAATGGACCCGACTTGAGGATTTCGGTTATCTTACATCTATATATCATTATTGATGGGTTTAATGTCTTTCGAGTTAGAATACTCATATATATTTAGTATTCTAGAGCGTATGTACCTACTTAGATGGCCAAGTGGGAATATTTGTCCAATGAATTATCATGTATATGCAGTTCAATAATTAAGTGCAAGTTTCATTAGCGCATTTATACAAAAAATTGTTCTCCTCGTTGTATGCATGAACTGGAAAATGTATTTCATTTCTTTCATTCTCTTTTCAGTTCTTTTATCGTTATCAACCTCAAAACCACATGGTAATTATTTAGTGTGAAGTTATTGTTGCTAAGATCAACAATTTCCGAGTCTTCTGCTAGGTCAACGAACTCATGTTTCATTTAATCGGTTTTGTCATTCTACTTCTGCAGATGAAGGAAAGTTATTCTTCGAATTCACGTTAGGGATCGAGGTCTTTAAGTCTTTAAGATATGTATTAGATCAGAGTATGGGGAAACGGAGACCATATCATCAAGGTAATACATATTCTCTTCGTTGGACAATTAAACGTGAAAAAGAAAAATAGCACATAATTTTTGTTTAGTTGCTCTCAAGTCTCAAGTTGGAAAAGAGTTTCAGTATTTTTCTCCCAACACACCAAGCACTTTGGAATTTTATAGGCTCTAGTTGCCTATAAGAGCATCTTCTTCGTTTTCCACCGAGTGTAGTTACAGACGTCATATATAAGATGTTGTCTGCTCATGCCAATATTGCTCATGCTCCCGTGCCAGTAACCATTGTTTAATTGCAGCCACGTTCCCTCTACGGAAAATCAAAATCTAGATTTGGAATCATCCTTTTTCTCAATTTTCTTATTTGGTACGAGTAAATGAAGTGATCGTATTCCAATTCATACACGGCATTGCACGGAGAATTTCAATAATTTTTTGTCTGCCACTCATTTTCTCTCCAGCATACATGTCATGTGTTGCATGAATAGTGTGTGACCTCGTCATTTCCTCGGTGTTCATAAGAATTACTCATTTCTTTAACTTTATTTTCCTTGTATCTTAATGAATGTGAAAATGTAGAAGATTATTGAGAGTGTTCATCGAGACAAGTGCTTGTTTGGCAACCTTGTTTGTAAACATGTTTGTTAGAAAACAATGCTCATTGAAACTTGGTTTGATTTGCAGTTTTTCTATTCAACTTTGCAGATTTTGCTTAAAAATAGTCGCTTAAATAAACACATATTTCGATTTTATTCGCAAGTTCTTATTTTTTGTTTGCATTGATTACAACATAATTTCCTCTATGGTCTCTCAATCACACACATAATTACAGAACATTTGAATTGGTTGTTAGACATAGGTATCCTGCTAGTGAAAGGAGCACGGCATAATGTTATCTTATTTTCTGTTTTACAGGGACTAGAGTCGATAATTAGCCGGTAGCGATGGCTAAAAACTCCATATATGAAGCTGAAGGAATTAGTGCAGCATCGATCCATATGCACTAAAGGCTGATCAAGTTTCATTGTGCCCCAACTAATCAAATATTTGATTGATAGAAGGTGAAGAGATGGAGTTGCCGGAAACAAATGATGTAGCTTATGTTTAGGAACCAATTACATTGATTTTTGCCATTTTACATCTATAAACCTAGCATAATGGGGCTGTATGGATAAGCTAAAGTAAATGAACGGTTTAGCTAAAAAGTTCATTTGATCTGGATATGATAGATTACTGTAAATTGTTAATATATATGTTTTTTTAATTCGTAACATTTTTTACAATTTGGAATCATTGCGAGAGATTGACCTTTCGCAAGAGGTATGAAAACAATCAGAAAACTCAAAAGAACCTTCGATCTAGCTAGAGGAAGAAAGGGATTAGTCTAGGTCAATGAGAAGAGAGGGGGTTTACGCATTCGGCCGATAGGTCGGTTGTACCCGAGGGTCAAACTCTAGAATAAACCAACTAGGGGCTTGTGTTGAATAACAATCCATAATTCCCACAAAACAACTGGAAATCCTCCAACTAGTCTGGGATTCCCAAAAAAATACAGAATTACCCCAATTTTTTTGAAAATACTTGCAAATTCACGCGATAAAAATACTTAAACCTTGAAAGCGATAGTAGTAACATGCAAGATTTACTTACATATCAAACTTCTAATCCACAATGTTTTGATGTGGAACGATATATTATAATAAAATACTTCAGCCTTGATTGGAATTTTGGATTGACGAAATTTCTTATTTTTTGAGGAATTATAGAGGTTTGATAAAAAAAATCGGATAATTTTAGATTTCCTCTACCACTAGCTTTAAGCTCATCCAAACAAATAAATATTGGAGGTTTTGACATGCGAAATGAGACCTGTTAACCATCTACTAGTTCGTTTTCTTATTCACGCAAACGGATTTAGATCAACACAGAATGGAGTAAACTTATTTCATCAACATTTCAATAGAAGAAGTTTACTGCATTCTGTGCTGATGAAAGAAGTGTAAAGAAGTGTTGCACATTGCATCAACATTTAGATCAACATTTGGATGAAAGCAGAACTACTAATAATAAAAAGGAGAATACTGAAGAGATAAAACCCAAACAGACAAATGTGTAATTTATACTCCTTGAGTAGTCTTTCTATGAAATAAAACCTTTTCCTCAAAAAAATAAAAAAAATAAAAAAAATATAAAAGAGAAAAAGAAATAAAACCTAGTACTAAACTGCAACTGTATATGAAATAAAAATGTAGGAAAAAAGATTATCGTTTCTATTTTCTATTCAATCCACATTCTGAAGGAAGTCTAACATCTCTTTTGACGCTATGTAGTTTATGAAACAAATCAGCTTAGAATCTTCCATTTATAATATTTTGAAGGCCATCTATGCCAACGGAATTATTAAAAGTCGCCAGAGACAAGATATACATATATTTGGATAATTTACTTGCTCGTGGCATCAATTATTCAAATTCCAGGTGTTTTTTTTCTCTCTCTTGAGAATGAGGTGGAAAACTATTAGTGCGATCTAGTCAGCCCCCTATTGTCTCCTCTGGAAATATTTTAGGGTTTCACTGCATTGGACACTACACTGATCTTTACTGTATCACGGTTCGATTTGTGACAAATGTGACATATGGTGCAATTGTAGCATTCCAAACCAACACAACCGATAGGGTGGCTCCTCTTCTAACCGGGTTGACATGAAATTTTAAACAAAACATGTATACAAATTAAATTTTGTATACGCAGTTGAGTGGGGGCTATAGGGTAATTTATAAAAGGGTTACTCTAAAAAAAATAATAGGGTGAAATTTAAATTTTAAAAGTTGAGTGGGAGCTAGAACCTGCACAACTCATTATAGGCCCACTACTGAGTACTGACTAGGTGGCTATGCCCTTGCTTCTAACTGCTATATAAACGCCGCAGAGTTTTAGCTTGAACTGCTTTAATTTACAACTTGAAATCAAAGAATCCAATAGGTCTGCTACTCTGCTCACTCTCTTGCTGTATGTGTATCCTCAGTGCAGTGCTGTTATTACTACTGCTTTCATTTTGCCTACAAACACAGGAAATTTTTCTACTCCTGTTGTTATGCCATCTCCTCCTGGTTTTGTAGGAGATCTTTTGTCTTCAGATTTTAATGTGCTGTATGTGTATCCTCAGTGCAGTGCTGCTATTACTACTGCTTTCATTTTGCGTACAAACACAGGACATTTTTCTACTTCTATTGTTATGCCATCTCCTCCTGGTTTTGTAGGAGATCTTTTGTCTTCAGATTTTAATGTGTTTCTGCCAGGTTATTGACTGTTGCTTAGCTTTGCTTAGTAAATTCCTATCAATAAAAAAAGGAATCTAACACGACCGAACTGGTGCGAGATTTAATTTTCAAATCAAATTATGACGCCATTTTTAGTTTTTTTAAATCTACTTCTTTAACAAAACAATCATAAAATTTATTCAAACTTTGCTACTGAACTAAAATAAGACCAAAGTTCAAACCAACTAAGTACAGCAACTACCTGAGAAAAAATTGAGAAAAAAAATGCAGATACATATCTTAATGTTTCAATGATCAAAAAAAATATCTTAATGTTTCTTATGACCTACAATCACAACAAGTGCCTTAAAAACAAGGTCTTTAAGGATTTCATGAGGACCGCAACAGATATGAGTCAATTTTAAATACATTTCAAGATACACCCCACAATTATTTCTTTTCCTATGTGTTTGAAGGATTTCATGAGGAAGCCTATAGATATGAAGCATTATTACAAAATTTCATTCAAAGATAAATCCAGTTATTCTTTTCTAAAAGTACATAACTAAATACATTAAAAAATCATAATACACCTCAACAACTCCAAATAGTTATATCCTACTGTACGATTTAAGGGTACCTTATACCTATCTTCTGGGATCTGCCCTTTGTCTACTTTGCTTTATTCTTCTCTAACCCTCAACTTGATGATGCATGTACCACAACTGCTTTTACATATTATTTGTTCATACTTGTTCATAGTTTATATGTAATTAGTAGTTAACAATATACTGCACAATCCTCTTGATCCCGAGATATTAGTTTAGTTCTGATTTAAATAAATCAACCAAGTTGGCCCGAATTTATAGTCTTTGGGCTTTTAAATCAAATTCTTAGTCTTTTGATGTCTTGCAATTTTTTTGTCAATTGAAAAAGACCTTATTCAAACGCTCTACCACTGAGCTAGCACGATAAGATGTTATACTGATCTTCTGGAACAAGCCCTTATATAAGACACTTTGCACGAAACCTTAATCTTGTTTAAGTAAGAAGTTATTGGGGAGAAATTATAGATGCTCTTATTTCCCTCTATGTTTATTTTCTTTGGAAACTACAAAGGAGTTGCCGATCCTAAACATAGACACAATTGTGGCTCTTAAAAACCGGGAACACGCAACCACCTCTTCTAACTATCAAATGAAATAACTCCGGGTTTGTAAGAAACCAACAGAAAGCCAAGTATAATTATATAGGGTGGTCATGAATTATACAATACCAATTTTCAGTGCTCCAATAGCACACTTAGGTGGTGCATGCTTTGCATATGTTCCACATACACTTATGGTTCTGATGTTTGTGAGTACTACAACAATAATTCTTAGTGCGATGAATAATTTTCTAGTGGACGTAGATGATATCGCAGCATTGGTGTGATAGTTTTCTAGTAGACATAGATGATAGTGCAACCACCGCCTCAGCCCATGTTAGTACCAACACCCGTGGTGTTCGCACGAACACCTCAGGTGTTTACACGAATGGGTAGTGTACTCCCCCGTTGTTTCCTGCTTTACTTGCTTGCTCGTTGCTTCACCAATTGCCAAGCTGGGGTTTTGGAGTATTTCCAACAAATCTCCACCTTGATTCAAACACCATAGCAATTAAAATGATGCTTCTCTCACCAATTCCAGATGCATCTCCCAATAAAGCACATCTTCCGAAAACCAGATGTTCCGCATCTGTATGCAAAACCCAAATCGCCATATCGTTGCTCCAACTGTAGTGCGCCTGCGTAACGAATGCGCCAATTGCGGATGCACCTATTGCATAATTCAAATACATTCGTGATGCCCCCCTAACAAGCGCAAAGCTAGTGCATCCCAACAAATGCCACCTGATGCGTCCCAACAAACACCAACTAATGCACCATGACAGAATGCATGCCAATTTCGCTACCAATGCCAACTGCACTTAGAGATAAGTGCCCCAACAACTCAGGCCAATTGTTCCACATATCCGTACCAACGCGCTCGAAACTGAAGCGTGTCAGAAAACAAATTGCGCCAACCAACCGGTTGCCAACAACATCACGCGTCTGATGCTCCGTGCCAGGAGCCTATTTTTCTAGTTGATTCCAGTCGTCACCACTTTGAATCGAATCCTCCTAGCAGCCGAAACTAAATTCACGCGCCAGATGCTCCACGTCAAGTGCCGATGGCGTCTGAATGCCAAATTTCTAGAGAACCAAAAGCGCAAGAAACGCCAGATTCACGCCTGATTCGATGCATGCTGGATGCGCCATATACCATGATGCACCTTTGCACTAGTTTGCACGCTTTAACCATATACGCGTCAAGTTGCTCCATTACAGGAGCCTGATAGCCCTCTCTCTCCCCCCCACAAAAGAGCTTAGATCTTAGATGGTGGGTGTGTGACGCCGGGTTATTCTGCCAATGAGGGATCATAGCGGAATCAAGCTATGGAAAAGGGTACGAAAACTAGGGTACAAAAGCTCTTTAGAATTTCAGAAGTAAATAATATCATAAACTGTCGAATTTTACCCACAAGCCGGGTATAAATAGCTGATAAGTCAAAATTTGCCAAAAATGGCAAAATTATTAAAACTGACAAAAATTGCTAAAATAAATATCCGTAGATGGAATACTTGACCAAAATTGGTCTTATTACGAAGTCTAAAAAACTGGCAAAAATGGCAAAAAAACGTCTTCGAAGCTTCCGTAGACTGGTCAAACGAACTTTTTGGGACCCGAAAAGTTGCGAGATTGGGCAAAGCCCATCATCCGCGTCCGTCTCGTCGAGAGCTTTCCGGAACACGTTGTAATAGCCATTATGATCCCCGTAGCTCAAGTTACGCCCAAAACAGTGTGGCGTGACAAAAAATAACGATTTTACCCCTCTTTTGCGCTTGTCCTCCACTTCGTGCTAACGAAGTACCAGATTGGTCGCGTTTGACAGTTCGGCCTCGTCTGGTTCATCTGCTCCTGCATCAGTGTGCTTGCGCCCCCTTTTTCATAGGCCAATGAACCAAGCATATTTCTTCCATCAAACCAGTCGATCTTGATCATCGAAGCAGTAATCGCTCCTCTCAAAATCCTAACCTCGCTATGATATCACCTGTTATAACCAACATATCGAGACAAAAGCGATGAAACGAAACAATACAAGAACAAGGATCATACATAATTGACGTGGTTCACTACTTTTGAGACTAACTATTTCTATGGCCAAACGAAAACAAGTTTATTGATGAAAGAGTACAGATTACAAGCCACCACATACTAAAGCGAGGACCATACAACCTATATATAGCCCTAGGTTACAAGACTTGCTTCCCAAGAAACAAGAAACCTTCCAAAACAGAGTTGGATACTTTCACCCACCGCCACAACCCATGTTCATACGAACACCCGTGGTGTTCGCACGGACGCCATTCGTACAAACACTTCAAGTGTTCGCACGAATGGGCAGTGTACTTCTCCTTTGATACCTCAGTTGCTTGATTGCTTGTTTTTCCACCAATTACCAAGCTAGAGTTTTTAAGCATTTCCATCAGGCACTACAAAAAATATGGCCTTTATTGACCATTTTTTTGTCGACAAGCAGTTATGTGTAGCTAGTTCAATGATTTATCTACAATATTTGCGTTTGTCGATAAATATGCTATTTCTTGTCGGCATTGTGACTATTTTATGTATTTTAAATTAAAAATAGTCGAGCATTTAAGGTGCTAAACTTTCCCACCTCAAACTATAAATAAGGTGACAATCTCTATAATTTAGTGACATACAAACTTGTCAATATTGTATTTCAAAAAAAAAACTTGTCAATTTTAAACGCCTTAATTAGCGGGTAATACTTATTATCTCAAAAACAAACTTTTGAATAGAGGGAACCGAAAATAGTAGTGGGAAACCAAATTGAACTGTCTATAAGATGACATTTTTGGGCCATTGGATAAAATTTCAATCCAACGGTGTTGAAATTATGTCAAATTCTCTTTTCTCCTTTTTCACCGTGACTGCTCTCTCTTCCTCTCTGTAGCAGATCTAGATGGAACTTGCTTCCATCCTTTGTGATTCTCTACCCCTGACCATCTCTTCATCTTGAAGAATCAATATGCAAGACACCGCCGGATGAAGAAGCGGAGTGTTTCTCCTTTCTCATTCTCCTGAGCTCTCTGCCTCTCCAACCGCGACCCCAATCTCACGACAAAGATCTTGATTTTCCTGCAAAATTCTCACGCAACCAGGTAAATCACTTCGTCTCTCTCCCTTCTACTGTTGATTCAAGAATCCCTTCGTCTCTTTCCCTCATTCTGTTGATTTTGTGTCCTCCTTTACAACTTCTAGGGTTCCTCGAATGTTTCATCCCTACTCTGTATTTCAGGGTTGATTTCACAAATAGATGTCTGAGAAAAGCAAAGTTGTGAAATCAAAATTGTGTTATCATTGTCCTTGAAGAATGGTAACACAATTTCAAGCTCAGCGGACATTGAACTTGAAATAAAGGGTTGGACCGGTTCCAAGTTCAGAGGACACTGAAATTGAACTTTAATCCATGTACTTTCTCTCCATTGTATTTTCTCATTACGTTTATTCTATTTTAGCGAAGGAACGATTGTTTCACCCAAAGTCTCTAATTAATTTGGTTGATCAGGTCGAGGGCCTGGAATGTTTTTTATCAAACCAATCTTGAAAGCCTTGAAGAGATGCCGAAGACATGGGTAATACTTTTGGTACTCAATCTGCTCTATCAGGTATGCTTCTCTGTCTCTCAAATTATCGACTTTGTTCTTCAGACCCATTTTCTCTGCTAGTATCAATTTTTTTGAGTGCAAAGTTCTGGTTATTAGCCGTTAAAATACTCGGCTTTCTCACTCTTTTCTGTTAGTACTTACTTCTTGTAGATCTCGAAGTTATCTACTGACTTCAGTGTTAATTTTTTCCTATTGGTATTGAATGTTGAGGTTCAAAGTTCTATTCTTTGAGGATTCGAAGTCCTTGTATTCCATTTTTTTATTTAGTAATCTTTAGACTTGATGGATGAATTATATAGATGCCGAAGAGATATGTTGTTCAAGCAACAATCCAATAACACTGGCATCCTTCAACGTGATACATCTAAGTTAATATGCCTAATTACTCTGACATAGACGTAAGGAAGCAGTTCATTTGAAATATTCGATCTCGACATTACTCATGAATGGATTTTGAAAGGACAAGATATGGAATGGCATGCCAGTATCCCTGAAGTTGCAGTATGACCATCCCCATGTAGCCTCTTCATAACTAGCAATTTTTGTTTTGAAGGTGATAGGAATTAAAGAAGATCATTAGGAACATCACTAAAGGTAAACACGGCACATGAGATTAAAATATGATTATGTTGTGTGAACCTTTAGGTAAACACGGAACTGGAGAGAAAAAGTTGTAGGTAAATAGTCCATGCAGCCTATCTGAAGTCATTATGCAAAATATTTGTTAATTTGAGGAAGTTGGGGTGGTTATATAGAAAACCCATCTAAACAAGTTCAGCATAATGATCTAGGTTTCCTTTCATAAATGCTGAACGAGATGTTTTTTTGAGTTGATTGACCTCGAAAGCTCTTAACATGTTCATTGAAAAGCTTATACTTTTTCATATTTGAGACGATATTTTCATTACTTATTATGTTGGAGGAAGATACTGGAATTTTCTTGGTAGAGTAGATGAGTGGTGTCATTGAAAGTTTTAGCACAAGCAGGTTTCTTAGAAAGATTGCTGATGTACATAATATTAGTTTAGACATCGATAATTCCGTAATTTCTTCCTTTAACCAAATAAAATTGTAAAACCAGATAGCTAAGATTGGCTCTGATTAGAGTATGCGTGCATGTTAGAAAAAAATGTGTTTACAATAATGCTCTAGGCCTCGGTTTTGTGGCAGTATTGAACAAGTGAATTGGGAATACAGTAAAAAAAAGTTAGGAGTTGTGTTTGTTTGATTAACTTTTTTGTTCCTTTCTCCAGGGAAAAAACTTCTTATTTTGGCATGGAAATTAAATTAGGTACGTTCGATTCGCTATGCTGTTATTTTCTTCGCTGGTTTTGATTTACAAGGCAAGAGATGAAGTTCCCATTAATATTAATAGACGAATCTCTTATTTAAGTTTAAATGTCGTTCATGGTATCGTTATTCTCAACGGTACCAAATCCTCCTCGATACTTTGTCCAAATGCTTAAATATGTTTCTGAATTTAAATTCTGTCATCAATTATAGTGTCTTTAGGAATCAAGTGCGCAAGTGACTTCATGTATGAATATTTGCTGCAGGGGTTCGTGAATGGAGTACGTACATTAGCTTTTTCGACGACGTGTTCGTGAATGGAGTGTATAAATGGTTCATGCCACAGAGTTTTGGATCCACTATGTCTACTATGTCTATTATTTCTGTTAACTAGACTACGAACCGGAATGACTTGTGTATTTGTTGAACTCAGCTCGAATCTGCTGCGACTGTGAATATTTTGAACTGGGTTGTGATGTTAAGTTTTATGCTGCTGTTTTGGGCAATCTGTGACATGTTGCTGAATGCAACTAGTGTTTATGTTAAGTTTTATGTAAACTGTCTATTTATGGCATCTTGTTTATTTTTGGACACCATGTTTGGATGGTCTTCAAAAGTGTTTTTTTTTTATTAAGTTGTGATAAAGGTGACAAGCACGAAGGTCACAAGAAAGATGAAGTACCGTCAAACTTCTCTTCTAGTGACTATTCTGGATGTTATCTATCTAATGAATATGTGTTTTTCGCCAGTTTAAAGGTGACAAAAACACATAGTCAGTAGAACGAAACTACCGACAGAAATATATGTCACTGCTTACTATTTCTGCAGACAAACATAACGTTTGTCGGCTATCACTCTAACGACGGAGCTATTGTGACTACGGATCGACAAACCAATTTCTGTCGGTAGAATATCTGCCGACAAATTTAAGCTATCTACCGAAAAATTTTGCTGTCAACGGAGGCAGTATTTGTTGTAGTGAGGTATGACAACCACCCTCCTCCATCCCTTCCGCCCACCACCGTTGCCCACCATAGCCACCTGTCGCCACCGCCGACACCACCACCCCACCACTACGGCATCTGTCAACACAATGACCTCCGCAACTACCACGACCACCACTGCCACTACTCCTGCCACTAGCCACCATTACCTCCATCACCACAATTGCCTCTCCCACTACCAGCCACCACCTGCCACCACCAGCATTGCTAACACCAATCATCATAATGTTAGAAAGAATGTTAAAAAAAAACGAGAAATATGATTGCACGAAAAATAATTTCACATAGAATAATTTTACTTCGTAAATCATTTTATTGTCAACAAACGAAGAAGTTGTAATATCATACGGCCTCCGTTTATTCGCTTTCAGCCAACTTTATGTTTTTGTCACTATTCACCGGGTCACATTTACCTGGTAATTTGATTAGCAAAACGATACAAGATTTTTGCAATCTTTACATGGTCTTGTAATGTAAACTTTATTCCACAACACCATGAAAAATTTGTCAAAATATTATATCGGTTTTGCTATACAAATCACCGAGTCGAAATGACCGAATTACGAGTTGTAAAGATAATCAGGACGAAAGAGAATAAACGGAGGTAGTATGTTCTTGTGGTTATTTTTGATGTGCGGTTGCTTACTAGGTGTGAATGTAGGAGAGTTTGTACAAAGCTACAGTGCTCGCAAAGAAACTTCTCTTAGAAATGTCCTACAATTTTTTATTTTTGAACTTTCCTCTAGAAATGTCTAGTGATGACTGATGCCTGATTATTTTTATATACCAACATACATATAAACCATTATTTGTGATGACTATAGTATTATCTCTTAAAGATCTGATTGCTGGGGAATCTTTGGCACTCTTTTGAGGAACATTGGAGATCTGAAACCCTAACAACCATATCTCTTCTTCATCTTTCTTTTATCAGCTTCAATCTCATGAGACCATACACGATCAGGAAGCTGCATATATTTCTATGGTTGACTGGTCTCTTTACACCAAGGCCATGATGATGATAATTGGAGTGGCTGGTAGTAAATCTCCTTTGGATTTGATTCTTTCCTGACCAACTCTAGATCTGTAAGGATACAGTTATGGATAACACGAAAACGCCAAGAAATAGGCCCGGAAAGTCCCATGAAGTTCAAGGAAAAGCAGTGTCCGAGCTGAAGATGATGCATAGAGAGATTGAGAAGCAAAGAAGGCAAGAAATGACGAATCTTTACTCGTCTCTTCGATCTCTTCTCCCAGCTGATTATATCAAGGTGACGACAAATTTATTTTCCCGTTTCTAGCTATATTTGAATTTCAGCATCTGTATGCTTCTTTACTTTGTTGTTAACAAATATGGGAACTTACAAGGGTTTTCTTGACTACATCCAAGTAGTCTTACTGGGGACATGAACTCGAAATCAGATGAACTGCCTCCAAGATCTGTATCTCTGGATGAAATGACTACAAGTCGAAACCTGGCTGTGTTGTGTTGGTTGTGAGGGTTTTACTTGTACTAGTTTTAAGAGTCTAGATTTCTTTGGGTCTTTTCTGTTTATTCTTCTGTAAATCACGCGACATTAAATAGGGACGAATTTATTTGGAACTGTAGGGAAAACGTTCAATTTCAGAACACATGAACGAGGCGGTGAACTATATAAACCACTTGAAGAAGAAGATCAAACAAATGGAAATCAAGAAGGAGAAGCTCAAAAGTTTGAATACTTCTTCAAATGCGGATATGGACATGGCGAGTGGTTCAAGCTCAAGCAATCGGTTGCCAAGTAGTGTTTCAGTCAGTCAATGCTATGGCGGCATGGAAGTTCTGATTGTTAGCGGCTCTGGAGGAGGCATAGGAGGAGGGTTTTGTTTGTCAAGAGTGTTGGGGGTACTTGTCGAACAAGGGATTAATGTTGTTACATGTCTTTCTTCTCAAGTAAATGGAAGACTAATTCACACAATCAGAACCGAGGTATTCCCACAAGTTTCAAGGGTTTTGTAACTTTTGAATTCACGGAACGCGAGTTTAGTGTTGGTCAATGTTGCAGGTGAGCGAAGTAATGCAAATTGACATACTTCTGCTGCAGCAACAACTCGATATTGTAATTAACGGAAGCCGCTATTAACCTGATGAACTGGCTGCGCGGACCTGGTTGCCTTAATTTGTGAGTAATTTTATTTTATTCTTTGAGAATATTTCCTTTGAGGGAAAAAGAAAATGATTAATGAATATTTGACAGGAGGCCAAATAACTTTGATATGTTCAGTGAATCCTAGTCTTGAGGAAGTGAAGTTGTAGGTTGAGATTTTGTTCCACATTTATATTATTTGAGCTTTTCTTAATAAGCTTGTGGACGACTTTCCTTAAATTCCTCGAATTGATTTTGAGCTAGAACCTCATGGATTATTTTTGTGGTACCAGATCAAAAACTTTGTTTGGTTTTTTGTTGGTCAAGTCCCACTTGTGCACCGCCCTACATAAATTGACTGTTGTTCGCGCTTTCAAAGTAAATGAGGTGAGTGTTGAGAATTTTCCCACATTGGAATCGATTTAGTCGTCCGCGTAACAAGGTTTCAGTTAAGTTTACTCATCTCATTACCAATTAAATTTAAAAGTTGATCAATCCACACAAGTTTATGACACTGTAATGTTATTTCACATAAATTATCAAAAGGCTCAGGGATGTCCTTAAATGTCTAACACACCAAACACTGCTAAGGTAAGGTCGGTCATAAAAGGCGTTATCACATTTGGAAGTATCGAAGCTGTGAAATATTCTGTAGAGGATCGTCTGTTGTAAGAGGAAACTCGGTTTTCAGTTAGTTAGTGCTTGTTAGAGTGTAGAAGGCTTGCAACTAACTTATCGTAACTACAAAATCCTAGGATTACTCTAGTAGAGTATTCTTGTTATCATTAAACGCGATATGGAGCAGTTGCTATTTTAGTGATCAACACCTATAGTATTAATTAGAAGCTCTGATATTGAGTTCTGGTTTTCCTGTTCATTATAATGAATTTGTGAGGCAGCAATATATTTAGCCAACTTGCATGAAGGATAGCTTGTTAACTATGTGTGCAGGAATGGGTTATTCTCAGATGAAAGATTCAGTTACTAACTCCTGTGGACAACTGCAGTGGCCTTTTTTGCAAGACACGAGCCAAGATGATCGATGAAGACCTGCCTTTGGTTCAATCACACTTGATAATGAACTTGCTCGACAGCACTAGTTGAGCTAGCGGTTGACTTGAGACTGTCTGGCATTGGCATTATATAGTTTCGACAAGAAATGACCGTTGCTTAGGGAGAAGAGTGTTGCAGCTGATTGATCTGTTTTTTCTCCCTTGAACGATATTGTTAATTTCTTTTCTTCTAAATTATGTGGATCGAGTTTAAAGTTTCAATCTCACTGTAACACCCCTATTTGGAAATCCAGAGTGAGTAATCTTGGATGTGAAGTGACACTGATCCGGTTTCTGGTCCTGGAGATCTGGGGTGTTACACTCACAGTTTTCTTTCTACTAGATACTGAGTAGTGTAGACTCCCGTCGTAGGAAAGAAAGAAACAATCATATTTGTTTTATTTTTAGGTAAAACAATCATATTTGTTGTAGGCACAAAGATGGGGAGCAAAATAAAATTGTTGTATTTGATAACCGAGTTAATCTTTTTGTTTTGTACATTGATGTTTTCCCTTTGGCAAAAACAATACCACAAAGAAAGTAGAAGTCATTTATGAATATTTTGTTGTGTGTTTAATCACCAAAAACACATAATCTTGAAAAAAAGTAAGTCGGGCTGGCTCGTTACAAGGACGGAGTATGATTAATTAATTTCGTCAAACTTGAGAATTAATGTAAGGGCTGTCAACGTTCTTACCATGTGAGCTCACACCCATTCATAATAATTCAACAGTTGTAACTAATAATTTAACCGTTGTAATATTGTTGAAGAATACTCCTGTTCATAGATCATTTTCTATTAAATACACTCTTCACTCCATAAGAACATAACATTTAGGAATGCGTAAGATGCATTTACACACAAGTTATATGGTGAGCAGTTTCCTGCTCATTAGTACTATCAAGTATCAAGTCTAACTCGTTAGAGTATTGGCAAAATTACACCACAGGTACCCAAAGTTTGCTATTTCAGGTAAGTGGGTCGTCAAACTTAAAAATCATGCACCACATGTCATAAATTTTCAAAATTCGTTCAGCGGGGTTCAATTTCGTTAACTTCCCGTCCGTATTGGACGGAATTGTAAAAAGACTATCGTAACTTTCATTTTCACCTCTAACAAATCTAAAAAAATAAATAATAATAAATTTTAATTTAATAACTAGATATATGTAAGATAATTTCATATATTTTCATCAAAATTACATTTTTTTACAAAATTTCAAATTATGAAATATGTTTCTATTAATCATATATCTGCCAATCTTAAATTCTTTAACATTTTTCTAACAAAGTTATTATGAACATTTATTTCTCATTTATCAAACCTCAATAACTTCACATGAGCTTTTTTAATAAAAATACCATTATCTTTGTACACTTTAATAACCGACACAAGAGTTGACACCTGACGTTTTTGAATAGTTTTTTATTTTAATAATTTATATCTTTCATGCAAATATATGTAAGTTTGTTATTTCTTTATGAAAATATATATTATTCTTACATATATCTGAATTTTCAAATTACAGTTTTTCTGTTCTTAATATTTTTTCGATTTATTAGTAAAACTTGTAATTTAAAAAAAATACAAGTAAAATTGAAGGGTACAATTGTCTTTTACATTACTCTGTCCCATATGGAAGAAAAATGAAAAATTAACAGAAGAGTACCCCGCTGAATGAATTTTAAAAATTTAAGACATGTGGTGCATGATTTTAAAGTTTGGGTACCCACTTGCTAGAAACAGCAAACTTTGGGTACCTGTGTGTCCTCAAAGTCGAATAACTAAACTTAAACATGTTAAAACTCAGTTTCAACTCGACTCATGTACACCCACCTGTTGTCGTCCACAATCTTGAGACTCTTAATAATTTCCAAAACCACACGCACATACCTGTAAGAAGCGTGCAGCGTTGATCTTCTGACAGAGAAAGTAGTTCGAAAAGAGTTTAGTGGTACATTTTTAATCATTAAACCAAAACTTTTGGTTAAGTAATTCACAGGGCCTCAATAATACAAACTCATAATTTTACTTATCTAGTATTAAAATAACAACGACTGCGAAATCATTGAGAAATCAACCACCAACTCTAATATAGTATTAGCAAACCATATCGTATTGTACAGGTTAAATCATGCTGAATGGCATAATCCTAATTGGGTAGGGCCTTATTTAGAGCAAGCTTGTCCCTCCAGCTCCAGCAATACATTTAGGTCCGTTTGGAAAAGTAAATGCTTCTACTATTGCAATGAATGTCGGAATTTGTATATAAACCGGTGTTGGGTTGACTTGAAGTCAAAAGGTGGAAAATTTTGGTGCGGTGGACTATAGTTTCCTTTGGAAGTAAATTACCAAAACTGTTTTGGAAATAGCCCACTGCCATAGGTTCCTCTTTACATATGCTATCAATATTTAAAGAAGTCTTTTGGTACTCACAGTAACACACACACGTCGGGTTTGAGAGCTTGATGAGTATGAGAGCTTTATTTGTGTGATGAGTGTGGTGTTTTATCGGGTGGCCGGCCACGGCATGCATTGTAATCGGGTTCTCTTCTCAATAAAATATCGGGTTCGGGGCGGTGGACTATAATTTCCTTTGGGAGTAAATTACCAAAACTGTTTTGGAAATAGTCCACTGCCATAGGTTCCTAGTTACATATGCTATCAATATTTAAAGAAGGTCTTTTGGTACTCACAGTAACACACACACGTCGGGTTTGAGAACTTGATGAGTTTGAGAGCTTTATTTGTGTGTCGGGTGTGGTGTTTTATCGGGTGGCCGGCCACGGCGTGCATTGTAATCGGGTTCTCTTCTCAATAAAATATCGGGTTCCGGCCGTGGAGGTAGCTAGCGGGTTCGTTACGAATTCGTTAATGAACCACGTTAGATATCTGTCTCATTCTTTTTTTCGTCTCGTCGTTCTTGCTCGAATACCCCCAAGTTATAACAACCGGATAGTACGCGAACAAGATAAAAAGAAAATGGAGAAACTGTTAGAATCTATAGACATTGGATAATCTGAGAAGGAGAACAAGCAACAAAAAATTAGAAACTGATATAAACAGGAAAATAGAGAACTTGCTGAGTCTGGAAAAACTCTGCAAGAAGTCTGAGAAATCAGAGGCAATCTTGAACATACACTCGATTTCGTTCAGGCAAAATTTGCTCCCTCTAGGTGTTGTTTGATCTCGAGCGAATACCTCGTAGGATATTTGTCTCACACTGTGTTATCATATATCACCCCTAGAGTACCTTACAAACCCTCAATGGATGATAGCACCCAGAAGGATTGGAAGTTTTGGAATTGGATTATCGGAATGAATAAAACTTGGAAGGGTGTCACTACTAGAAAAGTTGCCATAAACGGCGCTTTAAAACCGCCGTTTAAAGGTAAAAAACCGCCCTTTACAGCCTTAACGGCGGCTCTAACGGCGGTTCAAGTTGTGCCGTTAAACTAAGTGTCGCAAGCATGTAAACGGCGGTTCAGGGTGCCGTTTTATTTAACGGCGGCTGCGATAAAGCGCCGTGAAGCTTAACGGCGATTGTTCAGGAACCGCCCTATATACGATTTTAATATAAACTTTTTAATGTATTTTTATTTACATTTCATTATTTCTGTTCTTTATTTAAAATTTATTTTACTTTTTTTTTGTCAACCAAATTTATTTTACTCATCTTTATTCCATCACAGCTTGTCGTGCCTTGTTATTTGGGGCCTCTATCCATCACACACACCGGGAGGGTAATATGGTTGCAGATGCACTTGCGGCTTTTGGACATAATTGTCTATCTTTTCAGAGTTTCCAGCATCACGAGGAACTCCCGTCGGCTATCCGTATTTTATGTAGGTACGATGCTTTAGACCTAATGTACTTTCGACCCCCTTGAAGGCTGCATTTTTTTTTCCTCTTTTATAGTGGGTAAGGTCTGACGTCCCCCCCCCCCCCCCCCCACATTGTCTTTTACAGGTTGGGAGCCCGCTTTTTTTTCTCTAATTAAACGCGGGGTTATGCCGCCCTACCACCTGGTAGGTTCATTAACAAAAAAAATCTTTATCTTTTCAATCTTGTATTATTTTTTTTTGAAATAATCCTGTATTCTTCAACCACTGTTCTTCAACCGCATCTTCAAATGATTCTTCATCTTCAAAACCCAGATATGGGAGATTAACCAACAAATAAAGAGGATGAAGATTCTTCATCTCTAAACCCAGAAATGGGATATTAATCAACAAATAAAGAGGACGACGGGAGAAAAGGGGGGGATGGAGAAACAGATCGGGGATGGAGCAACAGATCGGGGAGAGAGATGGAGGAGACAGAAAAAGAGGATTCACGAACATACCAGTAGATCGAGATGGACGGGGAGAGAACGAGCGAGAGGGACGGGGAGAGAACGGATCGGGAGGGACGGGGAGAGAACGGATTGTGAGGGATGACGGGGAGATAATCAAATCGAGAGGGAGGGGTCAAAGACGACGATGAAGCAAGTGGGTTAAGGGAGAAGATGAAGCAAGACAGTGAAAAGAGATCTGGGAGAAATACCTGAGGATACCACCGCCACCATGGAGAAGAGAACGACGAGAGGACATGGAGGGAGACAGAGAGGTCTCTGTGAGGTAGGAAGGGGGCGCCGCAGTGCAATGAACAAGGGGAAGGGGGATGGGTTATTATATAAGCTAGGGTTTTTTATCGAACGATCTAGATTTAATCTGAGAAAAATAATAGAATAAAGACGGTTTTTAAATTTGCGCCGTTAATACTAACGGCGCTTGAAGGAGAAGCGCCTTTTACTCTAACGGCGTTAACCAAAAAACCGCCCTATCTAAATTAACAAACGACGCTTCACATTAACCCGCCGTATACAAGATCACTTAAACAACGGTTTATATTAAACCGCTGTAATTTACGGCGCTTCTTAAAAAATCGCCCTTTACCGATTCTAAAAACGGCGGACCCTTATTGCAACCGCCGTTTTAGCCAACTTTTCTATTAGTGTGAAGCATAAATTTTGTAAAGAAATTCTTGGCACTGTCCCTTTTCTGAGTCATCTGGAGGACTCCTCTTTCTGGAAATGATCTAACTCAGGAACCTTCACTGTGGCTGCTGCTTTTGAAGCTATGAAAGATGAATGTGAAAACTTTAATGGTGTTAGTCGTGGCGATTGGATAAAGCTTTGAAAACTCAGAGTTCCAAACAAACATATTCACTTTACCTGGACCCAACTTCATGGTAAACTACTTGCTAATTCCAGTATGAAGTATTGAGGTATTAATGATATTGACACTTGCAAAATTTTTGGAGTAGATAGTAAAGATCAAATAATCTCTTCAGAAATTGTTCCAAAGTTCTCAATATTTGGAACAGTCTCTGGAGCTTGTTGGGTTTTGACGTAGGTAACGCAGCGGAATAACAAAAATTAATCCTACTTCAAAGCCCATCACGGATTGTCAGGAGGAGACATCATAACATGATAAGAGACATAGTATCGTGTACCTTTTGATTTGTGAGATCACACGAAGAATGATGTCCTCGTCTCTACGATTGATCCACGTCTAGAGGTGAGATCTAGATTCTTCCTTCAACAAGTTCTAGCTTGAACCGGAGGAAGAGGGAAGAGGAATCAAAACAACAAGGACAAGAGGAGGGTTCGGCCTCCTCTTTGTGCCGACGGGAAGTGGGGGGGGGGGGGGCGGACGGGCCTAGGGCGTTCGGCCTTAGGCTTGTCTTGCTCTCTCTTTTGTTCTCTCCCACTCTCTTTGTGTTGTGTCTAATAACAAATCACAATTAGTGGGAAGGAAGCTAGAGCCTCCTTTATATACTCCAACAACTCCTTGTTGTTTTCATAAAGGTCCTTCCTAGTTCTCCATGAACTTGGATTAGTCCATTCCTTGCAAATTATTCCTACTAAGTTTGCAAGGTGTTGCACAATGATCCTTCTTATTAATTAATCATATTAATTAATCCCAAATCTTGCTCTACTCTATTTGACGTGTGACCCCATAGGTTTCTATTTAGTTGGTAGTAACCTTTACTAACATTGAGCGATGTCTAGCAACACATCCATGCCACCCAACTAATAGAAATAGTCAGTGATCCCGACAAACCTCTTGTGCCCAATATCTTATATTGCACTTTCCCTTTGTCTCTGTATCCGGATTGGACACGAGACATAAAATAGTCACACTCGTATATCCAATCCATAGTTCGTCGATCCTGGGAATATGCTTATGCTAGCAGATAACATCAATATCTCCATATTGATTTATCTGAGTCTGGCCAGACATTCAATAAGCCTCATCCCTCAAGTGGCCGTGGATATTTACTCCCATTATGTGGGAGGGACAAATCCTATCTACATCACTACGATCTCTAAGCTTGCTTCCTATCATGCCCGATAGCCATCATTATAATTACCCAGTTACGGTGTAACGTTTGATAACATCAAAGCACAATATTTGACAACTAGAGTATCTAGTGACTTCAAGTCTAAGGATTGCAATTATATTAGCACTACGAGAAGCGATTGTGACTTGACATAATCTAATGTATCCTTCTCGTTGTGGGTCAATCCAGTATGCCATTACCCCTAATGCATACCCATGTGTTAGACTTGATATCTCCATATCAATCTACCCACATACTAGTCTATATTTGATTGTCCTATTAATCAATATAGTGGACTAGGGATATTCAAGATAAACAGCACATTGTAAACAAGGACTTCATTATATTAAATATCACAATATATAATAAATGAATATTCTAGCCAAAACAATGTTCATACTAAATATACGATTGCCTCTGGGACATCTATTCCAACACAGCCATCATTGGCTCAATTGATGAATTAACCTTTATTTTAAGGATTGGATTATGTCTAATTTGAAAAATAAACTGACTTTGGAAATTTGGATCTTAGAACTATCTTTGCTACCACTCTTAAGAATACAGGCATAGAAAAAAAAATAACTTCATTTTTAATGGTATTTAGATACTGACTGGTTTATGTGAAGAAAATTAGAATGCAGGCTCAGCTCACTCAGGGAGCTTGTCTCTCTAAACCCAAGTTTGTTTTTCAATCTTCCTGCTTCTAGTTCTAAATGGGCCTTTCCTATGGCAAGTCAATTTAAACTGAATTTGGATGAATGTGTAAGGATGGATAATGATAAAGTAGGTATTGGAGGAGTCTTCAAGAAAAATAATGGAGATCGGAAATTGGGCTTCATTGGCAGAATCAGAGGTTGACTAGCTTGGAGAGCGATATCTGGAACATTTTTAGAGGACTGACAGTGGCCTACAACAAAAATTGGATCAACTTCGAAATTGAAAGTGACTATTTAGAGGCTGTCAACATTTTTCAAGGAAGCTCTAATGATCAGGCCTCTATGAATGCCAAGAATGATGGATGTGATGCTTAGTAGGATCGTGTGTAGAATCAAATATGTGGGAAGGGACGCCAACGAAGTTGCTAATGCATTTTTTTACCTTGGAGCGGAGCAGGTGGATCATTTGAGGATTCTTGATGAAGTGCCTGATGCTGTCAAAGGGCTCCTCATAGCTGACACATTGGGAGTTGGGATGCTTATCTAGTTGGTTTTGTGTTTGCCTGTTTGTTGTTAAATTTCCGTCGAAGAAAAAAGAGTAAAATAAAATCAAAGATATCGTTGCCTCAACAAATGGGATATGTTTCCTCGAAAAAACAAATGAGATATGTCCCTTTAAAAAAAAGGAAAAGAACAAATGGGGCATGTAGCACCACTAAGGCTCCGTTAGGTTGACAGTAAAATATTTTACAAAATAAACACTTGTCGTAAAAAAGATTGCTCTAAAATCATTTTCTTGTGTATGGTTGACACTTGAAAAACATTTTGTTTGTGTATTAGATATTATTAATATTTTTTACATATAACAATAAATCAATTAATTGGTTCAACGTTTAGCTGTAAGTGAGTTTGAGTTGAGTTGATTGAGTTGAGGTTGTAGGTTAAAGTCCCAAAATATGCATTTTAAATGTGTTAATTGTGAAGTGATGGAGTTCTGGTGGAGTGGCGGCAGTTTGTGGTGGTAAAGTAGAGCAGTGGCGGCAGTGAAGGTGGTGATTTTGGTGGCAGTGGGCGGCGACGATAGTTCCGGTGGAGATGGGTGACGACAATGGGGTCCTTAGTGGTGAGGTGTTTATATGAGTTGTTGTCATGCTCCTTCGAAAAATGATTTGCGGATTTTAAACGTGTAAATCTTTTTACATCATTTCATTGAAAATATATTTTACAAGGAAAAATATTTTTCAACACAAATGGCGAACCAAACATTAAAACATGAAGCAAAAATAACGTGATAACGTTTCTCAAAAAAAAAAAAAAAAAAAAAGAAAAGATAACGTGATAATATTTTACCACCAACCAAACGGAGCCTAAAAAATCTTAATTTTCTTATAGTTTATCTTTAACCATATATATCCAACCGGTAATTGAGCCGTTGAACTCCAGCTTCAGCACTAATAATTCTTAGAACACTAACTTTTAGATTTTTACCATACGATCTGCATATGAAATTGATTACAAACTCTAACTTT
Source organism: Linanthus parryae (assembly GCA_023055425.1). Lineage (NCBI taxonomy): Eukaryota > Viridiplantae > Streptophyta > Magnoliopsida > Ericales > Polemoniaceae > Linanthus > Linanthus parryae. Next base: position 2,917,650 of record JALGPY010000036.1, on the reverse strand, counting down.
GCTCCTTCCCGAAATCATAATCACCCTACTGATTTTGGCCAAGAAATCGGGTGTAATATTGTGTTTTCAGTTTTACTAAGATCATAATGACTTCATTACAACAAGAACCATGTAAGACTGTAAATATGTGCTAGCTTAATGGTTGAGCTTTTGAGCCCCTGCATGAGGTTCCAAATTCGAACCGAATTGTATAGTGTATTTCTCAAAAAAAAAAAAATGTAGAATCACATTCTCATTTCTATTTTTATTATTATTAATGTATAATTTTTTCTTGGAAAGAATAAATGAAGATACAATTATTTCTACAAAATAAATTAATATTATTAATTTACTTTTTCATTTTGATTTTGATTTTGATTTTAATAGCATAGTGTTTGTGTGTACTGTACAGTGTACATGTCCCCCATAACTCATTGCGTCATTGCATATAAACAAGGATTTGGAGTGAAAAGATGAGATCCGAAATATTTTGTATGAAAGCAATAAATACAATTAATGCGTAGGGTATCCCTAATCTTTATTACACCTTAAGATACGTAGGGCACCCCTAATCCTAATTCTGGGGATATTGCACTAATTAATCTATACCCTCAGTGATGTGTCTCTAGCCCTTTTCTTTATTTCTTTCTTGTCCACTTGATCATGCATGAGCCACAAAACGCCACACGAACTACCTTAACATCATTGATTAAACATTCGCAGGATCACTATAGTTTATAAGATCGAATCGCATAAATCATAGAGATCACACCCGTGACACCCCCGCATATGTATCGTACAAGAGGTTATTTGTTAAGATTATACTTAAATTTAAATTAAGGTATGGGAGATATCAGCCTTCACACCGAAGCTAAAAATAATTCAAGGCAACTTGCAATGTTGAGTTTTTTGCAATCAAATTAGCCTCAATTCCCAGTATTTCTGCAGATTAGATAGTTCAAGTTTATACCCAATATTTGTTTGAATTTCCAGTTCAACTAACTTCTCAGTGTCAGTAACCATTTTTCATAGCACAAAATAAAATGTCGTATTATTAGCTTTTCTGCTGTCACGCAACTTTACAAGTCATTAAAATGGGTAGCTCTAAAGAGACACGAGGTTCTTGTGAGAATTAATCCAAGTTTCATGTTGTTGTTTTTTCCAGTACATTGTGCTGATTCCAGTTATTTCTATGTTACACTGTACAAATCCTGACTCATTCCAAGTCTTCATAGACTAGAAACAGATTCTAAAACAAACTTTTTTCAAACCAGTGAACATAATGATTGATGAATACCATATATGTGTCGCACAGGCCAATCTTGAAAACTCATCATCTTCTTCTTTTTTTTAACTTCATAACTTTTTTCTTCTTCAAAGAGGAAAACATCCTGTACGGACACGTTTTATGTGTTTTATCATACAGCACGACACAATTTCAGCGTCAAAGATCTTCTAGGTTTGGTGGCTGGTCCACCAAAATGTGAATGATGGAGTGTACATTACTACAGTACTAAACAAAAGACCTTTTTGTTTAAAAAACATAGCTAACTACAATGATCAATCAGATTATTGCAAGGAGATCTTTAAACAATATTCTATTTTCGAGGTCATTGCAGATCTCAAACCCTAACCAGATCTCTTCTTTCTCAAAGCTTTATGTGGCGCTGATTCTGTTTGATTTATCAGCAGCAGCTCAAGATCTGCGGAGATCTAATCATGGAGAACGATGGAAATAGACAAGGCAAGTCCACGACAGCTCAAGGATCTGAGGAGCTGAAAATGATCCATAGAGAGATGGAAAGACAGAGAAGGCAAGAAATGGGCAAGCTCTTTACAGCGCTCCGGTCTCTACTCCCCCTTGAGCATCTTAAGGTGAATGTTTTGCTAGTTACAAGTATTTCTTAATTTTTATGTACCCACTAGTTTGTTTTAGATTAACAAGTATTCACTGCCTCGTTTGTTTACTCTGCAAGTGGTTTATATTTTCTTAGGGAAAGCGTTCAGTGTCAGATCAAATGAACGAGGCAGTGAAGTACATAAACCACTTGCAGAATAAGATCAAGCAAATGGAACTCAAGAGAGACCAGCTCAAAAGATTTACTTCTTTGGGTGATGATTTAGCTACGCTAAGTACAGGCTCAAGGACGGTTCCTGATAATACTATCTCTGTTAAAGTCAGTCCACGCCGTGGAGGCGTACAAGTTTCAATCGTAAGAGGTACAAGAGACGAAGGGTTTCGCCTCTCAAGGGTTCTTGAAGTACTTGCTAACCAACACGGACTTGATATCATTAACTGCTGTTCCACTGAAGTAAATCAAAGAGTATTTCACACAATTAGTCTTCAGGTACATTATCTAGTGACATATATGTGAAATTGTTTAATTTTATTTGATAAATTCGTGAAATTGTGTAAAATGATTATTTTTTTTGCATATTGGTTTACGATTCTGAGTTTGTTGCAGGTAAGTGATGCCATATATGTTGATTGCTTTGTGCTACAACAACTATTATCTCGAGAAATTGGCAATGGTGGACGAGCTTGATCTCTATGGCATGTTTGGTTTGTTTAATGTACGTAACTTCTTCACTTATTTGAAAGCCTTGACGCACGTGTCTATGAATCTCCCTTGTAGATTTGTTTTCACAAAGTTTGAGAGGAAATGGAAACCCCCGACATGTTCAGCAAACGTCTTATATTCATGTTTGTCACCGCTCTAAGAAATGTGAATTTTGTAATTCATAGATATGCATGAATTCATATGAAAAGGTATGATGTGGATGTCAATTTATTACATCTTCCTTTGTGGAACCAAACATTGAGGAAGTAGCAAAACTATGCAATTTAGGCTTCAAGATACCAAATATGTGAGGATGGGACAAAAATAACAGAATTGCAATGTTTCTAAAACTTCATTCAGCTTAAGGTTTCGTTCTTTGAAAACTCGTCTCGAACGTAATTCATGAAACTGTGTTGTTATCTTAAAACCTCGAGTTTGTTTCAAGGTTTCATACACCGCACTTTATTTAGAATACAGTATATATATTTAATGGTGTTAGATTTAAAAAAATAAGTAAGAAATAAGAATAATGCGAAACATAACTCAAACACAAGAAGAAAAAAAAATTAAGAGAATTAAAATGCTTGTAAATCAAAATATTTGACTTCAAAGACTTTATGACGTCACATGAAAATGGTTTTGGAGAGCGTCTCCGACGATATATAGCTGCTTCATTCTCCACTTATGCCGGATAGGGCGATCCGGTTAGACCTTGCAAAAACCGCCAATATATGTACATTCTCAAAAATTGTCACAAAATTCATTAAAGAAGACAACATATATTGAAAGAAAATGATGGAGAAAGAGTTGAAAAGTTATAATGATAATTTTAGGTACTCAAGATTTCCTTTTATACTGGTGAAGGTACCTATTCGAAATGGCACAAACCGACTAGTCACAACTATTCGGGTACGATGAAAATACACGCCAAAAAATGTACGAACTGATTAGTCACAAATGTTTAAGTTTAAACTCGGCTAAAATTAAATTTTAAATTATAATTTTAATTTGAATAGTCACAATTACTCTTCAAATATGTAAATATGTTAATTTTTCAAGGATAATTTAGGAAATCAAGTAAAACATTAAAACACTAAAACAGCCTCACACTTTTAAAGAGTACGTATTATGGATAATGACACCACATATCCCTTGTAATATACTCTTATCTACCTCTTACTGAAATTTCGAAGATAAATTGAGTGAAATGAAGATGGCCACCACTAACTTAGATATAGCTATAATCATTTACATACAGGTTTCATCATTCCAGTGATATTACATGCATATTCCTTAATCTTTCTTAGATACCCCTCCATCTATTTTCTTAAGGAATCCTCGATATATTTTTATGTATACTGCTTTACTTTTCAAGTATCTTTCGGGGTAATTTGGCTAGCAAAATTATTCTAAAACTTGTCAATTTTTCATAACATTGAAGAGTGATTGAAACTTCACAACATTCTGAGCAGAATAACTCATTCTTATATCGTTGAGCTAGTCAAGTTACACCCTTAAATTCTCAGATAAAAGAATGTGAAGAATAAAAGGAGAGGGTATAAATATTACTTCTTCTACAAAATTTGCAAGGGTCATAACTCTGCATGAGGAGTTACTGCTGTGACATACTAGATATGTTTTCCCCGAATCTTCTCAGTTGACGTTAGGGGTCACTTGACCGACTAATTTAGCTAACGATATGATACTAAAATTTACTATTTTTTTCACAAAATCGTAGTGTAAGAAAGATATACAATATTACGAAATGAATAACACACTTTCGTATCACATTGTTTGCTAAATTAGTGGGCCAAATGACCCCTAAAATCAACTGAGAAGATTCTGGCAAAAATGAGGTAGTACTTCCTCGTCTGATGTCGTGTGCCCCGCTCTTTTATTCAACTATGTTGAAGGTGCGATATGACCAGTGAAATCATACTTGAATTCGTTAATTTTTTTGTCTGGTATTGTCTTGTTAGCCAAATCACATCTCCAAAATGTTTGGATAAAAGAGCATGACATATGAAATGATGAAATAGACTGTGTGTATAATACTTATGTTTCATATTTTTATTAGGTCAACTAGTAAGGAGCACATGCGTTGCACGTGGTTTGTTTAGTTTTTGTAATAGAAGTTTGTAGTGGTAATTATTAAATTTGAAGAGGGCATTCCTTAATTGGGATCACGGTTGAGAAGAATTAGAGGAACCCTTGTTACATTGTTCTCCTCCAATTTCATGAACTATTGTGACACAAACTGGATGGTCACTTTTAGTCTAACTCATTTCATATTCACATAAAACTTTTTGATAGTGAAATTGTGTTTCTAGTTTTCGATAAATTATCGTGTACCATCAGATTTTCAAATAATAAAGATTAATTACTGAAAATGTGCTTCACAAATGTGTCTATTAGTGGATGCCTGCAATCAGGGGAAATTTTCTCTTTCATTTTGTTCGATATGGTGTAGGATGTATTTCATCGATGTCCAAAAACACATTCAAGGTTAAGTCTCCATTAACTAAAGATATCCCCCATTTTTGGGCCAATCAGAATTCCAAGCAATTGACCAGGGATGGTAGTGGAGACTATATATCGAGGAAAATAAGCTCGAATGGTTCTACTAAGCAGAACTCTTAACAAATGGGATCTCCAAGAAATAGATACCCTGTGACACCTAGAAAAATACATGAAAACTCCCATCATTATAGGTAACTGCATAACCCAAAGATGGGGTGTACCAAGAAAACATCTCAATCGTAATCAAAATAAGACTACAATAAGAACCCTTCTTACATGTAACTCAATATGCTCTATACTTCGTAAGCATATTGTAAATTATGGTAGAGTTGTTGACATTTCTATTAAAATTCCACCTTCCCAATTGGCATAGTTTTATATCCTCTCACATCTTGCGTACTACCTCTGTTTCGCCTGTTTCAGCCTACTTCACTTTTTGTCACTATTCACTGGGTTGCTTTCATCCGGTGATTTGATTAGCAAAATGAATCAAGAATTTGGTAATCTTTGCATGGTGTTATAGAGGAAAGTTTACTCTATAATACCATGAAAAAATTGTTAAAAAATTACATCGTTTTGGTACCCAAATCACCAAGTCAAAGTGACTCAGTTACGGGTTAAAAAGTCAAACGCAGACGAAACAGACGAAACGGAGGTAGTACATATTAAACCAGATCCATAAAGTTATTGAGCATTTGAACTCCCATCCTTTTCTATATAAACATATATCCAATTCCATTTATCTTAAATTTAAAAAGGGAGACGGTAGTGCGTCTCTAGAGAGTCCAGTTCCCAAAGTAGGAAATTCCAATGATGCACCCCTGCAAACGGTTATAATTAATGAAACAAATAGAAGTTAAGTAAACTTTGCTTACTCTTGGTGATGATGGTCTTGATAGACCTATTCCATAGATGTCGAATTTCCAACACCAGTTGACTGCACCGCTACTCCTATGGCTTGTTCAGAAGGTTTGGAAACATATTTGGAGGTATGAAATATGACGGTGCACAACATAAAATTAAATTAACCGATGGATGGATTAGAAAAAAATATATTAGAAGGAAGTAGGGAAAAGTTCTTGAAAATCGAATAATAAAATCAACCTATTGAGAACCCATATAGATTTTGGGCTTCAATTTCGATGATTCGGTGGAACTGCAAATGGGTTCCTCGTCTGTTCTGCACACTTCCAACGGCTGTACCGTCGTTGGGTTCCAGAATCGTCTGACTCTCCCTCAACCAAATGATAATGCAAGAAACTATGTAGCAAACTTATAATATACATAGGGGAGGGACAATGGTAGAATCACTGCAATTGGAATCACCTAATTTTCCCCTAATCGCTTCATCTTAATCCACTTCCTTTTAAACAATAGAGATAGAGATAGGTATAGAGCTGTTGCCCAATTCAACAAAGGGTTGGTGGGGGTTTAGAAATTAGAGATCCATAAAATTATAAGCGGTAAAGAGCCATGAAATGGCCAATGAATGTGAATAGTTATTTTCATAAACGCTGAATGTAGCAAGAAGAAACACCACTATCCAAGTTACACTCAATGAACAAGTTTCACTTTATAAGGTACTATAAACTTTGCAGATTAATCAATCTTGGCCTCAGCAACTTGTACAAACAAATTGAGGTGACAACAATCAAACTCATTGAGTAGTATTTTGTTGGAAACAACAATTTGCTAATTCCACCTCTAAAGGCTCTATAATTTGAACTTATTGTACCTAATTCAACGAAAATAAAATTAATCACATTTACATTAAAAAAATCTAATCGCACCAAAAACAATTTCTCCAAAAAAAAAAAAGCTCATCACACCAATTATTATTTTCAAACAAAATACCCTGATCCCACCTCTAGGGTCTCAAAAACTATCATCCAAAGATATGATATAGTTTTAATAATTTTCAAACAAATGAATGAAAGAATAGATAGGCTATTTGGATTTGGGAAGCTCTGATACCAATTTGTTGGATTTAAGAAGTTCTGATACCACTTTGTTGGATGGGGGAAGAGATTAGATAGGCTATTTGGTGTTTGGTGGAAGAGGGAAGTATGAAACACTTAGAGAGTTGGACAATGAGTGAAGAAGAACTTCTATTGATTTTGCTTGATACAAAATGGTGGAGGACAACAACTAGTACATTACATAGGAGACTTAATAAAAGACTCCATTGAACACATACTTAGACACTTGAAGTAAGGCTTACTAGAAGACTTACATAATGCTAGAGTACAAAGCTATTTATAGGTGGATGTGGAAGGAATATTCCTAGCATCATTCCTTCCACAAACTTCTTCCACCAAAATATCTATGATTTTTCTCTACAACATTCTACACAACTTCTACTCTAGAAACCTCATACAAGATACATTGAACTTGGACAATAAAATTACTTTGGGCTACCACTAACATAATAGACCCACTAGATAGCTAATACAAATTGGGCTACTAATGACACAATACTAGAATGCTTGTGCCTTTTTATTTCTTGGTCTAAACCAAGTTTAATCTCCAACACCCCCTCTTAAACTTGGTTTAGCAAGGGGTGTAACTAAGTCTTCTTTTGAGCTCCATGTCCTTCAATAGCGGTGGTCATCAAAGCCATCTCGGTGGAAGTGAGAATCTTGAATTTATCCTTCTTTGATGTCTTGGGCCTCTTCTTAATATTACTAAGCAATCTCTTGAATTGGCCACGATGTCTCCTCTCCATGATTTGAAACTTATTCTCCTCCATCGGAACTTCTTCACCCGCATCAAAGAATTTATCCATGTTCGCCCAACCGGTGTCAAATGTAGAATTCTCCAATCCAAATAGCAAAGTGTGTTTTCTCACTTCTTGGTGATGCGGCTCATGAAATGGCTTGAATTCTTCTCGCAACTCTTGTCGACTATCTTCTTGGAGCTCCTTCAATATGTAATCTCCATAGTCTTCATGGCCTTCTTCATCTTGAATCTTTAATGTTACCTTTTCTTTTATGTCTTCCTTGACACAATTTTTGTGACCTCCATGTGCCTCAACATTTTCCTTCTCAATGCAATCTTGCATTTCTTCTACTTCATTGTCTCCTTCGTCTTCATGCTTCTCATCCTCGTTGGCGGAAAAGATCTTATCTTCACTTGACACAATGGGGTCAAGTTTCTTCCGTGTTTCACTTGGAGATTTTGTAATCTCCTCAACTTCAACAACATGCTCTTGGTGAGCCATCAACAATGTATGATCTTCTCCTACATGGTTAGTGCTACTACGACACTCGGAAATATAATGACCAAAATTATAACACTTGTAGCATTGAACATGATATTTGTCATACCTTGGTCTTCCACCTTCCCTTGGTGAGTGAGAACATTGGCCCATTTCTTCTTGATAAGATGGATTGTAAAATCCTCTCGTGTCTCTTTCTCCTCCTTGATTACTCCCATGTCCACGTCCTCCTCGCCATTCCTCATTGACATAGTTTCTTCTCCAACTTAGGTTGCTTTGTAGCACCATGGACTCTTCTTGTTTCCTCCTCTTTATTCTTTCCTCATGAGCTTGTAGCGAGCCCATAAGTTCATCAATCGACAACTTGGTAACATCTCTACATTCTTCAATAGCTACGACAACATGCTCAAAATCACAAGACAAAGAGCGCAATATTTTCTCAACAATGTAAGTATCATTTAAACTTTCATCTCCATATCTCTTCATTTGGTTAGAGATAGCCAAAACTCTAGAGAAATAATTCGAAATTGTTTCCGAATCGTACATATGGAGAGATTCAAACTCACCTCTAAGAATTTGGAGTTGCAACTTCTTGAATCTCTCCCCACCCGTTTGAGAGTTTTGGAGAATCTCCCAAGCTTTCTTGGAGGTGGTTGCAAAAAATATTTTCTCAAGCATGTTGTCATCTAAGGAAGAATGGATGAGGGCAAGAGCTTTTTTATCTTTCTTACGTACCTCTTCTAATTCCTCTTGTTGAGATGGACTCAAGTCTCCTTCAAGCTCTTCGTAGCCATTCTCCACAACATCCCAAGTACCATGTGCGCCTAGAATAGCCTTCATGCGCAATGCCCATGTGAAATAGTTGTCCTTGGTGAGGCGAGGCAATTGGACATAAACATTCGTCATCTTGTTGTCGACTAGGCTCTGATACCACTTTGTTGAAAGGAGGAAGCTCTGATACCACTTTGTTGGATTTGGGAAGCTCTGATACCAATTTGTTGGATTTAAGAAGTTCTGATACCACTTTGTTGGATGGGGGAAGAGATTAGATAGGCTATTTGGTGTTTGGTGGAAGAGGGAAGTATGAAACACTTAGAGAGTTGGACAATGAGTGAAGAAGAACTTCTATTGATTTTGCTTGATACAAAATGGTGGAGGACAACAACTAGTACATTACATAGGAGACTTAATAAAAGACTCCATTGAACACATACTTAGACACTTGAAGTAAGGCTTACTAGAAGACTTACATAATGCTAGAGTACAAAGCTATTTATAGGTGGATGTGGAAGGAATATTCCTAGCATCATTCCTTCCACAAACTTCTTCCACCAAAATATCTATGATTTTTCTCTACAACATTCTACACAACTTCTACTCTAGAAACCTCATACAAGATACATTGAACTTGGACAATAAAATTACTTTGGGCTACCACTAACATAATAGACCCACTAGATAGCTAATACAAATTGGGCTACTAATGACACAATACTAGAATGCTTGTGCCTTTTTATTTCTTGGTCTAAACCAAGTTTAATCTCCAACAAATTCCACCTCTAAAGGCTCTATAATTTGAACTTATTGTACCTAATTCAACGAAAATAAAATTAATCACATTTACATTAAAAAAATCTAATCGCACCAAAAACAATTTCTCCAAAAAAAAAAAAAGCTCATCACACCAATTATTATTTTCAAACAAAATACCCTGATCCCACCTCTAGGGTCTCAAAAACTATCATCCAAAGATATGATATAGTTTTAATAATTTTCAAACAAATGAATGAAAGAATAGATAGGCTATTTGGATTTGGGAAGCTCTGATACCAATTTGTTGGATTTAAGAAGTTCTGATACCACTTTGTTGGATGGGGGAAGAGATTAGATAGGCTATTTGGTGTTTGGTGGAAGAGGGAAGTATGAAACACTTAGAGAGTTGGACAATGAGTGAAGAAGAACTTCTATTGATTTTGCTTGATACAAAATGGTGGAGGACAACAACTAGTACATTACATAGGAGACTTAATAAAAGACTCCATTGAACACATACTTAGACACTTGAAGTAAGGCTTACTAGAAGACTTACATAATGCTAGAGTACAAAGCTATTTATAGGTGGATGTGGAAGGAATATTCCTAGCATCATTCCTTCCACAAACTTCTTCCACCAAAATATCTATGATTTTTCTCTACAACATTCTACACAACTTCTACTCTAGAAACCTCATACAAGATACATTGAACTTGGACAATAAAATTACTTTGGGCTACCACTAACATAATAGACCCACTAGATAGCTAATACAAATTGGGCTACTAATGACACAATACTAGAATGCTTGTGCCTTTTTATTTCTTGGTCTAAACCAAGTTTAATCTCCAACAAATTCCACCTCTAAAGGCTCTATAATTTGAACTTATTGTACCTAATTCAACGAAAATAAAATTAATCACATTTACATTAAAAAAATCTAATCGCACCAAAAACAATTTCTCCAAAAAAAAAAAAAGCTCATCACACCAATTATTATTTTCAAACAAAATACCCTGATCCCACCTCTAGGGTCTCAAAAACTATCATCCAAAGATATGATATAGTTTTAATAATTTTCAAACAAATGAATGAAAGAATATATCCACCTCCAGCATATAAGAAAGAAGAAAGTTCATATTTTATTATGTCAGCAATGGAGCACTCCAGTTGTAGAAATAACTTTAAGCCTAAAATAATGGAATTTCATAAAGTAAATTGAATTGACCGAATACGTCATGCAAAGCTATACAAGGGAAACTGTGAATATACCACATGAAAACGAAATCATGAAATCGCCTTACTTATCACATCTACTTTAGCGGCAAAATCTACATTTTCCACAAACATGTCACGAAGAACATATGCGATACTATAAGAAAATGAGTGACAGGCTTATAAGGGCTAATGAGGCAATGTAAAAAAATGTTTATAAAATATATCAATGAAAGAACCAAGAAGATGGATGGTATATGGTTTCACAATCAATTTTTTCCTAGAGTTGCGGGGCGGCATGAAGAGACGCTATGCATTGGAGTCGATTCCTTGCAGAAGTTTTTTTACCCAGACCAATATATTGTCAGACATGAGAAAACATATGAATAACAGTAAAAGAGGGCGAGCAAGTGAAATATATTATTTTTGTCCCCAAAAGTTTGCCAAGTTTAAGCAGAAGTGTGAGAGCAACATTAGAAAGAAGCATAATGAAAATGTCAAAAAGTCATTGTTCTTATTATAAGACATATATAATTTTTATGACCTTTCCCTTATAATTATGTAGTGTTAACTGAAGGGAGAAGCCCTGGTGGAGCCTCGGAGCTTGTAGCTAGAACCATGACACATACACCATTAGAGGAGAACATATATACACATACAATTAGCAATGTGCTGTTCTTGGCAACATAAAACAAAGAGATTCTCATATTGCAATGAATGAGGTTAGTATAACCGAAACTAAAACAAAATGCACTTACTTATAAATTTCTACACTTTCTCATCAAGAAATTGGCATCATTGAGACACGCATGCGTAACCTTATATCAATCCTCTCGAGCAAAACTATCAAATTGATTGCAAGAATACCTATATAATCCCCAAACAAAAGAAAATCAAACATGTTCTAACATATATTATCCTCAAATCACTAACTAATATCAGTTCAAATTTCCAGGGAAAATTATGACTGACATATATGTCATTAATTTTTTGAGATAACCATTGTAGACAAGACTTTACAAAATCTATCTCTAAGAGAATATTTCTTGTAGACCAATAAATTTAATGACGTAAAGTGAGTGAATCAAACACAAACCGAGTGAAGGAGATACAAACACAGGCCGAGAAAGACATATGATGAGTGAGGGAGAAAAAGAGACGAGGAAATAGGATAGAGTAAAATACAGAGAGAGGGTTACCTCATTTCTGTTGATGGTGACCGAAACAGTGGCGTCTTGCAGCAACAATGGCCGAAAGCGAAGGGGACATGCACTGTGTCTCATCCCTGACCAAATGAAAAGGTGGAACGAGCAGAGTGAATAGAGGGACAATGAGTGAATAGCCTATATTTAAGAGAGGCACTTCTGCAATAAACAATCTTAAAGAGGCCCTTCTGCAATGAATAATCTTAAGAGCACAATGAAATTCTTCACTCTTCTATAGAGTAAATATTTTCTACAACTCCGAAGGACAACCTCTATTTAGAATACCTTCCATATAGATAATCCCAAGTTTTTTAAATATTTGGAATACCTTCTATATAGAAAATCCCAAGTTTTGTAAGATATCCATCATTAAACATTTGGAAGCCACTTACATATCAATACTCAAAAGTTTCGTGGGGCTGTTATACATTTTCTTGATAGATTTCTTAGTTATTCATCTCTGGTCCTTCATCCAGGTCTCTGCACAACTTTAAAGCTTGCATAGAAACTTTCAATATGGTTTGCATCGGACTAAGCAAGAAGTAAATTGTTTCCAGCAATCCACATGGAGGGAGAATATTTAAACCATAGAAGTATTTTTTTTTTCTTTCCTAAGAACAAGGAAAAAAAGAAGAAGAAAATCGATAAGTATATATGTAGTTTATTACTTCGTATATACTTAATTCATGAGTTCGTAGCAAATTTTCAAGCACAAAATCTTGTGTCATTATTGTGTACAAATAGGGGTCTATTACTTATTTCTAATAAGTAGTGAACATTAAACCCTAAATTATGAAATGTTTACTGAACCTTTTAAAGGTAGCAAATTTTCTTTCATCCTGTGACTTTTTCATACTTCATTATAATTTTCTTAGTCGTGATAAAAAATGTAAAATTGTTCCATAAATCAATTGACTTAAATACATTTGAGTTCACAAATGTAGTAAAGTTTCGCCTACGTTCATGGGCTAATGATTTTGACGCCAATGAAGGGAAGGAGGTAGTTGTTTTATTTGCCTATCTTGTGATACCCTTCAAGGTGAAAGATCATTTGTGCATTTTATGTGTAAATTAAATAGAAAGGTTTTCTTGTTTTCATTCATCAATCCTTGGGCATTATTGTGGTACAAATTCTATCGCCATGACATAGAATTTGAACACTAAAATAACCCTCACATTTCCATCAGTTTTAATCCATTCCAATCATACAATGCCTCTCATGGGTGGAGTCAAGTAATTGTATTATATTCCTATCATATTATATGCCTCTCTTGATTGTGTACTTATGTTGTTATTATTTTGAACCAACTACTCTAACACCCTCCTTATATTTTGAATCACTGCAATTATTTGGGCTGCATGTTCAGTACTCAATAATTATTTCCCATTTTTTTCGGTTTGTTCTTTACGAAGGTGTGGTACAGAAAGCACATTTAATATAATGTGCTCAATCCCTAGCAGAAGTAACTAAAGTAATGAGAAGTTATATTTCATGACAACCAAGGGTAAGGTAAAAAAGCAATAAATGTTACTTGTGCCTTCTCGTCTCCTTATTGTTAACACATTTATATGACCTTGTGCCCTCGCCTCCCTACAGTTGTTTATACATTTTACATGATTTCGTATATAGTTTAGGTAGTAAACATCAAGCGTATTTTTTCAGCCATCTCAAAACGTGTCATTACAAATTGAATGAGGTAAACATTTAACCAGTTCAAACATGATTTGGTTACTGAAAACACAAGGGGCTGTATAATCTTAAAAGATATATTAATTGAAGCAAAGGATCTAGTTTTCTACAGATGGATCGAAGACGCGAGATGCTCGTAGTATATGAACAATGAGGTAACATGTAATCTTGGAGACGCTAGTCTGATACAGATCCAACTTGACCGGAAAGTCATACCACTGAATTTTGCTCTTTAATGTAATGTTTGTATTCCACATGTCTACTGTTGCTTTCTCCATCTGCATGGTACGTAAACCATCATCGGCATTTCATCAAACAGGTTATAAGCATTCCAGTTAAAAACGTGTGGGAATAGATTAATCGGCCAAGCAATTAAATAGAAGTATTAAAGGATGGTCCATAAAGTTAACAAACCATATATCAACTTACTCTCGTCGACTTATTCCCCTGCTCTCCATTGTTAAGAAACATCATTGCACAATCATGATGGGGATGTCCTGGAAGCGCACTATAAGAGAACAATTGAAAAGAATGGAGAACGTAGTATCCTATTTCACAAGTGGAACAAGCTTTCAAAAGAAACTAAAAATGTTGTGAGTGGAGTCGTCCACCCTCTGTACACATACCACAAATAAAGAGCTGCATAAAATCATTTATGAACAAGTTCAGAAACATCCGTCTATAACCGGAGATTACATAACAAGGATTAACTTAATCTAGAAGGGTATTGGAACAACATCTTTTTTAACTTGATGTTCTTACCTGGAAATCAGAATTCTCTATCTTACATGTTCCTCACTCAACCAATTTGGTTCGCAGGTTTGGTACAATTCCCCCACCACCAACACAATCTTAAAATATTGTTATAATCCTAATCACACCCGAAACCAAGAAAACTCTAAGCTTCATTCTTACCTACCGTAAAAATGTGACATAGGACAAGCACCGGAAGAAGAGACCCCCTTTATCGTTAAAGACAAAGATTCAACCTCAAATCTATATCTTAGAACAAACATCGACTCAGAGTGCTTTCGAAGAAACAAATATGAGTACTGATCATCCTTGTGAAACATCAAGAATATAATGTAGCAATCTAAAAAAAGACTAATGAAAAATTCTGACCTTCCTGGATGAGAAATATGCAATGGCAGATGTATATCGAAGTTTATGAAACCATTTACGTTCAACTTAAACGAGACAAAAAAGATGAGAAAGGGAGCGAGATACAGAGTGAGGATTACCTCAGTTTTGGTCGAAGAGGACAGAGATAGCGCTGTCAACTCTGAGCTTGGATTGCATTAGCGGTGCATTCCACATGACTTTATAATAAATAAAAGTGAAAATCAGAAATAAAATGTGATAAAAGAATGGATATTGAACCGTACTAAAGGCTGTTGAGGTGGTACGAAGAATCAATAAAGGTGTCCACTAATATTTCAGCGGGATTGATCAACTGAAAATAAAAAGAAGGGTTCTAACTACGGTACATGAGCAGTAGCACCATAGAATTTAGAGACCTAAGAAATTGGGACCACCGATTTAGAATCGCTTCAATACAAGGCATGTTTTGGAAATCCCTACTAATAGAAACGAAGCAAAACAAAAATTCACAGTTTGTGAAAATATCTGCAAAAAAAATCATATTCTTCTATGGAATAATTAAACGGTAGATTTTTCCTTTATAAAGAGTGAGCGACCCAAAATCAAACAGGGAAACACACCACAAGCTATTACGAACCCAACTCTAACAGATTCATAGTCGGTGGATGCTACCTCTAACCAACTGTACGATCTTGTCAGTTCATAAGAAGCATATCCACTATCTACAGCACTGCCTCTTCGTTCTCTTGATCCGGGCGATTGACAGAGAAGAGTTCGGAGTAGGCGAACACGATTGATGTGGATTCACGTCTTTTTAGAGGAAGCATCGTCGAGGTCATGGAGAAGCAAACGTTTCTTCCAGGAGACTTAAAGACCTATCATCTTGAGGAGACTTAAAGACCTAGTGTGAATAATAGAAGTTTAACATTGGCACTTATGTAATATTTAAATTTAGAGAGGGACTTTTCTAATAAAGGATCTTAGGAGTCATTTTTCTATTCTTCACTCTTTTAAGATAGTAAAGATATGTTTCAACTCATTATTGTGATTAGCGGTGGTCAGTAAGTTCTCCTGTACAGATTATTATATGTCCAATTCCCCATTTTGCAAACTCTGTCACAGTAGAGTTCCAACTTCGTCATATTTTGTGTGAAATTTTGCATTCAACAAATTGATATTGATTTAGCACGTTATTTTTAGCATTTGAAACAGGTTAAACGAAGAAGATAGAAACTGATCGGACCAACCTGAAGAGCTGAATAGCAAGCAGTGAGAGAACAATGAGCGCAGTAATGTTGCATGATCTAGAAGCTTCAATTTCAGCCTTCGTCTTCAAGATTATCAGTTTTCAATTCTTTGGTTAACCATTTTAAATTTTTATGTTGGAACTTAAATTCATATCAGATTTCTTTTTCAAGACAAAAAGATTGATAGTGAAAAGATTGGGGTGCCGAAAAGATTAAGAACAACCGAACATGTAGAGAACGACAAACACATACCAACTGTTTTGAGGATCATCCATTGGGCGAGACTCGAGCCTCTTGACCTGCATAGTGTGATGCCTTAAATTTCAGTCACAAATCGGAGTCGTACGAAAGAACGTTTTAGAGGTAATGAAACGCGGTGCATAACCATGCAAAGAGAAAACAAGTCAAAATAACTGCTGTTGTGAGAGCAAAACTGATACCTCTTTGGGTATCGATGAAACAGAGAACCAGAGAAGGAGAGAGAGAGACGGGAGAAGAACGGGGAAGAGGAGAAAAGAAAGAGATTAGGGCAAGTAATTTTTTTGATTAATTTCTCAAGAAAATTATACCCTTTTTATACCTCTAACCCTGACGGTTCGACCTAGCCTAGTCCGAGTAAAGAACCGTAAAGAAACTCCGGACAAATTGAAAAATCAACACGTTACCTACCAGTGTTCACAAAATTAATCGTAGCAACTAAACATAAAATAAATCAACGTCTAACATAATCCTTAAGATATAATGGTGGACCCGCACTGCGTTTGGGTCGCACGGTAACGGGAACGTCTGGTGTGCCAAGATCATCATCACTAGCGTCATCCTCATCCGTAGGAGCATGTATCACCGTATCAACTCCTCCGGTCTCGGAAATCAGCTTGTCCTCAAGCTGTAAGTCAGGAAAAGCTTCGCGAATCGCCGTAACGGGTTCCCAAGACGGAGGGGCACCATCGGACCACGAGACCAACCACTGATGCTGTGGCGCGCCATCTACCATAACCGTACACTCCCGAGAAGCAGATACAGGGGAAGCCACTGGCCTGCCCTTGAAGAACTGATCGGGCAACGTCGTGACGGGCATGGCCGAACCGGTAGTAACATAAGGGCGCAGCAACAATACATGGAACACATCATGGATGCGACAATCAACAGGGAGACGCAGTCGATAAGCTACCTGACCAATGCGTTCCACCACAGGAAAAGGCCCGTAATAGCGACGAGCTAACTTAGCCGACAATGGCCGAGCTAATGAACGCTGACCATAGGGCTGTAACCGAAAAAGAACCAAATCACCAACCTGAAACGAGACATCCCAACGATGCTTATTCGCCTGAGTCCACATCCGCTGCTGCATCCTAGACAGGTGCACCTTCATATAAGTCAGCAGCTCATGACGCTCGCGAACCAACTCCTCAACGTAGGACGACTGCCCAATCACCGGTAATGGCGGAAACAGGGACGGAGGATCACGTCCATACAAGGCGGGAAAGGGGGTCATACGAATGCCCTCATGGTGACTGCAGTTCATGGCAAGCTCCGCCCAAGGAAGAAACGACACCCACCGACGTGGTTGTTCTGACGTGAAAGCCCAAAGATACTGCTCCAATCCGCGATTCATCACCTCCGATTGCCCATCAGTCTGTGGGTGATAAGCTGTGCTGAACTTGAGCGATGTACCATTTAACTTGAGCAACTCCTTCCAAAAAGAACTCATAAACACTGGATCACGATCTGAAACGAGCGACTCCGGGAACCCATGCAATTTGACCACAACCTCTACAAAAACCCTAGCCACACGTGGTGCATAAAAATCAGAAGGTAGGGACCCAAAGTGGACGTACTTCGTGAGTCGATCCACCACCACCATAATAGCCGTAGACCCCTGAGACGTGGGAAGGCCAGTAATAAAATCCATCGTCGCTTCAGACCACACGCGTTCCGGAATAGGAAGTGGTTGAAGAAGACCCCCCGGTTTCTGAGTAGAGTACTTTGTAGTCTGACAAACCACACATGCGGATACAAACTCACGAACCTCAGTACGCATACCTGGCCAGTAGAATACGACATCAAGACGACGATAGGTACGGTCAACCCCTGGGTGGCCCGCAGATGGGGAACAGTGAAACTCTTGAAGAAGCAGGGATCGGACAGAGGACTCGCGACTCACACAGATGCGAGTACGGAAATATAATACACCGTCAACCAAACTAAAATGAGCCGGACAAGAATCAGACTGGACGGCTGCCAAAAGGGCCTGTAAGTCGGGCAGTGTCTATGTCTCATGTCGAATCGTTGCCATAATCGCTGGCAAAGGCTGCAGAGCTGTGAGCAACAAGGCAGCTGCATCAATATCGGAATCCCGTCGTGAAAGTGCATCCGCAACTCGGTTAGTGGCCCCTGATTTGTACTCAATACGAAACTGAAAGCCCATGAGCTTGCGAATGTAGAACTGCTGATCGGGTGTCTGAATAACCTGTGACAAGAGTTCCTTCAAACTGCGCTGATCGCTACGAATGACGAGCTCACGTCCCAACAAGTACTGCCTCCATTTCTGAACGGCCTCCACTACAGCATACAGTTCTTTATGATAAGTGGACGCAGCGCGAAGTTTAGGGCCCAGCTTCTTGCTGAAAAAGGCTATCGGATGTCCCTCCTGAAGAAGTACCGCTCCCACACCTTTGTCAGAAGCATCAGTCTCCAATACAAAAGTAATCTTAAAATCAGGTAACCGAAGCACCGGAGCCGTAGTCATGGCCTGCTTCAATGCGGTAAAGCTCTGCTCGGCGTCGGGGGACCATTGAAACGCGTCCTTCCGCAGTAAATCAGTCAAGGGCGCCGCAATCGTGGCGTAGTGACGAATAAACCGCCTATAGTACCCAGTCAAGCCGAGAAACCCACACAGTTGCTTGATAGTGGAAGGCGTAGGCCAGACCACCATGGCGTGAAATTTCTGAGAATCGGCTTGGACATGTCCCTCTGTAATCACATGTCCCAGATACTCAACACTGGTCCTGCTAAAAGCACATTTGGACAGTTTAATATAAAAGTAGTGGTCAGACAAAAGACGTAGAACCTGATCGAGATGCTCAGCGTGGAGCTCCAGAGTGGTGATGTGCACCAAGATATCGTCAAAGAAGACGATTACACAACAGCGCAGCAAGGGTCGAAAATCTGGTTCATCGCTGCCTGAAAAGTCGATGGTGTGTTCGTCAAACCAAAGGGCATGACGAGAAACTCGAAGTGGCCATCATGGGTCCCAAAAGCTGTCTTCTCGATGTCCTCAGTGTGCATACGGATCTGGTGATACCCGGAGCGGAGATCGAATTTGGTGAAGAATCGCGCGGCCCCAAGCTCGTCAAATAACTCATCAGTAGTAGGAATCGGAAAATGATCCGGAACTGTGACCGCGTTCAGCGCACGGTAATCAACACAGAATCGGTATGTCCCATCCATCTTGCCCACCAAGAGTACCGGGGAAGAGAAAGCGCTAGTACTGAGCTGAATCACCCCCTGCTGTAGCATCTCACGCACCTGGCGTTCAATCTCGGTTTTCTGAAAATAGGGATAGCGATATGGTCGTACATTAACCGGTTTGGAGCCCGGATGTAAATGAATGCGATGATCCCACTGCCGATCCGGAGGTAACCCTGATAGAACAGCAAAAACAGCCTGATGATGGGTCAGAACCTGAAGCACAGATGGGGGAAGATCTGACGGGAAAGCCTTAGAGTCTGTTGTAGGCAGTGGGTCCGCTGGCATAGGGACAGCCAGTATCTCAAATAGCCGCTAGTCTGATGAAGGAAAATGCTGGGCGGTCAATGAGTTGTACGAAATCTGCCGATGACCATGATCAACCCCTGTAAGAACCAGTTGTTTCCCTTCCCACATAAACTTCATCGTGAGCTTACTGTAATCGTGAGATATATCGCCCAAAGTCTGTAACCACTGAACACCCAATACCGCATCAATACTGTGGACAGCTAAAACATACAGGTCCACCTCGAAAACTGTACCCTGAATAGTAAACGGTGTCTTCGGACAATAATATGTGCAGCGCAAATGCTCCCCATTACCGACATATACTCGAAAAGGGGAAACCGGATGAAGTAATAACGAAAAATGCTCTGCCATCGTCGGGTGTATAAAATTATGCGTGCTACCCTCGTCAATGAGGACCTGCACACAAACATCACCTATCGTACCAGTCAATTTAAGTGAACGGGGGTTCGGATTACCTGCCAAAGTGTGTAGATGGGAGAGATTATCGATAATAATCCCTGGATCGTCATAGTCGGGTGGCAAGTGTGAACCGTCGATGTCATCTTCGTCTACGCATAACAATAGGAGCTGGTGAGTGCATTTGTGGCCTCTGAAATACTTCTCATCACAGTTAAAACAAGGCCCCTGAAGCTGCCTATCCGCTTTATCGGCTGGTGAGATACGACGAACAGGTGGGTTGGCGGTATTTGCCGTACCCGTGGGCTGCTTGGGAGCCACTGTGGTGGTTGTTGTGGTGATAGGAGCCTGCTGACGAGCATAATAAGGGGTCCAACTCTTCTTGGGATGGTATGTTTGCAAGACTTTGTCATGGCTAGCAGCTAGCTCTCGCGCTAAAGCAAAGGCTTCCGCTAACGAGTCGGGATTGCGCAGCTTAAGCTCGCGCTGTACGGGTTGTTTCAGACCCGATGTAAAAATAGAAACCAAATGAGAATCATCGACCCCTGTCACGTTGTTCAACACAGCTTCAAATTCTGTTTGGAAAGCGATAACTGTGGTGGTCTGTTGAATTTTGGAGAGCTTCCCGACATAATCTTCGTAGTGGCTAGTGTCAAAACGTAACTTCACGCAGTGAGGAATTGCATCCATGTGACTGCTGCATTGTTATTCAGATAATAGCGGTACCAATCGGAGGCGGGAGCGTCAATTAGCATAGCAACAACCTGCAATCGGTCCGGGTCAGCGGTCCGGTGATAATTGAAATTTTTTTGGACCCGGAAGATCCACCCAACTGGGTCTTGTGCGTTCAACCTGGGTGATTCCACCCTTAGCCGCGGTGCACTGTCCGAAGCTGTGGCAGTGGCTGTATTGGCTTGCGACGGAGGCGGTTGCCAAACTGGAGGAGCACCGAGGAGGCTCGGCGGTGTGGTCGTCGGTGGGTTAGGCAGAGGTGGGGGCAAACCTGCGAACAGGTTGTTCAATTGCCGGATGGTGTCGCGGATTTCTGCAAGCTCCGATCGAATCTCCGCCGTCTCTGTGCGTATGGCGGCTGTCTCGTCTTGAAGGCCGTCGGTCCGACCATAGAGGTCCTTCTGCATATTGGTGAAGGCTGTGACGGTTTGGTCCTGTGAGAGTGGGTTTTTGGAGGGTTGGGAGGAATTGGTCAGGTCCGCCATTGTTGGCGACGCTGGAGAGGTCGATTGCCGCCGCGGAGAAGATCCGACCGGCAAGCTCAATGAAGCACCAGATGATACCTCTTTCGGTATCGATGAAATAGAGAACCAGAGAAGGAGAGAGAGACGGGAGAAGAACGGGAAGAGGAGAAAAGAAAGAGATTAGGGCAAGTAATTTTTCTGATTAATTTCTCACGAAAATTACACCTTTTTATACCTCTAACCCTGACGGTTCGACCTAGCCTAGTCCGAGTAAAGAACCGTAAAGAAACTCCGGACAAATTGAAAATTCAACACGTTACCTACTAGTGTTCACAAAATTAATCGTAGCAACTAAACATAAAATAAATCAACGTCTAACATAATCCTTAAGATATAATGGTGGACCCGCACTGCGTTTGGGTCGCACGGTAACGGGAACATCTGGTGTGCCAAGATCATCATCACTAGCGTCATCCTCATCCGTAGGAGCATGTATCACCGTATCAAAAACCTACCGCGCTAAAATTATGTTGTCAAATAACACTGGGATGCTTGTCCACTATATACTCTCTCTGTCCCATAACAATAGACACCGTATAAGTCTGTTATCAAGCTCAGTTTGAAATTGTGTGATTTGACAACATTATCCTCTACAATGCAATTAAAGATGCATTGAAAATGAAAAGATAAAGAATAATTATGTCAATACCATCAAAAAAAATTGAGTATAATTAATACATGTCCCCTTAATATGTTGGGCTTTCAATATGGACAGTTATTTTGGGACGGGGGAGTATATACATGTCTTCGCTGCCGACACCGACAATATTTAAATAAGAAGCGATAATAAAAATTGAAATTAGTGCGTTGAAATTGTCGTTACGAAATACTCCACTGAAATTAGAGAATTACCATGTTTCAGTATACCCCCTGTTTAAAAAAAAAAAATTGCACTCATACTCCATACCCTGCTCCAAATTTACACTTTTATGTTTTTTTCTTCAAAATATTTTTATGTTTCAGAATGTTAAAATGAAACATAAAAAAGGATAAAACTGAAAATACATGTTAAACACAATTTCAAATAAACATTCATACAATTCCAAATAAAACATCCATAAAATTTCAAATAAAACAAAATTTCAAATAAAACATCCATCAAATTCCAAATAAACATACATACCATTCCAAATTAAACACAATTTGAATAAACATCCAAACAATAATGGTTACACGAGTGACATATTGGGTATTAAAAAATAATAATTGAGGGTATTTTAGTCACGAATGGAACCCCTCTTATCCCCTCACCCCCTTATCCGGTGTATACCACCTAGGGGTTGGTATAAGAATCAAGGCAAAAAAATGGAGAAAAGATAAGGGGAGGGTATGAATTCCCCTCCTTTTCCGCTACCCAAACAAGGGATAAGATAAGGGAGGGGATATCATATCATATCCCCCTCCTTATCCGCTACCCAAACGAGGCCTATAAGGCTATAAAGTCCTTCCACCAAAAAAAAGCAGGCCCTAGTATACCATAACCCATTAGTGTGCGATGGAACTTTTTCTAGTCTTGGGCTATAACTAAGTTTATCCGATCCATGAAATAACCCAATTGGAGTTAATTGCAAAGCCCATTGGTCTATGGTTGCAGAATTAGTTCGAAGATCCTCACACTTGTTTTTTGCCCATCTTGTTACCGATTTTATTCTCTTTGGGTCCTATCATCCATCATTTTAACGAGATGATTTGGTCACGACTTCAATGATTCTTTTCCTCGCAGTGCCCCTGTCTTGAAAAGAATACCCATTATTGTAACGACTATGTCCATCGGATCGCTCCTACGTACTCAAACCAATGCAACAGCTCTAACATGCAATTAGGTTTTGCGCCTTAACAAACGGATGAATTAAATAAATTTAGCTAAGAGCACTCTCTCAGAGCATCTTCAACCGTAAACCAAATCCTATATTTGATGATAACATCTGGTGTTATTCGGCTTTCCACAACAAATCACCAAATCATCAAAAAGATGGTGATTTTTTTTAGACCTCCCACAATCGTTGATAAAAAAATCACCAAATCACAATATCTTATATTTTGTGTAACATTTCTGAAATGGTGAAGTGCATCTCCCACAGTATTCGTAAATCATATCAACATCACCAAATCTTATTTTAAATCACCAAATCATAAAAAAAAAATGATTTTTTTTGTAAGACTCCCACAAGAAAAGGATTGAATTGAATGACATGTTGCTAAAAGAACGAAATACCTACCCACAACACAAGACCGAAACTCAAAAGAATTGACGGGGGCCTGCACATCGTTGATCAAAAAACACCAAATCACCAAATTGGTGTAACATTTGTGAAATGATGAAATGCATCTCCTACAGTATCCACAAATCCTATCCTACCACTAAATCCTATTTTTAAAGAAAAAAAAAAATATAGGCCTCCCAAAGTCGTTGATTAAAAAGACACCAAATTTTATATTTGGTGTAGCATTTCTAAATTGGTGAAGTGCATCTCCCACAGTACCAACAAATTCTATCATATATCATCAAATCTTATTTTTACCATCAAAATTAATGGCAAAAATATGGTTTGAAGTAATGTACACCAAATTCTTCAATAGTGTTTAGGGCATATTTTTGGTTACTTTTATATAACTAGTAAGGTGCACGTGCTTTACACGTGGACTTTTAACATTTTAGAAATTTAGAAGAAAAATAATATATTATTTGTGTACTAAGTATAAATAAATGTGAGTTTGGCAAAGTCCGTCAAATTGAAACAAGCACATTCACTTATAGAAATAGATTGTATTACCAAGCTGTCTCCAAGCATTTAGCTGATTTCATAAAATGTTTGTATTAGAGACAAAAATAACCAAAAGTCAAACTCCACAACCAAATGTATGACATTCGACCTACAGATTATTATTGAAAAAGATATACTGCAGTAGTGTCTTTGCAATACATTAGGAGCATAACACTTAATTTTTGAGAAATGAATTGAAAAATATGTACCAGTTAAACAAGAAAAGTAAACTAATCTTGTGGGCTTGCTTGATGTTGACCCGAATTCACATTTTCCTTCCTTGCCTTCATCAAATGCCTTGGGTAACATTTTTGAAAAGAACCCTGCACATTGTTCCAACCAACAATTCTTTCATGTTTCTGCATAGCTTTGAAACAATTGAATAGACAGAAATGGGGACCTACTTCTCTGAAGATTATGTAAATAAGAATGCAACTTTAGTACATAAGTAGCACTCCGTCCCAGCTCTATCTTCCCATGGCGGTTGGGCTCGTGGTTTAAGAGCTGGGACGGAAAGAGTAAAATACCCCTGCTTTTTCACACAAATAACATTCAACTCCACCATCAACACCACCCACCATGTAACAACACCACCACCACCAGCCACCATCAACACCACCACCAGCCACTATCAACGCCACCAGAAACAAGAACAACCAAACACAACAAATTCAATACAAAAAATACAAATCTAGACTACAAAATTACATATTTTAGAAAAATTAAAATAGGGTGTAAAAAAGAGAAGTAGAAAAAGATCCAATCCTCTATTCCTAGTCGCCAAGATCTGATGCCGGTCGCCTCTCCATGCCGTCGGTCGCCTCGTCGCCAAGATCTGCGAAAACAAGCACAATTGAAGCAAATAGAGCATATCTACCAAGAGAAGAAGAAGAAGAAGAAGAAGAAGAAGAAGAAGAAGAAGAAGAAGAAGAAGAAGAAGAAGAAGAAGAAGAAGAAGAAGTAGAAAGGAACAGAGCTACTTGGGTTGTCGTCGTCCTCGCCGGCGTCCTCTCCGGCGTCGTTGCCGTCGTCTTCCACTAGCAACGAGGTCGCCGTCCTCTTCGCCATCCTCCTCGCCGTTGGCATCGTCCTCTTCTCTGCCATCGTCCTCAGCCGTCGGCGTCGTCCTCTTCTTCTCCGCCATCCTCTCGCCGCCATCATCATCGCCGACAGAGCACCAGAGAGAGGGAGGAGTCTCGATGTCGTTTCCTCTGCGCCTCTCTCTCTCTCTACTGGGTGTGTGGTGTGAGAGTGTTGTGAGATGAGAAAGTGAGAGGATAAGGCAGAAGTGGGTGGGGTTGGGAAAGGGGAAAAAGTCATGTGGGTGTGATTTGTGAGGGTATTGTGGTCTTTTGCACTGTTTAAGGTTACCCAAAAAAGAAATGGAAAGAAAGAGGTGGGACGTTCCAAAATAGAAATTGGGAAGAAAGAGGTGGGACGGAGTGGTAATGTAGTAACCTGCAGTTCTTTGAGTAATGCTGCTGTGATTGTCACTGGAATGCTATGTTCTACCCGCAAACAAATAATCTTTGACCAAAGACCATGACAATTGATTCCATGTTTTTCTACAGTTGGTACCAAGGTTGTAAAAAACGGAACCGGCTGACGTATCGGTCACGGTTGCGTGTAACGGGATCGGACTTTATCGGAGGGACTGTAACGGAGAACGGGCATCGAATGTGTGAATTTTAGAAAACATTCACGGAAGTTTTTACCATTTTTCCCGATTTCTAGATACAATAAATGCATGATTAGTTCCACAAACTGTTTTCCCCATTTTTTCCGTTTTTCCGATGCGAAACGGCCGTTTTTCCCGTTACCGACGTGAAACGGCCATTTTTTTTGTGAATTCACACGACGCGTAACGAGAAAAACGGTCGCGCTCTCTGCCGCTTCCGTTACAACACGCCGCTCCGCGCCGCTTTTGCTGTTTTTGAAACTCTGGTTGGTACACAGTCTGGAAGTACTAAGAACTCAAAGAAACATAGGTCAACATTGAGAAGGAAGAAGAAAACAAAACGACAACAGTTCACTATGACATGACGTCATCCAATAATTGATGGAGAATATTTTTCTTAAACAATCCTTGTTTACATAGACATAATCTCATTATGAGTCTTTGCTTTAAATTGTGATTCTCTGTTTTCGTAGAAGTTTCATTTGTTTTCTGAACATATGGAACTTGTCTACCGTACTGTAATTAAGAGATTGTGTAGATTACTCAAACCAGACATTAATGACTCATAGAAGCAACTGGTTTCCTCCGCTAAATATTTTGAGTTTGACAATATTTTAGATTACTTTTCTTGTTTTAAAAAGTAAAATGATCCAAGCAATTCAAGTATAATTTCTCACAAAAATAGAAGCAACTGGTTTTCCTTTTCTTCAGAATCTCTTTGAGGATTTTTCAGTGCCGATGCCAAATTCTAAAGAATGATTCTATATTTATGTGAACTCAGAGAGGCTCTTTCAAGCATTGGACCCCTGTGAGCATATTTAAACCACCTGGACATTTCTGTCAGAGAATTATAATCATGTGTCAAATATTCTCTTTGGCGAGAGTTTTGTTTTGTAATAAAAATTCACTTCCACTGATTCATATAACGGGTCAAAGGTATTTTCACTATATGCGAAGAGTAAGGGAAAGAGTAGGTGAAAGAGAAGGAAGCTGAACCATATATACCAAATAAGCGCCAACATAGAACACTGTAAAGGTGTTAAGTTTTGCAATTCTCTTGCAATAGACATATACCCAGAACACTGTAACCTATATTATAATTGGATGGTACCCACTGTACTAATTATATTTGCACTTTAAAAGGCTTCTGCACAAATCTTCAAGTAGTTAAGCCATATATATCAGTGTTAACAAAATTCGAAGCAATGGGGGGGTTTGGGTATCTTGATTATTACTGTGGAACTAATCTGGAAACTCAAACAGGGACAATAAGATGTTATAGATAGAAGGTGGTACACTGATAGCGAATTAGTTTTTACCCATTTTTTCAGTGTACCTATCCATTGAGGAAACATTCATTTCATATATTAAATGAAATCTGATAAGCACATAAAGCAAATAATTTGTGCAATTCATCACAGTGGGGGAAGAAAAATATAAAAATAGTAAATTTATTGATCAAGATCAATCATTAGATTATGACCAGAATTTCGAAAAAAAAAAGATTGGGATTTAGGACCATATACATGATTTTGGTGAAAGATCATTTATCAATACTATTTCTGATTCCATATATAGTTATTCGGGTGCTAATATAAAAATTTAATACATAGTTCGGTTTTGTTAAGGAATTAAACTCCTTGGCACTAAGACACGAACAAATACAATTAAAAAAACAGTTACCTATTGATTGCAAATATCTCGTCTTCTTGCTTTGAAAGTAAGAAAGTTAAGAAATATTGACTAATTACCTCATGTTTTTCGACAGGGAAGGAAAACAAGAACTCAAACTCCTTTTCTTGTGTTATGCGAATGGATGTCTATGCTCTGCATGAAGTTCTGAGAATCAATATATAATTTTGTCACAAGATAAAAGATAATCAATGAATAACACGAGATTTGGGAACTTGCATTTATGACCGGATGATGCTTATAGCTTACATAAATGAAAGAGATGATATCTAGATTCAACAATTGCCGAATGGAAAGATAAACACAACGTCTGAATTCTGACTGTGGTACACGAAGGTCTTCCATTGATGGCCAAAACGACAATTGTTGCAATTTCAATTTTTTATTGAACAGATTGAAGAGGCGTGTATAGGATGGAACTTTCTAAACCAAACACTCAAAGCTACAGAAAAAACCATCGCTGAAACATAGAGGACTAACCATCAAAAGTAAACTTCCAAGGATAACAACTAACAAAGGAAGCATATATGTATCAGAGGACTTGAATGCTTTCAATCCTTTAGTTGTACAATCAGAGACTGCCCGTCCTTTATCTGTAATTGAAAATGTCTAACCTCGTTGTATAGTATGGCGATACGTGGTAATCATGATTGCCGAGATAGTTTTCTTATATCTTTAAAAATAAGTTTGAATGAGAGTGAGATCTATGGACACCCCTCCAAACCTGATTCGTCTAATCGACGGCGCAATCAAAGCCCCTCTGATTTCTGCGTCAGATCCTCAGTCTTCTTTGTACTCCTTGTAATGCCGTGAAGCAGGGCCGTCTCTAGCTTTTCCGGGGCCCTAGGCGAATCAACCTTGTAGATGAATGTTTGATTAATTTTCATATAAAAATGTTAGAATAATTTGCATCTCGATCAAGTTATAATATACATATGTATAATTTTATCTCAATATTTAGTTTGATAAATTGAAAAATTAAAAGTATGAGTGAAATGTGACTAATTTGTCAAAATAATCAATCATTTTGTTGTCTTTGTTTGTAAGGTATTCATCCTTTTTGGTGTCGTCGTTCATGAAAATCTATAGAGTATGTAATAGTATAAATTTAATTTCTATTTTTGTTGTTTTTTTTTCATTTATTTCAATACTTTGAAATTGGCAATGTGATCAATAATATTACAAAAACAAAGTAAAGGGTTTTCACTAGCTTGGAATACATTATTTAGAACAAATTATATTACGTGGAACCACTAAAAAATGTAGGAATAAATAAAGTGATAAATAATGGATTTTTTTCCTAAAAAACTAACGGATTACTCATAATTTTAGTAACAAATGATAATTTTCATAAAGTAGCCCTACACGTTTCTGAAATTATGAGGCCCTCCCCCAGTGGGGGCCCTAGGCAAGGTCAAATTTGGCCTAAGGGTTGAGACGGGCCTGCCGTGAAGTTAGTATCGGCGTATTTGAGATAGAGAAGATATGTAGTTGATTCCAAACACTCTTATTTGTACTTGATTTTGGACCATTGTAGTATCTTCATTCGCTGCTGGAAATCCAAACCATGGAGAGGCGCGTATGGCGATCTTACACAACGACAACAATCAAGACACCTGCTGATAAAGGTATGCCATTTTTCTCTTTCTTAAATAAAAGCTCATATCAAAAAGAAACCCTGACTAAATCAATGTAATGTCTGATTAAAAGTAATAATAACAAATCAGCGTATTTTGTACTATGAATTTCATTGAATTCAGATTCATGGTCGTTGGTCATCTTCTTCTTCTCGGACGCACCGTAGACAATCCCCTTGTTTCAAAGAGAACTCATATGTTCCTTATATTTCAAATTCCTCTCAGCTGCTTCATGTTTTCATGCGTACGAGATTTGGCTACAACCCGTCGAATATGAAACACTTAGAGAATATGAAACATACCTTTTGTTCGTATTACTCATACGGATTACGAGACAAGCTAGAGATACATAAGAGTGATCCCTCTGAAATAGAAAGTTACAACAGAGAAATATAAGAAAAATAAGATATTCCATAAGTTATATGACACAATCAGAGTGCTCCCCCAAATCAGAAGCTACAACAGAGACGAAAATCTCTTGTCAAGTTCAAGTAACCAGATAGGTGATTTTGCATAATAAACTGGCTCACGAGCATTAATCTCCAGACCCCATAAATAGAAATCACGGTCTTTTATCAACTTAGTGAAAGAATGCCGTGATAAGGCACATCGTCCACAACCCATTGCCTATCACCTCTAAAAATAGTCCATAGAAGTATCAATCAGAAGCAGATTCTCCAAAGGAACCAACTGAATAGGTGTGATCTACGGGCTTATATAAGCTTTTTTTTTATCTAACCTTACATAAGATTTACAATTACCTTCCTACAGAATAAAAGGCTCGCCTGCATAAACTAAGTAGTTGTTTTCCTCGTCTCCTCCCCATATTCATGTGAAATTTATTAGAGCAAAGAAGTTTCAAACAAATAACAATTTACTGCATATACATTTTAAAAAGGAATATGAATATGAAAACCAAGATCGAAGAATAAGAACTCGAAGATATTCATGTAATAAGTTCAATATGCTCTGACTTCATTAAGGGGCACGTGATCAACATGGGTAGGTCATACATAGAACTCCAAAAGAGAGTAACAATGATGAAACATCAAATGGTAATCAACCTAATTTCACACAAAAAAGTGTTAATCAACCTAGTGACAAGACATTTGTGTGAGAGGTGATACAGATTATTGCTTTTTGTATCCATTATATAAACCCTAGAACAATGAACTATGGAAATTTTAGATGAGAGATAGATGATACAAAGAAAATATGCAGAACAAACTAATCAACCAACGTCTGAAGTAGACCATTTGATATACAACACTCGGAGAAGATGAAGCAGACCTTTTGTTTGTTCGTACCACTGAAAGAAAGCAGTAGGGAGAAATCCTGTGGATCTCCGATGAGGTAGAGTTTATCTGTTCTGAAGAATAAACAAATTAAACTATGATTAAAATTAAGGCATTCTAATTGCCATTGTTAGGGCATCTCCAATAGCTCATGCAATAGTCAATTTTATGCAAAATATAAAGAAAACCAGGAAAAATGAGCTCCAACAGACGATGCATATCCCCATGCCTTTTGCAGAACATGCATTTTCCTCTCCATTAATAGCTAACAAAAATGTAGGGATGCAAAATTTTGTGTCTATCTCTCTCTTCTCATGCATCCTCAATATGTATATTTTAACTTCTCATAACTACAAATGTATAAATTGCATTTCACTGTTGGAGCAAAACTACAAATACTTTTCATGCAAAATTGAATACATGCAAATAAGACCTACTACTATTGGAGATGCCCTTACAAAGTAATTGTTTCCCAAACTGATAGTTTTCTTAGGTCATCTCCAACCCTATAGGGGGAGGGGGAGGGGGAGGGGGATGGGGAAAACGGTATAAAAATACGGTTCATGTCCAAACCTATGGGGGGAAGGGGAGGGGGATGGGGAGGGGTGCTACGGGGAGAAATTTTGCCTTGGGTCCAAGGAAAAATTTCTCCCCGTAGCACCCCTCCCCATCCCCCTCCCCTCACATGGTTGTAGATGAGTAGTAGTTTGGGGGGAAGGGGAGGGGGAAAATGGTGGGCCCGTGAGGGGAGGGGGAGGTGACGGGAGGGGGAAAAATGCATGGGTTGGAGATGCCCTTAGTGCATGGCCAATCCACTTGTATCGATATCAACAACAAACAGAAAACAGGTGAGTAAGGGTTTGAATAAGTGAAAGGAAACAATGAGAACAGATACAGAAATGGATTTTTGGTAGATATTATGCCTACCTCATCAATCTGATCCTCTCGGTCAATCATCCGTCTCAAGATCTTGCATTCGAACATACCTCAGATCAAAATAAGTGATTCAATGATGAACCAAATATTTGATCTCTACTATATAAAAGGTTGAAGTGGTTCCTAACCAAAGTTGTTCCTAACCTTTTTGAAATTCCTAAAATAGCCCTAAGTTAACACCATTAATACCTAAAATACCCCCAAGCTAACACCCACGTCCGTCGTCTATACGTCGCTTCTCTCCTCCTACACCTAGGCGGTGGTTCCGAATTGCTTCTCCCATATAAATTATTCTGCAGAACAAAGCCAATGGGATCTACAACAACTCTTCACGAAACGTCAAGTTGCTTCTTGCTGCAGAAACGCAAGTAGCGAATCAGAAGAGATTCCGTGGTTTTGTTCTCTGCGTCTCGCAGTCCTCTTTGTGTTTTCATCCATCGGCGTGTTCTGATAACACCGAAGGTTGTATATATGCCACCGATCAGAGGATTCGCCTATGTGCTATAGTCTCACATTCTCTTTATCTCAAGTTTCCAATTTGGTACAATTGATGTGTTGCTCACAAACTAGGGATTAAATTTAAGATACTATGTTTTTTGATTTGTTTTCTCATTGGAGTAGTGGTTTTAGTTTTGATTGTGATTCCTCCTACCAGGTTTGACTCTTTCCCGTTCACCTATAGATCATGAAATCTCTCGTGCTCAGGGTAAGAAATCAAACTCTGATAGTACTTGTTTTAAGGTATCACATGTTAGTACTTCTTTAAAGAATCAGAATCAAAAGATAATTTGTCTTCTCTAAAAAAATGATAATTTATGATTTCACGATTGCGTTATTAGCAGATTCAAGCCATTCGCTATGGTAGACTAAATGTTTGTTACAATACATATGAAACATAATTCTTGTTTGGACTTGTTAAGTTTGAATTTCTAGATATTTTAAAACTTCAATCGTACCACTTGTCACGATATTGGCTGAGAATTTTTTTCGGATTCTACTGTACAGTTTTAGATATGAGAAAAATGAAGAGAGGTATAGAAAGAAAAGCTTGGAGAGGACATGACCTATTTTCAAGATTCATAGTCTAAGAAAACAGAAGAAATTAAAAGGTAGAACAGAGTTCAATTTCAATTTTTTAAGATGCTTGCTTATCATATGTCCAAACATGTCATCTGGAGCCTGATTGTGCTACTGAAAGACTTATCTTCTTTAACCCAGTTTTTTAAGTTTTAGATCCTTATGAAAACAATATTACACTCTGTATTCTAACATGCAAGATCACAAATATGTTTAATGCTTGATATGTTTGAAAATTCGACGAACATTCCCATCATTCTCAAATGTTATGTATTCAGGATAGAATCGCTTCACTGAGTGTCCTAATAAAGGCTCCTTTTGTAAGAGGAGCCTTTGATTATTTCATGTTTTAACAGAATCTTAATCGTTCAAGCCTTCTTTGGGAAGTCCATGTTTCATTTAGTTTTGCAGGTGTATACTATAGATGTGGCCAACACTGAAATTTACAGGACTTACATATAATATATATACCGTAGATCGAATTTAATTAGGGTTATGAGACTTTAAACATGTGGCTATCTGTTATGCTTAATGCTTTTTAGCTTTTTCTTCATTGAGATGGGATTTTATTCGGAGATCAGACTGTCTGTTATAGTTAATACTTTTTCAGAGTTTTCTTCCCCGAGTTGGGATTTGATTTTGAGATCAAAAGTTGCAATTCTTGGTACTGATTCGAGAAATCAAGTTTTATCTTTTCATGCCTCAATCAAGGCAGCTTTCAAAACGTAGAACAATTCAGGCTGCTTGTTTTTAGTTAATTAATCACCATTACCTTTGAAGGTCGAGTAATGATGTGGCGGCTCGATTGTCTGGATTTTCTCCTATATACAGAGTTGTGTTTTATAGGGAATCACAATTGCTTTATACGAAATAGAAATTGAATCTCAGCAGTGAACAAGAAAAATATATTTTTTGCTCCGCGAACCTTTTTAAAATACCGCGCTTCTTCTTGAAGAGCATGTATTTTCTAAAATTTATCATATTGGTGCAGAAATAGGAGACAAATAAGCAACTATCGTCTGAACCTGTTTTGCTGGCCGAGTTGTTCGTTGGTCAATTCGTACCTATTATTTGTGTTTTACATTCAGCTGCTAGGTCAAAGGTTTTATTGCCTGATTGCTTTGCTTTGAAAAAATTGGGCCTTCCTCAAACATTTATTTGAATGGATAAAACCCATCAAGGTATTTATAAGCTCTTTTTGTAGTAAAAATATCAAAAAGAATGGATGGTAGTCCTTTTATGGGCATGAACTATATCTTGTTTTGTTATTATTTCCTAAATTTATAGTACGAAAATTAGTTGGCTGACTGCCTTTTCTTGTTTGGTCTTGTATTTTTCCCTTACTTCCGTTATTGCCTCCCAAATATTTGTGAAACTGCTGGACACCGAACATTGATAATTCTTTTGTTCGATTTCAATACCTTGTGGATGATCTAGCAGTAGTGTATATTGAGTGCTCAAGATTTAGACTGTTTATTTGCTCTTAGTTTTGTATGCATGTCAAAACAAAACAATATTCATTGCTCAAAATGATTTAGATTTGCACCATAAACTCTCCGAATATTTCTTTCCAGCAGCCTAAATGCACTAATCACTACTACAAATGTTGTCAAAAACGGCAGGACACTATTGCCTAGTAAGATATCAAAAACTGCCATTGAAGCTTAAAACGGCAAGACTTGCGGCGGTAATGGAGCGGCCGCGTGGAGAGTTGACGTTTTTGCCTTGTGGCGGTACATTTCCTGCCATTTTAGATAATCTTGGCGGGAACTAATTTACTGCCGTTTTTGCCACTTTTACGCGGCGAGAATTCTTGCCGATTTTGATCCAGTATTTATGGCAAGAATATATCTCCATTTTTACCGTACTATAGGTGGCAGTATTTCTGGCCATGTTTGACTCTTGTCTTGCCGTATTTGAGTACACCATATATGGCATTAGCTTCCCTCCATTTTTGGTGTACCTTAAACGACAATAAAATCGCCATTTTTAGTGTTATTACTGTCACATTTGGTGACACCATATGTGGCATTATTTTTTTACCTCTGTTTTTGAGATATAAAAAATCGCAAGAATAAATACTGCTAGTTAAAGAAGGAAACCTTCAAATTATATATATACTGTAATTCCTTCTACCAGAAATCTGTTAATATTCCAGAATTCACAATTTTACTTGTAACCTGCATTCAACCCAATAAAGCGCACACAACCGTTTTCAACCCATAAAGCACACATCCAATTGCGCACATATATACGTAAATAACGTAACTTGTACATTAGACATTGTACCAAATAGGGTTCGCGAGCGTTATCTTCAAATTTGTGCTCTTAGCTGACTCTATAACTATCTAAAGTAGCTTCAACAAAATTATGCATACACTTTCGCGCACCATAACTTGGGCTCCAACAAAAAATGCAAGCTACCTAGTTGCTTCAACTTTGCGCTGTTTGCTCTAGCTTGAACCAACGTATGTACATCAACTTGGCGCTCTTTCCTTGCTTGAACCTAGAGAAGAAAGAATGTCGTACATAGATCAGTGCAAGAGTTTTGCTAAAGTATTTAAGGATTAAGATATCACACATCCAAGCAAGATGTAACCTGCAGATTTCCTTCAAAAATAACCACGAAGTGCAATAAATTGTCAAAAAAGCATCAATGCACTTCATAGTTCAAAGTAGAGCAAATTTGATACATTAATTTTTTGTACTTAAATTGTTATCATTATGCTTCTGTACTAAATAGTCAAAATCTTTGTACACAAATTGCGGCATTATTAATGCAATAAGTTCTCTGAAGGTGTCCATAGCATGAATTTGTGACACTGTCAATTTCGCCATTATGAAAAGGTACCCTATGATGTTTAGGGGATGTAATACAAACAGTAATTTTCTTATGGGGCTATTTTCCTTGAGAGATCTTTACAGTTTCCTTCCCTAAGCCATGTTCATGAACATTGGGTAGGTATTTGACCCTCATGGTTGTCCGACTAGGTTTGTGCTTTTTCCCAAGTTGGAATAGCTTATAATATATCATAACACTGTGGCAAAATTACACTCTTCTGAAGGGATTGACAACGTACCCTTAGTGCTTGAAAGCTATGTAAAATCGGAAACAAGGAGACAAATGTCTTGTACTCATTACCTATTGAGGTTGAAGTTTAAGTGACACTACAAGCAACATCATCACATCCCAGGGCCTTAGCTAATAATCCAACTATTTGGGGATATATCTGAGCACAAGGTAAAAGGTGTGACTATAATAAAGGAAAATGTGGAAACAACACCAGAAAGAAAGCAATACCTGTCTGAGCATAGCTACAACTTTGTCTCCAGCTTTAAAACCATGGAATCCAGATCTAACATCCAATACTTCTCCGGTTTCATCAATAACTGTTTGACCAATACAAAGATGAAAAATCAGCTTAGTATACAACTTTTCATATTTATCAACTTTTCAAAAATCAGCGGGATGGAAAATCTACGCTACAAATCAATTACTTTACCAGGTGTGTGAGGAAATTTGCGAGGCAAGAAATGAGGACGCAACCCTTTCCGAAATTTCAAATCAACAGGATTGATGGTTCCTCCTTCGATTTTCAATAAAATTTTGCCATTCTTAGAGTAGGAACAGGGACTTCAACATGCTGCAAACAAGCATTTGAAGCAACTTAACAAGGAAAAAGATTAAATTCAAACCACATTCTGAATCTCATAAAGCATATCAGAACAATAATATAATGGCTACATGAGTTATTTACAAACTCCTATGATATTACACCTGCAAATTTGTTTCGAATTGGAATGATATGGATCATTGACATTAATCCCTACTAAGTCAACCCGATTATTCATGTTAAAGAGCACAATCAGAAAACTTCCTTCATGGTAAGCTCATGTCACTCCGTAACATGTCTTAATCAGTGCCCAAAGAAGTCCTTTAGTGGACATCCAAAAAAATTGAAATTGACCCCAAGTGATTGTCAAATTCAGGATTTGTTCATCATTAACCTCTTTGAAGTCCGGCCCCATGAATTACTAAAACCACATTCCAACTCCATAGTTTCATTAAGTTAAACCAAAAGACATTCAGTTAAACCCAATACGAATCGAGGATACTTATTCACAGGAGGAAGAGTGTGTAAATCATTTAATGATTACATGCCATGATCAGTCAAGGTTCAAACATCAAAGCATTTAGGCATTCACAGATTCTGATTAATAACTCCATTTAAGGCCAGTGATGAGAATATTTTTATCTCTCTGCATCTAATCATAATCACTGCCCACAACACCAACAACGACTACCACCGTTTGTTGCAATGGTAACCCAATCACCAAAATCTTTGAGCCAGACCGAATTCACATCCACAAAAACTAGAAAATCAAACCAAGAAATAGAAAAAACCCATAACAGTTGGAGCAAAAAACACTAAAAATACCAACAATGGGGAAGCTCCTTTCAATTGATGTTGTATGTTAAACACCCAATGTCAATGTTGTAGAACTGAAAAGATATTAGAAAAGTATAGCTAGCTATCATAACCCAATCCAGACCAAGGTTGAAGAATTATAACAAGTGTCATGTTTTGCAGGTAATTTAAGTGATTTCATTATCAGATCAATGCACCATGTAACAATCCCTTCTTCTTCTGCTTCAGTACTATCAGATTTACTACAGCTATTTACATTCCAAAGTAATATCATCTTCTATAATCTATTGGACTCTCTAGGATCAGAGACATGGGTGTTGTGGGCCAAACTCTAATAATAGTGTTTGATATCCTGAAAAATTCGTTGAATCTGCCAAGAATCCAGAAACTTCTACTTATCCCTGAGTTTGCCAATCATTCCGACTTAGATCTTTGTTATGTTTTTTTACAAGAATTACCTGTATGTTTGTTGTGCTTTTTACTAGTACATGTAATTGGTCACCTATACTGTTGAAAAACTTTACTGCAATTGTATTAGAAGGAAGAAATATATCATAACAACGAAGTTGAGAAGAACACGAAAGAGTTCAATTACTCATGGATTAGACAAGAACACATGGGTATCGAACCATCTCACTGTTGAAATTAAGCATAATATAACTACTCCCTAGCCAGAAAGCAGTATCGCAGAATAAAAAAGAGCTTTGTGGTATTGAGCTACTATCAAACAAGAAAGCAGTAGCCCAAAATTTCAACAAAAAACTGGTACATACACCAATTTCAAAACTCAATCTTCTTGGATTCTTGACTAAATTCACTAAATCAATCTCTTATTCCCCAACGTCTCCAATCAACACAACCCACCCTTGCAGATATATTGACCCACTGCCAACACCTTTGAATCGCCATTACAGAGCCGTCACAAAGCTTCTTCACCAATTTCAAGCTGGGTTTTGGCAAGTAAAAAGAGGTTTCCTCAATCTCGTTCCCTTGGCATTCCCTCCTTAACTAATGTCACAACGATCAATAAATCCAGTAACTCAAATGAAAAACAAGTTCTAGGTTCACGAAACCGTACCTGAACCCGGAACCGAACCTCGGGAAACTTGAGCAAGCTCTCTGGAAGTTGTGGCCTCACGACACCTGACCAAACCGCACGGTGGCCTCACAAGATCTCTCTCTTCTCTTCGAACCTAGAATCTCTTCTCTTCGTAGACGACGTTGACCTCTCAAAACTAGGTTAAGTTGATTTGGGGCGGGCAATTAGAATTTTTTCACCAAATTATTTGGCGCACTGCCGCGCGGCTGCGGGCACGACTAAATTGGATCAAATTTTGGTGGATTAAATTTTACCAAAATTCTGTGGCTATTCTTCAGCCTCGTGTCCAAAGTTATTTGCGGCAATAATTCCTGCCGAGTAATACTGTCGGAAACGGAAGTAAAATAATTCTTGCCGGGTTTGATAAATAATTTTTACGGAGATAATAAATCCTCCCGTTATTGTTAATTTCTTGCCGTATTTTATGTATTTTTTATGGAGGGAGATATTTCTTGTCATTATAAATTAAATTATTGCCGTTTTTGTATAATATTTACGGAGAGATATTGTTATTGCCGCAATTAATAATTTTAAATGGAAATAATACTTTTCTGCCACATTAAGTAACAAAAATAGCAAGAAAATTATTGCCACTCGGATTATTGCCATCTATGTTTATATTTCTAGTAGTGAATGGTGATTAAAAAGCTAAAAAATTGTATTCGATAGTGCATTCGAAACAATTAATTACTTAAGAAACTAGAATATTTTCTTCTAAATATGTGAGACATTAACTACAATTACCATTTTTTTTGTTTTTATCAAATGTGACTGTGACTGTAGAATAATTTGACATAAGCACAATGTGAGACAAGCAAAACCTCATGGACATGAAGCGTTGGATAGGCCATGTGATGACTTACACGAAATTTATATCCATGCAGGCATAAGATGAAAAAAAAACACGGTAAACCCTAGATGTTGATCTCCATCTGACTTCATCTTTTCAATGCCATTTTTGTTACTTGTTTGAACTAAACTCCAACTTGAGGTTGAACTATTGATTCCAATGAACTTTTCCGAATAAATAACATAGGATTAGTCCCCTAGGAGGAGAAGCATCATAGTCTTGTTTTTTGTTTGTTTGTCATGCTTTTGTGATTCCTTGGGTCCTATGTTTGTCTACTTCGTGCTTTAAATATTGTAACCATGAGAGGAAATACCCATTTATTATTCTCCATGTAATCTTGATGTTCTTGCAGAACAAATAATTACAAAGATTAAGAGGTAGAAAACCTTAATGAACATGGAAATGGTAAACCGCTAATGGGCTCATTGTGAAGAATTACATTTCTTACCAAATCCGTCTTATTATTATTACATTTGTTGTCTCTGGTTGTTCTTCTCTGCCTGATGTGTGTCAAATACAATGTTTTAACCCTGTTGGTGAAGAAATTGAGAACTTCATTGATGTTCGGACATAGGGGGTTTACAACTTTGTCTACGATACACAAGCAACAACAAAATGAAGAAGAAGATTTAACTTCATTCATTAAGTCATTCCTTTATTTGGAAAGGTTGGCTGAAGCGATTGGAGTAAATCAGAGTTCGAGATGATAAGTTGTCAATATGCCTCCCTTAAGGCGTAACTTTTATAAAGGGAAGGAACGAGTGCGGACAGATGAATCATATCACCTGAAAGCATAGAAGAAACAAAGAAAAGTACTGATTGTAGGGTTGGAGAACTATGACAAAACTTTGGAAAAAATAGTCGTCTTTTCAAGAAAACCTGCATATGTGTGTATTCTAAAACATAGTAATTCTTAGTTTGAAGAACATTCAAATATTTTATTTAATGTTTTCACATATAATGCGGATTCGTTCTAGATATTTCTTTGGAGTCATTAATCGTGTGGTTGAAGCTGTTGACCTCATCCCTTCTGTTTTATTACATCTAATCAAATTGCTTTCAATGCCAAATAATTCAAGCTTATAGTAGTAATGTACTGTAAAGATCTCAAATGTTAAGGAAACAGTAAAGGAGCGGTTTTGAGGTTTTGAATTTCGTTATTTGAATTGTCGTTATCTTGTATGGTGCTAATTAAAATTTCGTAAAATTTTAATTTTGTGTGTGTGTATATTATAGCACGTCATCATAATTGAGATTTTAAATACAAAAGAAGAAGAACCCATGATAGAAGAAGCAACACGAAAAACATAAATAAGATGACCACTATCACTTGACCCCGTAGACCACTTAGGTAAAATAGATTAGACCACGTGCAACGCACGTTTTGCTTACTAGTATAAACAAAATATTAGAAAGTGCCGATTAGAACCCACAATCCTCAAGTTCCTTCAGATTGACCCAACATCTTGGCAATAGCTTGGATCTATGGAAACTCCATCGAACATCCCATTCACAAGGCTTTCACCACAAAGTGACGAACATACATAAAAAAGAATGGATTGTTATTGTTCGATCTTTTAAGATCTTATACACACCTTAATAAGTGACGAGGGTACTGATATTAATGCACAAAGGAAGAGTCGCTGAGGAACGTATAGCATTTTCTTATTTACATAGGGTTGTAGCCGGAAATTGAAGATTCATCGTTAATATGGGAGATCTGTTGTGGAGGAGTCTGCTAAAAAAAAAGTACTACCTCTGTTTCATGTGTTTGAGCTGAGAGAAAGATGGCACAGGTTTTAAGAAACCTGTGCCTTTTACCAATTTGCCCCTAACTTTTCATGTAATTACACACACTCTCTCTCTTCTCCATCCTCCTCCTCTCTCGTCTCTTTGTTGTTTACCAGAAGATGAAGTACATAGCAACATCAACAACATCAAATCTATCCAAACCAAGCACCCATGAATTGAATAAAACAAGCACTTCCGTTTCTTATTCAATCACTAATCGTTTCTTTCAAAACACAAAAGACAAGAAGAACAATAGGAGACAAGAGGAGAAAGAGGAGGAGGAGGCGAAGAAGATGAAGGCTGGACAATTAGAACACCACTGCCGCTTCGCCAGAAACCACCTACGAAGCCGCCGCCGCTTCAACTCCTCTCTACACCAACAAACAACAGAGGCAATGAATAAGAAGATGTTTATCAGGAAAGAAGACAGAAGAAGAAGCAGCCTCACCTCACCGCCGGTCGACGAATGCCACCGCCACCGTCTAGTCCGGCGTTCCTCGTCTTATGCTCGGGGTGTTTCCCTTCGCCGTTTTACTCTTCTTCTGGCTTCCACCACCATTACTCCAGCCGCCTC
Source organism: Linanthus parryae (assembly GCA_023055425.1). NCBI lineage: Eukaryota > Viridiplantae > Streptophyta > Magnoliopsida > Ericales > Polemoniaceae > Linanthus > Linanthus parryae. The sequence goes on along the minus strand of JALGPY010000036.1, from coordinate 2,876,128 downwards.
CGCTGCCGGAAACGAGCCCACGCCACCAAACCCAATATTGGTGATCGACTCAGAATATATCCAATAGTGATCTTGATGTGAAGAGGATGACGATCGAAGATAAGAAATCAACACTAAAGAACACATTAACCAGCCAGTTTGAATAGATCTTGCTTTGAAGAATCAAAAGGGTCGGGGTTTTTTTTGTTTCTCTTTCTATCTCTCTTTCTCTCTCTCTAGCTATCTGTGTTCTGCTGTGAATGGCAAGGAGGTTAGTTTAGTTGGATAGTATATGTGGTGAAAGGGTAAGTTAGACATTTAGCTTCAAAATATTACCAAAATAGGAAAGTAGGCTGAAACAGGCGAAATTTCCGTTTTAGGGAAGTAAGCTGAAACAGATGAAACAGAGGTAGTATGTAAGAAAGAATTACCTAGGTTTGACAAGCCACTTTTGTAATAACTATTTTGAAGAGTCAATTTCGCAATAAAAGATCTTAGCTATGTAAGAAGGATTTGCCTAGGTTTAACAAGACACTTTGGTAAAATTATTTTGAAGAGTCCCTTTCATAATAAAAGATTTTAGGAGTCACTTTTTATTCTTCACTCTTTTAAGATTGAAGATAAGATAGTAAGGATTAGAGACATAATGTCATTTTTGCAAATAATTAGTGTTAAAAATAATTTTAAGTGACTAATATAACTATTTTTAGATATTTTTTAGTGTTATTTATGTTTTTCAATTCCAATAAATTTGTGTTCTATTTTTATTGTATTTTTTTTTTGAAGTGTTTTTTTAAATTGTAGGAACAATCTTTTGCAATTTAATCATTTCATAATTTTTTGTAATATTATTTTGGTAATAAAATATTTTTTATTTTGAAAGTTATGAAATTTATGATATCACTACAAGGAATTGGTGTTTTAGGGACAAACATTTTTTGTAGCTAAATATCATTTTTTCCTCCCTAAAAGTAATTTGAGACGAAAATGCTTCGTTACGGAGTTTGTGGGTAAAAGTCCATCCGGGAAAGTTTTTTGGGACAAAATTTTGATATTGTCTCAAAAGGCGTCAATTTTGGCAAGAATTCGTATATTTTGTTGCAAAATTTAAACAAATTTCCTCCCTAAAAAGTACATTTAACAAGGAAAATTTTGTCCTTGAAAGAATTTTTACACAACTTAGTTTCCTCCCGGAAAAAAAGTCCTCTCTAAAAAGAACCTTTTGGGACAAAAAGATTTGTCCTCAAAAGCAATTTTTTATAACTTAATTTCCTCCCCAAAAATATACTTCCTCCCTAAAAATACCTTTTGGGACAAAAAAAAGTTTGTCCATGAACTAGTTTTTTACAACTTACTGTCCCCCCTATAACAAATTTCTCCCTAAAAAGTACCTTTCGGAACAAAAAAGTTTGTCCATGAAATAGTTTTTTACAACTTACTTTCCTCCCTATAACAAATTTCCTCCCTAAAACCTACTTTTTAGGGAGGAAATTATGTGCTCAAAAGGAGTTTTATCAATCTAATTACAAATTCAAATGAGTTCGAATTCAAATGATCCGAAGCAAATAAGTTTGGCAGTGCATTACATTCGATTATACAACTAAAAGCGGGGAAGAAACAAGCAAGTCTCCTTCATAAGTTTGGCAGTGCCATACTCTGTTTAGTCTTCGACTTTTGTACTCTGTTTACTAAAGATCTGAGAACTCTGTGATGCTTCGACTTCTTGTGGCGACTCTTCATTTCCTTGGATTTTTTCTTACTTACAGATTTCTTCTTGTCAGGCAACTTTGCTTCAACCTAGAAAGAAGAAGACAAGGATGTGCAGGAAGAGTCAGCAAAACATTTTGCAAAGGCATAATAGAAAATGAAACAGACATTCAAAGTTACAGTTCACAGATATTGAACACAATGTTGATAATAATAACTAGAAACAGGGGTTTCAATATGGCTACATAACAGGTAAAAATTTCATGGAAATTGCATGTCCAGTGTTTTCAGAATCAAGTCATGAAGACGCAACGATGTCGATATGTAAAGAGGACATCTGCTTTTTCCTACAACCAACTACAGTCAATTTTTTGCTATCCAGTTCTATTACTTGACTGTCAGTAGTGAATGGTAACATTTGTCTTTCTATCTCTTTTTACAAGACTAAGATCTATTTGACAAAAACCAGACAGATATGCGGACGAAGAGAACATTCAAAGATATCTGGTTCCCCTTCCCTTCATATATACTTAAGTTACTGATGATTCCTTCATCCCCAGGCCCAGAGCACATCTCTCTGATCAAGGGATGAATCAGTAGCTAAAGCCCTAGATCTCTCCACTATAACTTATAGGATGGTCAAATCATCAAAATAGTTGAGAGACAGCGAGGTAACCACTTAAGACACCAGGGCAATGATTAAGAGCTGCCAACGGAAACTGAACAAAAGAAAATATACAATGGCGTGACAGTGATGCAACCGCATGAAAAACTTTCACCCTTAAACTTCCATTCACATATTTCTCATGATTCCATACTACTAAACAATTTATCAATAAGGTAACATTGTTTCCTTACAAAAAAGAAGACATCAGGGGTCAAAACACAAAATCTTTGATCAACAGGGTCATCCAAACGAGTCTAACCAGGAACTACAGAACACATGTCTGTGTCAATGACATGTTTTATGAACTCCAAATTTAAGCAACCAAAACATGCCAGTCATTCCCAGAAAGAAATAAATGCATCTTACATAAATGTGTCGGTATATGTTCTGTGGGTGCCAAGAACAGTACATGATGGGGGAAAAAGAAGACCACATGGATGCACATGGGCGAGTTACTGGGAAATTAAGAGGAATGAGGGAGCTTTTAAAACGAGGTTAGTTTTGGAGTTCGACTAACATAGTTGAATCAATATAAGGTTAGCAGACACATAATCAGTCATACTCGACACACATTCAGCCAGCCGATTCAAATCTTACAATAGCTGCAAGCTTAGGAACCTCAAGACAAAAAAAAAAGACGACATCCAAAGAGATACCAAATATCAGGAATATCAATTCCAACAAATAGTTCAATGAAGAGGAAGAGAGTACATGATTCGATATATCGATTTAGACATTTGCACAAATTAAAAGCTCATTCAACAAAAATTCAAAAACTAGTTATTTTAAAGGACATAGTAGTAGCCATAAAGACATCTGTTCATGTTATCCTCTGATACTCGTATTCCATAAAGTAAACTAGATAGAACCTCGAAATATGATGATAAACAGGCAAAACCTATTTTTGGAGGATGAAAAATAGCCATAAAGACCTCTGTTCAGGTTATCCTCGGAATGCTCCAATTCAATTCAAGTCAAGTCTTGGTTCAAGAAAACAAAACTAATTCATGTCTTTAAAGCATGCGATCAACAAAAACATTAAAATGGAAACAAATTCGCAGAAACTGTATTAAAATTCTATTTAAAAGTTCAGTAAAGATAGAGATTGAGTAACTCACTATGAAGACATTGGCATTCCTGCCCGGCCCAATTGCTCCAATAACAAATCCAGCTTCGCATTTGTCTCCATACTCTTAGACTCCACACTTTGAAGTCTAGAAACCAGTTCCTCATTCAGATTTCTCTGTTCTTCAACCTCTCTCCTAGCTTCTTGGACATCTCTCTCAAGTTGTGCACGACTTTTTTACCAGAGAATGACGTGCTTACAACACGGACACCAGATCTTACTGATGCCAGGTTTCATGTTGTTACGTGCAACATTCAAAAACGTGGTTACTCCATTTATGAACTCAGCGGACCGCCTCTTGTCACTTTTCACCCAACTCCTATCCATTCTAATTCCTATAAACAGAATGTATACGGATATATAAGTTTAATACAATTGAATAAACAGGGAGAATTGATTCTGCACTTGAATTGCAACTATATATGTTTAGTTTGTAAAGTATTAACATGCAGAATTCATGTTAAGGTTATACTTTTGAAGAGATAATTCTAACAGCCATCCATAACAAGCTCATACTATATCTTTAACACTCAGTGGCTAGATATATCACAACACAACGAGTAGTTTTGAAATTTTAAACCCCAATTGGGCAAACAGATTACAAATAAGTGCATATTATAAAACTGCACAAGAATTCTAATCAATTTTAATTCTTGCTCTGAATATGTTCGAATTAATGTGTTATGGTTTGATTCGAGCTACTAAAATATAATCAATTGATTACAGTTTATACCAAATCAATCTCACACAGAATAGTAAGTGTAAACTCATAAGTACATTGCCACTGCAAGTTTAAGAAATGTGCATCAAATGGCTAATATAAACAGAATAGATGAACTGAAGGTAAACAGCAAAGGCGTAGCAATCTTACCTTGTACTTTGCAACTTCCTCACTCACTTCCTTCAAATCTAACTTGGTGAAGATCAAACCAACAAATACAACCTGCAATCACAACCTGCAACCTTGTAACCACCTACAAATACAACCTGCAATCACAAAAAGCACATACTACTGAATTCAGAAGAAGAATATGTAAAATTGACAACACGGTTCAATAGTAATGAACATGTATAACATGTATAGCATCCACGGTCTATGCTGGTATCAAATGCTGCTCTGGTGGGAATAGAATAACACCATACTTTCACATCCAGAAGCAAATGATGCAATGAAGCTGTTGACTTACGGCTAATCTGAAAAAAAAATGAAGGAAAGGTCAAACAAGACAGATCTCATTTAAATATCTACAAAATGGATGGATACAGTGGTTGATTATGAGGTCTGGTCTCTGGAGAAGCCCAAAGATTCCACACCGGGAACAAATAGCCTCAAAGGCCAACTTCAGAATATTCATTACATAAACAATAAATGCTAGAAGAGAAATCAGAGGAGACCTTGTCTCCTTTTCCCATCCAGTTGAGTTATGTAATTGAGAACCCCTATATTCAAATCTGAAAGAAAACAGCTAACATGAAATCCACCCAAGATCACGGCAATATACTGATACGACCCAGCACTATAAACAACCCAGTCATTCATGTACGTATAATCTTTCCTCATTAGAATAATTTTTAAGCAAAGCAGTTAAAATTGAGCTCAAATATAAGAAAAATAACTAGAGCATCTGTGTGTGTTAAGATACCGCAGATATTTTATTCATAAAAAAATATTTTCATCATGATGCAGACTTCCTATTTTTGATATTAACCAGGTCTCAAGAGGAAAAGAGTCTAGATATAGTATGTTAGAGGATTGCAGATGTTCATAAACAAATATTTTAATGCTAGAGGATTGCAGATGTTCTCAAACATTCGGAAACTATGTGGCATATATTTACAATGTGCAAATATAGAGGTCGGATTGACTAAATTGTAAGATTGGAAGATAGAGGTCGGATTGACATCAGGAAATATGCATTCATGTATAGGGGGCAAGCCATTACCATGACACTCAGCGGTTATTACAAGAATTTAGCCAATATCACGGGCCATATATTTCATGACATTCATGTACCATTATAATTGTTGAAAATTGGTACTCGGAGCCCCAAATTGACATAAACATTAATATCAATAATATTTGAATGTAAATAAATTATGCTAAGGTAAATAAATTATGCTAAGATCAATAATATTTCATAGTTTTATCGAAATAGACCTCTAAGGTTCAATGCTTCAAACTGACACTATAATATTTCATATTTCTAAGGTTGAATGCTTCAAACTGACACAGTTCAATCACATCAATCATAGTTCATACACAGTTCAATGCTTCAAATTCAAAAACAGATGATGGTTAATGCAGAGATAACTAAGAAGAAGATTAATAAACTGAATCAATCAGACCAAGCACAGTTGATGATTTTCAAAAACAAATTGACAACAATTTGAGCATGAATCAAACTTTTACATCGATTTTCACCGAGATCTAGATCGATAAAAGACTGTATTCAAACGATAAGAGACAATATTCAAAAACAAATTGACGAACCTCAAAGGATGAGAGCTGAATCGATCCAGATCGACAGAGCTTCAAAGGATGAGAGCTGAATCGATCGACTTAGGGCTCAAAAGCAAATCGATTCACGGATCTTATCGATTGATTGATGGATCTTCAATCGATAAGAGCTTCACGGATCTTCAATCGATAAGAGCTTCACGGATCTTCAATCAATCGCTTGTGGATCGACTAGATGAGAGAGATGAGAGAGCTTCACTGAAATGCTACAAACACTGAAACGCTACACACAGGCGAGCTTTAGATCGATTCAGAGAGAGAGGTGGGATCGATCTGAGAGAGAGGTGGGATCAATGAGAGATTTTGAGAGGTTGGATTGATGTTAGGGCTCGCGGCTTGAGAAAATAATCTTTGGAGACAAAAATTTATTTTCCGATACTACTTATAAATTTTAGAGTTTTTCTCAAAAAACTTTTAATACATTACAAAAAGGTCCTTAAACGAATTCTTTGGAGACAAAAGTTTATTTTCCTCCCGCATCATCTTTTTTTGCGACAAACTTCAATCAGTTTTTAAATAAAAATTCAATGTTTCCTCATTGAAGTTTCAACAATCTTACAATTTAGTCCTTTAGTGAAACTATTAGGGACAAACGGATGTTTTCCTCCCAGATGGTTACTTTTTGCAACAAATCATATATTTGTGCCTAAAATTTTGTCCCTAAAACACCAATTCCTTGTAGTGTATGGTGATAAATTTGATCATTTGTTGTGGGAGGCCAAAAGCACAATTCTTCAAGTTATCTGATGAAAAATTGGTGAAATCTGTGGAAGACTAAAAATGCTATTTTTCCATCAAAAATGTTGAATTGGTGTTTTTGAGCATCAACTGTGGGAGGTCAATTTTTTTTTTCTACCAAATATATAATTTAGTGTAAAATTCGATATCAACCGTGGAAGATGCTCTTAAAGAGAAAACCCAATTCTTCCTAATAATTTTAGTTGTGAAACACTCTCTTAAAGAGAAAATCGAATTCTTCTTAAAAGTTTTTTATTGTCGCGAATATAAGTAACATAATCAACATTTTTCAACTTCAATTAAAAAATACTGCTGTAAAATGAAATACTATAGTGAGAAACCGGTTCCCTATAATGCTAATTCATAGCAAGCGAGCGAGTGTGTTTTGTTCTAATAAATTGGCCAAGTCTTCACCTAGCCTGCCATTTTATTCCTTCAATATTTGTATACGAAATCAATGACCTAGCAAGCGACAACATAGATTGGTTCTTGAGCCGATTCAACTGGGGCAAAAAAAAAGATGTCACTTGCATACATAAACAACAAATTAACGCTGAAAATGACACAATTATTATCTAAACTGAACAATTACAGATGATGCACGGTCACGAAGAAATTTAAAATATTAGCGTGACATTTCCAATGAAAGTATGGGTTGGCATATGTCCAAACATTAAGTTATATGAAGCTGCAAAAAATCTTATTTCTCAGCTCATTGCTTTGTTTTCACTCTCAACACCATATGCTGCCTACTGTCTTAACCACATGATTACTCTCTTCTCAACATTGATATCTCCGAACTTGTTTTGCTTTCTTCTTGTCACATCCCACCTCTAATAATATCCTTAAACTATCCAAATTTCAAGGATCGCCACAGTTTCATGATCTACTGCAAAGAAAATGTTTGCTAAATGTTTCGATTGTTGTTTCTCTCGAGAATCTGAAGAAACCAGGTACAACTTCGTAATCTAGTTTTTGATTATTGTTAGATTGAGAATTGATTTCCAATTACGCAAAACTAAAACTTCTCATTTTTGTGGGGTTTGCGTTTATATAGGGAAAACAAGAGTCGCGATTATCCTTGGGATATATACACTTTCAAAGAGCTTCTTCAAGCAACAAACAACTTCCATAATGATAATAAGATTGGTGAAGGTGGATTCGGAAGTGTTTATTGGGGTCGAACTTCTAAGGGAAGCGAGGCAATCTTCTTCTTCTTGATGTTGACTAAGCGGTGATACATTGCAACTCTCTATTGAATTGGAAATCTAATTTTTGATTGATGAATATAGATAGCAGTGAAGAGGCTAAAAGCTATGACCGCGAAAGCAGAAATGGAATTTGCAGTGGAAGTTGAAATACTCGGTAGGGTGAGACACAAGAACTTGTTGGGGTTGAGAGGTTTCTATGCTGGCGGAGACGAAAGGCTCATAGTATACGATTTCATGCCTAATCACAGCTTGATCACGCATCTTCATGGCAAACTCGCGGCTGATTGCTTGCTCGATTGGCCTAGAAGAATGAATATAGCCATCGGATCAGCCCAAGGCTTAGCGTAAGCTTTCTTAGACTTTTTTTCTTGAATATTTATTGCTCTAACCTGTTGGTACAAGATATGCAACTTTTAGGGCTTTTAACTTCCTGTGCTGAGAACTGCTGTTTGTTCCATATTGTGATTATATGAGTTTCGTCTGTTTTTAATAAGATCTTGGATTACATCTCTTATTTCCAATTAGGTTTGCGGTAAAAGTAAATATACTTAACATCAAAAAGATTTTTATATATTTTATCTGCTATTTAGGATTTTCAACTACTACCAAACAGGCTCTAATCTTTTTTGTTGTGTTGATTATGTAGGTACTTGCACCATGAGGCAAAGCCACACATAATCCACAGGGACATAAAAGCAAGCAATGTCCTAATAGATTCCGAATTCCAAGCAAAAGTTGCCGATTTCGGGTTCGCAAAGCTAATACCGGATGGTGTCACACATATGACGACAAGAGTAAAGGGGACACTCGGATATTTAGCGCCGGAGTACGCAATGTGGGGGAAAGTATCCGAGAGTTGCGACGTTTATAGCTTCGGAATACTCCTCATTGAGATAATTAGTGCCAAAAAGCCTATAGAGAAACTTCCCGGTGGTGTTAAGCGCGATATCGTGCAATGGGCTACACCTTACGTGCAAAAGGGAGCATTTGATCATATTGCTGACCCAAGAATGAAAGGGAAATATGATCAAACACAATTGAAGGAGGCTATATTGATTGGATTGAGATGCACGGAGAGCAATCCGGAGAATAGGCCGAGTATGCTGGAAGTTGTGGAGTGGCTTAAAAATTGCATAGAAAAGAGAAAGATAGACGTTCACTCGGTCGCAGACTACGATGACCATGATGAGGAAGAAGAAGATGAAACCGATTGCGAAGGATATGAAATTGGAGAATCTGCAAACAGGATTGTAACAAGAAGAAGATGATTAATATGTTGTATCCCTTCCTCTTATCTTCCATTATTCATTTGCTGTTTCTCTATCATTTCATTTGGTGTGTTTTATGTCTAATTGTTCAAATTATATTAAATCTCTACATCCTGAGGAACACCTTCTTAAGGGAAGTTTGTTATATTTTGGTCCCTCATTGGACAAAAAAACTTTTTAGGACAATAATACTGGAGCTTTCAAACGGCTGGTTAAGCGGGTTGAGCTCTTTTATAAACGGATTAATAGGGAAAAATCCCAATGCTTCTTCAGTCCTAATACTAGCACCTTGCTTAATGGATTTATTCAACATTTGTTGGTATTTCTAAAGACTTTTAAGGAAAGTTCCTACTTGGGTTTACCAGCTCTTCTTGGGAGATCTAAACATCAAACTCTCAAGTTCTTGAAGACGAAGTTTTTGGAAAGGTTAGATGGATGGAAAGAATCTTTTTCAAGCACATGAGGAAGAGAAGTACTTATTAAGTCCGTCTTGTCAGCTCTTCCCTCTTATGCAATGTCTGTCTTTCTCCTACCAGTTTCACTATGTAAGGAGCTTTCTTCTATTATGGCAAAATTTTGGTGGGCAAGCAGAGATCAACAAGATGGCAAGATTCACTGGATCAAATGGAGTAAACTCAGTGAGGGAAAGTCAAATGCAGGTTTGGGTCTTAAGGATCTTCACTGTTACAACCTCTCTTTGCTTGCTAAGCAAGCATGGAGACTATTTACGGATGGCTTATCTCTCTTCAAAAAAGTTTTTAAAGGAAAGTACTTTCCAAACAGTTCTTTTTGGAATGCCTCTACCCCCTTCAGGATGTTCTTGGGTTTGGAAAGGAATACTGGAAGGAATAAGAGTAATTGAAGAGGGCTGGATATGGCAAGTTGGAGGTGGCTCAAACATCAACATTTAGGGTGATACTTGGCTTCCAAGATCACATAATTTTTATATAGGGTCAAGAAGGTTGCCTCATTGTTCTATCACAAAAGTTTCAGATCTAATCCTCCATGAAAAGAGAAGTTGGAATTATGATTTGGTTAGGGGTTATTCAATGAGGAGGAAGCTAATCTAATTCTTTCATTATCATTTGGTTCTTTTAACTGCCCGGAAAAGAAAGTGTGGCATTTCTCTTCTTATGGTGCCTTCACCACAAGATCAGCCTACAAATTGCTTCTATCTCAGACCATCCGTTTGGATCCATCCAATGTTGCTTCAAGTTCTCAAAGCAACTAGCATTGGGAGAGACTTTGGAGTCTAACAATCCCCTCAATGATTAAATTTATTTGTTGGAGAGCTCTTCTTCATAGTTTGCCATGTTCAGCTGCTTTGTGGAAAAGAGGATGTTCTATTGATCCCATTTGTGTAGTGTGTGGGGAAGAGGTAGAAGCTGAGGCTAATATAATCAAAGATTGTTTTCTTGCGAGACATGTATGAAAGCTCTCTCCATTCAGATTCATTCATCAAATACACCCAAGTTTATCTCTTACTGAGTGGTGGAATGAAGTGAATACCATTGCATCTAGCAATTTTGATAAAATGAAAATGTTGGGTTTAGTAGCATTCATTTGCTGGGAAATTTGGCAGTCAAGAAAGGATTGGCTATTTAACTCTGTGAGATGCGAAGCAAGGCACATTGTTTCAAGAGCTGTTGCAAAATTCTATGAATTTTATGATAACAATAGTGTTTCACCTTATGAAGAAAGGAGTCATCATGCATATAGAATTCAGCATTCATCTGGTATTTCTATCTACACTGATGCAGCAGTTGATCACAAAAGGAGACGGGGAAGTTTTGCAATTATTTTTCTTAATCCAGAGGGGAAGTTGATTGGGAAAGTTATGAAATCTTTCCCCGAGAAAACAAACCCCTTGATTCTTGAATCTGAAGCAGTCATAGAGGCTATATACTTGGCGATTTCAAAAGGTTTCTCACAAATTTCTATCTTCTCATATTGCAAAGTTGCCATCCAGAACTTGTCAATTAATTCTTTGCTGCCACCTACTTTTATTTCTCCTCTCATTCACGATTGTTTGGAGGCTGCAGTGAGGTTGGTTTCTTGAAGTGTTTCCTATTTTCCTAGAGAACTGATTGTTGCAGCTCATTGTAATGCTAAACAAGCTCTTGTCTCCTCTGTTAATTCAGAGGTTTGGTTGTAAGCCTTTCTGGCTCTTATTGATCTTTAATACACTAAAGTTTCAGAGAAAAAATGATTTCAAACCATCCATCTCTTTTAAAACTCATCTTTATCATTTAATTGGACTGAGTTATTATGTGTTACGACAAACCCGATCCCGCCCTTTTTAACTCAAAAGTGTCATGAACATACTCTCATCCCCAACGTTGTTACATCCACCGATCCACCACCACATGTGCTGTCACACAGTTGAGTTCCTAACACGGCTGGTTGGTGCGGGATGCTTGGTGCAATTCGTTAATTCAGACGCCAAAAATTATGGGGTTCTAACTTACACGTCAGGGCCAGATGTTGAGGCATTTTTGTATAGCTATTGGCTTGGTGATTCGGCCTACAAATCAAGGGTGTTAATTTTAACATTCAGGGGTCTTTGCTCCGTGTTCGGACCACGATAAGATCTGGGTTTCGATGCATTTCAGAGCCGTTTAGTCGCTGAAAACTGGAGCATGATTCTGTGCGGACAGACTATGCGTTTACTGCTTTGAGCTGCTGTTCGGAGGCCTTTCAGGGGTCGAAACCTTGTTGTTCGTGAACCATTATCGCGGTGTCTTCTAGCTGGAGGTATGAGTATGAAGTGCATGCCAAGGTCCTGCCCGGTTCGTTGTCGCAAAGCAAGAAGCGATCACTTAATTTCCTGTCCAAATCCGAAGTGTTGTGTCAGCTTGATGAGGCAGAATTTTATAGCACATATAGTTTTATTATAGTAGCTATATATTGGAGAAAATGAGCTAGAAAGTGGGGAAAAATTGATCTCATGGGTGTGTCCATGACTGGGGTTGGTTTCTGTAACCGCAAGGGCTATATAAGAGGTTTTTAGGGCTGTTTCTGGGCAGGGTGGGAAAGCAAAAGAATATTTGTATCATTGTTTATTTGTAAGAATAAAAAGGTTGTGATATTTTCTCCTGTTGTGTGTTCATTCGTTTACTTTTTCCCACTGAACGGTGATTTTGTTCGCCGTTTGGAGGCTGAGCGAAACGGTTAACTTCGTTGTCGTGCGGTGCTGGTTTCAGTAATTAAAATCCAACCCCGTGACAACTTCCACCATATATATGACCACCATTGTTTCCCGTCCGTTTAAGTGATGAATGTGACTGCTATTATTCATGAACCAAATCCGAGTTCTTATCTTTAGGGACCACCATCACTGCCACCATATGACCACCATCACTGCCACCATATGACCACCATCATTGCACATCCGTTTAATTGATGAATGCGACTCCTATTTATCATGCATCAGATCCGAGGTTCTTCTAATACGTGGGTTCATCAAGACTGCCCTGTTGGAGGAACGCTTCAGCTCGGGAATACCGAATACAAAACCCTATCCCTCAACGGTTGAAGGCGCATTAAAATGGTGTTCAATCATGTAAGATGGATGTGATATCTCCTTATTTGGAGTCATCTTTCGTATGTGAAATATTGCTATTTGTGTGCGTTGTGGTGCAAAGTGATGAGATTCAGGCTTAATTGAGAAGACAATGAGAATTTGGATGTTTTTGAGCTTAAACGTACAATCCGGGTGTTTCTTGAATAGTTTTACGTATGACTTGCATGATTTAGCCACATTTGATCTTTGCGGCAGTGTTCGTGTTGTGATTTACAGGAACATTGCATGAGGAGAGCAAGTGGAGAGAAGAAACGAGCTTCGGAAGTCAAGAGGAAGCAAAAGAAGCAAAGTGGGAGGATCAAAAGTGACCAATCTTCACTATTTCGAGATTATATTGAGTTTTATGATCAATTTTGGATTGAGACCAGTGAAAAATGAAAGTAGAGTCGCAGATCTTTCCAACGATAGGTCACAGAGCTCAAACGGAGATCGGACGAGAAAGTTATGGTCCGTCGAAGAGGCTGAAAATTTGAGCTCATCTCCAGGGGTGTTCGTGTGAACACTTAGTGTGTTCGTGCGAACAGAAACGTTGGAAACTCTCAGAAAATTTCTAGGAACAAGCCAATTTTGCTCATAGGAACAAGTGCTCGTACGATCACTCGACTGTTCGTACAAACATAAGGCAAAATTCGGCAGGTTTAGGACTGTTTTGTAATATTTTAAAAGTTACAAACTTTGGGGACTGTTTTAGACCTAGTAGTCGGTGTCTTGGATCATTATACCTAGGGGACATCATCGAAATCCTTCTTGGAGCTTGGAGCATCGGTTGGAACAAGTAAAACGCCCGTTTGGATTATCTTCTCTTCTCTTTCTCTAAATTTTGTTACATGACCATAAAACTTGTTGCTTTGATCATTTCTTCTAGTAGCTAACTCGTTATTGCTAGGGACTCTCGTTTGGTATCTAGGGTTTGAGATGAACAACTCGGTTTGAGATTGTGATTCATGCTTTGCTTAAATTAATGCACTCTTCTATTGTCATGAAACGTTTATGTGGTGATTTTCACGTAGGATAGATCTTAATTAGTACTCACGTGGTAACTCCGTGAGAATTAGTCAGTAAATTGAACGTTTTACCTAGTCGTATCATTATTTGGTAACTCGGTAGTGTTAACTAGGATCATTAAAGTAAAATAACTAATATTAATGCATGCTTAGGGTTAAATCAAGCTTGGTAACTCGGTTTGTATTTATTCTAAGTATAGATAGCTTGTTTGGTAAATCGGCAAGTTATGCGTTGCTTGATTAATAATAGAAGATGTGTTAGTGTTTCATAAGTCAAAGCGCAGTTCATATCATTCCTAGTGATCCACGAGAGAATTCCCAGTACTTGTATCCAATCAGTAACCTTTTAAATCATTCTTGTTAATCGTGCGAACTTATAATCGGTTAACTCATTAGCAGTTGTTTCATTTTAAGTATAATTAGTAAACAAAATCCAATTGCTAGCCCACACAAGGTTAAGAATCAATAGCTAGTTTACATAGAAGTCCCTTGGGTTCCATAACCCGGGTTTCCGAAATTATTACTGCATCGACAGTTGTACATTCACAGCTGGTGCGTGTCAGGATGCGGTTCTGCGATTTGGAAGTCTTGCGGCCAAGACGAAGAACATTGTTGTTGGTGGAGGCTTATCATTTATTTTCAGAATGTATTACTTCACAGTGAGAGCCGTAGGAGGTCTTGACAAACTGCATGTTCGCTCGAACAGCTAAAAGGGAAAGAAAAGGGAAGAAAGAAGATCTAGCGATTTTCCAACTAATAGCACGAACTATTCCTATCCTAGCTCGTCCCCTACACCTCAAAAATGTCCTTCTCGCTCCAAATATAATTAAAAATCGTGTCTCTGTCTGTCAGTTCACCATTGATAATAATGTCTCTATCGAGTTTGACCCGACTGGTTTTCTGTGAAGGACCTTCATTCGGGGACCCTTTACCAGCGGAGCAATAGTTCAGGGGACCCCTATCCTCTTATCTCCAGCACGTCCCCCTCTCTAGCCCGGTCTCTAGCCATTCTTTCATCTCCAGTGTGGCACAACTGTCTTGGTCATCCTGGTCGCCATGCCTTAGATCATCTTAGCTCCAGTCATTTCATTTCTTGTACTAAGACTGAGCACACGGGATTGTGCCATGCATACCAACTCGGCCACATGTTAGACTTCCTTTTTCCCCTTCACAATCTTGCACTTCTTCTCCCTTTGATATAGTTCATAGTGATTTATGGACCTCACCTATTTTGATAAAGTCCAATTACAAGTATTATCTTCTTTTACTTGATGAGTTATCTCATTTTCTCTAGGTGTTTCCTCGCAAACACGAGTATGAGGCGTTCGTTAAGTTCAAACAGTTTAGTGTATTTGCTCGCACTCAGTTTGATCGAATAGTGCGCAGTTTTCAATGCGACCTTGGGGGTGAATTTGATCACAGTCCTTTTCATGACTATGTAGCAAACCATGGCCTAGTTTTTCGTTTCGCGTGCCCTCAGACCTCCACTCAAAATGGGAAAGCAGAACACATGATTCGTCGTATCAATGATATCTCTAGGACTCTCTTATCTTATGCATCTCTCCATTGATTCTTTTGGGTTGATTCTCTTCATGTGGTTGCCTACGTCCACAACATCCTTCCCACCAAAGCTCTTAACAACAATATTCCTCATGGTTTCCTCTATAAGCGCATGCCCCCATATGACCTTCTTTGGACTTTTGTATGTCTATGTTACCCGCAATCTCTCATCCACTTCACCTCACAAGCTCGCTCCCCGATCCACCGTGTGTATTTATTGGGTATCCTCTTAACTACCATGGTTGTCGGTGCCTCGATATTACCACCAGTCGTGTCTACACCTCTCGTCATGTCACATTCGACGAGTCTGTGTTTTCTTTTTGGGACTGGCCTTCTTTCCCCTCCCGTGTCTCGAGCTCCTAACCCTATTGACTCTCTTCCTCCTCTCCACTGGGTTTATCGGAGTCATAATCCTTCTCCACCCACACCTCCTCTCACCTCAGGCCCTCGACTTGTTCCTCCCTTCCCATTGCATTTTTCCGGCGTCCCTCCACATGCGCACCACCTTCATTTAGTGGCCCTACCACTATGCCAACGGATCCCCCTTTTCCCTCGGCTAACGTTACGCGCTCGGCCCCTACTGACGATTCGGTCCCTTTACCCCGCTCTCTTAAAATGACAACACGTTCCAAACACGGTATTACGAAACTAGTAAATCGCCTCACACTTCATGTCCAACACCCTAACTCCATCTATTCCTTACCTAAATATCATGTGTCTGCTCTTACGGACCCACACTGGAAGGCTGCCATGGATGATGAATTTGGGGCTATGGTCCGGAATCACACTTGGGATTTGGTCCCGCGGCCTGCTAAGGACAATATTCTTCGGGCTATTTGGTTGTTTCAGCAGAAGTTTCGGCCTGATGGTACTTTGCAGATATACAAAGCCCGACTGGTTGCTAATGGTCGTTCTCAGATGATTGAGGTGGAATGTGAGGAGAATTTTAGCTCGGTTGTCAAGCCGTCTACCATTCGTACTGTCTTGACCATAGATGTGGCGCGTTCTTGGCCTATCCGCCAGCTAAATGTCAAGAACGCTTTCTTGCATGGGGATATTGAGGAGACTATCTAAATGCATCAGCCGCCTGGTTATCGTGATTCTCGCCATCCTGATTATGTCTGTCGTCATCAAAAATCGCTAAACGGCCTCAAACAGACACCCATAGCCTGGTTTCAGCAATTTGCTACGTTTCTTACCGCTTCAGTTGGATTTTCAGGGTGCATAATAGATTAGTCCCTCTTTTTTACAGTCGAGGATCTAATGTTGTATATATCATTCTCTATGTGGACTATATTATACTGGCTCCTCCTCTGACATTCTTCAGCATCTAGTACGCAGCTGTCTCGTGAGTTTGCCATGTCAGATCTTGGACCTCTTAATCACTTTCTATACATCGTCGTCTCTCGGGACTCTTCTGGGTTGTTCTTTTCTCAGCGAAAATATGCTATGAACATTCTTGCTCGTGCTTTCATGACAGCCTGCTAACCCATCACCACCCCTGTTGAGACTAGTGCCAAGCTCACATGAGGGTCTGGACCGCCAGTTTCTGACCATACTCCATACAGAAGTTTGTTAGGCGCACTGCACTATCTCACCTTCACTTGCCCCGAGCTATCTTATGTTGTGCAGCAGACATGCCTCTTCATGCACGACCGTCGTGAACCACATTTTCATGCACTGAAGCACATTCACCTTTATGTCTGCGGCACTCTTGATCACGGATTTCGGATCTCTACATCGGCTCCGACCGCCTTTACGCGTGTACTGATGGTGATTGGGCTGGCTTCCCTGACACCCGTCAATCCACATCTGGTTATTGCATTTTCTACGACGACAACCTTCTCAGTTGGTGCCCCAAATGTCAGGCCACAATATCCCGCTCTAGTGCTAAAGCTGAATATCGTTGAGTTAACAAAGTCGTCTCTGAGTTGTGTTGGCTTCGTAATCTTCTGATTGAGCTCCGGGTCCCTCCGCCTCCTGCCTCCGTTGTGTATTGTGACAACGCGAGTGCCGCTTATCTCTCTGGTAACCCGGTCGAGCATCAGCGCACCAAACATGTGGAGATTGACTTGAAATTTGTTCGTGAGAAGGTTCGAATGGGGAAACTGCGTGTCCTTCACATCCCGGCTGATTATCAGTACGCCGACATATTCACCAAAGGGGTTCCCCCGTCATCTCTTCAAGCGTTTTAGATCCAGTCTGAGTGTACGTTCTCCAGTCTGACTGAGGGGGCGTAATAGCAGAAATGTCAATATACAAATTTGTAGAGCCTTTTATGTAAATATTTTTTTTGTATAACTCTTTATATACAGAAATAATACGATCAGTCCAGATTCAGGACTTTTCATAAACTTATAGCAACAAGTGGCTCAACTCCTAAAATCACTTTTCCATGTACCGGTGCAAGTAGTGAAAGTAGTTAGTGGATGAAGCATCATACTATTTATGATTTGGGTGAGCAAACGGGATAGGCTGTTTTTGAAAAATCTCAATAATATATTAAGTGTGTTTTGTCGAGTGTGAGCTTTACCTCTCTTAGTGAATCTTTTGAAAAATACCAACGCGTTGTTACAACGGGTATCATGACAAGAACGATAAAGTAGAATCAAGAATGATATGTGATTTAACATGGTTCACTATCGAAATCGTTAGCTAGCTTTAGGATCGGAAATTGTGTTTATTCAAAAGGAGAAACTAGAAAATACATCACATGATACACCACATAGGTTAAGCCGCAACATATACCCTTTATATAGACCTAAACGACACCAACTTGCTGCCAAAGCAACTCGGAAACCTTCCAAAACGAACAAGGAAACCAAACAACTGCCCTAACCCTGCACTTGGTCGTACGACTAACCTCCTTAGTCGTACAAGCATCAAATGTGCATGATCCTGCTGCTGCTTGCTTTTCGTTTTCTTCCCCGATTTGTTGCTTGTCCAATTTGCTAGTCACTTTGAGTTATTCCCAACAAATCTACACCTTAACTCAAATTGACCTAGCAAATTAAATCAAAATCGATGCTTCTCTCCAGAACCTTATACATATGCGTCTCCCAAAACAAGAAACGAGTACGCCTCCCAGATGTGTTGCATGTGGATCCAAATCCATCAAGTTCCTGCAACGAATGCGCCAGACCCACAGATGCACTCCCAAAAACGTAAAAATGTGCTCCACCTTGAACTAGAATCGAATGTATGCACTAAGACGAGACCGAATGTATCCATGATGCGCTCCAGATAGCGCTAGAACCATATCACCATGAAAATTGACAAGAGATATACCAAGCCAGATGCACCATTGTAGGGTTTTGGTGCAGGTTACACAACAAAAATACAAAAAAATTATGCCCTAAACTCTCCACGGATCTCAGTTGAAGCATTATAACGTGATAGAGGATAACGGTTTACCTTGTTAATCTGACTGATCACTGCGCAGAAGTAGCGTTCACGCCTCTGTTGATATCCACAGTGTAGGATTGGGAACTGGAACCTTCTCTACCATTTTTGCTAGCAGTGTAGGAAAGGAAGCAATACGAAGCTTGATCCAATCAAGCAGCGCGCACAACAATGAAGGAGGGAGGGGCGGCCTCTCTTCTTGTCGTCGGGTGGGGGGGGAGGGTGGGGGAGGGCGAACCTCTTCCTTCACTTCTCACCCTTGCTCTAATTTATTTCATTTAATGAATAATTAGGGATGGACTATCCTTTAATAATTAAGAACTCTTTATTAATTACAACACTCCCTCATTACTAATCTGATCCATACTTGGATTAATTAGTACTTTAGTCCACTTTGCTATTTAGTCCAACTAAATATGAATGGTTTTGCGATTTGATCCCAGATTCTTTTAATTGTTAATTACTCCAAGTAATAAACATATACATCCACTCTAATACTTTGGTGTGTGACCCTGCAGGTTCCTATTACGTTAGCAAACAATTACAAACATTGAGTGGTGTCTAGCAACACATCAATGCCACCTAAGCAATAAGAATAGTCAGTGCTCGGAGAAACCTCTGTGACTTATATTGATTGGTCTCAATATCACAATATTCGGATTGGACACGAGACACATATGTCACACTCGTATATCCAATCCATAGTTGCTCGATCCTAGTAATAGACTTATCTGAACAGATTAACCTGAGCCTTGCCAAGCATCTATAAGTAATACTCATCAAGTGGCCATAGATAGACACTCCCGCTATGTAGGAAGGAAAAATCCTATCTACATTACTACCATCTCTCAGCTTGCTTCATACCATGTCCGACTATCGTCATTATAGTTTTCAGTTACGGTGAAACGTTTGACGATATCAAAACATGATAATTCACAACTAGAATATATAATGACTTCAAGTCAAAGGACCCCAACACCATTGTCACTACGAGAAGAACTTTTGAAATTCAGATAACTTCTATGTAGCTCTCTAGTGGCGGGTCAATCCTGTATGTCATTACTCCTAATGCATTCACACGTGTTAGACTTGATATCTCCATATCAATATACCCATTGCAATATAAGGACTTAATTATATTAATATCTCTATATCTAATTAAATGAATAGTCTAGTCAAAACAATGTTCACACTAAAATAGATTGCCTCTTCGGCATCTACACAAATAGTCTCCCACTTGCCCTAGAGCCAATCTGGTGCATCTCGAATGTCTATCAATCTAGTGTGGCCCTCATGGTTATGCTGAGAAAGGGGTTTAGTAAGTGGATCTCAAAGATTATCATCTGTTGGTATCTTGCATATCTTCACATCTCCTCTATCGGTGATCTTTCAAATGAGTTGGAATCTCCTGAGTATGTGTTTGGATTTCTGGTGTGATCTGGGTTCCTTGTCTTGTGTGTTGGCTCCAGTGTTGTCACAATACAACGCAATGGGATCCACTACTCTAGGAATCACACCTAGTTCAGTGATGAACTTCTTAATCCATACAGCTTCCTTTGATGCACTCGATGCAGCAATGTACGCATGCTCTGTAGTCGAATCAGCAACAGTCTCTTGCTTAGAACTCTTCCAGCTCACAACTCTCCCATTTAGGCAAAACATATAACCCGACTGTGATGTATAATCATCCTTGTCGGTTTGGAAGCTCGCATCAGTATAACCCTTTATACTGAGTTCTTCCTCCCCTCCATATATCAAGAATGTATCCTTGGTCCTTCTTAGGTATTAAAGGATATTCTTGATAGCAATCCAGTGACCTTCACCCAGATTGGACTGGTATCTGCTTGTCATACTCAAAGCAAATAACACATCTAGTCTGATACATAACATGGCTTACATGATAGATCCAGTAGCCGAAGCATATGGTATCTTACTCATGCGGTCTTTCCCAATCTGATTGGAAGGACAGTCGGTATTTGTAAGGGTAACTCCATGTGACATGGGCAAGAATCCTTTCTTCAATCCTTGTATGTTTAACCGCTTTAACACCTTGTAAATATATGTACTATGACTTAGGTCGAGCAACTTCCTTGATCTATCCCTATAGATCTTTATACCGAGTATATAAGTTGCATCCCCTAAGTCTATCATTGAGAAGAAATTTCCAAGCCAATCTTTAACAGATTTCAAGGTAGGGACATCGTTTCCAACGAGTAGTATGTCATCCACATACAAGACCAGAAATACTACAGAGCTCCCACTAACCTTTTTGTAGACACAAGCTTAATCTTCGTTCTTGATGAAGCTAAACTCTTTGACTGCGTCACCAAACCAAAGATTCCAACTCCAAGAAGCCTGCTTCAACCCATAAATGGACTGCTGCAACTTACACACCTTATTGGCATGATTTGGATCCTCAAAACCCTCTGGATGTGTCATGTACACATCGTCAAGGAGTTTTCCATACAGAAACGCTGTTTTGACATCCGTCTGCCAAATCTCATAATCGTGATAAGCTACAATAGCAAGATGCGAAGGGATGTAAGCGTCGCAAATGGGGAAAATGTTTCGTCATAGTCAATTCCACAGATATGTCTGAAGCCTTTTGCCACCAATCACCCCTTAAAGGAAATCATATTGCCATCCATGTCGTTCTTGAACAGTTTAGACATGTATTCGTCGACTGGCCTTAATTCAGATATGGGCTGTTCTAGGGGGTGGAGGGACATGTTTGAGCGGCGGAATGTCGGTCTCTGTTCATCATGTTGTTTATCCTGAATCTCATTCCTAGGTATTGTCCTGGTTCTGCAACTCAGACAAGGAGAAATTTGGCTACGGTGGGTTGTGCTGGTTCGAGGTCGACGGATTTTGTTTCGAAGGAATTAATGGCAGTTGATCTTGCTTGGGTTGTTCTTGGTTTTGTGGCTATGGTGACGGCGGATGTGGTTGCTTGGCCAGCGACGACGTAGATTGGGAGGGCGCAACAGAGGAAGAGGAGGTGTGGGTTGCTGCAATTGCAGCAGCGACTGCTCTTGTGTGTTCTCCGGCAGTGTCTTCGGCTGTGAACCTGGTTGTGCTTGCTGCATTGAGGATGGGTGCTCCTAGTTCGGCAGAATTGTAGCAAGCGGCGGCGTGTTTCCACGGTTCAGCGTTCTGTTTAATGTAATTTTGATTTCCTTGAGAGCGGCCATCACTTGATTGAACTGATCGGCAGAAAGCACGAGCTTCTGGCCATGAGTGATTCACAAGTTGAGGATGGCGAACAACAATTGAAGACCAGTTGATACCAAACGGTATTGATAGAGAAGTTGTTTGGAGAAGCTTCAATCTCCCACGTAGCAATTGATGAGGCCACGGTCTCTGAATAGACTAAAACTATGGTTACGAAAGTAAACTGAAAGAAACTAAAAATGACTTCTTATTCCATGATCTGCAAAAGAATAAGACTCAAAACGTATAAATAGACTCTTAACCCTAATCTAGACTCTTACGAGCCAATTGACAAGAAAGTTCGGTTCGACTTATTAACTAATTATCTAATTAAACTAATTAAATAATAAACAATCTAACAAATAATACTATTTAGATAAATAAATAAATGATTCGGTTGAAGATGACACGGTTGGCCGTTTGAGTTTTAGTTAAAAAAATGTGTAATTGGGACATGCATTTGAACAACATAGACTGTCTTCTCTAAGTGCATGTCTGGCATCCCTGTATTTAATCAAAGTTCATTAAAACGGGATTATTCTTTTAAACTCATTTGGTATGCCTGTTTTTTTGTCTGTTTAAAAATAAATGCATGCTGAAAAATAGTTGCTTAAAAAAAATCAAATGTGGTGTTTTTTTGGTGTTTTTTTTCATACTATTAGTGTTTAAAGACAATTCAACTATTATTAGATACAACAAATATCAAATATATGTTGGTATTGTACGTAAAATGATATTCAAGCAAATTAATATTGATACTTAGTAATGTTGCCAAACGTGTTTTTGATTTTAAACAGTGTTTTTGAACGGATACCAAACACTGTTTTTAAAAACAAAATAATATTCTGTTTTTAAACGTGTTTTTTCGATACGGTTTTTTCCCACTGTTTTTCTTGTTTTTAAACTCAGTGGGCAGGAAGGGGTATGATAGTTTAAAACACGGGGAAAAAACAGGGAGAACAAACAATGAATTTTCAAGAGATCTGTTTAAAGTGGAGTTAACAAACATGCACCAAGAGGACATTTGTTTGGTGGTATCTGGCTAAAAACAAAGAAGAAGAGTCATGAAAAACACAAAAAAAGTGCAAATGATTTTCTGTTTTTAAACAGATACGAAGAAGTACCATCGATTTGCACAGTCCCCATCAAGCTATCACCATCCCTTTCCAACTCAAACACTGAGGCACACATCTCTGTTGTACTACTACTGGTATTTCTTTCCCTCTCTCTCTCTCTCCTCTTGGTGTCCACTCGCGCAAAGTCGGAGGGCTCTGTGTCTCTGTGCGGAAGAAACAAATTTGTACCAGTACTAGCAATACCGATACCTTGGGGGTTGTCTTCTTCCTGAGGAATTTGCTTACTTTTGATGCTGCCTGCCAAATTCTGGTGGGAGCGGCGTTTGTTCAGACAAAGTTCAACAGTACAATCATCACCACCATCTCCCTCTTCACAGAAATTTCACTTACCAGTACACACCTTTAGTTATTCGTCATCTTCACGTACGCCCATTCATGCTACGGAATCTTCATTTACACCAATAATAACTCCCACTATTTATTTTACTAATGCTCTCCCTTCGCAATTCCGTTAGTTGAGCCGGAAAACAGAACAGATATGGGAATTATGTTATGAAATCGAAATTGCAGGGACACTAATGCAGAATTCAAAATTTTTGTGGAGCAGTTTTACAGTTATGGCTAAGGAACATGTGCAATTATATGCAAAATATGGATAAAATTGTATATTTTTTAAAAATAGGTAGGGCACCTGCCCGCTCATGCCTAGGGCTGGCTCCGCCCAAAGTAACCTTGTTGTTGACGCTGTTTCGATTAGGCCTGGATTACAATTCACAAACTATATGCACAACTAGTTACCAATACCGATCAAACAATCGAATTATGAAGGGATTGGGGAAGAATAAGCGACTTTGAAGGTGATATCTTAATCGCTGTAACAACTGAATAGAAGACCACTGAAATTGCTATCATTATCATAACCATTCAAATAAGTGTATGAACACCTAGGGCCAGATTCAGGATTCCATAACAGTGGGGGCTTACTTAGGGGAAAAAATAATAATGTAACGGTAAAATTTAAATTTTGTGATATTGAGCTGGGCTATAGTGCAATTAACGTGCGGGTCAAACTGAAAGAACTTTGACAAAATATTGGTAAAATTTTAGTTTTTTAAAATTGAGTGGAAATTATAGTCCCACTAGTCTCCATGTGGATCTGCAAGTGTGAATATCAATATAGAAACAATGAAGCTTGATTTCTCCAGAAGAAATACAAAGTTTACATAATTCTCTCTAAGAAGCTTACATGGCATGAAGAAGCTGCCGCCGGGTCCGCTTCCCTCCACCGGCGGCGTCTCCAATCGGAATCGTCGCCGGGTCTCACGTTGCGCCCCGCACAGAAGAGTGCTCCCCACAGCTTTCCTGCCTCACCGTGTCTTCCGCCGTCGTTTCCTTCACCGATGCCCGCCAGTCCTCCTCGGTTTCGATGCGACTCGGCCGGTTTCTGTCTATATCTGGGTGCTCCGCCGGCCTTTTCGCCGGCAATGAAGTCGGGCGTACCGCTCTTCATCTAGCCCTCCCACCTCCCTGAGCTGTGGGGGGCTCCGACGTCTTCTTGAACTACCCCAACCCCTCTCGTGTTTCCATGACTAGCTCTTTTGTCCTTGCCCACCGCCGTCCGTTGGTTGTGCCCTTGTCCGTTGTGCACCCGTTGCATCCCCCATCAGTGTCGTCCCTTCTCGGTTTGTCTTCGACTCCATCACCAAGCTTTCTCCGTGCCTCACATTTGGCTTTTTCTCAGGGGCGGCATGCACCACGCCGCCACCCATGTCCTCACCTCCTCCCCCTCCCCCCCCCCCCCCCCAGCTGCAGTGGTTTCCGTCTTTGCTTCCGGCCTTCCCGGGTTGACGACATGGTTGTGATGCGGTGATGCTCTTGTTTTATCTCCCCCCGGGATCTGGAGAAATGGCCCTGATGTCGATCCTTTTTTCGGCGGCCGCCGCCCGTGTCTCGTCTCCCATATGGTTGCTCAATAGGTATTTGGGCCTCATTGGGCCAATTTTATTTGACAGGCTTGTTTTGGGCCTTTTCTATTTGGGTTGTTTTGTTCTCCCCAGGGTTAGGAGGCTCTTGGTTTTTGCCGGACCCGTTTCTAGGTTGTGTGGGTTTGTTTTGGGTGCCTTGAGCATTATCCCATTGGTGTAACAGCTTTTAGGTCGGACTTTTCTCGGTAGAAGGTAGTTTTTGCGTTCGTTGTTTTTCCATCATAGGGGTATGGCCCTACTTTATTGTAATCGTTTCGATGTTATGAAACTCTTTCATTGCTGGTAAAAAATAAACAATACTTGCAGATCCCCCAATTTTGAACAGTACCCTTCCTTTTATTAGTGTAGTTGTATCCCCTCCTGCTAGCTCAACAACTCCCTTACTCTTCAACGAACACTGTGGCCACCAGTGGCGGAGCCAGGAAATCAAGTCAGCCGGGGCAAGATTCAAGAAGTCAAAAGTCAAAGTCAAAAGTCAAAGTCAAAAGTCAAAATTCCAAGTCAAAAGTCAAAAGTCGTTATATTTCATAACTTTTCATTACAAAAGTCATTGCAATCTAGTCGTCTAGATACAAAAGATGACAACGTGTTAATATATTTAGCTTACAAAATATTTCATAATTGTTCACGACGAGGCCTCATCACTTGAAAGTTTTGCATAATAGTCTCATAGTCAACCGTCTTCAAAATATCTCTTTCGACATAAACTATCAAAGAATCATTCATCCATTTGTCACTCATCCGGTTCCGCAAGCGACTTTTAATGATATTCATAGCCGAAAATGTCCTCTCAACGGAAGCGGTAGCAACCGGCAAAGTCAATGCCAAAGTGATAAGTTTGTAGATTGACGGATAAATTTTATCTCGTTCGGTATCTACCATCTTTTTGGAAAGATCACCAATGCCACTCAAAGACGAAAAATCACTTGAAGAGCGCATGTCATTGATGTAAGTATCAAGTTGAGCTCCAAGCCACTCATAGTCCCCTTGAGAAAAGTCCAACGGATAAAATTCGGCGAATCGAATTAATTTTTCCTTATCATACCTCGCAAATGAATTGGAAGGACATAAGCACCCCATGCAAAGAAGCAACTCCGTGGTTGAAACGGAGAAACGGTTGTCTAGCTCTCGAGCTTGCATGTCTATAACCGTGAGAAACAAATCAACCCGAAAGTGACGGTCATTTGGTATTTCCACAATCTTCCTCCTTACTCTTCCCGGAGCAACATACACATCATCCATATTGGGAACATCAATGTCATTTTTCTTACAAAAAGAAGTAACTTCGAGAAGAAATGAATCCCACTCACTATTCCTGAAAGTTTGCAATTGTAATTTAGTCAATTTGACTAAATTCATTGCATTCACTATGTCTTGGTCCTTCCTTTGCAATGCTTGTGAGAGTACATTTGTCATCCCCAATATCTTTCTCATCAAAAAGAGTAAGAAAATAAAATCAAATGATTGCAACGTGTCAAGCAACCTCTTTGCTTCTATCCCATCCCCTTCCCAACCAATAATCTCGAGAACATCAATTACCGCCGCAAACATATGCACCAAACTAGCCAATGTGTTGTAATGAGAGCTCCAACGAGTGTCACCCGCACGCTTGAGATTAGTCTCTTGATTCAAGCCTCGACCACTACTCAAATCTCCACATTTAAGTCCTTCTTGAACTTTCTCAATTTGCTTCAATTTCAAAATATCAACACGCTTACAAGATCCACCCACAACATTCAAAACTTCGGAAACCACACCAAAGAATTCTTTGACATATTGATGCTTCTTTGCTAAACCCACAAGTGCTAATTGCAATTGATGACAAAAACAATGTACGTAGAAGGCATATGGATTCTCTTCCAATACCTTTGCCTTAAGCCCATTGAACTCACCTCTCATATTGCTTGCTCCATCATATCCTTGCCCACGCATCCTTGAAATACATAAGCCATGTCTTTGCAATAAATTGGACATTGCATCTTTCAATGTTGATGCATTAGTATTCTCCACATGTTCAATACCAAGAAGTCGTTCAATTACCTTGCCTCTCTTATCAACATAGCGGATGACAATAGCCATTTGTTCTTTACAAGACACATCACGAGCCTCATCGACTAATATTGAGAAGAATGCATCACCAATATCCTTGACGACGAACTTAGTGATTTCACATGCAATTGATTGAACAATATCCTTTTGAATAGATGGAGAAGTCATCTTGTGATTGTTAGGGGCATTCTTCAACACTACCCTCGCTATTTCTTCATTATCTTCCGCATTAAATTCAAGGAGCTTAAGAAAATTCCCTTGATTGAGTGATTCCTCCGATTCATCATGACCACGAAATGCAAGTCCTTGATGAAGTAGGAACTTTACGCACTTTACGGATGCCCTCAATCGAATCCGATATTCACGTTTATCATCTTCCGTCTTTTTATGAGCAAATGTAGAATAGTGTTGACCTTGATTCTTCAAATCTCGGCACTTGCCCACGGCTATATTATGTGCGCTATTAGGTCCCCCACCTTCATGCTCTCCCAATGCTTCCGACTTCTTCCAATTAGAGAACCCCTTGGAAACAAAAGTGTCGCCACCCGATTGTTGTCCAATGTCTTGTTTAAAGAGATAACAACACAAGCAATATGCGGCATCTTCTTTAACACTATACTCCAACCAAAATGGGTACTTTTTGAACCAAGCTTCATTGAATCGTCGCATAACCTTTTTCTTACCATATGGTGTTTGCTTGAACTTATAACCTACCCCCGGTCGAGTAGGACCATTCGATAAATAAGCAAGGCGAACCTCATCCACAACCGTCGGATGATAACTCGTAATAGGAGGTCTAAGAGCGGGATCCCAAACAAGGCTACCAACATCAATAATTGGAGAATACGTGCTTGGAGTGGTTGAAGGCGCTTGAATCAACGAAGGAATACTTTCCGCATTAGGTTGAGGTGTCGATTCTACTCTCGGCTTCTTTATCAAAAATTTATCCATACCTGTATAATGTAAACAATACTCATAGATTAAAATTTGTTCATAAACCCTAGTTTTGTTCATGTTCATCAATTAGACAATTGCTAAGAGGAAGATAATCAATTGGTAAGAACTAAGAAGAAAGAAGAGGGTGAAGATTGAAGAAGTAAAGAAATAACCTGAACTCAATTTCCAATTAACAGGGCACTGAAGAGAGAAGGTGAGGTGGTCGGCGAATCGGGAATTGCGGGTACTGGGATGCGGCGATGCGGCGGCCGGCGATGCGGCGGCCGGCGATGCGGCGGCCGGCGATCGACGCAGGTGCGACGGCCGGCGATCGACGCAGGTGCGACGTGCGCGCAGTCGCAGAGCCTCTGCTCCTTCCGTCCTTCTTCGTCGTCTCGTCCAGAGGGGTCGACTCTTCGCGTTTCTGTAATTGACTTTTCTTTTTTTAACATTAATTGTTTTTTTTTTAGTTTTTGTCAGCACCTTTCCCAATCCCGAATAAAGTAAAGTTAAAAAAAAAAAAAGAAAGAAAGAAAGAAACTGAAAAAGAATACCGTCTGAGATGGGACTCGAACCCTGGAACAAGGATTTAATGACCATCACAACTA
Source organism: Linanthus parryae (assembly GCA_023055425.1). NCBI lineage: Eukaryota > Viridiplantae > Streptophyta > Magnoliopsida > Ericales > Polemoniaceae > Linanthus > Linanthus parryae. The sequence goes on along the minus strand of JALGPY010000036.1, from coordinate 2,847,501 downwards.
ACCACTAGGGCAATTGGGCAGATTTGAAATCCAGGGGGGGCAAAATTATATCTATCTTCATAATTACTCATAAAAAAATAAAAAAAATATGTATACTAGTAGAAATTTTTAAATTTCAGGGGGGGCAATTGCCCCCCCTTGCCCCTTAGTAGGTCCGCCCCTGGTGGCCACTAATATCGTAGTTCACTGTTGACTCCTGCTTCAGTCTTGCTTCCTTCTTCGCTCATGCCATGTGTTGACTCCTCATTGCACTAGCCTTGCGTTTTCTCATATTTGCAACTTAACCCCGCTAGTGCTTAGCTTGGCCTGACACCCTCATGGTGGATTCCGAATTCCGTGAAATCTTAACATCAACATATTTTTTCTCTAATATAGCCGCAACATGTCTTTTCTTTGTCAAAATTACAGTCTTTAGGCCCGCGAAGAACCAACTAGAAGGAACTCAAGCTTGGCCTAACACACCCATGGTGAAATCTGACCAAATTCGCATATCCCCATCCAAATTGCAGCTAAGATGAGAAAAAATGACTGACCTTTACAGATCAAGCATACCCAAAATCACATAATCAATCACCAAGATCCCGATCTCTAGGGCTTTCGCTGAAAGATATGAAGCGCGATCCGTATGAATTCCACGAATGCTAGGAGGAAGTCCCTGAACAAATCATGGAGGTTTGCTTGAAGGGGATGCAAATCAAGTACAAAGATATGCGACTCGAGCCAATAGTGGAGGATAAGAAGAAGAAGCACACATCAGCGAATTCAAAATTCAATGGGGGTCAGCTTCAAGATGGTGTGTGATGCCGAATTCTATGTTGTGTCAGGAGGTTGAAATCCCCATAAAGAAGCCGAAGGACCAGTGTAATACCCCGTATTTAAGTTAGGGCTTATTTGGTCATTTTGGGAAAATATTTGAGAATTTTAAGAAATTTATGTTTCAAACTTATTCTTGACTTCTTCTTAGTTTTAAAGTATAAGAGTGTCATTGGACAAGTATGATTATATAAAATTTCGTTTTAAGGTTTTCTTGTAGTTTTTGAAACTTGGATCTATATGAAACTTATTTTGTATATTTGGGAGATAGTTGTAGTTTTCGAAAAGTATATTTTGAAATTTATATACAAAGTGGCTTATTTTAAATTGTTTAGAAATTTTCTAATTTATAGAAATTAACTTTTAAGTGTTAGCTATTAATTGGAAATTTTGTTTTCCTTTAGCTTTCACATTGCAACCCCAACTAGCAATCCATCTCTTCACTATTTATAATCAAGCCCTCTCCACTAATAGGTCGACCCCATTAAAATATGGTCTCTTCATACTACTCCTACATACATACCCTCACACTCTCACATATCAACAACCATCAAGTCACACCCATTCCTCAAAAATTCTCACACTACCTCTAACACTCTATGCATCTTCCTCCTCCTTTTCTCCACTCAATTCCTCCATGGAAGAACACTCAATAGCTCCATTTTCTCTCCAAAAAACTCCATTCCGGGATTGGAGTGTTGACCTCACAAAAACACCACCAAAAATTCATTTTTCACCTTCAAATTCATGAAAAACTTAATTACAAGGTCATACTATGCATGGGGGAGCCATTTCCTTCATATTCTTCATGATTTCAAGTTCTTTAAGGTCTTGTAAGCATCTCTTCTCTCTTTTTATTTGTGCATTTTGATGTTAGTTTAATCATCATGATAGAAAATTACTTGATCTTCACTTGCATGTGTGTTTTCAGTCTTGAATTGTAACTTTTGAGCACGACTTCCTCAAATCCCCTTAATTGATTCTTCAAACATGATGTTAGTATCTATTTCATATTTAAATGTATTGTATCTAAGTGTAAAATCAATTTATTTTTAGTTGCATGTGTCATATAATTGATATGATCATGTTTTCAGTGCTCTAGGTGAAAACTACATATTTTTACAATATGGCCAGTCTGTTAAAAACGTATATTATCTTTGAATTTTGTCTCTGTGAAATTTTTAAATTTTTCATATTATGAAACAAGACTCAAATAAGGTCATTCAGAGAGAAAAATCAACTCCATAGCCTTTTTGGTTAGGGAGATAAGCTCATTCTAAGTTGCATGTTTTCTGAAACTCAGTTTTTGGACATGTCTTGCCATTTTTGTTAAAAACTCAATTTCCAGAAACTTATGGCACCCAATCTTTTTTTTTATGAAGCTAGACACATAGGGGATTCATTATGGAGAATATCGGCATTTTTACTATTCTCCAAGTAGTAGTAATTATCCCTCAAAGTTAAAACTTGCTGCCAAACTTGTCTCTGTACAGCATTGTTGGTTATTTTGTAACTTGAATTTTACAATGTCTATGCATGATTTTCTTGATGTTACTGAAATTAAAAACATGTAGGTTCATCATAAATTTATTGCATGATTTTAAGAGATGTATGGATATGGTAAATATGCCTATAAAGTCAGAGCTACAATTATGTCCAGAATTGTAGTTTCACCGTTTTTAGAAAACTTGAATTTTTGAAATTCTATTTGTTTTGTTGGATTTATTTTGATAAGTGAACATCATTATATGTGCTTTTGTGACACATAGGACTATGTGTCATGTAGGGTTGCATTTTTATTATCGATGTGTAATTGATTGTAACGAGTAAGTTATACGTGTGATTGTAGACATCGACCTCGTAGGAGAGAGCGGTTGTCGTGGGAGTGCTAGGATTAATTTCTTGATTTTGCTTCATCACAGTGGTAAGTAAATATGTGCGGCCTTTTCTTATCGAAATGCGTGTATGTGTTTGAAGTTTCAAATGAATGCTTTTTATATGGAAAAGTATGAGAATTCATGATTTAAACTCGAAAGTTGTTTGGAATATTTTATTGATCTCCTTTGAGAATTCTTGGAAATTACTTGTGAAATATTGAATACGATAAAGAGAATAAATAAGACACTTATAATAGATTTATGACGTACAAAGTTGTGTTATTTATGACTTCGGTCGGAGGCGCCAAGCGATCCTTCCGTTACTTATGGCTACGACCATTGAAGAAATGCTTCCTTTCATTGGATAGAACTTAATTGTTCACAAATCTGCCCCCGACGAGCCAAAATTTACCAAGGTATTGAGGTCGATGGGTTTGTAGAGCTATAGAGTGCTACTTATACTTGTAAGGGTCACTACGGTATAGGGGTATCGACACTTAAGGCCTTTTAGCTAATGTTGTGGGGTTGACGAATGGGCTCCCTTAACCCTCGGGTGAAATAGGGTTTGATAGACCCTAGAAGGAAACCTTTATGATTACTTCGTCAGCCCTCTGTCTACGTCGATCCGATTGTGGCTCTGAACATGCCTCAGCTAAAATTAACGGTTAATTGAACTTGAAAGAAAGTTGAATACTCTATTGATGTAGTTCGTGGCTCTTGATATGCCTTATTTCAAATTAAATGAGTTGAAAAGCATTGGGTACTCGTGATTTAATATCATTATCAGTTCAGATGAACTTGTTTACTGTTGATATTTTACTTGTTTATGAATATCTAGAATACTCATGGTTTACTGATGTTTTAAAGATGAGAAAAACTTGATATGCGACTACTTATAATTTTTTAGAAATTCTTAACTCTTTTACTTGTTAGGTTATTAAATCTCTTGATTTATTTAAGTTTATGCTTGTGTGCCACTGATTCTTTACACGTCGTAGTGTGTATTTACTCAGTTTTTACTGATCATTTTCTTCAAAACTGCGTCGACTTTTGCCTTTTTAAAACCAAAGGTCATCAATCAAGGTTGGGGATAGAAACGCGGATCGAAACGAAGACGTTTATCTTAAGATTAAATCACGTAATTTTTTTTTTTAACATATTGGTCTTGTAAACTTGTCTTCTCGAATATTGTTTTATTTATTAGCTAAGTTTCAATATAGTGAACATATATCTACTTTTGGTTATCGATTGTCTCTTAAACCCAAAACCGAGATCCCGGGTTGTTTCAACCAGTCCCACTGTAGGGTTTTGATGCAGGAAACACAGCGGAATATACGTAAATAAATCATGATCAAAGCCCTCCACGGATCGCAGGCAAGCATTCATAACATGATGAAAGTGAACGAATTTTGTACCTTAATTTGTGTGATCACTATGAAGAATTTTGTCTTCGTCTCTACGAGTATCAAAACCTAGGATAGTTTGCTGGAATCCCCTTCACGTCTTAGCGCTAGCTACGCGAAGAAGGAGGCATAAGAATCACGCAAAACAAAGGACCGAGCTGCACACCAGATGGAGGCCGGCGACACTAGGGGCGGACGGGTAGGTGGGGCGAACCTCTACTTGCCTCTCCTTGATTTGTTATTTATCACAATAATGACTCTCTTAGGTAGAAATAATAAGCTATGGTTTCCTTTATATAGTTAATAACTCCTTGTTAACTACATATTTGCCCAATACTAATTATGTCCATACACGGATTAGTCCACCTTGCAAATTAGTCATACTGAATTTGCTTGTGGTTGCGTTTTGATCATTTTAATTAATTACTCCTACTAATTAATATCCAAATCCAGTTTAATCCGTAAGGTGTATGACCCTATAGGTTTATACTTAGTTGGTAGTAACAATTATAAACATAGAGCGGTGTCTAGCAACACATCTATACCACCCAACTAATAGAATAGTCAGTGATCAGACAAACCATGTGCCCATTGTTACTGTGTTGTATCTATTCTTTTGTCTCCATTATCCGGATCGGACACGAGACATAATTGTCACACTCGTGTATCCAATCCATAGTTTCTCGATCCTGAGAATAGAATTATCTTACACAGATAACATCAATATCCCCATATTGATTTATCTGATTCTGGCCAGACATTCCATAAGCTCTACACCTCGAGTGACCATGGATATTTACTCCCATTATGTGGGAGGGACAAATCATCTCTACATCACTACCATCTCTCAGCTTACTTCCTATCATGCTCGATTACTATCTTTATAGTTACCCAGTTACGGTGTAACGTTTGATAATATCAAAACATAATATTTCGCAACTCGAGTATCTATTGACTTCAAGTATAAGGATTGCAAAACCATTGGCAGAACGAGAAGAACTTGTGACATTGACATAATCTAATGTAGCCTTCTCGTTGTGGGTCAATCCAGTATGCCCTTACTCCTAATGCATACCCATGTGTTAGACTTGATATCTCCATATCAGTCTACCCACATACTACTCTATAGTGACCGTCCTATTAATCAATATAGCCAACTATGAATATTTAGGATAAAAAACAATTGCAATATAAGTACTTCATTATATTAAATATCTCCATAAATAATAAATGAATATCCTAGCGAAAATAATATTCATACTAAATATTGATTGCCTCTAGGGCATCTACTCCAACACCCACCTCTCACATGCTCCTTCACATAAGTTGTGAAGCTCTGAAAATAATGGAGAAAGGACGTCGTTCTCCCTGCACAACGAAGGCCTCCGACAAGAGAGCAACAACGAGACCCTAGTTGGTGCGAATGTCATGGTGAAATATCGAACCCGACCTCAGAGTGTAGAACATTGAGATACCTCGTCAACATGGAAATGAAGGATGGGGAGTTTTTCATCGAAGAGACCGAAAAAGACATAACAAAAAATGTTTTGAACCATCTCCAAGAATGTGGGAAAGAATGTTGAGGAGCTATTAGAGTGAGAACATTCCAGGGCATGGCCTCATTTGGAACTGGAGCATAAGAAGGCCACCTCTCATAGACCCACATGGTAATAAGCCAACGTTTTCATATGAAATACATCATAGCGTCCTTGGGACTAATGTCAAGATATCACGTCTAGGTCCCAACGGTAATATAACGAGCCCAAAACTAAAGAGCCTAGAGCTACATTATGTCCTCGAGAGATGAAATTAGCCAGTGAAAGCACATGGATATGCACCCCGTCCACGGGATGTCCATCAATTACATATGCACAAAAATGCAACAAGTTGATACTTGAAACCCGGCCCTTTTTCCCATGTGCGAGCGATGGGGTCGGCCTTTCTGGAAGCTACCACGAGATCCTTCGGGGCGTAATCTCTGAATTTGTAAAGTATTCATCTCATCCATGTATTTTTCACCATGCACACCCATTGACTAGAAGCCCTTCTTTGGAACTGCGTTAATCCACCTCGTTCTTGCCTTCTTCATCTGCCCAAAGCCTCCATGTCTTTGTACAACTTGAGATCTTAATAAGTGCACAGTTTACCCAAGGGGTCCGTATCTCCCACCGAAGGAAGATTCAGCAACACATGGGTATCTTCCATGGTGATGTTGGCCTTGAAGGATGGCAAATGAAAAGAATGCGTTTTATGGGAGTATCTGGACATCAAGGTTGCGAACATATCATGGTCCAACCTGACGTTACACCCCTTTGTCGCACGAACGGCATAGTAAACCCTGCTTTTGTAGGGACTCTCTCGTAGTCTGTCAAAATATAATCATTCCGGTCTTCCATATGCTGCAATTCGCCGCCAACATGCTGGAATTTAATTTCGCATAAGGTATAGTATCCTGCTTCAATAGCGGTTTGATGAATTTGGTCCATACATAGAATGTCCCAATCATCCCTTTTGGGGGTTTCAAATGTCAAGCAAAGCATACTGCTAGTTGGCTCAGGAAAATGTTGGAACTTGATCATAGCATGGTAATAGTCACAACCATTTAAAAAGGGGGCTTTCCTCCACAAATCTCTGGGAATTTCCGCAACCTCCTCTTGTGTTGCTATTAGAAAAAGAATGCGGAAGCCAAGAAGAGTGATGAGGCGAAGAACAAGATGGAGAACAACATACGAATTTAACGTGGTTCACTAGTTTTGAGGCTAGATACGTCCATGACCAAACCCAACAAACCAATACAATCAACCACGCTATTGTAAGCCATGACGCTAACCCTAAATATAGGCTACAATACCGACTTGTTCCCAAAGAAATGGAGAAAACATTCCATATCGAACAAGGAAACAACGAAACCGCCCCTGCCCAGTGCGTTCCTACGAACAACCGATGTGTTCGCACTGACATTTTCGCATGAACACTTCTGGTGTTCGCACATACACAATCAGAAACTTCTCAATTGCTGTTTCGTTCTTCTTCCTCGCTTTGCCATTGCTTCGCCACTTCATCCAAGAGTTGGCTAGGGGCTTGAAACACCAAAAAACCTAACATTTGCCTTGCCCCTAGATTTTTCCATTCAATCCTGATTCAGAAGCCAAAGCTTGTGTAATTATAAAGTCAGCAAGCTATCCGTTTCATAGTCATGTGGAAAAAGATAACGAATTGCTTAAAACTTACAGATCTAGACTCCTTACGATGGAATTATGAAGTGGATCTGTAAATTGAAACCGTAGAGAACATCAATTTTAGAGTAGTCTATTAGCTTTAGAATTTGCTAGAAAGAAGGAGAAAGAGCTTACGAATTGGAACAAGACTTGCAGATGGCGGTGTGGAGCCGAACTGACTCTTCAGTAATTTTATCAAGAAAATGATGTAAATACCGTAAATCGATGAGTCACGACATTTTAGAAGAAAACGCTTAGGTAACCGGCAAAATTGACCAGCTATGAGCCAACCATGTAACTCGAGACTTTTCGGATGTGCTAGTAATCGCGTCTAGACCGGAAACTAATAACGGCCTATGAAAGTTAGGGATCATCTTTAGACCTTATTTTGAATTATTTAGAGCAAAGAAAATCCCGCCTCATATCTCGCAAGTCGAACCAACCCTTGGGGGCTAGGGTTTTGCCTTCAAAGATTGCATTCGGATCTTCAAATGCAAAATGTGTCTAATGTATATACTCTTTACTCGCATCACCATCGATAACCCGCGTGGTGCATCAGACAAGAGACAGGGGTGCATATTGAGTGCTCCATAAAGCACCATAATACTCTCTATATCTACGTGTGTACGAAGGATTGTACACACGTATCGCATCTAAAGGGACCATGAGACAGGGTCCCTCGCACCTATCACCTCGTACGGGAGTCAGGGGTTCTAGTGGCTTGGAGGCTGGAATAAGGCATGTCGCATGTGGGTGCCGTCTCATATGCAACCAGTATTGTACTAACGAAACCGACTTGTTCTACTGTCTTCTTTATACTAGATTTGAAGTCATCTGTGATAATCCTCCATGGATTTAGGGTACGTTGACATCATAAATGGGTCGTGGCCTGTCCGTACGACTGTGTGTCTCCCATTAGTTGCCCTAGTCTGACTAGTATAAATAGGACAGTCCTTTCTGCAATTTCGTACATTATTCATTCTCTATACCTTAAACACATGAATTACTCTGTACTGAATTGCTGAACTGCAGCCAATAAGGTGTCTCTCCCCATCAACTGTGTACAATACTGCTTATTTCCTACCCCTTCTTTTATCTCTCATTTTCTCTCCGATTCATCATGTACTTGCTACAAGATTGTTGGCTCTGATTATCTATAATCTGAGCACTATCGCTTAGTCTACAACAGTGCCCTTTTCGTTTCCTTGTAAGCCGTTACCCAGATCTAGTCCACCATTTGGAACACTAACCAGATTTATAGAAACTGGAGTGTTAACTTCAATAACTGGATTGTGAGAAATATTTGCAATAACGCTTCTCATGGTGTTCATAGTAATAATGGTCTCTTCGTTGTTACTCTTTGGAATACTTGGCTCAGAAAAAAACAACCTCAATTGTAATGATAAGTTTTACTGACAGTGTGTATTTCAAAAATTTCAGACATATGCAGCTCATACAAGGAGCTTTTTAAAACCTCTTTTCGATTGAGAATTTGCATATTCCATAGAATCACTCTGATTATTTGTGTCCTAATGCATGACAATTAAAGCTCAATGTGGATGATTGTGCCTGAGCTAATCTAGGAAAGGCTGGAATTTGAGGTCTCTTTAGAGAGAATAAAGGTCAATGGATCTTGGGCTTCTATGGGAAATTCCAGATTGCACCAGCATTGCAGTAAAAATATGGAGGGTCTACAGGACCATCACCACAACCTTTCACTACAACTGGAGGAATTTTGTTATTGAGAGTGATTGTGCATCTGTGGTGAAGATGTTCCTAGGAGTTGCTTGCGGTCCTATTTCAATGCAAGCCTCTGGTCAAGATGGTTCCTATCTCATGTAGAGGAGTGATGTAAGCATCAGTCAAATGACCAGAAATACCAACAATGTGGCCTATGCTCTTGCTAACATGAGGACCGAGCAAAAAGAGAGTATGTAGGTTTTGGTTCATGCTCCTGATAGTATTAAAGGCCTACTCATGGCTGATCTGATGGGGGTCAGCATGTTCCTTTAATTATTTATTTCCCGGAGTATGAAAAAAACGAGTTGATTCTAGAGTTTTACGAGTCGAACTTCTGTTAATCAAGTTTGATTGTTTAAATCAACGAGCTTATCTATGCCTATAGGTTATTTATACCATGAAAGGAATAAGAGATTTCTGATAAAGACTAAAACATAAGGCAAGATTGAACCCAGAAAAGAGAGAACAAGTATGAATTTCATTGATAATTTTAGCATAACTTCGCTGCCATTTTTGGGGGAAGAACATGAATGAACCCTAGAGCCACAAGACAGCTTAAATAGGAAGAATCCAAACGGTCTTATTTTAGACCGTTGGATTAAAACGAGTAAATCTCATCCGTAGAGCAATAGTACGAAATTACAAGGCAACCACAAAGTATCTAAGTATTGTGGTGAGACCCAGCAAGGTATAGACAAGCTTCAAAGAACTCTTGGAAATATTAAACAGACCTCTCAAGACTGGAAAACTACCAAAAGACACCAGAAACTTGAGGAACTGCACCATTTGTCTTTAATTTGAGAATTTGAACACCAACTTGACTTGGACTTGTTCTCTAGCTTTGAACTTTGACTTCTTCTTCATATTGACCTTGACTTTGACCACTAACTTTGACTTGGACTGCTAATAGGGATTTAGTCAAGATTTTATCGAGCCAATCTCATATAACTCGGCCCAACTCAGCTTATTTGCAGCCCTATATAATGGTCTTTCAAACGAGAAGTTATTGAAAAAAAAATTAAGAGGGCCGCTATGCTTCACCATTTTTTCTTCACTTTCACATTCTATGTGTCAAGATTAGGGATGGCAATTGATCGGATTCGGATCGGATCCACCTATATCCATATCCGAATCCGATCAAAATAAGTGGATCCATATTCGATCCAAATCCGACCCGATCCTAAACGGATTCGGATCGAATCCGGACTGGATTTAATTTGCAATTTCCGTATTCGATCTGACAATTCAAATCTCTAGAACCGGATCTGATTCGGATCCAGATTCGGATGCGGAGCATTATTTTAATTCTCAAAAAAATACACAACGAATTCTGAAAAATACGTAAAAACCATACTAAAAAAATTTGCCTAAAAAGTAAAAATATAGTATTATTATAATTTTTTTCACCAATATGACAAACTTAAATCTAACAAGAAATATAAGAAAGTCATTCAAAGGTTTGAGGCACCAATAATGTCTCAAATTGTCTACGAATTCAATCAAAACACTAAAATTGTCCATAACCATAGTGGAATATTTTCTTCAGACCTAAAATCATAATGTGTAGTAATTTTTGTAATGTGTTTATATATATATATATAGGTAAAAACATATTTTTATATAACTCTAAGGGTATTTTCGTAAAACTATGTGTGTTCGGATTCTTTCGGGTCGGATATCCATCGAATATCCTAATATATTTGAATCGAATCCGGATATGGATCGAATTTTGACTTTTAATATCCATATCTGGACTTGATCCATTCGGATCGAATCACTCGGATTTCGGATCGGATCGAACCACATTGCCATCCCTAGTCAAGATATGATTGTTGGTAACTATTTATTTTAAGATCTTTCTATAATCATATCACCAATAAAAAACATAGACATATGAGGTGAAGTTCAAGGGTGAAGGAAAAAAGGTGACGTTTAACATTTCCCAAAAACTAATTACCCCACATCATTTCGTTAGCGTTTCTCTTTGGGTAAAAGACACTTTCAGTCCCCTCTAGCTTGATCTAAGGACATTTTTTTTCTCTTCTCGGATGAAAACGGACACTTTCACCTCTTTAGTGTGCCTGACTTCAAAAACTTCTACCCCATATTGGGCTGTATGGGAAGGATTAATTAATGGTTAGATTAATTATTTTTTAAAAATTAATCCTACCTGTTTGGGAACTTGGATTAATTATAAGATTTTTTGAAATAGCCGGTACCTGGTGGCGATGTGGCCGTTACCGGTTAAAATTAAATTAAATGTTGATATTTAACGAGGTATAACCGGTACCTGTTGAGCCCAAACCGGGCCCGACTGATGTTGGACCGGGTCCGGGTCCATATTAATAGGTACCGGTTTATTTTTTAATGGCCTATAAATAATGAAGGGTGCGTCCTTCATTTTCACAACACAGAGTGTTTCTTTGCAACCGATACAGAATATTTCACAGCCCTCTTACCCAACCATTCAGGTAAAGATTACAAAATTTTAGATTTCTGTTGTGTTAAATGTTTAATTTCTTTTTAATGTTGACTTCATTGTTCCATTTGTGAAGGATGCACGGTGGTCGTGGCTCAACTCTTGGTCATCTCAATGCTCGAATGAGAGTGATTCAACACCCGAGAAGTTGGAGCTTTCACGATTGGGAGATTTTCATTGAGTTGCTTCTTCAACAAAAAGAGTTGAGGAACATGGAAGGGTCACATTTCCATTTTGTCGCATTCAAACACATTGCAAGCGAATTGCCAGGACGTACGGGTCGTACCCACACACCACTCAATTGCGACAACAAGCTGACAATCTTCGGGTCGTTTTCTTGCGTTAGGTTAGGGAGCAACGTGCTCGGCAGAATGGACCTCCAATGGTTGAACCGGGTGCTAACCCGAACGTCACCCTCGTTTTGTGACGAACAATGCGGTGGATTTGTGCGATCTATACAGTATCCCCTACCCGTGGAGGAATGAGCCTGCTTTCAACCCTAACTTGGGTGCGGACGAACTGGACTTGGACGTTGACCACCCGTCGGATACGGATTCCGACTAAAGTTTTTATTGAAGTTGAAAATTGTGTTTCGTTGGTGTCTTGTAATATGTTCTGTCTTTAATGTTGTGGAATAAAATGTAGTAATGTGTGTTGTGTGTAGTGTCATTCTCCTGTTATCCCCTCAACCTTTGAATTATTTAATATATATTTTTCCACTTTCTCCTTTGTTTCGTTTATAAAAGTCAGCACTACACTTGCACCACCAACCATCTACCACTCTTGCACCAATTTCTCTTATAATTTTGCTACTTCCTGCAGGAATGTCTACTTCCAAAGGAGGCAACCGAGGTCGCAACTATGGCAACATGTTCATGGACCGAGTAGCATGGTCACCAGAGATAGTTGAATGTTTTTTTAAGCTAATAATTTTAGAAAAAATAAGGGGAATTTTTGCAGGAAAGAGCTTGGAAGGACAGCGTACTCCAACATCATTTTGGGGATGTCTGAAGAAATGGATATAGTTTGAACACAACAACAATTACAGAAGAAATTCAAATTGCTTAAGATGGAATTCAAGTTATGGGTCAGTATCACCACTAGAGAGAGGAGAAAGATACTTCCACCATGTCAAATCAAGCGTGGTCGAACCTGGCTGTGGTAAGTTTACTAACTTTAGTTTTACATTTCTCTAGCTGTGTTCTACTTCGTTAACTGGCGAAATATAATGTGTCTTACTTACTTACAACAAGATCTTGAATTGAAGAAGTTCAAGAACAAGGGGCTTTTACATAGAGATCCGCAGTATGAGGCCTTTGAACGAATTTCAATCAAAGTGGCACAACGAACCACTCTTGTGTCAAAAAATGAGCATGTTTTCAACCCTGAATTTGGTGCCGATGAACTTGATGTGGCTCTACACCACCAGTCATATTCTGATTCTACCTGGACTTGGAGAGTTTTTCCAGGAAAATGTTGTTGCTTTTCATCAGTTTGTTGTATGTTTCGTCTTCAATCTTCTGTAATAAAATTTGGTAACGTTGGAGAATCCGATTTTGTTATTGCAAATCTAATTATTCTGTCTGTACCAACCTTAAAAGCCTATTAATTCAGGATCAAAGCTAACAGTTAACGTATTAATTTTTAAATGCACCTTTTATTGTTAAATTAATTGTAATCTGTTTCTCGCCAAAACCAAAATGGCCCACTTAATCGTTAAACACAACAATTAATTGTTAAATACGACGTTTAATTGTTAAATGTTGCACGTAAGTGTTATACACAACCAAAATGCCCCGCATTTTGTTGAAAAGAACAGGTGCCGGTTTGGAGTCAGCCGGTCCCGGTTTATGTGTCACCCGGGGTCCGTTGGTTACCAGCCGGTACCTGTTACTTTATGCACACGCATTCATTGCACTTTTAACGAAATATGACACTTTTTAGAGAATCGTTGCGAAATATATCTCTTTTCAGGTTGAATTTGACGAAGGAGTCGCGAATATATTCGACCAGCGAATGGTCATTCCAGTTTTCCCACTTGCAAACACTTTCCAGGGACGAATATATTCGATGCAGAGACGTATTATTGCTCTGAGTTGAATCATGAAACCAAATTTCTACTGCAAAATGATTTCTTCTCGTCTCAGTGAATTGTCATTCGAGCTTTAATTTTTGCACTTTTGTTCTTCGGTTCATGTATAAAAGAGCTTAATTCATTACCCACTGCTGCACCACTCATGTACCACTATTTTCTTGTAAATAGTTGCCGCATTTCAGTAAGCATTCATCTACCAGTTCTTCCTTTCTTATTTTTTGATTGGTAAACTGACTTATTATTTTTGTTTTGGCCCAGGAGTGTCTACTTCTCAACGAGGAAACCGAGATCGAAACAATGGTAAATCTCCCATCCCCAATACTTCTCAGTATCCGGAAGGCGCAGTGTTTGTTGATAGAGTGCAGTGGACGTATGAACTAGTTGAATGTTTCCTCCAGTTAATAATTGTAGAAAAAACTAAGGGTAATCTTCGTCGGAAAGATCTAGGTAAGCTAGCGTACGCAAACATCCTATTGGGCATGTCTGAAAAAATGAACATAGTATTAACACAACATTCTTAAATTTTGAAACTTTACAGTCCATTTTCACCACATTCTCGTTCACCTCGTGTAATGTCAGCTGATGCTCCCTCGTAATGGCCGATCGTTGCGTGCCCTGACTCACATGTGGGGTAGGATGGGGGGCGTCTGAGGTACTACGACGTTGCCCGGTAGATGGTCCCGCGCCAGCATCTCCCTCAGATTGTGTAGAGAATCCCCGTATCTGGATTACCGTAGTGCGATCAATGGGTTTCTCAGTCGCCTCAACGAATTCATCAAAAGACAGTTCGACACGAAAGTAATCAATTATTGATGTCCAACTCGCACCGTACGGGATGCATTGGTTCTTATTACCACTACCCACACACCTAAACATTACACGTTGCATAAAGTACGGTAGAGACAAATGACTTTGAACAACACAACAATGAATGACGAAACCCAAAAATGTGTCTACCTCGTCTCCTTTACCTGTCCGCGATAATATGGTTTTCGCCAAGAAACGTTTGAGGAGACGGTAGTTGGGCTGGATGTTCGTGGCTTTCAACGCCGTCGGAATGGGGTACCGGTGAACGCAAAACGAGCCATAGTAATCCTCCATGGGCACCGCAATATGTTTTTCAAGGTCCTCCATTTTGGTGAAATAAATCTTCTCTCCCGAAGTCGATATGTTTAACGCATCCGCCAATGCGTCTTCGGTTAGATGCATGTATTTGCCCTTCAAGTACGTAGTGGGGTAACTGACATTACCCGCAGCCTGCACAACCTCCATATTTGCGTATATTATTCGAACAAGCATGGGGTACACCCTCAAAGGGAGATCAGCCATTAATTGCCAACCCATTTCCACCAAGTAAGACATGAGGAACTTATCGTACTCCTGTGATAATTCAACACCCCGACCAGAGTAAACATTTATCAATGCGAGGTTGTCGTAAATCAACTTTTGAGAATCGGAATGAAAAGCAATTGTACTTGTGATGAGGCCCAGAGGAAGATTGCTGTGTGGGCGAAGTGCATGGTTGAGAGGTAGGTCGTCGAAATTTTTGCGAGACGCCATTTCAAAGTGGGTATTACAAGAGTAGGTTGAGAAGAAGAAGTATGGAAATAGTTGTGGTGTAAGGATGGAATGTGGTGGTAGAGGGTATTTGTAGAGGAGTGAAGAGAAGGAGGAGTGGAATTTTTTAATCACCGGTCAAAAAAGATGAGAAAAGATGTCACCGAAATTGGTGAAGTCATGTGTAATTCCCGTGGGAATCTGCACGACAATCATGCGGTCAAAGGACCAACACGGTCACGACACGTGGCCTCGGCAAGCAATAATTTTGACTTTATTCATACCAGCCGGTACCTGCTTGAGGATTAACCGGTACCGATTTCTCCATACCCGGTACCGGTTGCTTTATACCCGGTACCGGTCCCATAATCATGTACCGGTTGGTTTCGCGCAAAATCTGCAATCACCCGCCAGATTATTCATAATTAATCTACCCAATAATTAATCCTTCCCAAACAAGCCCATTGGGATACAACTAGTATGAAGTTGGAATATGTCACTGAAAACATTTTTTTGTGACAATTCTGCCCCCATATTATGCAAAATGTAGGGCTTACTCAAAGGTATAATAGACTTTTTGCATGACATCGGGGTGAATTATTCTCCAAAATTATTTTTAATGACGTACCCTGCCCCTATACTACTGGCTTCACAATCAGAAGATGTAATTTACTTGAGATTCGGCATATTGAATGGGTGAGAGTGTCCTTTTCCTAATTGGAAAGGGTGAATGTGTCCTTCAATCAAACTGGAGAGGGTGCAAGTGTCTTTTACCCTCTCTTTTCCCATGCCTAACTTGGAAAAGATAATAGAAATACAGTAGAGTGGTACTAGTAAGTAGTAAGTACTTCTAGTAGGAAGTGTGGTGGTGTATATAAAGTGAGAAATGAACCAAGTTAGTCCTACAGTAATGTTGGTTCCTCCTCTTGTTCTTTTTCTTCTTTAAGGTTTTCTCTTATTCACCACCCAAAAGTCTCTCTTGGGCCCATGGATGAAAACAAAGGAGTTGTGGGAGGAGGAGGAGAATCAACCAACACACAACAACTTTCCCAACAACATTTATCCTCTTCCTCTCCTCCAAATGACCCTCTTGAGGAGTCATCTGAAACCAGACACCACCACCAACAGCAACCACCACCACCTCCGCCGCCGCCGCAACCGGCAGTGGCAGGAACCACATATAAACCACTCTTCATCCCAATTAGTGGTGCAACTTCCACCACTTTTGAAGCTGTGAACCCCAAAAGACCAAGATACACAAGTGCTCAATGGAAGTCTCTTCCATCTCCGTCTCCATCTCCCCACACCGCCATCGCCGTCACACAGCCCGCCGTTTCCTCCTCCGACACCGCTTCCTCTCCTTCACACTCCCCTCGCCCCTCCCTCTCCGCCGCCTCCGGCCAAGAAACCAGCAAGCCACCGGAGCACCACCATCAACAGATGAGGAAAGGGAAGTACGTGAGTCCCGTTTGGAAGCCAAATGAGATGCTATGGCTAGCCAAGGCTTGGAGGGTACAATACCATGGCAGCGGCAGTGGTGGTAGTGGTGGTGAGTCCCCAGCTGCGGCTGCCGGAGCTGACGTGGCAGGCGGTGGTTCAACAACAAGTAGAGGGAAGTCTAGGGCTGACAAGGACAGAGAAGTGGCAGAGTTCTTGAACAGGCATGGGGTGAGTAGAGATGCCAAAACTGCAGGGACTAAATGGGATAATATGTTGGGTGAGTTCAGGAAGGTGTATGAGTGGGAGAGAGGTGGAGAGAGGGAGCAAGTTGGGAAGAGTTACTTCAGGCTCTCTCCTTATGAGAGGAAGCTCCATAGGCTTCCAGCTTCATTTGATGAGGAGGTGTTTGAAGAACTCTCACAATTCATGGGGTCTAGAGTGAGAATATCACAAACTAGAGGATCCTCCATTGTCTCTAGTGGTGTGGGTGGTGGTGGTGATTATGATAGCTTGAGATCATCATCTCTCACTCCTATCAAAGCCTTGCCTCCTCCTCCTTCATATAGAGATCAAGAAGATCTCCCCATCTCTGGTAAAAATATTCTTTAAACTTAATAATTTTAAGGTTTAACCTCGTAGTAATATTCTACTTTATCATTGTCTGGCTTTGATATCACTTGTTATCATGCTAAGTTCTACATTTTTGCAGGAAGGGGCAAACAACTAATGATGGTGAGTGGAAGCGGCGGGGGCGGTGATCAAGGGTTTCACCATGGATATACTAGTAGGGGAAGTTTATTAGGGTTTGAGCCAACTTCGTCAATGGAAGTGGGGGTTCCGAAGGAGGCGGGGATGCGGCGGATGGGGAAGATAAGGATGGTGTGGGAGGAGTCAGTGAGTTTGTGGGCTGAAGAAGGGGAATACCATAGGGGTAGAGTGAAGGTTCAAGGTTCAAGTTTCTTGAATGCTGATGAGTTGACCTTTTTGGATGATTCAATGGTGGCTTGTACCATGGAAGCCTTTGAAGATGGTGGTCTGAAAGGGTTTTCAGTTGATAGATTCGTTTCTGGACAACAAGTCAAAGTTTTTGGCAGAAGGAAGTCTTCTTCTTCAGCTGCAGCAGCAGCAGGATCTGTTCCTGCACCTTCTGGTACTAGTACAACTTTCTTAATTCCTAGAAAAAATATTTCTATATTTCTAGATTACTTATTCAACACTAGATTTATTTGATGCATGTAACATTGCGTAGCGAGAAACTTATTGGAGAATTTATGTTGTTGAGATTGGTAGTTTAGGTCGCTATATACTGAAGTCTGTCATTTTCAGTGATGCTAAGCAGATTCAGCGCGATTCACATAGTAATACATGAATTAAACCAAAGTTCTATGATGCGTCTACATCATGAATTAACAGTTTAAACAATTACATCGTGGAGACGATTATGTAAGTTAAATGTGGTCCTGGATTAATGTTTATAGACTTCAATCATTTATGAATTAGTTGGACGATTAGCACATTGGTTCCTCGTAATTTTGCTTTAAATGTGCTTTTCTTGTACTCTCAAGATGACATTGTAGCACATTTATTTGATTCATAGTAAGCTGCATCGAAGCCCTAATTAACAACATTTCAATGTTTCATAACATGTTAATTGCAAATTCTAATTCTCCATTTACAATGCAGCGACGCCTCCATGGGATTTTCAAGATCCGACCGAGTACTACATGGGTTGTCTCCGAGTTTCGCCACCTACACTACCGAGCCTCTTCGAGCTCTCGTGGCACTTACAAGAACCACCGCCGGAGGAGCTTCGATTCCCACTCCGTAGAGACGTGTACCGTGACTTGCCGCAAGGGAGAGAGCTTTTCTTCACCACCACCGCCGAGCTTCTAGACTGTAGGGCCATCGCATTCGATCTCTTAAGCCCGATCGTCCGGTCAAACCCTAGTTTGACCTCGTCCACTGCCTCCTCTAGAGACTCTTTCATCGGCCTATGGGACGATTGCATCAATCGCGTCGTATCAAAGTTCTGTTCCATGGAAATGGTAATGGTTAGGAAACCGTCTCAAGTCGACCAGACCCTAGTGGTTCAAGATCAATGGCCTAACGTCACTGGTTTCTTGAAGAATTTTTGTTTATGGAGAGGGGAAGAGATTGATCAGCTAAGAGAAGGCGCTCTCGAACCGTCGTCGACGATAGTGGAGAAGCTTCTTTGGAGCTACATTGACCTTCCTTACGTGTTGGGATACTACGCGGTTGGCTACATTGTGACGTTCTGCGCCCTCAGCCGCTCGCAAGATAGAATCATCCGAACAGATCTCTACACTCTAGACCTGTCTAATCCGTCTGAAAGACTGAAGGCTCTGATACCATGTTGGAGAATTGCAGGAATATTGCCTTTGTTAGCGGATCGTTGCTTCAACAGCGTGACCAATAATGGAAACATTAACAAGCAATGTCCGTATAGCGATTTCGAGAGGATTGATTTGGGAAACGGGAATGTGATGGAAATGACACCCAACACGGTGACGCGATATTTCCCGAGTAAGCGAAAATTGGCCGCCGTGAAAGAGATCTATGACTTCCTCGACCATCGGATCCCTCACGCGGAGTTCATCGTCCGGTCATCGGAGAAGGACTTGGCATTGATGTTTAAACCAAGAGGGAGTAGATTAAAACCGTTGAACATTGATCAACTAGTGGAGGCTTTAAAGCAAGTGACCAAAGCTTTAGTGGCGCTCCACGACTTGTCGTTCATGCACCGGGACTTGTGTTGGGAGAAGGTGATGAGGAGAGTGGACCGGGAGGGTGAGTGGTTCGTGTGCGGGTTCGAGGAGGCGGTGGGGGCGCCGCAGATATACCCACTGACGGCGGCGAGTGGGAGGCACGCGCCGGAGATGGGGCGTGGGCTGCATGGGGTGAAGGTGGACGTGTATGGTGTGGGTCAGCTAGTGAGGAGCTGTGGGTTGGTGGGCGTGCCGAAGCTGCTTAGGGATTTGATGAACAGGTGTCTGGACCACAACCCGGAGCAGAGGCCGACGGCGGCTGACTGCTACCACCACCTCCTGCAGCTGCAGTCGTCGCTGTCTGCTGGCGGGGGGAGCAGTGGCGGTGGTGGTGGGTATTGATTTTGATGGTGATTGATGGGTTTAGAATCTGGTCAGAGAGGAAGTAGTCATGAAAGTGACGGTGCAACTTTTGTGTACTACCAGTATGACAACAAGCCCTACAAATCTAGGAAATGAGAGAGTGGGCTATTTATGTTCATTGTAGCTGTTAAAAATAGGGTTCAGCTTAGTTTGTTATTTAGTGGTGATAGGTAGCTATTTCATTATTAATTATCATTAGCCATTGGGCAATTCGTGGCATCAGCTGTTTTGGTGATTTGTCCCACGTGTAACACTAAGTATCTAGTGAGGCGGTTTGGGACAGAAGGGTTTCTTCTCATCATTTCCAAGTTTCAAAAGAAGAAAGGGTAAAAGACAAAAACCACCCCTTGAGTATGGGGTATATACAAAAAAACCCCTCGTGTTCGGGGATATACAAAGACCACCCCTGTCGAGACAAAAACCACCCCTGTCAGTGGATGGACGTTAGACGAAAAACACCCTTCTGTTACAATCAATAAGTACGGGGGAGCAATCTGTCTTTTTTATGACCATTTTGCCCCTATTTGAATTTTTGTGTTTGTGATTTATGTTCTTGGTGTTCTTCTTCACCACCACCTCCACCACCAACACACCACCACCAACACCTCCACCACCATTACACCACCACCAGCACCGAATCACAACCACCGCTCCCACCAACACAAAACCAAACTCCACCAATTGCCGCCATAAACCACCGAAATCAGCCGCTTCCATGGGCTCCAACCAAGAACATTCACTCCATAATCACCCGCACCTCTCTCTGCATCACATAATCAGCACCCTGAACCCCTAATCAATTTCAATTGAAAGGAACTCCTTTTGAAACCAAAAATTTAACTGGAATCACAAATCAATCAAATAACTTCACTATGTGTCTCTGCCTCTACTAACCTGATCCACCGCCTAATCGCTATAATTTCCCGAAATTGAAAACCACTTGATGCATCAGACAGCCATTTGTTTTTCACACCATTTCACTATCAGTCCCACAACCCATCAGAAGAAATACTGAGCAACTAATTGAACAAAATAAGATGGCTATCTAAGAAATTCATTTCTAGATGGATCAATGCCTTAATGGAGCCTGGTTGCAGAAATTGTAACAGATCTGGGTCACCACTTTGCAGAAGAGAGAGAAACACTGTGTTGATGAGAGAAAAACATTATGTAGCATTC
Organism: Linanthus parryae; assembly: GCA_023055425.1. Taxonomy (NCBI): domain Eukaryota; kingdom Viridiplantae; phylum Streptophyta; class Magnoliopsida; order Ericales; family Polemoniaceae; genus Linanthus; species Linanthus parryae. Next base: position 2,826,551 of record JALGPY010000036.1, on the reverse strand, counting down.
AGTTTCTTCTGAGAAGACGATGTCTAGGGTCAAAAGAGTCTTTAACCGAACGACGATTTTGACCACCACCAACAAAGCACCACCGCGACCGACCCATCCCAGATCCAATCTTTATTTCTCGTTCTCTCTCTCGAATTCGACAAAACTTGAGATAAATCACGAAACAGGACGAAATCATAGATGAAGATTGACAGAGGTCTGTGGCTCACTGGTGGCGACTTGGTGTTCCGTCGGAGGTTTTGGGCGGTGTTAATGGAGGTTTTTGGGCAGAGTGGTTTGTTTGTGAAAGAGCAGGGGATTGATGATTTATTGGAGAAGACAAAGGAGAAGGATGGAGAGTGAGAGAAATTGAGGCAGAGAGGAGAAAACGGGACAGAGATCGGGGGCGTGGTGGTCGATGGTGTTTTCGTCTGGGTTGCTGCGAAGAGGCCGCCGTCGGGAACGCCACGGACGACGAGGACTGGAGGATCTGTTGAGGCTCTGTTAATGGTGTGAAACAGATTGAGGATCTGTTGAGGCCGCTGGGAGGCGACGGAGAAGAACGTGAAGAGGAGTGGGAGGGAGAGAGAGAGTGAGAGAAAAGAGGATTGTTAGGGTTAGAAATGAGGGTTGAGGAGAAAGAAATGGTTTTATAGCAGTGTAATTTTTCTTGAAGGCGAGGGTATATATGTCTTTTTGTCTCTCCGTTAGTTGCCGTTAGCCACCGTTAGCTGACAGGGGTGGTCTTTGTATATCCCCGAACACGAGGGTTTTTTTTGTATATACCCCATACTCAAGGGGTGGTTTTTGTCTTTTACCCAAGAAGAAATTACTACACAAGTCTCATAATTGTAGTGCATATTTGGTATTTCAGATTGTAATTCAAGTTAGACCAAACTGTTCCCTTTTGAACAATTACATTTGTTTATGATACAAAATTCTACTTCTAATTTGATATTCAGCTGATAAAGAAAATCTCTGGGAAATGATCGCATTTCTGAAATTGTGGATTAAATAGGAAATTTGTAGCTGAAAATATTTTAAAAAATAATTTTGATGTGTTTTTGACATTAACATGATCACAATTTAATTATAAGTGGATCGATTCAAATAGTTGATCATAAAGCTTTTTAAATTTTCTTAAAATAGATCAAATTAATGGACTGCAAATTTAGCTCACACCAAACATAAACATCTATGATTTTCATTACACCCGAATTTTTGACCAATACTTTCAGCTATTTTTTTTTAGATTTTTAGCTGATACCAAACAGGCTCTTAGTACATGTTTGGTTCCGTATTATAATTCCACGTGAGATTAAAGTATGTCTGAAAATTTAATTTCACTTGTTTTGTAAATTTTCTGATTCAGATTTTAATTTAAGTTGGCTAATAAGTTTCAGATTATACAATCTCCAATTGTAGAGATTTTTTAGTCATACGTTGCTAAAAATACTATATTTATGATCTTTTTATGTATAAGTCGTCAATTTGTCCAACAGATACTACTAACATTTTAGATGTAATGTATGCTCAAATAAATGCCTTCATCCTAAATTTGATTGTAAAAGTAACAAGTTGTCAAATACAAATAAATTTTAATTCAAATTTTTGGATGTCAAAAAGTTTTTAGATTATAATTGAAGTTAGCCTATTCATTTCGTCAAATTAATCTCTAAATTTGAATATTTGCTCATCCTAAACCAATTTTCGACTAATGAAAAATACTTTTTGGATTTTCAATCATTTTAGATTTCCACCTATCATTTGAAAGAAAAGAATGAGCTTTTCAACTGATATTGTGCTAAACAAGCTCACAAATTTCAAAAGATACTCCAAATCTATCTGCGTCACAAATATCAGAGGAAGTAGTACAACATTTCAGACGAGAGCATGTAGATGTGACAAAAAAATCAGATAAATGAACATGAGCACAGTGATGAAGTTGCACGTACATAAACAAAATGTTGCGTAGACTTGTCACTTTTCAAGTGAACACGAAACTTGATCCATGAATATGAACAGATTAGATGGATTATATTTAGACCCTGTTTGGTTGTAGTTACTTTTTTGCGGTAAAACAAAAACTTCATTAAGGTCATGTTTGGTATAAGCTGAAAATTTTAAAAATCAGCTGACAATAAATTGTGTGAAAGATCCAGCTGAACTGAAAATCACAATATGTTTGGTATGGGCTGAATTTATAGATCACTAACTTAGTACATTTACCAAATGTAGAGAGCACCATGGTCGAGTAATTGAATACACCTATTTGTTATTGAACTTTGAACATGTTAATGTAAAAAAATATACCAGAATTAACTTTTTAGAGATTTTTAACTACATAATTCTCTATTTTGAAGATTTTTCAATTGAACATAGATTATTGTGCAAATTATCAAACTTAAAATTTGTAGTTATAACAAATGAAATCGTTGAACATAGGCCGACTGGATTAAAATACGCGATGCCAAACATGCACTAATTAAAAAAGTAAAAACAGTCAAAAGGAGCAAGAAACCAAAAACTCATAAGACAATTAAAGTCTAAAACAGATGTTATAATGGAGGGATCAAGCACGAACGATGTAAACGCAGAATTATAGGATCAATAACACAAAAATTAACATGGTTCACGAGTTTAAATAGTAGCTACCTACACAGACCCGAAAAATCTCAATTTTATTGAGAGAGAAACCCGATTACAACTCACACACTCGTACACAAGATTAGTAACAACCTAGGACCCATAGACCTAGGAATACTAACCTTGTTGCCCAAGTAGTCCTAAAGCTTTCATAATGCAATAAGGAAACAACCCGAAGAAGCTAGTCACCGAGCTCGTTAGAGCTCATTGAGCTTGTGCGAGCTCTGCGGCTACTCGCGCGAGTTCCCTGTAGTTGCCGACATTATGCACTTCTTTCTCTTGCCTCGCTCTTTCTCGTTGACCACTTTGCTAACCGATCCGAGGAAAACCGACAAATCTCCACCTTGCCTCGAATCTTCTAAGAAAGATAAACCGTAACCAATACTTCTCTCCTCAAATCGATACTTCACATCTGTATGCAAAATCAGAATCGCCAAACCAAACCCTTGCTTCGACTCCCATGTTGTCCCTGCAACGAATGCTCCGGATGTGGATACACTTTCAAGAACCAAACAAGTTCTCCACCTAGAAACAATCTCAAATACATTCACTGATACGGGACCGAATGTATTCCCAATGAGCTCCAACCAAGTGCAAGACGGATGCAACACAAAAAGTGCCATATATCAACTCTAGAACTCGATGCACCGTGGATGAATGCCATACCAGAGTATCATTCCAGATGCACCCAAATTACCTTAGTTTTTCCAGAAAACTCGATGCTCACCAGAAACGCTAATCGCGACAGATGTGAGCCGGAGACGTGTCAAGGTACATGCCAGAAATGAGATGCACCTCCCAAAACAGAATTAAGTACATAATAACGCGCTAAATGATCCATGCCAGGAGCCCAGATACTCCCCCTGGGGCTTAGAGAAATAGACCATGCTCGGACGTCCTTCCACCTACAACAAAATCTACAAATGGATGGTTCTTCTTGTGACACTCCCTCTTCAGGTGGCATTTCTCCTTAGAGTAGGCACATACATACTTCGTCAACTTGGATCCTGATATCCCGTATCCCTTGCAATTGCCTCCTTTAACCACCAAACCAAAAAGCATGCCCGTATGAAGCTGAGCCTGCAGCCCTATCTCGCAACTTCCTAGTGTGATGAGATGAGGTGACCTCTTCTAGGGTTACCTTGTCTTTTTCAACAATGAAATACAAAACAGATCCCGCATATGATGGAGGCAGAGACACCAACATAATTAAGGCCGCAATTGAAACAAAATAATATTTTTCAACTCTTTATATACTTCCTGCATTTTTCTCTCTTGCCAAATCGATTCCCAGTACTTCTTTGATACTATACAAGTTGCGAGGATATGAGTGGTACTTTCTATTTATTATGAGCAGTGAACATGTTGTGTAGATTTTAAGTCATCACTTTTGCAGGTTTCATCGTGTGGGAAATAATTTTTTAGGAGCTCTCTAGATTGAGAACATCTTTTTGTGATTTTCATTTTCCGAAGACTGGTAATCCAATTTTCATTACTATATTTCCAGCTGGCTTTCTGTCAAATCATGTAGTTTTTGGGCGATTTTGTACCCAAACTTAAGGGTAAAAGACATTTTCCACCCTTCATTATGGGAGAAAATACATTTTGCTCCCTGATTTATGGAAAAATACATTTTTCACCCCTCTCAGAGTTAAAAACTTACGCCACACTAACGGATGGAAAAAACGACATAATTACATTCAAGATTTCAGGAAATTACACCACCATAAATACCAATTCAGTCTTCCCATTTTCTCCTCCCATTTCTAACCTAGCAGGCCCCCTCCTCTCTCACTCCAAAATCACTCCCAATTTCTCTCCAAAATCATACCCAGATGGCCATATCTCGTCGATCTCACCCTCCACAACGAACCATCACTACTTTCTCTCTCCATTTCTATCCCTCCATCCCTCCATCTCTTTCTCTCACTCGATATTAACGAACTCCAGGAGAGTTTCGAACAAAAAAAATCTCCAGGAGAGAGAAGGAGAAATTCTTCAGCGATATACATATTCAGAGATGAAGTAGTACTAGACTACTGATGTGGAACTTTTGCAAGCGGATCGTAGATTTTTCAGACATGGAAGTTGTTCAAGATGGTGTTAGGACTAGAGCTCGAGCTCTGGCCATGGCGGAAGCTTCGAATTCCTATAAAAAAAAGATTCGGGAGGCTGCCGGTGAGGAATTGAGCTGTTCAACGCCGTCATTAAAGCGTCGTCGGTGTGGAGCTGTGACATCGAGAAATTTTGTTCCGCCGATCTCAAAGAACCAGCGCTCGACTTGTAGCTCTATTTAGGCTCTGGCGTTCTTCTGCTCGAGCAATGCTTCCACCGACTGCAGAAACAGAAGGTTGGAATTCTCAGATCCATAGGTATGTGAGAGATCTACTCGTCTCTCTCTCTCTCTATCGAGCTCTCTCTTCATACCTGAAATGTTTCAAATTCAAATTTTGCAGGAGGAATCAGAGAAACAATGTTGTTGGTAATGGTGTTTAATTTTTGTTGGGGTTTTGCTGGGTTTCACTTCCTCTGTCTCTCCCTCTCTCCAAATCTTTAATTGTTGTTGTTGTTGCGGAGTTGATCTTGTTGAGGAGCAGTTGGTTCCTTTGCTCACTATTTGATGGTTTTTGTTTTGGGTGGAATTGGGACTGGATGATGTGAATGGAGGTGTTGGTGGTGGTTTTTGTAGGCTTGAGCATAGGGGTTATGGTCTTTGGATGTACATGGGCATATCGTGGTAGTGGTGGCGGTGTTAGTGGTAGTGGCGGTGGTGCTCAAGAACATGAAGAACATCAAGAACATGATGAATTGAATAATAAACAAACAAAATGGTGTTATTTGTCCACAATTCGTAAGGGTAAAATTGTCACAAAAAGTCAGTTTACACCCCTCCACTAGCGGATTGTAACAGAAGGGTGGTATTTTTTCACTCTCCATCCACTTACAGGGGTGCAAAATGTATTTTCTCCATAAATGGAGGGTAGAAAATGTCTTTTACCCCAAACTTAACTGTGTAGCATCCTATGGCTTCATAAAACCAAAATTACTCATCTGTGATATCTTTAAGCGGTATCGGGATTCGCATCACTCTTCAATGTCAATTTGAGAAAAGGTATCTCTTAGTTTTGGCAGATTCCACGTTAATCATACTGCTTGTATAATCACTTAAAAAGATGTTCACTCCAGCTTGTTCTGGTGCGATGACTAAGAAAGTGCCCGACCTTTTCAGCCACGGGTCTAAGAACATTCGTACAGATTGACCATTGTCCATGTTCTGTCTTAATGATTTTCTAATATTTTCCTTCTTCAAGTAGGTCGATGCATACGGGGGCTAATTCCTGATTGTAGCAGTTGAAGATCCTCATATATGTAGTATTTTCCTTTCAGAATCCTGGCTTTTAGGTTATTTGGATTTGTCATCAAGAGCCAGTTTTGTTTCGCAAGATAGCTCTATCAAAAACGTGTAAGTTTCTAAAATCTATTCCTCCTCTAATGTTGGTAGTTTCTTCTTATATCAAGACAACCAACTTATGATCTTCTTGTCTATTTGTCTCCACTAAAACTGGCGAATATATTGTTCGATCTATTGGAAAGTACTTACTAGACAGGAAATGCAGCTCATCACAAATGTTGGTATTATTTGGACAGTATTCTTAAGGAGTATCTATCTTCCTGCGATGTATAGGTACTTCTATTTCCACCCTTTTACGTTATGTTGAAATTTTTCAAGTATATTGTTGAAAGATTTTTCCCCTGTTATGGTGGGAAGACCTAAGTACATGTCGTGGTGACTTACTTCCGCAACTCCACATGCTGGGCTGATTGATATGCAGTCGTCTGCAGTGACATTTGTTGAAGACATCGCCGTAGATGTAGCTAGGTTTATTCGTTGACACGAGGCCTTTTCATACTCTGTAATACCTTTGACATATCTTATAGCTTAGCCCTTTTAAAAGAAATGCTATCATTTACGAAGAACAAGTGCGTTAATTCGGGTCCTCCCCTTGAAACCTTGATTCCAAGTAGGTGTTTACTTGTCGCCGCTGCTTCTAGGTGTCACACTAATCCCTAGATACAAAGTTGAAAAATGTACTGAGACTAGGGAATTCTAGCCTGAGTCACGAATCATGTATGATGCTTGCCCCTACTTCGTTGTTCAAAGGGAAGTTTTGCCGGAGTACCGTAGAGATGCACATCTGCACGAGCTTGGTTACTTTATCTCTGAGACCCATTTTGTCATGATAGGTTTAAGGTACCCTCACTCTACGAATCTTATGCCTTTGACATGCCCACATTGAGTGCTATATACCCTATGTTTCCTTTGACCCTCATCTTCATTATGTGAATAAATTCTAAAGTAGCTATGTTGAATATGACTAGAAGTCAAAGGTGGAAAAATTAGGCGACTAAGAGATTACGAAACTGTGGCAGCAAACTTTGGTAATTTCTGGATTGTTTCCTTATCTATTCTCTAGTCATTTTTGGATGTCTTGGGCACTAAGTCAGTCATATATGTCTATATAAGGGACATATGTTGTGTCTAAACATTTTTGGCTTGTATTCATATCATTTCTCTCTAATAAATAGGGGTTTGAGGCTGTGGACGTAGCTAGCATTGTGCTAGTGTACCACATTACATCATGTGTTGTGGTACACTAGCACTGGTATCATAGCTCATTTTAGCAGGGGTTGTCATAAAAAACTGGTATCAGAGTCAGGTTCAGCGATCCAGGGGGAGCTCAAAGATTTGGGTTCGGTGTTCCAAGATCAAGGTGGAGCTTAATAGCCAGACAATCCGTGAAATTCATAGCTAGGGGTCTCGCGATCAAGGTGGAGCACGCGTTCAGGGGTTACAGATCTGAACTAGCAGTTGCGGACAAGATGAGCGGGGGGATGATCAAGTTCGACAACTTCAAAGGGAGAGACAACCGCATGTGGCGAATTGGGATACGTGCTTTGTTGAAGCCGCAAGATCCGTGGTTGCCATGGGCATCTGAAAAAGGGGGCTGCGGATACAACCACCACTGAGTTTTAGTCTCAGCAAGAGGGGATGCAGCACAGCGCTTCGTATGGGGATTCAGAAAGTCAGGGTTCCGGCGCGATGACGGCGGTTAAGGGAAGATACGACGACGTCTGTTCCAACGGTAGAGAAAAAAGACACCGGTGGATGAAGAAAGAACTCATGATCTGCAAATTTGGCTGCATGTGGAGGGTAATTCGGAGGATGGTCTAATTCTCTAGGCCACGTTGGGGGCACAAAATATGTGCATGGGGGATTCTCTCATGAGGGACACGACACGTGTGAGACGTACAAGGGGGCGCGTATGAGGCGCGCAAGGAGACAATATTGCAAGAATTTAGTGCGATTTGGAGCAATTTCGCAAAACGTTGTAGGAATTCGGTAGGAATCGGAGCAACGTTTGGTGTTTTGCCGTAGGGACTCGGTGGGACTCGGAAAAACAAACGATTTTGTTGTAGGAGGTCAGTGGGAGTTGGAACAATAAAATGGTGATTCGATCGCAGGAACTCTGCCGGGGTTGGAGCATCGATAGGGTTTTATTTGCAGGAACTCGACGAGAGTTGGAGCCTTACTGGTTCACTCGTTACAGGAACTTGGCTAAATTGGAGCAACTTGTGACGTCAGGGTTTCGCATACAACTGCGAAATATTTGGGGTTGATTATTGGAGAGAAGCATCAGTTCAGGTTCGGGTTGCTGAGATGATTCAATTCAAGGTGGAGATTTTTTGAATATGACTTGAAGTCAAAGGCGGCAAAATTCAAAGGCGACTAAGAGATTTAGGAAAAAAATTGGGGCGACAAACTTTGGCAGTTTCTGGATTGTTTCGTCATATGTTCTATAGTCGTTTTGGGATGTCTTGGGCACTAAGTCGGTCCTATATGTCTATATAACGTACCTAGGTTGTGTTTAAACATTGCGGATTGTATTTGTATCGTTTCTCTCTAATAAACAGGGGTTTTGGGGGGTCGTGGATGTAGTTAGCATCGTGCTACCGAACCACATTACATCACATGTGATCTTGTTCTTTGTTTTCATTGTTCTCTTGCTCGTTCCAGGTCATGACAAACTGGTATCAGAACTCGTGTCTGCAGGGGTTGTCATAACAAGCTAAGATATTATCGTAAATATGTCTATTTGGCACAAATGTTGTTGTAACAGAACTTCTGTTCCAGAGCTCTGCTACCAGTTTGTTATAACCTCGGGGTATTCAAGCAAGAACGATGTAACGAAACAAGAGCGAGACAGATATTTAACGTGGTTCACTCACGAATTCGCAACGAACCCGCTAGCTACCTCCACGACCAGAACCAGATATTTTATTGAGAAGAGAACCCGATTACAGTGCACGTCGTGGCCACAACGGCCACGGCGGCCAACCAGAACCAAACACCACCCGGACACACACCAAAAAACACTAACTATCCCAAACCATTTCTTCCCTGTGTGTTAGTACAAACCCCTTTATATAGCCATGAGTACATGACTTGTTGCCAAAGCAACAACAGATCCCTCCAAAACATTACCAAAAAAACTAGGAAGCACTAGGAAACCAATGTGCCGCGTTTTGACTTTGTCTTTGACCAAAACACTTGCCAAATTAATTCATGTCAAACCCAACAAATGCATTATCAATTTCTATGATTAGTTGTGAGAGTCATATTTAATCTACTTATGAAGGTCTTTGCATTAATCTAGTACACATGTGTGCCTAGATCGATTGGCCAGAATTCTGATGCACTTCTAGGTTGCTTAACTTTCGGTATAAGCGTTCGAAGGGTGTAGTTTATGTTATTCGAGCTCTCATCACCGCTTAAAACAAATACACATATATAATATGCTCGCATTTTTTACAAAGAAACGTTGGAAATTCGTCGATACTTGGTGCGTTTAGGGGAAGCATCATTTTTACTTAACAACTTTGTAAGGAACTAAATTTCATAAATGGGAGATTTCTTACAACTATCAACTTATTGTGTACACGTTAATGTCTTGAGTGTGGCGGTCAGCACATGGTCATTCGACCAGCCACACAAAAACTTACGAACCTGTCGAAATATCATGTAACGAACTCGTGGATTTCCACCTTAAAATCGATTGGTAATGAGGGGTGTAGCCAATAAACTTATATATTAAGTATAGTTTTCTTTTTGTTGTCCGCTCTGCTACTTCTCAACAGACAAAGGCAATGAAATACAGTCAAGTGGAGCTAGTAAAGTTAATTCATTCTTACATACACCAAACATTAATGCCTTACTTTTATCAATAAAATCCTCCCAATCTTTTGAAGCGTGTATTTGTTGAGAAGAAGTAGATTTTTGAAAAGAAGAAACAATATATGCTTAAAAGTGGTAATAGGTTTTAATTGTCGGATGCAACAAACAAAAGCTGTCTTTTGCTTTAAATACTTGTGTCTTTCGAATCAGTGGTGTTAAATACCAAGTAGTAGCAGCAGTGGACTAACATTCATAGACCTGATGAACACTAGAAAACATAGCCATAATTTCCACGCTTTAAAAGTTATCTTCTGCAGCCATTTAAGTAAGTGCATGCATGTTTATGTGTGTTTATGATAAAAGCATGCAGAAGAAAAAGAAGAAGAAGAAAGCTGGGTTTTTTGTGAATGGTAATGGTTGTGAAGAAGATGATTCTGTCTAGAATCTACAAAAATTACATAGTAGTAGCAGCTATTAAGGGGGCTGTCAAAGCTAGCAAAACAAGAATGCTGCCAACTTCTCGTGAAACAACAGCTAAGATATATCCAATTTCCGGTACTTGTTTGAAATTAATGAATAAATGAGGGTGGTCCTTGTCATTTTGCCCTACTTTCTTTTACCCTCCCCACTTTGCCCTCGTGATATTTTTCCCGCATCCTCCGAAGTCCGAAGTCCCAACTGTGTTCAAACAATTTCAGAAAAATCGAAGACACAAGGTTAAGAACTGTATTACAACTAAGAATAGAACGGCAGCGGCAGTTCAGATGACTTTTGAAGGGTTTCGTTAGGAATCGGAGGGAGGAGAGGATTTCAAGGAGATACTCTCCTTCTGTTTTACAGCGTGTGGTGATTAGTTGGGTTTGGAGACAGATGATGAGATAAATAAGACTGGGATTTATAAGCTCTGACTCAAACAAGCTCATAGTAAAAAAAAATTGACGTGAGATCCCGTAGTTGCACTACTTTTCGGGTGCATAATGGGTCGCTCTACTGCAATTGCATGAAAAACACACTGCAGAAGTAAATCAGCCTAAAAATCTGGACTATCAACCTGACAATTGTAGATACTAAAATGCAGCTCTTGAGTTGCCCAATTTGAACTCAAATCAAGCTGACAGTTGTAGATACTAAAATGCAGCTCTTGAGTTTCCCAATTTGAATTCAAATCTTTAGAATGCGAATTTGACAAATTCTTTTTTTATTAGTAAACTCGACCATCTCAGTTACACTCCAAATGATTCATTATTTTAGTTGCATTAGATTATGATGGAAAGCATATATGATAACTGGAAAGAGAACAAAAACAAAATGAAATTACGAGAAAATAAAACTAAGACACCTCATAGTATTAATCAATCCCTAATGATTTCATATTTCTTTTACATGCATCTCTAGGTATTATTGTGTCCCCTGGTAGCCTACACGAAATGAACATTGGAGAGAGTTCAACATATATTTAACCAATTGTAGAGTGAAATCAATGGGTGCCACGTACAAGTTGCAGATGAGCGTTGCTAGAGGAGAGTCCACCTATTGCCTTTGAGATTGAGTGATCATGTGGTCCATGAATCAACTCTTGTGTGAAGCATGGGTGGGGTCTCTGTGATCCCATTAACTGTGGCACTACACTGCCTTAGACTGTGTCCAACATTCTTCATCTACTTTCACAAGTGCTCCATTTACCCATTTTTCTAAGAATTACCACGTTAATCAGAGGCAACACACAAAAATTTCATGGGTAAAAGACACTGACCACCCCTGAGTTTAGGGAAAATTCCACCCCGCTACCCTAGCTTTTGGATAAAGACACTCCGTACCTTTTTTTGGATGGAGGCTAACGGTAGACTAACATCACAGAGAAAAAGACTATTTTACCTCTGAAATATGATAAAATTACATCCTATATATTTTCCTCATCTCTCATTCTCCTCCATTTCTAAACCCTAATCCCTCTCTCTAACCCCCTTTTCTCTCTTCCCCTCTGTGAAACAGCCGCCCTCTTCTTCTTTTTCTTCATTTCGTTCTTCTCCTCTCTCTTTCTCGATCTGAAGATGAAGGTGGTCGAAGTAGACGACAACCCCTTCTGGGCGGCGAGGACGCCGGATCTGAAGATGGTGGCGAGGACGACCATCCCCTCTTGCTGTGAAACAACCACCCCTCCTCCTCCTTCACCACCCAACCAGAAGAGGACGACAAATCAACATGGGCGGTGGCGAGGACGACGGATCTGACGCCGGATTTGACGCCTCCCATGTAGTTATCCAACGGATTTGAAGTCCTCGACTGATCTGAAGAGGACGACGACGACGGCTAGCGGCGCTGCTCATGGCGGTGGCGATGGCGAAGGCGAACGGCGCTGATGGTGGCGGTGGTTGCTACAATTTGGTCAAGTTTACAACTTTAGGGTTATATGGGCTTGAGTTCCCCCCAAATTAGTTGTCTTTCTGTGACCTTTGGGTAAGAATTTGATGAATGGTAGTTCAAATTTTATGATTATGGAAAAATGTCACTGCAAGTTGAGGATTTGCTGTAGGAATTGTAGTTTAGTTGTCTTGCTAGAGTTAGTGCCCAGTTCTATGATACCCAATTTGCACTTACCCTGCATATTTTATTCAAGCAGGTCTTGACAAGCTTCATGGGATATTGCTAATAAGTATTCTAACAAATTACGTTTAATTAGAAAATAAGTTATATCTGGGATATTCTTTACGTGTTAACCATGATTTGGTGCTGTTTCGGCTTTGGTTATATTGTTTAATGTTTGGTTGAAAAATTTGGCATAGTTTTAGTTGCAAATCATTCAATATGAACCTGCGGTTGTGTGGAGGAAGAATGAATAAAGTCTGAACTTTTGCAGGTTGTGTTGAGGTTGAAATTTGGAAATGATACTTTGTGTGTTGTGTTTAGTGTTTGGTTTTTTTGTTTGGGCATGAACACCAAGAACACTAAGAACAACAAAACAAATAATATGACACAGGGGCAATATGGTCCGAAAAATTCAGTGAACCACTTTTCTAACAGAACATAACAGAAGGATGGTAAGTGTCCACGGAATATTCCGTTAAATGGGTGCGGAGTGTCTTTATCCAAAATCCAGAGTAGCGGGGTGGAATTTTCCCTAAACTCAGGGGTGGACAGTGTCTTTTACCCAAATTTCATATCATAAAGATATTGCTAATGTTTTCATGTACTTTTAGGAGCATGCGTTAAAAACGGCCGCGGTACAACAAAGCTTCTGCTATGTGCGCAGCCATACCTTACATTTTAGAGGGTCTAGAGGGTTTAGATGTTTTTCGACTCGAACCCACTCCTGATCACACGGCGACAACCTTACCGTTGTGCCATGTGTTAACATATGGTACATATTTTGGAGACCTTCGTAAAGCAGGAAAGTAAAGGTTGGTAACTCGGGGACCTTCGTAAACAGGAAAGTAAAGGATGGTAACTCGGGGACCTTCGTAAACAGGAAAGTAAAGGATGGTACCTCAAGGGAAAGTAAACGATGGTACCCGTGGCACCCCAAGGTCTGCTGCTATGCAAACATCTCTTCGTGCCCCTACAGATTGTATATCTGAAAGGTAAATGGTAAAATTTAGGAAAATAATATTAGTAGTCGAGTTAAAACAAAAAGATCAGTGCTAAATGTTATGTGATGGGGTTCTCCTAACACCTAAAAGAGGCTACGTTTTCTCTCTCCTCCAATTAAGCTCAAAATATCACATAATATACAGGTCAAATGCGCTTTTGGTTCACCAAAAGAATCTACTTTCAATGGCCTATACGCTCAAGGCATAAAAGATTCATAAAAGTTTGTCCGGAGGTAAGAATGTTATCTAGCCCAAATGTTTGAGGCCCAGTTGATAAAGAAATGAAGGTGTAGGCCCAATTAATAATCAGAAATGAGAGTGTAGAAAAGGTAAACAATCTATGTTCCTGGAAACAAAGTGGAGAATAATAATGACTAGGAAATGTGTAAAACATCATGAGAAATTAACAGAGGTATTTGTCTTATTGGAACGTGTTACAACTAGTAAAATCTTGGGACGTCTACCACTCCGTTCGCTCTCTTCCTACCCCTTTCTATTTCTGTCCGTTCCCTCTCTTCCTATCCCTTTCTTTTTTTGGCATGGTTAATAATGGACAAAGATAATTTTGCCCTTTCATTTATTACCCACCTTTCATCTCAACGTACCCATTCATCCCACTTTTTTCTCTACAGAAAAGAAATACTACCCATTATCACCCACACATTTCATTAAGATAAGATAGAGAGATTGTTCAATACAGAAAAAAAGATATGAGAGAGAGAGGCACGGCAGAGCAAGAGGCAGAAAGAGAGGAAGAAGAATGGGGGGAGAAGGAGACGGAAGAGATCTTATTTTCTTCTACGTTCTCCCTCGCCAAACACCACCACGGACGCCTCCATCAGAGCATAGAGAGAGACGACACCACCACCGACACCGACGCCTCCATCAGAGCAGAGAGAGAGAGAGACGCCGACAGAGACGCGGACGAGATGAAGAGGCCGGCGAAGAGAGATGGAGGCGACGGATCTGTCCTCTCCGGCAATTCTTCAACAGCTGAATATGTGTTGTGCATCTTCTCGTTCTTCTTTCCCTCTTCTCTACGATTCCTCTTCTTCTTCCTCTGTCAAATTCTTAGATCTGTCCTCTCCGGCAACCTCTACTTCTTCCCCTTCTTTACCGGATATGTCTCTCTGTCAAAAAAAATTTGGCTCTTCTTATTCTTTTCCTCTTCTCTAATTTTTCTTCTCAGATTTGTATTTTTTTTCTGCGATCTGTGAATAAAACTCATGGATCTGTAATTCTATTGCTTGAATTTGTAATTATGTGTGTTTGCAGTAGTGATTGACTGGGGGTGGTGGAGGAGACTGGTGGTTATTGTGGTGGTGTTGTTTTTGGTCGGTAAGGTAGAGAGAGAAATAGTACATCAGAGGGAATTTTGAATGAGGGGAGGGGTAAAATGGTAAATGTCACACTCTTCTTAATCTCCGTGCCCTCTCCAAGGGGTAGGAATGAAAGGAATCAAAGGATTCCAGAAAAGATCAAACAAACGAATCAAAGATAGAACAATTTCATTGAATTTCAGAAACAATTTTGACAGAGTTTCATTACATTTCCTGGAAACGAAGAAGGGGAAGAACATTAAGAACCCTAGCGACAGCAGCAGTATTATATACCCAGGAAACCAACGGTCTTATTTTAGACCGTTGGATCATGAGATCTCATCACAGCCGTTCATGGCTTGTGAGAATTTACACTAAGGCCCAGATCATTTGATCTCAATTACAAGCAAGTCTAGAGAAGCTTCAAAACAGCCACAAGACTTCAAGAAATGGCAAAAAAGACATGAGAAACATATTTCTGGGTTTTGAAAAGTTTTGGAAAAAGGCATAAATACCCCTTTTGACATCTCTTGTGGATTTTGCACAAGACTTTGATTTTTGTCTTGAAAAACAACAACATTCTTTAGCTTCAACACTTTGATTTGAGCTGAATCAACACTTCTTCTTCCAATTCTGCTAATACCCTCCCTCAAGTTAATGGTGCTGAAGAGACCATTAACTTGGACTTGAAATATCCAAAAGCAGCAGCAGCTAAACCCTTGGTGAATAAATCTCCTAGCTGATCTGCAGAATACACAAAATCCACCAGTAACTGTTTTCTCAACACTTTTTCTCAAATAAAATGATAATATAATTCTATGTGTTTAGTTTTGGAATGCATAATAGGATTTGCAGTCATGTGTATTGCAGACTCATTATCACAAAAAAGAATTGGAGGTTGTTTTAAGAAGATATGCAAATCTTGAAACAAATATTGAAACCAAGTGATTTCTGCAGCAGTTGTTGCCAAAGCTCTATATTCTGCCTCAGAGGAAGATCTAGAGACAGTTGGCTGTTTCTTTGCAGCCCAGTGAATTGGGTTGTTGCCTAAAAATAAGACAAAAACAGTTGTGCTTCTTCAGTCAGATGGGTTACCAGCCCAATCTGCATCAGAAAAAGCACATAAATTTAATTCACTTTGCTTGTATAAAATGCCATCATTTGTTGTGCCTCTTAGATACCTAAGAATTCTTTTGGCACCTAACATATGTTGTGTAGTAGGACAATGCATAAATTGACACAAGTAATTAGCAGCAAAGCAGATATCAGGTCTAGTAAAAACCAAATATTGTAGTGCACCAAGTAATTGTCTAAATGGAGTAGGATCAGATAGCAGTTCACCATCATTAAAAGTGTATTTTACTCCAGAAATGGTAGGAGTAAGACAAGGAGTGCGGTTATGCATATTAAATCTAGTAAGTAAATCATTCACATATTTAGATTGATGCACAAATATACCATGTTCACTTCTGTCAATTTGTAATCCCAGAAAATAAGTCAAAGGACCCAGATCATTCATATTAAATTCACATTTCAATTTTGAAATAAGATGAGTAGTATGAACAGAATCATTACCAGTTAAAATGATGTCATCAACATACAAAAGCAAAACAGTAATTGTAGAAGAGCTGGAATTGTGTCTAACAAACATGCAAGTGTCAGCTTTAGATTGAGTGAAGCCAAGAGATAAAATGAATTCTGTAAATCTCTCAAACCAAGCTCTAGGAGCTTGTTTGAGACCATATATGGCTTTGTTAAGCTTACACACATAATCAGGGAATTGAGAATTTTTGAATCCAGGAGGTTGTTGCATATAAACAGTTTCTTTGAGATAGCCATGAAGAAATGCATTTTTGACATCTAATTGATGAAGATACCAATTAAATGTGGCTACCAAAGACAAAATTGTTCTAACAGTAGCATGTTTGACCACAGGACTAAAAGTCTCTTCAAAGTCAATGTCAGGGGTTTGACTAAACCCCTTAGCCACTAATCTAGCTTTATGTCTAGAAATTGAACCATCATGGTTATATTTGGTTCTAAAAACCCATTTGTTCCCTACAATGTTTGCATTGTAGGGTCTTGGAATGTCCAAGTGTTTTGTTGTGTGAGGCTAGAGAACTCTTCAGTCATTGCTTTTAGCCACTGAGAGTGTTTTCTAGCCTCTGTGAAGCAAGTTGGATCATTTAATAAAGGAGAGATATCAGAGTTACCAATTATAGCATTGAACCCAAATGTCTTTTTCTTAAAAATTCCAGACTTGCTCCTTGTCTGCATGGTGTGACTCCCAGCTGGATGATGCCTTTCCACATCAGTGTCTGCCATGCCAATACTGTTTGTAGGTTGATCATCAGTTGTGATCATCATTTGGCTGCTGAGACTGTGTGTGAGGAACATCCTGAGTCTGAGAGTCTCCAGCAGAAGTGTAATGTTTGTTCTCATCTGTGCGTTGTGATCTGTTCTCATCAGTGGTATTGGGTAAGATCATGAAGGTATCATGTTCAGAATGTGGCATATGATCTTGTGTAGTATTGTTGTCATCAGAAATACCTAAACATGACCATCATTAACAATGTGAGAAGATGGAATAGAAGCAGAAGACATATAATCATAAGGCAAAGAAATAGGAATATCACCAATATGAAATTTATCAGAAGAATTTGATTTATCAGACACAGAATTTGAGCAATTTTTATCAAATGGAAAAGTGTTCTCATCAAATATAACATCTCTACTAATAAAGAACTTTTGAGATTCTTTATCAAAGCAAACATATCCTTTATAATCATGAGCATAACCCAGAAACACACATTGTTTAGTTTTTGGATCCAATTTGGAGTTGTTGTAATGTCTCAAGTAAGGATAACATGCACACCCAAAAACTTTAAGTTTTTTATAATCAGGTTTAGTATTATAAAGTAACTCCCAAGGAGATTTGTTTTGAGTGTTTTTACTTGGCATATAGTTAATCAAGTAAACAGCAGCACTAAAAGCATGATACCAAAGCAGTTTAGCATGAACAAGTAGAGTCACAGCAGTTTCTACTATGTGTCTATGTTTTCTTTCAGCTACACCATTTTGTTGTGGTGTGTAAGGACATGATTTTTGATGAACAATGCCTTGAGAATGCAAAAAAGTTTGAAAAGTGTAGGACATATATTCACCATCTCCATCATATCTTAAAATCTTGATTGGAGAGTTTAATTGTTTTTCAATTTCAAGTTTGAACTTTAGAAAAATTATTGCAACTTATGATTTATGATGCAGAGGAAAGATCCATGTAAACTTAGAATAATCATCCACAAACAATACATAGAATCTATATCCATGATAAGATTTCACAGTTGCAGGACCCCAAACATCACTATGCAGAAGATCAAGAGGTGATTTTGCGTGTGAAGTGGAAGATTTATAAGGCAGTTTAGTCATTTTACCAAACAAGCAATGTTCACAAACAGAATGAGAAGAAATGTCAGAAACCTTAAGGTCTTTAAACATATGAGAAGAGGAAATAAATATAAGTCTTAAAATGTCTTCAGAAGGGTGTCCCAGTCTAGTGACGCGGATTACTAGCGCGTGTTACGCAAGTGCACGGTCAAGTATTAAGAGTGGAGTATTTTTAAAACTCCGGTTTGTCGAACCCTCGAGGACAATCTCGTAACAAGTTTATAATTAACAAAATAGCGCAGTTCACTGAGTAACCGGAGTAAAAAGTGTGTGAATTGTGGTGTTGCCACCCCCAAACAAGTGGCTGCGATCAATAACAAAAATAATAGTAAACTGGAATTAAGAAGATTTCTTAATCAATTAATGGAGAGGACTAGGCAATCTCGTTGATCACCTAGGGTTGTAAACGATTTCCGAATTATCTGAGCAACACGTTAACTATATTCTAACTAAGCCGGGTAACAGCGCTGACTATCTCCTATCGGTCTCAAGTCATTCTACTTCACGGTAGACTACAATCTCCTATCGGTCTCTTGTGTCTACCGGTCTGTTCTAGTAGGCTAATGACATGCACGACAACGGGTCCTGTCGGTCCACCGTTGTACGAAACAGTCGAATCTCACCTACCGAATCTACCCACACTAGCCAATCCTAACACATCTCTTCTCAGTCTCAGTGATATGGGATTGATGTTCAAGCCTCATCCTAGTTAGTTAGAATCACTGTCGCGCATTCACTAACTAAGCAGTGTTTCCGGTTAGCTACTCCATTAACACTGAGTATTAAGCACAGTACAAGAACAATTAATTTACAATAAAGCTAACTTTAATCATGAATCAACTATTGAATGAAACCCTAGTTCTTGAACCCTAGTTTATCTCCTAATCGTGTCACTCAATTAGGATTACTAACATAAACAAGAAACTAGAATTGATTCAAAAGAAGAAATCAAGAAATCATGAAGCAAAGATCAAATCCGGAAAATATTCATCGTTTACATGAACCCTAGGCTCTCAAATCGAGATGCCTAGCAAAAGTGTTTAGCTACTCATAACTAAATAAGCAATACTCATGAGTTTCTCCATTAAAATTGAATAAGAAGAGTAGAAGAAATCAAACTCAAAGAAGCTTCAATGGTGGCTTCGTGTTCCTCTCCTCCTTCGTCTCCTACTCTTTTCCTCACGTCTGAAGAATTCTCCCCCTTTTTTTCTTCTCACGTTCGTCCCCTTGTAGAAATCAATCTCTTCCCCTCTTTTTTCTTCTCACGTCTGTGTGATTTTTCTTTAAGGAGATCACATGATCTGAAATTCCTGATCATGCGATCTGGGGTGAGTTGCGTCCAGGATTTGTTTTCCTTTAATCAGATCACACGATCTGCCAAAACCAGATCGTGCGATCTCCTTAAGATGAACGCACGCTCAGCCAATCAAGTCATGGAAACAGTGAGTTGCTCAATTTTCTCCTCCAATTTTATTCTAAGTCTTGCTCTAGATCACACGACCTCAGTTTTGCAAGTCGTGTGATCTGCTGATCTTGTCTTCTTCTCTCCAATCACGAGCTTTGTCTCAATTTCTGAAGTTCGTTTCTCCTCTTCTTTCAGTCTCCGAGTTACGTTTCCTGTCAAAACAACACGAAACACACCCGTGCGATCAAACGTGACAAAATATCATAAAATAACGCGAGAAACGCCCGGATTTACAATATAATGCCTAGAGCTAAGATTCTACGTTTTCTCTCTAATCATAGTGTAAAACTAAAATCATCAACCCGTAAATGACGCAAAACGATATAAAACGTGCAAGAAATATAACTCTAATAGAGAGTTATCAAATCCCCCACACTACCTTTTTGCGCGTCCTGAGCAAAATAAACTTTACACTACGTTTTAATCCACCGAATTGCATACAACTTTACTAGCCATGTGACACAAACAACTCACACAGACAATGCAATCTACATGACTATAGACAATGCAACTCGATTACCAAACAATGCAAAAATTGAAACAACACAAATATTTTTTTCTTTTTAGTTAGAGATCGGGCAATCTCAAAAAGTAAACCGGCAAGTCATAAGGCTCTCATATTCCCTCGGAAATTCTATAACTTTGGTGATCGGTAGAACTTGCGGCCAGTTTCGTTAGACAGAACGGGCACGAACACAAAATAAGTTGCTTTCGCACACTCATCAAACATATCCCTAGCACTTACCATCCGAGCTATTTATCCACGAGTTTACATTGCTGAAGGCTTAGGACGGGTAGGATATGATATTTAGAAGCGCAGTCCTAGACGTCATGATATAACTCACAAAACCCGATTCTCACACTCCCTCACCAAAATCCAAGGAACCACAGCGAATCTCACTACTCCGGCCCTCATTCCCTCAATCTTGGTGCAAAGCCGTTCTCGCGGCCACAAATGTGAAGAAGTGATCTCGAACAATAGCTAATCTCCCCGGTCTTCAATTTCAAGCTTGATCCTTTATTCCCTTTCACTTTCAATTTCTCTTTTACTTTCTTTCTTTTTTTTTCTCTTTTTTTTCATTTCCACACAATACATTAGGCACATGGAGCCGACAATACGATAGTAATATCCTAGGAGATCAAATGTCAAAATTAGATAACATGGGGGTGGAATTTGTCAAATCAGTGATGTAATAACATAGATGTCGACACCCCCGCACTTGATGCAAAGCAAATCACGAACCCAGTAGTCAATGTGTAAACGTGCTTTTTCAACCGATCCTCCTCATCACCTAAGATATAGAGAATATAAATGAAGCATAGGCACGACCTCCTATAAGATCAACCAACCCCCACCCCATGACGTGCAGAAAGAATATCCCGCACTACGGCACTCCACCTGTGATCGTGGTGTAAGGACACGACTCACCGCCACACCTAAGTGTGCTGCCGTCTCTAACTCACCCTCGCATCCCCTCAAAAGACGACATGTAAGAGAATCCACGTAAGATGTATCAATTCAGCACGCCCTCATCGAACCTCCCTAACTCGACTCCCTCTATCATAACGCATAGAAAAAGGGCCATTCTAACAAGTGATGAAAGTCACAATGAAAGGCTTCCTAGGCTAGAGGCTGTGAATAAAAGGGGTAAACAAATCAATAGGGATAACTAGTGGACCTAGGAGATGGAGACGGGACGTGAGGCCCCCATAAAAGTCACTCGCACAGCTGTTCCGTTGCCACTACGAGGAGGGTTGACGACTACCTAAGTGACGGTGGTTTTGCGCTAGTTGGATAACTAGTCTGAGAGGCAGCTACTCGCATTTCTAATGTGCATTAGCCCTATTATAAGTCTTCCTACTCAAGATTCTCGCGTTTACCTCACCTCAGATTTTCATACTCCTAAGGAATTCTATCATTAAGCCCTCTCCACATTCACTCTCTTTGATTGCCCTTTCTCAAAAGTTTTCAATTTTTTTTAAGATTTTTGAATTTTTATTTTTTTTATTTTTTTTTATATTTCCTAACTCTATATGCTTTTGGCCAACTCGATTAAATGCAAGTTTTGGGTAGGGGGACTCAATAAAGTAAAAGTGCTAATAAAACACAAAAAGTACACAATCCTACCACAAACCAACACAATACGAACACATAACTATATGTAACAAGGCGATGCAAACAAAGACATGGCTAGTGAAAGTAGATACAAACCCCCCCCCCTCCCCCACACTTAAGCGTTTCGTTGTCCTCAACGAATTTAGAGATAATGAAGGAGGACTCATCGCTTAAATGTGCAGGCGGTGGATTTCAACATTTATTGCTCGGAATGTAGATACAAGAGAGTGAGTTAGAGGTACCTGGGTGCCCGGACCTACATGGGCACCGTTTCCGCAAAATTGCAACAAGAAGGGGTCTTGTGGACCATCGACAATTTTCGGAGAAGTCTCTACGCGCCCGGATTCCGATGTGCAGCTAAGATATAAACTGTATCCCACTCATGCGTATGGCACTCAACATATTGAGACTGCTCCTCGACCTCGAGCAATTCTCTATATCTTTTATGCATACTCTTGTGGGGCCTTTTCTTTCCACGATTTCGTGCAATCTCTAGCACGCACATCAATAAGGGGAACCTGGTGCGTCATCTGTACCTGTGTCCCTGCACACCGATTGGAAAAATAAGTCCGCTCTCTCTCTCACCCCTCATAGTCAAATAGAGAGAACTCATAAATAAATAAAAAGAAAAAGAAAAACGCATCCTACTCTACATGGGTTGCCTCCCAAGCAGCGCTTGTTATTTAAGGTTGACGGCCCGACCATGTTACCTCTGCCACCTCACGAGGGTGGTCTGGCACATTGTGCCGCTTCCAAATTTGCTTTCCTGTGCTGAATTTGAAACACTGCTTCATGTGCTTGCACAGCTGATGGCTTGTTCCTTTCCCAATAATCAGGTGGATCCCCTTGCGACAACTCTGGGATTTGGCGCTTCACTGGCACAGAAAATGGAACCCCTGGATGATACTCCCACGAGTATTGGGGCGTCGGTTTGAAGACCCGAAACGTCTCCATGTCATCATTGACCCTCATAATCAGCTCCCCATTCTCTACGTCAATGAGAGCACGACCCATCGCTAGGAACGGTCTGCCCAAAATGATAGGCACATCACCTGCTGGCATATCCAATATAACAAAATCCGCAGGAATTATAAGGCTGCCGACCCTCACAAGGACATCCTGTATCATCCCACAAGCTCTCTTGGATGATCTGTCTGCAAATTGGAGAGTGATACAAGTTCTTGGAGGCTCCCCCACACTTAGCTTTTTGAATACCGACAACGGCATCAAATTCACGCTCGCTCCCAGATCACAGAGAGCCCTTCCAGTGTAGGCGTCACCCAAGGTAGCTTCAATGACAAAACTACCTGGATCCTTCTTTTTCTTAGGTAGCCCATGCAAAACACATGAACTAACCTGTTCATTTAAGTTCACTCTTTGAAATTCATCCACTGCTTTTTTACCTAGGACTGCATCTTTAATAAACTTTGCATATTTTGGCATCTTTTGAAGTGCCTCAATCAACGGAATATTAATGTGCAGTTTTGAGAACACATTTTGAAAGCGCATGTATTCCTCAGAGTCGTCTTTCTTCTTCCTAGTACGCAATGGAAATGGTATTTCTGGAGAAGAAGAGGGAGATGGAAGTGGTACCTTGACACGGTCCAACTGCAAGTGCACAGCTGTCGTGTGTAGTAATAAACCGGAAATCCGGGTTGTCGAACCCAAGGGACTTTGTTTAAATTAACTATTATTCTAAACCTTATGTGGGTACGTCGCAAGTTGTGTTTTTATCTAATTCTAATAAAATAGACGCACTATTCTCAATTAACCAAGTGAAATAGTTCACGATTAATAAAGAATGAATATTTGGGGGTTTTGTCAAATAAGAGAAAAGTACCGGGAATTCTCTAGGTTCACTAGGTTGATCTAAATTTATATTTTGATTTGTAAAACAACCACGTGTCACTCACTATTAATCAAGCAATATTAAACTTTACCGAGTTACCAAGCAAGTTCGCTATACTTTAAACTAAACCAAACCGAGTTACCAAGTCTAGTTTATCTTTAAGCATGCATTAAAACCATATTTCTACTTTAACGATCCTAGTTAACGATGTCGAGTTACCACACATTGATACGACTAGGTGGATTATTCAATTTACCGACTAATTCTCACGGAGTTACCACGTGAAAACTAATTTAGTTTATCTCTACGTTAGCTACTCGCAAAGATAATATAATGAGGAACGTAAATAATCCATAATAGTGAATAAACACGTGAGATTAAGCTAGAACATGCATCACAATCATCAAAACATCAACTTTAGATCAAACCCTAGCTACACCAAACGAGAATTCCCAGCAAATAACGTTTAGCTACTCATATTCATGTTCAAAACGACAAGTCTAATGAGTTTAAACATAAAAATCAAGAAAAAAAGAGAGTTTAGAATCCAAACGGATGATCCAAAGCTCCTAAGCTCTCCCAAAAGCTTCTTGATCTCCAAAAGATGTTCCTTACGTCCCAAACTACTGAAAAAGTCGACCTAGAATGCATAAATATGTTTCCATAATCCTATTACAAAGTTTGGATAAACTACGAAAAAGCCCCGGAAAAATTCTGCACTTTCAGCGATGTCTTCGTAGGAAGACATTTGTCTTCGTAGGAAGAGTCTTCGTACGAAGACAAATTGTCTTCCTACGAAGGTCTTCTCACTTAGATACTGCAAGCTTGTTTGGGAAGACTTTTTGCAGAGCCAAAATTTGGCTAAGTATATTGTCTTCGTACTAAGACAATTGTCTTAGTACGAAGACCCTCTGTTCCAGCCTTCTTTTCTTTGACTTTCTCCTCCTTACTTTGACTTTCTCCTTCCTTCCTTCTTCCATTTGACTTTCCTTTGAGTTCCTTGCTTCCGAAGTTCGCTTCCATCTCCCGCATGATCCTCCAAGCACTGTTTTCCTGCGAATCACAACACGAAAACACAACCCGCGATCATATCACAATAAAAGCTCAAATAACTAAAGAAACGCCCGGATTTAACAAGTAACGCATATGAACTCACATTATCTCATTTAAGCTCAATTTACTCAAAAGACGACGAATTCTCCATGATAAGCACGCAAAACGTAGAAATAAAAGGCATAAAATAACTCCGAAAACGGAGTTATCAACTACCCCCACACTACCTTTTGCTCGTCCCGAGCAAATCTCCCAAGTCAATTCCATTTCTCTCAAGCCAAAACTTCTCTCGCTTTCCCGCAATCCATCCAACTTTGCATACTAACCTAATTGCTCATTGCATAACTTCCCTACGCCATTTGCATACTTTCACCTCACATTGCATACAAAACCATTATCAATTGCATACTAATCCGAGTAGAACAATTCACCAACTATCCTTTTTACTAGTCGACACGACTCGATTATACACAATGCACCTATATGCAAATGCAATATTCACAATGCAAGTATTGAAATACAAAATTTTTTTTCTTCTTTTGCGAGATTGGGCAATCTCCATTAGCCCAAACCGATTCACACGAAGCGATGAGAAATCTAGACACAAGGAATGAGTTGAAATCAAATTCGACAACACGAATCCCCCCTAGCTAGTATAGAGAACCTAACTTTACTAAGTACAAGAATGCAATACCTTTTCATGTGTGCCACAAAATAAGAGGCTACGCTAGGCTAAGCCACGTTCAAGGTCCGAGCTCCTAATCCGCTAACGGGTTTAGAATGATGAGGCTTTAGGGACAAATAGGATAATAATCAAACACAAGTCCTAAGGCGTCACATTCTCACAATTACCATATCTCACACACCTTCACAACAATGATAGAAACCAAGCCCGAAACTCACCATCTCCGGCCCTCGATCCCCTCACACCCCGGTACAATTACGATCTCCGCGGCTATTGTCATGAATGATGTATAAGCCAAAATTACCCGTTCGTGAACTAGTCGCTTCTCCACTCGTTCTTCCACAAAGCTTCTCATTCTTCCTTTATTCATCTCTCCTTTTTTTCTCTCTTTTCTTTTTTTTTTTCTTTTTTTTCTGATTTTTTTTTTTGATTTTTTTTTTTTTTTAAATCTCTCAAAGTCCTGCACAATTTCTTCAATATCTGTCCCGAGTGGTCTTTCAAGTGTCAAGCTAACATATTATAGTAAGGGGAGACACTATCCAAATCAACATGTATAATTCACAAATAAATGTCTCTCCCTATCTCGATGAAATCCTCGGTGCAACAAACGAAGCCGCTAACATAATAGAGCACGTGTGGGGATGGAGTCGTCGCAAGCGCAATCTCGATGTCTGAAGTCAAATGTCGACACCCCCACACTCGAATGTAATCCTGTCCCCTCTCAAGTAGTCAATCAAATATCTGTCTCGTGCCTAATCCAACCAAACCTCCTACACCATGATGAGTAAGATCCGGTACCTAGCACGATCCACCTATTAAATTCCCCCAACCCAAGTTTTGTGTGTATTAGATGGTACACACTCACGGCTCTCCTCACTTGTGTCCATGTTGTAATGCCATGGAACACCGCCACACCGAAGTGCGCAAGCCTACTCTCACTCACCCTCGCATTCCCCTCGAAGATCACAAATGAAGTGCATGCGATATGTAAGACTCACACAAGTATAGCATGAAGTACTCCCTCATCGAACCCCCTCAACTACAACACCCTCGTGACGCACTAAAGCGGTGATTCTAACCAATCAGTGATGAAGGCCAAGAATCGTCACCCTAAGTCCAAAGGTTGTCAAAGAATCCATGGTTCAAATCAGGGTTTACTAGTGGTCCTACAAGGTAAGTTCTATAAGCAGTGAGTGCTCTAATACACACCTCGCACAGCTGTTCTGTGTGCCACTACGAGGCGGGTTGGCGACTACCTAAGACGTACACAAGAACGTTCGGCTTGTTTAGCTCACACCTAGCTCAACTCTTGTAAGAAAACTAGGCACACACTTTAGATTTGAAAAATTTAAGTTCGTGTGTAAAATAGGCACGCATTCCCGTAAAGAAAGTTTCTCTATACTTACTAAGGGAAACTCACATCGTCACTCTCGATCGCAATCCACGCCCTATGCCTAAAAGTCTCACACTTCTCGATTTTACCGAATTTTCAGCTTCTTTCGATTGCCCTTTCTCAAATTTTTTAATTTTTTTTTTTTTTTTTTGTGTTTTCACATTTTTAGTTTTTTTTTTTTTTTTTTTTTTTTTTTATACCTATACTATATGCACGGCCAACTCGACTAATAACTCAATAATGGTGGGATGACTCAATAATACCAAAACGTACACGCAAAAAGTTGAATAATAAAAAGAAAAATAAGGACATAACCAAAAATTTCTAACTACATGCTGACATGGGCGATGCAAAGACTAAACACTGACTAGTAAAAAGGACTCAACCACCCCCACACTAGAATGCATCGTTGTCCTCAACGATAACACGAGGACTCAACAATTCTAGCACGAGGGCACACTCCACTACTCGTCTTCTTCTTCTTCCTCCTCTTCATCTTCTTCCTCATCATCTTCTTCTTCCTCATCCTCACTCGGCGGAACCGGATACTCAAATTCATCCTCCTGGAACCACGGATCCGCCGTCGGGACCGGTGGAACAAACTCCCTCGCCGCCTGACCACTCGACTGTATGACCCACTGGCCCACCATCTGGATTAATCCACCCAGCTTCGCCTGATTGTCCCGAGTGTGGGCAAACTGGCGTCTTCTCTCGATTCTATCCCGGGCCATCTCCTCTCTCAGGTGG
Source organism: Linanthus parryae (assembly GCA_023055425.1). Classification (NCBI taxonomy): domain Eukaryota; kingdom Viridiplantae; phylum Streptophyta; class Magnoliopsida; order Ericales; family Polemoniaceae; genus Linanthus; species Linanthus parryae. The sequence goes on along the minus strand of JALGPY010000036.1, from coordinate 2,799,031 downwards.
TCATAGGCAACCTGGTTATCAAACCTAGAGGTGTTCATCCTCCTACCCTTGCCCTTCTTCCTCGCTGTCTCATCAAACCTATGCCATTTCCTAGATGTGAACGGTTTCAAATCCATGTCTCTCCCAATGACTACTTCGGCTGTTTTGGCTAGGTGAGTCAGCATGCAAGTATGACCGGGACCTAACTTGTTATACTTAGACACCCTCTCTAGACAATTTTCCCAGATAAACTTAGGGACATCGATCCTAACCCCGGTGTAAAGACAGAGAGCCCAGACCGATAGGCGGAAAGAGTAACTAGGGTTTCGTGTGATTCCCAAAACCCAGTTCTCTAGCAATTCACTGCACCACCTTGCCTCCGGCCTATAATGCTTCTTTTCGGCCTTCCAATGAATCACCTCCCCTTTTCTGTCCCATGGATCTACCCCTTTCGCAAAACAAAATGCATTCAAACGAGACCAAAGATTCTCACTACGAAGAACAGTCTCGTACCCACAACCCTCTTTCAACGCGGGGAAACCCATGGCCAAAGCGATAGCCTCTGGCGTGAAGACTATCCACTGGTTCCGACAGTACACAAGACGAGGGTCTTGGCTCTCACCATTTTTTGCATACCTCAAGTTGAGGCAAAACTCTCTCGCAATATGGGAACTAGACTGCCCCACTAGCTTAAACCAGTTGTTAAGCTTCTCGCGCTCAAAAATTTCCTTGATAGGAGTAGGCATATCCTCGTGCAAGGGAAATGCCTTTTCGGGCTGCCCGTTCTTAGTCAAATAAGTATCTTTGCGAGAGTCTAGATGGGCCTCGTAGGTGACAAAACGGTAACTATAATAACACCCGGGCCCAATACTCTGTTCTTTCAAATTAACCTTAGCCGTTCGTCGGCCTACAATGCCCGGTTTAGACGGGGGAGGGGCACTCAAGATTTCATATTGGGGAATGGGCGGTTTTTCTAATTGAGGCTCGCCCGACCCCGATGCTTCTTGTGAGGTACCCTCTCCCGTCTTCCGTTTCTTTCCACCCGCCATTAAGAATACAATTTCAAGTTAAACGAGAAATTCAACTGTTGTGCACGTGACAAGAAGTGTGTACCGAATGAAACACGTAGGCACGTAAGCAAATAATTCCTAGGACTCTACGCAATCGCCCCCAAGCACGCTACTAAGCGCAACAAAAAATAATTGGGCTTTTACTCAATTTGTGCCTAGGACTCGAATATTGAAATAACTAGTTGAGAGTATACCTACGTGCCCGGAGCAAGTCTTACGGGCACAAAAAATTCATAATTTGACAAACCGGGCTGATTTTGAGGTTGCCGAAAGAATTTGTTGAAACTTGAATTGGTTGATGCTCCGTACTCCTTGTGTAGTCCCCGTTAGCGTTGCCTTCTTGACCGTAGGCTGAATCAAGCTCCAATTTGTCCAATTCCTCAACTTTGCTTCGAAACCCTAGCTTCTTCCTCCTCTGATTTCTCTCTTGTCTCTCAATCTCCCTCAAAACCACCTTGCAATCCTTGGTCTCCTCTGAATTGCGAGCAAAACCTTGGGTTGTTTGTTGAGTTTGGTGAAGAAACAAGGGAAGGGCGATTTGTGGTGGTGTCGCGGCTATGGAGGAGAAGAGAAACTGGGTTTGTGAAGAATGAAGAAGAGGAACGGGACCAGCTGATGTCTTCAACAAATTGTGAGCCAAAATTCCATAATGCCCCCAAGAAGTAACCCATAGCTGTTCTTCGTGTGTGGCCAAAATTGTCATTCTGCCCGATGTCTTCGTAGGAAGACAAATGTCTTCGTGCGAAGAGTCTTCGTACGAAGACATTTTGTCTTCCTACGAAGGTCTTCCTATATAGATACTGCATTGTGTTATAGGAAGACAACTTCAGAGCTCAAAAATTTTCCTAAGTATAAAGTCTTCGTACGAAGACAATTTGTCTTCCTACGAAGACAATGCTGGAGCTTGCCAAAAACATCCTTTTCGTCAAATTTTCGCGTATTCGATCGTGCCTTTGCTTTCCTAAGGATCTCCTCGACCTCGAGACTCCATTTTCACCTTAAAACACTCCCAAAATCCGGGGAATATTTCATTTGTCAATTTCACGCGTTCCAAGGCACGTTTTGCATTTCCGGATACTTTTGGCCTCGTTTAACTCTCTAAAGCATCCTTTTTGGCGTAACTTCTTCATCCGGACTCCGATTTGCGCGATCCACCTATCTACAGAAAGCTATCGACCACCCCCACACGTTGGCACTGTTCAATCCTTATTTCAGTCTGTCCTTCAGAATTTCACCTCGTAATCCGTGCCGGCGTGCTAGCTTTCTCCGTTTGCTAATCAAATTCTTGCGCATATCAAGACGGGGAGTCCGGGAACATGATCTTCCCCAGGTGCGTGTGTTGAATAGGTGCAGGAATGGCTTATATCTTCAATTCCTTCACTTCGGATCCCGATACGCGTATTGGGCTGCAAATCTTCAATTTTTACTCTGTTTCGCACGCGCGCATCAAGACGGGGGATACGAAATAGGCCTTTCACCTCGTAATCCTGCACATACTCATTGGAAATATTAAATCCACTCTCTCGCACCTCTCAACGAAATCAAACAGAATAAAAATCACAAAACAGTATTAAAACCTACTCTACAACAATAAATAGGTTGGGTTGCCTCCCAACAAGCGCTTTGTAATTTAAGGTCGACGGCCCGACCCAGTTACCTCAGAGATTAATCACATTGCGGGAGTTGCATGAAGCCATTCAATGACTCCGATGAAATTCCCGTCCACATACGGTTTCGCTCTCTGGCCATTCACCTTAAATCTGTTCCCATTTGCATCTTCCACCTCCAGCGATCCCCATGGATAAACTGCAGTAATCGTGTAGGGACCACTCCACCTAGATTTCAGTTTCCCTGGAAACAGCTTTAGTCTGGCATTGAAGATCAGTACTCGCTGTCCAACTTTGAATTCTCTCGGGATGATGTGCCTATCGTGCCACTGTTTCGTCCTCTCCTTATAGATTTTTGCACTTTCATATGCAATCAATCGAAATTCTTCAAGTTCGAGTAGTGCTTGCTTCCGTAGCTCACCTGAGAGCTTAGCGTCCAAGTTGATCTTCTTCAAGGCCCAGAATGCCTTGTGCTCAAGTTCCACCGGAAGATGACATGACTTCTCAAATACTAACTGGTAGGGAGACATGCCTAAAGGGGTCTTGTAAGCAGTCCTATATGCCCACAAGCTATCATCTAAATGCAGAGACCAATCCTTGCGGCCCGGGTTGACTGTCTTCTCAAGAATCCCTTTTATCTCTCGATTAGAAACTTCTGCTTGCCCATTCGACTGCGGATGATAAGCCAGTGATATCTTATGTGTCTTTACCCCATATTTGCTCAAGACATTGGCAAAGACTTTGTTCACGAAATGCGATCCTTCATCACTGATAATGGCTCTGGGGGTTCCAAATCGTGTAAAAATGCTCTTACGCACGAATCTCTCTACAGTAGCTCCATCGTTCTTCGGGCAAGCCATGGCCTCCACCCACTTGGTCACGTAATCCACAGCTAACAGTATATAAAGATTTCCAAGCGAAGATGGGAATGGCCCCATAAAGTCAATTCCCCACACATCAAACGGTTCTACTTCTAACACGAAATTTTGAGGCATTTCATTTCGGTTAGAGATGTTACCTGTTCTTTGGCACCGGTCACACTGCTGCACAAACAGATGTGCGTCTTTATGCAAAGTTGGCCAAAAGAAACCACTCTGAAGTACTTTAGCAACTGTGCGTGATTTGCCGAAATGTCCCCCGCAATTCAACTCGTGGCAGTGTCTAAGGATCTCTAACGTGTCTGGCTCCGCAACACACCTCCGCAATACATTGTCTGCCCCTAACCTGAACAGATAAGGATCATCCCACAAATAATGTCGCGCGTCTGCAAAGAATTTCTTCCTCTGGTGGTAACTCATGTCCTTGGGCACAATGTTGAGTGCCTTGAAATTTGCCAAGTCAGCAAACCAAGGCACAGCTGCAACTACAACCATAAGCTGCTCATCTGGAAAATCCTCTCGAATAGGCAAATCTTCCTGCTTATCGTTCTCCAGTCTTGACAAATGGTCTGCAACCACATTCTCTACCCCCTTTTTATCTTTGATCACCACATCGAACTCTTGCATCAATAAAACCCACCGGATCAATCTTGGCTTGGCGTCCTTCTTGGTCAGAAGATATTTGAGGGCTGAATGGTCCGTGAAAATCGTCACCTGAGAACCCACCAGATATGGACGAAACTTGTCCAACGCAAATATGATGGCCAACATCTCTTTCTCCGTGGTCGCATAATTAACCTGTGCATCATTAAGAGTACGACTGGCATAATAAATGACATGAGCTACCTTATCCTTCCGTTGGCCCAGAACTGCTCCCACCGCATAGTCACTAGCATCACACATGAGCTCAAATGGTAAGGTCCAGTCTGGTGTGGTGATGATAGGCGCGCTAATCAGCTTTTCCTTGAGCAAATCAAAAGCTGACTTGCACTCCGCATTAAAATAAAAGAATGCATCCTTCTCAAGCAATCCACACAAAGGCTTCGTGATCTTCGAGAAGTCTTTAATGAAGCGCCGATAGAACCCTGCATGTCCCAAGAAACTCCTTACTCCTTTGACAGAGGTAGGGTAAGGAAGCTTCTCAATCACCTCAATCTTGGCTCTATCCACCTCTAAACCTTTGCTGGAGATCTTGTGTCCCAAAACAATTCCCTCGGTAACCATGAAGTGACACTTCTCCCAGTTGAGCACTAGGTTGGTGTCAATGCATCTATCCAGAACCCGGGCCAACTATTGCAGACAGTCTTCGAATCCATCACCATAGAGCGAGAAGTCATCCATGAATACTTCAAAATTCTGCTCCATCATGTCAGAGAAGATCGACATCATACACCTCTGAAACGTGGCAGGTGCGTTGCATAATCCAAAAGGCATCCGTCTAAAAGCAAAGGTCCCATAAGGACAAGTGAATGTCGTCTTCTCCTGGTCAGCTGGCTCAATTGCTATCTGGTTGTACCCGGAGTACCCATCCAAAAAGCAATAATGAGAATGACGTGCCAGCCTATCAAGCATCTGATCAACGAATGGGAGGGGAAAGTGATCCTTCAAAGTGGCATCGTTAAGCTTGCGGTAATCCATGCAAACTCTCCACCCAGTAACAGTACGAGTGGCAATCTGATCACCTTTTTCCCCTTCCACCACAGTTATACTTCCCTTCTTAGGAACACACTGCACCGGGCTAGTCCATGTGCTGTCGGAAATGGGATAAATGATGCCCGCCTCCAACCATTTAAGCACCTCTTTCTTGACCACCTCCTGCATGTGAGGATTGAGGCGGCGCTGAAACTGAACTACCGGCTTCTTATCTTCCATGAGTCGAATCTTGTGCTGGCAAACTGTGGGGCTGATCCCCTTGATATCTGCTATGGTCCATCCCATAGCTGCCTTTCTCTCCTGTAGTACCTTGAGAAGCTGCTCCTCCTGTTCCCTGTCCAAACATGTAGACACAATCACAGGTAAAGTCTCATTAGATCCCAAGTACAAATATTTCAAATGAACAGGTAAAGGCTTTAATTCTAAATTAGGAGCAGTAATAAGAGAAGGAGTAAGAATCTTCCTGCTTCCCTCATTAAAGAGGGGTAATGGTTGGCGCCAATGAACATCTAAGGCTTGTTCTTTCTCGCTGGAATCAAGTAGAGCAAGCTCCTCATATAGTTGCTCCAACAAAATATCGTCCTCTTCGTCCGGCGTGTATGCCTCCACCCCAAAGCACTGCTCGCTCACCGCGTATGCGGGAAACTTCATAGCCTCAAATACATTGAAGGCCACCTTCTCATCGTTGATCTGCATAGTCAGCTCTCCATTGGCCACATCAATGATAGTTCTCCCAGTGGCCAGGAATGGACGGCCCAAAATAAGAGGAACATCATCGTCGGCCTCCATGTCTAAGATCACAAAATCCGCTGGGAAGATGAGTCCTTCAACTCTCACCAATACATCCTCTAAAACACCCCTGGGGCGTTTTATAGTGCGATCAGCCATCTGCAAGCACATCCTGGTAGGCTTAGGATCTCCAACACCAAGTTGCTCAAAAACCGATGTGGGCATCAAATTAATACTTGCACCAAGATCACATAATGCCCTCCCATGAAACGCATCTCCCAATGTAACCGGGATGATGAAACCGCCCGGATCTTTCATCTTCTTTGGTAGCGCCTTTTGCACAACTGCGCTACACTCCTCATTCAGAGTCACGGTTTCAAAATCATCCATGCGCCTCCTATTATAAAGGAGGTCCTTGAGAAATTTGGCATATTTAGGCATTTGTGAAATTGCCTCCGCGAAAGGTATATTAATGTGCAGTTTCTTGAAGATATCCACAAACTTCTTGAAATGCTTGGCATCCTCTTGACTCTTCAATATCTGCGGGTATGGCACTCGCACACTGTATTCCTCCCTAGTCTTCTATTTCTCATCCGACTTCCTCACCGTGTCCTTTGATTGGGGAATCACGGTAGGCACGGGAATTTCTTCATCCAAGGCTTTTTCAGTGGCCTTAGTCGCCTCAGCTCGCGCATGGGTAGGATATGGGGGATCTTGGGTAGTAGTCCCGCTGCGAGTTGTAATAGCCTTCAATTGCTCAGTTGGAGTAATAGTGTAGGACGGAAGTATACCTGGTGGAAGTCGAGGATTCTGATTAGCTATTTGGCCAATTTGCGTTTCATGGCTCTTTAGTGAAGCTTCCATTGCGACTATTTTGCTCTCAATCTTATCATTGCTAGCTAATAGTTTCCTCAACATCGCGTTTGTATCCTGTTCTTCTGAGAGTGGAGGTGGGGCCGGTTGTTGTGGAACCTGTCTCTGAGCTTGGTAAGGAACATTTGGCCTATGACCTGGCGCATATAATCCACTATTCGGATTGGCATAGCTGAAGTTGGGGTGATTGCGATTGTTGGGATGATAGGTGTTTGGCCATTGCTGCTGTCTTTGTTGACCCATGTAATTCACGTCTTCAATGCCATCCCCATATCCCTGATTTGCATCTGCTACCATCTCTCCCACTGACTTCACCTGTGCCGATGGATTCAAATTACTGAAAGCCGAAGTCATCACTGCCATCTGATGTTCAAATTTCTGTTCCACCATAGACTCTATCTTACTAACCAATGCCCCATCTGACTTCGTGTTTCTACGAGTCTCAGACCTCGTGGATTCACGTTTTGCTACATTATCTAGCAGATCACGACATCTCTGTAGTCCCATTCCCATAAAATTTCCTTGAGCCATCATGTCCAGCTCACTAGCAGTCTCTCTGTCCAAAGCATTATAAAAGTAATGGAGAAGTTTATACCATGGCTCTCCGTGTGTAGGGCATCTGCGAAGGAGCTGGTTGAACTTTCTCCACGTGTCACCCAGAGAATCATCTTCCTGCTGTGTAAATTTGGTTATATCAGCCATCCGTTGAGCAACCTTAGACGGTGGAAGATACTTCCTGAGAAACTCTATGCTACAATCTGCCCATGTAACTATGCTGCCTGCTGGAAGTTCCATAAGCCGTGTCTTTGCCTTTCCCGATAAAGAGAAGGGGAAAAGCATGAGCTTTATCGTCTCGATTGGAACTCTCTGGTCATACATGGTAGAAGTAATCTGCTCGAAATTGAGAAAGTGCTGATGTGGATCATCACTCGGGGCTCCAGTGAATAAGCATTCATCCCTAACCATATTGATCAACGGTTGGCGAATCTCGAAATGCGCGGCATTAATCTGCGGCCTGACAATGGTAGGCTGATATCCCTCCGGTGTAGTCCTGAAGTAGTCCACCAAAGGACGCTCATCCTCCTCAGCATTGTTGACTTGCTCCACCACATTCCGGCCGTTATTGTTCCGATTATTACCCCCATTGTTCCCATTGCCTCCGTTGTTTCCACCATTAACTCCTCCATTATTTCTATCAACTATTTCCGCACCAGGGAGTTGTTGTGGATTTGGGGGGTTCATGCGATCAATCACTGCCTGCATCTCAGCCATTTGAGCCCTAAGCTGCTCAGTCTCCCTTGCTCGATTCGCTGCATCTTCCACAGCTGCAGCTCTAGCTGCTTCTGCATCTTCGAGGCCTTTGCGGAACCTCTCAAACTCAGCTCTAGTTTGCTCGTCCATCTGAACTGAATTTGCTTTCCTCTTGTCTCTACTCTGTGCTCGCAATAAGGATTCCGGGTCTTCAAGTGTTGGATGCAAAGGCTCGTTTCGAGAACGTGACATGCACCAAGTGAATCAGACCTGAAAACACGAATCACACACACAAAACAGGTGAGTAACAGATATAAACTGAAATAGTAAATCCCTAAAGAGAAAAATAATAGCTAATTTATTTGAAGTCCCCGGCAACGGCGCCAAAAACTTGACACGGTCCAACTGCAAGTGCACAGCTGTCGTGTGTAGTAATAAACCAGAAATCCGGGTTGTCGAACCCAAGGGACTTTGTTTAAATTAACTATTATTCTAAACCTTATGTGGGTACGTCGTAAGTTGTGTTTTTATCTAATTCTAATAAAATAAACGCACTATTCTCAATTAACCAAGTGAAATAGTTCACGATTAATAAAGAATGAATATTTGGGGGTTTTGTCAAATAAGAGAAAAGTACCGGGAATTCTCTAGGTTCACTAGGTTGATCTAAATTTATATTTTGATTTGTAAAACAACCACGTGTCATTCACTATTAATCAAGCAATATTAAACTTTACCGAGTTACCAAGCAAGTTCACTATACTTTAAACTAAACCAAACCGAGTTACCAAGTCTAGTTTATCTTTAAGCATGCATTAAAACCATATTTCTACTTTAACGATCCTAGTTAACGATGTCGAGTTACCACACATTGATACGACTAGGTGGATTATTCAATTTACCGACTAATTCTCACGGAGTTACCACGTGAAAACTAATTTAGTTTATCTCAACGTTAGCTACTCGCAAAGATAATATAATGAGGAACGTAAATAATCCATAATAGTGAATAAACACGTGAGATTAAGCTAGAACATGCATCACAATCATCAAAACATCAACTTTAGATCAAACCCTAGCTACACCAAACGAGAATTCCCAGCAAATAACGTTTAGCTACTCATATTCATGTTCAAAACGACAAGTCTAATGAGTTTAAACATAAAAATCAAGAAAAGAAGAGAGTTTAGAATCCAAACGGATGATCCAAAGCTCCTAAGCTCTCCCAAAAGCTTCTTGATCTCCAAAAGATGTTCCTTACGTCCCAAACTACTGAAAAAGTCGACCTAGAATGCATAAATATGTTTCCATAATCCTATTACAAAGTTTGGATAAACTACGAAAAAGCCCCGGAAAAATTCTGCACTTTCAGCGATGTCTTCGTAGGAAGACATTTGTCTTCGTAGGAAGAGTCTTCGTACGAAGACAAATTGTCTTCCTACGAAGGTCTTCTCACTTAGATACTGCAAGCTTGTTTGGGAAGACTTTTTGCAGAGCCAAAATTTGGCTAAGTATATTGTCTTCAAAATTTGGCTAAGTATATTGGCTAAGTATATTGGCTAAGTATATTTAGCCAAAATTTTTGCAGAGCCAAAATTGTCTCCAAAATTTGGCTAAGTATATTGCAGAGACAATTGTCTTAGTACGAAGACCCTCTGTTCCAGCCTTCTTTTATTTGACTTTCTCCTCCTTACTTTGACTTTCTCCTTCCTTCCTTCTTCCATTTGACTTTCCTTTGAGTTCCTTGCTTCCGAAGTTCGCTTCCATCTCCCGCATGATCCTCCAAGCCATGTTTTCCTGCGAATCACAACACGAAAACACAACCCGCGATCATATCACAATAAAAGCTCAAATAACTAAAGAAACGCCCGGATTTAACAAGTAACGCATATGAACTCACATTATCTCATTTAAGCTCAATTTACTCAAAAGACGACGAATTCTCCATGATAAGCACGCAAAACGTAGAAATAAAAGGCATAAAATAACTCCGAAAACGGAGTTATCATACCTCAGTAGATTTCTCTGCATCCTGGTGAGTCATGCCCTTTGATTGGGGGATTATGACAGGTGTCATGTTCCTTTGCCTTATATGATGTAGCTCTGGCATGACTCAGATATGGTGGATCCTCAAGTGCAATACCACTTCGAGTTGTGATGGCTTGAGCTTGCTCCTCAGAAGTATGAACAATGTTGCTTGGTGCTCTTTGTTCGATTTTCTCTTTCAGATCTTTTATTTCTGCTTGAGCCACCTGAAGTGCAATTGCCAAAGAGCTGACATGTGTGGACATGTCCGTCATGTGCTGAGTCATTACCTTTATTATCCCTGTCATCTCGGTCAAATCTGAAAGTGGTACTGGCTGCTGCTGATGCATCTCTGGACTAGCTACTTCATGCACTACCTCCACCGCATTCACCTGAACCATGCTATGTGCCAGTGAGCTATGCTTCATCGGTTCTTGATGCTGGCACTCATAATCCAAGCTCTCCTCTTGCTCAACCACACGTCTTATCAACTCATATGCACCCTCCACATCACATTTGAACAAGAATCTGCCTCTAGCTTCCAAATCGATCTTGTTTTTATCAGCCTTGTCAAGCCCATTATAGAATACCTGAATGATATGAGCTCTATCAATGCCATGATTGGGGCATTTACGCAACAATAAAGTGAGGCGCTCCCATGCTGTGATGAGTGATTCATTATGCTTTTGCCTGAAATTCCATATCTTGTTCTGCAGCTGAATCACGTGATATTGGAAAGAATTCGCACATAAACTGAGAGACACAATCTTCCCACGTTGTGATTGAGTTGGAAGGCAAAGAATCTAGCCAATCTTTAGCAGTTCGCGTGAGGCAATGAGGAAATAACAGCAATTTAAGTGATTCAGCAGTGACCCCCTTGTAGCGTATTACCTGGCATGTGTTCTGAAATTTTCCGATGAATGCATGAGGATCTTCATCATTTGTGCAAGAGTAGGTTCCCATCTCTTGTATGAACTGAATTGTGGAGAGCTTGAGGCAGAAATTTTCTGCTTGAATTGGTGGCACAACAATAGCTGGCTCAGTTCCTTTCAGGTTCGCCTCAAATGCCTGGATGATCGTTTTCCCAGACTTGTTATATGGCTTTGAGTACTGCCTAGCCATTGTTGCCCGTAGTAATTCTTCAGCCTTAACTAACCTGGCTTCCATCTGTTCTCGGGTGGGGCTACTCGGCTCTTCGCCCTCTGCCAACGTTACCTGAGATCACAGCACTAGCAAACCCGTGAGGTAACAGATAGTGAACAAAACAAAAATAAAAAGTAAACTAAACTAATTGTTAATTAAATACTTGTTAACCGTTGTCCCCGGAAACGGCGCCAAAAACTTGACGCGGATTACTAGCGCGTGTTACGCAAGTGCACGGTCAAGTAGTAAGAGTGGAGTATTTTTAAAACTCCGGGTTGTCGAACCCTCGAGGACAATCTCGTTACAAGTTTATAATTAACAAAATAGCGCAGTTCACTGAGTAACCGGAGTAAAAAGTGTGTGAATTGTGGTGTTGCCACCCCCAAACAAGTGGCTGCGATCAATAACAAAAATAATAGTAAACTGGAATTAAGAAGATTTCTTAATCAATTAATGGAGAGGACTAGGCAATCTCGTTGATCACCTAGGGTTGTAAACGATTTCCGAATTATCTGAGAAACACGTTAACTATATTCTAACTAAGCCGGGTAACAGCGCTGACTATCTCCTATCGGTCTCAAGTCATTCTACTTCACGGTAGACTACAATCTCCTATCGGTCTCTTGTGTCTACCGGTCTGTTCTAGTAGGCTAATGACATGCACGACAACGGGTCTTGTCGGTCCACCGTTGCACGAAACAGTCGAATCTCACCTACCAAATCTACCCACACAAGCCAATCCTAACACATCTCTTCTCAGTCTCAGTGATACGGGATTGATGTTCAAGCCTCATCCTAGTTAGTTAGAATCACTGTCGCGCATTCACTAACTAAGCAGTGTTTCCGGTTAGCTACTCCATTAACACTGAGTATTAAGCACAGTACAAGAACAATTAATTTACAATAAAGCTAACTTTAAGCATGAATCAACTATTGAATGAAACCCTAGTTCTTGAACCCTAGTTTATCTCCTAATCGTGTCACTCAATTAGGATTACTAACATAAACAAGAAACTAGAATTGATTCAAAAGAAGAAATCAAGAAATCATGAAGCAAAGATCAAATCCGGAAAATATTCATCGTTTACATGAACCCTAGGCTCTCAAATCGAGATGCCAAGCAAAAGTGTTTAGCTACTCATAACTAAATAAGCAATACTCATGAGTTTCTCCATTAAAATTGAATAAGAAGAGTAGAAGAAATCAAACTCAAAGAAGCTTCAATGGTGGCTTCGTGTTCCTCTCCTCCTTCGTCTCCTAATCTTTTCCTCACGTCTGAAGAATTCTTCCCCTTTTTTTCTTCTCACGTTCATCCCCTTGTAGAAATCAATCTCTTCCCCTTTTTGTTCTTCTCACGTCTGTGTGATTTTTCTTTAAGGAGATCACATGATCTGAAATTCCTGATCATGCGATCTGGGGTGAGTTGCGTCCAAGATTTGTTTTCCTTTAATCAAATCACACGATCTGCCAAAACCAGATCGTGCGATCTCCTTAAGATGAACGCACGATCAGCCACTCAAGTCATGGAAACAGTGAGTTTCTCAATTTTCTCCTCCAATTTTATTCTAAGTCTTGCTCCAGATCACACGACCTCAGTTTTGCAAGTCGTGTGATCTGTTGATCTTGTCTTCTTCTCTCCAATCACGAGCTTTGTCTCAATTTCCGAAGTTCGTTTCTCCTCTTCTTTCAGTTTTCGAGTTACGTTTCCTGTCAAAACAACACGAAACACCCGTGCGATCAAACGTGACAAAATATCATAAAATAACGCGAGAAACGCCCGAATTTACAATATAATGCTTAGAGCTAAGATTCTACGTTTTCTCTCTAATCATAGTGTAAAACTAAGATCATCAACCCGTAAATGACGCAAAACGATATAAAACGTGCAAGAAATACAACTCTAATAGAGAGTTATCATCTAGCATGCCAGAGGGGAGACTTCACTGTTTTTCCTAAGTGAGCTTGTATTGTGTTTTTGTCTTAAAAAGCTGTAGAGAAAGTTTGTGTGTGTATAGGGTATAGACCATGTTCAATCCTTGGTAGAGGATTGTGCCCTGAAGTTTGTCCTGAATATAAAATTTGTCAGCATCAAAGTAAAAGAAGCAATTGTGTTGTTTGCAAAGTTGATAAACAGAAATGAGGTTTGTTGTTAGATTTGGGACATGTAAGGTATTGTGCAAAGTAAAAGAATGAGAAGGGGTGTTAAGAATGGCAGTACCAGAATGAGATATGGGAAGAGTGTGGCCATTTCCAACAGCAACCTTGTCACTACCATGATAGGGTGAGGCCAGAGAGAGATTATTGAATTCAGCAGTCATATGATTGTTTGCACCAGAGTCAGTCAACAAATAATTTGGATTAATGCTAGGTGTTGGTCCAAGAAGGCTAGCATTGAAAGCATTGATTTGAGGTTGATAACCAGTGACTGGTGCAGACACATTGTTCTGAGAGTGATGTTCTTGATTGACATTCATAGTAGGAGCAGCAACATTTGTCATAGCAGACAACTGAGATGGAGGTTTCTTACCTTGGTAAGCAAAGTCCAATCTATGCCAACAGTCTACAGCAGAGTGGTAGTCCATACCACAGATTTGGCAATTGATAGGGTTTCCATTGCTATCAAAGCTAGGACCCTTGTTCTTAGATTGACCCCCCCCCTCTGTTATACCCTCTACCACCTCTAGAGGAGTCATGAGTTCTTCCCCCATTAGTGTTTCCTCTTCCAAAGGGGTAGTTGGGGGTATAAGTGTGACCTTGATAATTAGGGTTTTGACTTGAATTTTGACTTTGATAACCAGAGACTTGATTGAACTTAGAGTTTTGATCATTATAGTTGTTTCCTTGACCTCTACCATAACCATTTCCTTGATTCTTGTTGTTATCATACCCATTTCATTTTCCTATTCCACCATTAAACATGCATAAGCAGCAGACCCAGTTAATTCATTTCCCAAGATGGATTGAGACTCAATCATTTGTTCTTCAGCCTTTAACAGAACGTGCAGCTCTTCAAAATTAATTTTATCAGGTGAAACATACATAGTGACTCTTACACCAGATCTAAAAGAGTTATACTCAGAAGGAAGACCGTGTAGAGCATACAGAATCATATCTTGATCATCAGTATTCACCATAGCAGAAGACAGTTTATCTCTTAGGGTTTTCAACTTTTGTATATAGACATCAATAGTATCAGATTACTTCCTAATCGTTTGCAACTCAGATCTTAGTTGAATAATATTAGATCTAGTGAGAGAGGAATACATGTTCTCCAATGAAACCCAAACGTCTCGAGAGAAAGGCTTACCCACTACCTGGACCAAAGCTTCTTGAGAGAGAGTTGCTGTGAGCAGAGAGAGGACGATCTGATCCTGAGTGACCCATGCATCATATTCTGGGTTTCGATTGACCGTCACGGTTCCATCACCATCAACCAGGAATTCGGAGGGACAAACCCTAGATCCATCAACATAACCAAATAGGGATTGTGTTTTGAGAAGAGTGGAGATTTGATATCGCCAGATAACATAGTTTGTGTTATCTAGCTTGAAGGGGACGAGGTTATGAACTTGAGAGAGAAGACAAAAAGGGTTTGAAGACCCCTGTGACTGATTCGTAGAGAGAGCCATGGCTCTGATACCATGAAAGGAATCAAAGGATTCCAGAAAAGATCAAACAAACGAATCAAAGATAGAACAATTTCATTGAATTTCAGAAACAATTTTGACAGAGTTTCATTACATTTTCTGGAAACGAAGAAGGGGAAGAAAATTAAGAACCCTAGCGACAGCAGCAGGGTTATATACCCAGAAAACCAATGGTCTTATTTTAGACCGTTGGATCATGAGATCTCATCACAGCCGTTCATGGCTTGTGAGAATTTACACTAAGGCCCAGATCATTTGATCTCAATTACAAGCAAGTCTAGAGAAGTTTCAAAACAGTCACAAGACTTCAAGAAATGGCAAAAAAGACATGATAAACATATTTCTCGGTTTTGACAAGTTTTGGAAAAAGGCATAAATACCCCTTTTGACATCTCTTGTGGATTTTGCACAAGACTTTGATTTTTGTCTTGAAAAACAGCAACATTCTTTTGCTTCAACACTTGATTTGAGCTGAATCAACACTTCTTCTTCCAATTCTGCTAATAAGGAAGAGAGGGAACTGAGTGGTATCGTTGAATAAGGACTACTGCTGCAGGTGTTTATGTTGTTGATGTGCTGTGGTGGTATGGTTATAACTTTCACTTATTGATAGGTTGAAAATGGCCTCTTTAAAGGGGGTTTGAGAACGGACAACTCAAGAGTATGGATGTCAAAGATGGAATCTCAGTTATTATTAAACTAGTATTTATTGCACATGGGATAGTTTTGATTGAGTATCCGCGATAGACGCATTGACAGTGGGCTAGAAATTCGGTAGACTAATACAAAGTGTTAGATTTAGAGAAATAATTGTATTGCTTGAGGATAATGAGAAATTGCATCTCTTTATATAGACTGCTAGAGAAGCTACTTGTAACACCCCTGAAAATTTTTAAGGATTTAAGTGTAATAAATTTAAACTTTTGGACAAGAGTATAAATTAAAATATCACTATGTCCCTGGTTGAAATGGGGTTGTTTGGATCAGAGGAAAGGACAATTCAATAATTTAAGATAATTGGTCAATAATCCCATTAAATTCCGAAATAGAAAGAAATCCGGAATTTTTGAACCGGAATTCTGAAAAAACCGGCAGAAATCCGGATATTTTGGATTTCACTCGGCCAAACTCCTCAATATCACGGAATTTCGAATTTGTTACCATTTGGGCAGATATTGTTTCTCCCCTTCCACGTGTTGTTCAGCAATTGGACAATTCGGTCGAAGTTTGTTAACAATCACCATATTCACTCAGTATCAAAATCATTCCATTTTCTGAATTTCCCATTTACAAAGTAAATAACCATTTTCATCGTATCATTTTTGTTCAAAAAATTACACTAATCTACTTTTAGCTATTTTATCCAAACACTCCAGATAAAAGTAGATTTTTACCCAAATCGTTCACTTACTTCCGCTCATCCAAACAGCCCCAATATAGACTATGAGTTGACTTTAATATGATGAAAGTTGATGGTGTGATACCGTGGAAGTGATGGGGTGAATGTGGAATTATCAGAAACTACAAGGTTAAATGTGTATTTAGCAATAACGAAGCTTGGGCTGGAAATTGATCAATCAATTACAAACTGTAGTTGAGAAGATAGTTGTGGAACACCCTTAAGTATTGGGGCAGAGCTGCAACATCATAAAGTTGGCTTCCCTAAGTAATACAAAAGTTACCCTAAACTTTTGAAATCTACATATGGCCCCCCTAATGTGACATTTTTATTTGACAATCAATTTTGTGACACCTCGCCTAGACATTTTTCATCTACCTACAACACCTCCTAAGCCTATAAATACAGCCCAATCTCAGCTTAATTGAGTTTGTGAAAGAAAATGAGGGAAACTCTTAAACACATCCTTCCCTCCATGATGAACACCACCACCACTACCACATCAACTCTACCATGGTCGTCCTCTTCCAAAGCTGCTGCTTTCGGAGAATCCCCTAATCACAGGGATCGAAATCCCTCATTCAATTTTGGAATCCTTTGCTTAACTAGCTTGGAATTGGATCGGTAAGTAAAGAACCCTATCTCGGTTCTTGCTCAATATCTTCTGCCCGGATGAATTTCTCTCTAATTAATCATTTTAGTGATTCCCACGAGGTCAAGACGAACCCATTGAGCATTTGGAAGCACCTAAGTAACCAAAATTCACCATAGTCGCTAGAGGTACTGAAGACTCCCAACAACCATGCACTATTCCTTAGCTTCTAAAACGGCCACCCCACTAGTTATGGTGATATCGGAAGAGATGCACATAGGTTTCTGAAGTGGTTTGGCAGTAGACATGCCAAGATGATGTAGGAGATCGAGGATGTACTTTTGCTAAGATTGAAACAGGATGAGTCTGACTGTGTTCAATCTAGGATCCCGCACTTAGGGATGGCAATATGGCTAGATCCGATCTGAGATCCGAGAGATCCGAGCCGAATGGATAGGATTCGGATCCGATCCAATTGAAAATGGATCGGATTTGGATCCGGAAAGCCAGGCACGATCGGATTTGGATCTGGATTTAGATCTTAGGGTAGATCCACTGGGTTCCGACCCGATCTGATCCGAAGTATATGTATGATTTACAAATATACACGTATTACCTCCCCACTTACACTTCCAAGAAAAATACAATAGCAACTCCAACCTACAAAGCTATTTTTTGTGTTCTAGGCTTCATAACTTCTGAGCATGCTTTAGAGTATGAATAACGTTTATTTTTTGTATTTTATTGTAAATCCCATTCGGATCTGATCCGAATTCGATCCGACCACGTACTATATGGATCTACGGGTCGGATTTGGATCAGCTGAATGAAACCGATCCGATCTGATCCGAATCCAGTGATGATCCGAACGGATCTGGACCGGATCTGGATCCTATTTCTCTTGGTCGGATCTGGATCGAGAAGGTCCTGATCTGATCTGGATCCGACCCATTGCCATCCCTACCCGCACTGTTTCTTAGTGTTTGTCAATTCAGGAACAAAATAAACTATGGTCATGTAGTGAATAGTATAGGACTATGCAAATGATCTGAGTCTCTTTATTTAGATACTCTATAATGCATACCATATTCTTGCAGGTAATTCAAGCGTCTTAAATTCAGTGAAGCAAGTTGAAGATCAGAAATCATCAGTATTTTGGTACTTGGATTTCATGTACTTTTCTAGAAGTTTCTTAGTCATTCTTAGGTCTATGATCATTCATGTAGCATCTATCCAAGTATCTAGGGACTGAACTGCCAACACTGCAAAAGAGAAGAGGGCCAAAGAGGCAGAGAAAGTCATGGCACGCCTACAGGGTTGCACGCCGCCCTAGGTGGCCGTGAGCCGGCATGGGCAGCCCATGTTGACTCTCTTCGACTCTTTTTCTGCCTCTCTAGATGTCTTGGAAGTTTCAGTCAGTCAGAAATTATTCTAGTTCTTCTAGGATTCCGACGTTCTTGAATCTTCCATGTGAGAGAGTTTAATGATGAATAATATATCTTTTATAAAAATAATATGTTTAGTGACAATGATCACAATAAGATGTATTTTTCTATTTAGTTATGAACTTAATCAGTTTTCTATTTAAAGCTAATAGGAAAAGTTTCAGTATAAATCAAAATCAATATAGTAATAATATTTTCTCTATCAAATTCGCCAACACTATATTTTATTTCCTATTATTTTAGGCCATAATTATTTATTAATATATATGATTTATATCGTAGAAATTTCTTATTTATGGAATATTCTTAACTGGTTATCAATTTAGTCAATTTAAATTTTCTTGATTATCAAGTATTATTTTTTATGGAATAACTTTAATTGATCATAATTAACATTAGATATGAATCTTTGGAAATTAGATTATTTGTATAAGGAAAACTATGTTATAATTGATTGAATAATATTTTAAATAAGAGCTGACATTAATTTGATTTCTAAAAGTCCATGTTCATCTTAGATTTTTTCTACAATTCCCAAGCAAGATTGGCCCTAGGAGAGAGAATTTTCCTTAGAATTGTGTGCTTGTGACTCTAGGGTTCGGGCAGGCAGCAGTTGATCTGTTCATGTGTTCTTATTCAGTGCCAGACACGTTCTGTTGAGTCTACGGCTGCAAATCAGGTGATTCTGTTTCATCTTATAGTTTCAAGTAATTTGTTCTTTAGCTTTTAGTCAGTTCTGGAAATCTTTGTGTTCAAATCTATAACTTCTATCATTCTCTCTACCTTTTTTCTAGAATCAGCAATATTAGTTTATTTGCTTAAATGTAAATCTTTTGATATCATTCCTAGATTATGATTTTACATAAGATATGTGTTTTAGACGGTATCTTTTTTATAGATGTCTCAAAGATTTTGAACTCTGGGATCTCTCACATATATTCGTTTTGGAGTATAGACCATATTCAGATATGTTATCATGAACTATTACACTGAGTATCACTCAGATTTGAAGTTGTTACCCCTCTAGTAGGTACGTGTAGAGAAAATCGTAGGTTCTAGGGATTATCTCTGTTTTCCTGTTAGGTATAGGAGTCGTTTAGTGATGCCTAGAGTCTCCTATCCTATATTGATTATGTTTGTGTTATTGGTATCTATATGAGAGAGGTTTTCACTTGACGAACTAGGTGGGAAACGTCCTATAATGCAAGTTGTGTAGTCTCCTTTGTATCTCAAGTTACTAGTTCGAGTGTGTATGCAAGTGTGCTGGTTGCCAACTAAATTCAAGTGCGTCTTGGATAAGCACGTAGGGTGCTACACAGAGATTGCAGAAGCCAGGGAGATAGAGGTACGATGATAGTAGTTGATCTGTGTGATAGCTTGTGATATATCTTGTATCCATCATTTATAAAAATATAGTTGTCTAGCACTAGTCGGTGCTAGCAGGTGGGGTTTCAATCCTAATTGTCCTTCTCAATAAGAGATCACAGTGAAGGTTTTCCCATGGTAAAAATCTTGTGTATCACGTCTTTTACTTTACATATAACTGTAATAACTGTTACAATAGTTTGAAGTTCAAAGTTATACTACTGCATATGTTTCGTCTTTACGTAGTTCTTGTACTTAGAATATATAATGTATTATAGTCATATTTATTACTCGATATATTGTTTTTCTCTACAATATTCGTTGCATATTGGCTCCATGATTGTATTCTTCCGCGATGTTGTGTAGGCGTATACGAGCAGACACACTAGTACTCGTGTGATTCACAGTCTGCGCCTGTGCTATCCCCTCCTTTTTCAATTGGTATCTGAGCCTGGTTACCTTAGTTTATATTATGTATTTAATTGAATGAACTTAAAGATCCAAGGTGCAGGAGAATATGAAATTTTCCAGGAAAGAAGTCTCCGGTACTGATGATCAAGCTCCTATGTTTGCTGGAGTCGACTACTCAAGTTGGGGGATCCGAATGGAATGTTTTCTTTTACATAAAGGTTGTGATCTTGTTGATGTTGTGTTTACAGGTTACGGACCTCCTTCTCGTGAGGTGGATGGCGTGGAAAAGGAGTTAACCGTTTATGAACTCAATGAGGAGCACCAGAGACTCTTAAAGGCTAATGGTGATGCACTATATTTTCTTCATGGTGCTTTGAAAGAAAATGAGTACAACGTGATAAGAGCATTTCGCACACCAAAAGCAGCATGGGATATTCTCAAGACAAAATTTGAAGGAAACTTCTTTGTCAAAGAGAATCATCAAGTAGCCCTGATGACTCGCTGGGAAGAAGCATGCCAAGCTTAAGGAGAATCTTTCTGCGCCTACTACGGAAGGATTCATGCTATGTGAAATGAAGCCATCGAATTAGACGTTGGATTTGAAATGAATCAGTTTTTAAAGAAGATTATGCGTTCCTTGAACTCTCATATGAAGTTCAAAGTTCTTGTGCTCTTGGAAGTCCTAGAGAATATCAATGAGTATGTTGTCAGTGAATTGGTCAACAATCTTCTCAACTATGACAATGAGATTCCATTACCCTTGAAGACAACTCATCAAAGACCGAAATCCACCAAACAACAAGAAGTGATCATTTATGAGTGTGAATCTGACAAAGATAAAGATGACGACTCAGATTCTGATAATGATGTGGAAATCTCTCTGCTTGCAAGAAGGTTTCTGCGACTTCACAAAAAAAATCGAGCAGGGAAGTAGACATCTCCGGTTAGCAAGCCACTTAGCCGGAAGAGACATGTAACAGTTGGACAAGAAGAACCACGCCAAAATGTGCGATTTTGAACATACAAATGCTACAACTGTGGACGAAGATGTCACATTTCAAGTAAATTTCCAAATCAGACCATTACCAAAGTAACTTCTCTAGAGGATAAACGTGTACCTTAACAAAGAAGTTGGGCGATGATTCAGATGAAGAGGATGCATCAGAAAGGAATTAGTAATATTGCGATTATGCCTCAAAGGTAAACGACCCCTCACCAGGTACGTGCTCACCTTACTTTGGTATTAAGCCCGTTGTCCATAAAATGGCCTTAAATGATGAGTCCTTAGATCATTGTTTATCTCATGAGTCTACCGAATATAAAGAAAAGTGCCATGAACTCCTGAAACATGTCTAGATTCAAAACTAGATGGCAATATATCCCTTTTGGATCCATCTCTCTTGAGTTCAATACCTTGCACCGAGAGGAAAAAAACTATGTGGAAACAACATTGTAGAGTAGATGCTACAGCATGGCGAGATGAACACTCAGTTTTTTCACCTTGAAGCTACCATTCGAAGAGCGAGGAACAACTGCAGAGGTACTGAAGATCGCAATGGTAAGTGGGTCTCTGAAGAGCATGGAGTCATTGTAGTTTTTGGGGAGTATTTCTATGAAATCTTTTCCTCTGAAAATCATGATATGGGCCTGATTGAACCATTAGTAGTCCCATTGGTTGTTTTGTTGATGCGGCAGATATGGATCACATGAAAGAACCCTTCACGGCGACCGAGGTCTATGATGCTCTCTTTCAAATGGCTCCGAAAACGGCACCGGCTGTTAACGGATATAGAGCATGTTTCTTTTAGAATGATTGGGGGATAGTCGGGCAAGAGGTGAAAAGGAAGTGCTGAAAGTGTTGAATGAAGGAGGGTCAATTAATGAATACAACCATATTCTTATAGCACTAATTCCAAATATGAAACAAACGAGGAAGCTAAGTGATTATCGCCCTATCAGTTTATGTACAACTTTTTATAATATTGTGGCTAAATGTATAACAAACTGGTTGAAAGGTGTGTTTTATCTGATTTCGAAAAATCAGAGTGCCTTTGTTCGGGTCGCTTAATTTCGGATAACATATTAACGAAATTAGAAGTCATTCAATCTCTAAAGACCAGGAAAAAGGGTATGAAGGGATTTATGACCTTAAAGCTTGATATGAGTAAGGGCTATGACAGAATTGAGTGGAGATACCTCTAAGAAGTTCTCTTACATCTGGGGTTTGGTGTACGATTTAGATCCCTAGTGAAGAACTGTGTATCTTTGGTTACTTATTCTATCCTTAGAGATGGTAGACCTAGGGGGCGCATTGTGCTGGAAAGGGGACTAAGACAGGGTTGCCCGCTCTCACCATACTCATTCCCGATGTGCAGCGATATGCTCTTGCTAGCAGTGACAAATGGAATCGAGGAAGGAAGTTTAGCAGGGCTATATGCATCCCTGCTAGGACCAGTGGTCTCACACTTATTTTTTGGGGAAATGCTAAATGTCACTCTTTTATCTTCACCCTTTAACTTCACCTTCTACGTGGATGTCTTTTATTGGTGATATGAGTCTAGAAATATATTAAAATAAATGATTACCAACAATCATATCTTAACACATAGGAGGTGAAATTAAAGGGTGAAGGAAAATGGCGAATATAACGGCCCTCTTATTTAATATTGACTATTCTATGTTTTTTGCGCAGGCTGATACAAAACATATTAGTGCACTCATACATCTGCTAGAATCTTACGAGAAAGCCTTAGGCCGGCAAATTAATATTGACAAATATGCGGTTGTGTTTTCTCCTAATGTTACAGCCGAGGCGAAAAACAGTGTGGTTCTAGCATCATGTATTATAGAAGTCTCGGCACAATCAGTATTTGGGGTTGCCGACTATGGGAAGGACTACAGTTGTCACCTTCAACAAGATCACTCAGCGTTTGGGAAGTAAACTCAATGGATGAAAGGAGAAGAATCTATCAGTTGCAGGAAAGGTGGTAATGATTAAAACGGGTCGCCAAACTCTTCCAGCCTACGCTATATCTTGTTTCAAATTGCCACATGGAATAATGTGATGGAGAAATATATTCGCTTATTTACTGGAAATATTGTAAGCCAGGAGATGTGAATTGGACTAACTGAGTCGGTGTTGATTGAAAAACAATTTGGATTCACATTGTTAAGTCTGTACATAGCATACAGATTCGTATTTTCGAGAATCTTACCGTGTAAAGAAGATATATATTTTTAACAGAGACGATGCATTTCATCCAACTCAAACTTAATGAGGACTAACTTATAATTTCGTATTTTCTTGATCACGAAGACTGTCTGTAGAGAAGGTGTTTAATTATAACGCAGAACCATATCTTATTGTTTATGCTCTATTAATAACAAGGTCTAGATGTGTCTACAAGTTAATTAGTAGAAAACTAGGAAGTATAAAAATAGTCATATTATTAATAACTTTCCCTTTCATGAATCTATTCTACTCTATAAAAGTGTGAGTGTGTTTTAGTATTCTAATTTTTAATAACAGATAATTTCATAGATTATCCTTGGAAAATTGACATATGTACAAATTTGAAGAGTTGTGACTATTCACATTAAAATTGTAACTTAAAATTTAATTTTAGTTGAGTTTAAACCTAAATGGTTGTGAATATTCAGTTACTACATTTTCCGGTGTGTATCTTCATCGTATGCAAATAGTTGACTATTTAATTTGTGTGTTTTCGAATAGGTTCCTTCCCCATTATAGAAGAAAATCTTGAGTACACTATAACTTTCAAACTCTTTCTCCCTAATTTGTCTCATTAGTGTGAGGGTGTTTTAGTGTTTTAATGTTTTAGTAATCTACTTAATTTCTTAAATTACCCATGGAAAATTGACATATTTACAGATTTAAAGAGTTGTGACTTTTCAAATTAAAATTGCATGTAAAAATTTATTTAAGTTGAGTTTAAACCTAAATATATAGTTGTGACTATTCAGTTCATGCCTTTTCGGACGTGAATCTTCATCGTGCGTGAATAGTTAGTGACTATTCGGTTTGTGCCTTTTCGAATAGGTTCCTTCACCATTACGAAAGGAAATCTTCAGTAGCCAAAATCTATCACTATAAATTTTCAACTCTTTCTCCCCTCATTTTCTTTTGATGTATGTTGTCTTTTTTCTAAAAAAATGTATGTTTTCTTCTTTGATGAATTTAACGACATTTTTTGGAAGTATCATACATTAGCGGTTTAGCAAGGTCTAAGCGGATGGCACTATCCGGCTTAAGTGGAGAATGAAGCAACTATCCTCGGAGACGTTTTCCAAACTCATTTTCATTGTTGATGTCATTTAAGTCTTTGAAAAAAAAAAATTGATGTCAAATATTGATTTACACGCATTTCATTTCTCTTATTTTATTTTTTCTTTTGTTTGAGTTATTATATATTGTAACAAATAAAATGTAACTCATAACTTGTTAACAATAAAGTTAAGATCAACTAAAATCCATGCATGTACATTCACGGGCATATTAAACCACAATCTTCTTAAAAATATCAAAAAATAACTTTGTAGCGTAGAGATACATATCCATATAAGCGCCGGATAACGTCTAGTTTTATGAACAAAGTTGTAGAATTGAAATTCGAAACCAATACATTTGAAGTTTACAAAAAGTTCCTTCATAACCGGCTTGAATGAGACATTTTGTTTATAATTGATGCAACGAAGTTGTTCACATCATCTAGAAGCACCTTGAATTCTGCCGCGTTCAGCCGCCTCACGCCATGGTGACCTCCTTCGTCGAATCTCGCCACCACATCTACTCCTTTGTCCTCCAGCATCTTAACAAACTCAATTTGGCGGTCAATTAGCACGTCCCCGGTACACCCCATCACAAGGACCTTCCCCCTTGTTAAGGAACATGATGAAGAACGTCGATTAATGTAATATTCAATTTGATCATAAATTAATGGCTTAATTACATGTTGATACTCTCCCACTTATTGAGAGTGCCTTTTTGTAAACTGCATTCTTCAGATTATATAAATGTATCACTCATTTGCAAATTGACTTGCAAAATGTAAGTTTCCTGTCACCAAATTAACAAACACCATGAGGGCGCATTCTCCCACACAAAGCAGTTCTTGTATTACATACTAGTACAATCTAGGATTGATGAAAATACCGTCAGAGTTTCTTAATTTGGTAACGGAATTTTTTCGCTACTTTCACATCATAAGTCAATTTGTGAATACGGAATGCAATTACGATGTTTTAGAAATGTGCGTTGCAATTTGACTATGAATATGAAGGCTAAAATAAATCAATCACATACCAAATACTTGGTCTGTTTCATCAGAATTTTCTCAGTTGACTTCGCCAGTTCCGACCGACTAATTTACTAATGAAAGTATACAAAAAGTTCGCAGTGTTAAAAAATTACAAAATTGTGAAAAAATTAACATATTTTCATATCATATCGGTTGTTAAATTAGTTGGTCAAGGTGAACGGATAAATAGTGCATGGCGGTAAAAGTAAGCTACTGATTTCACCTTCTTAAACTAACACAGGTGGCCGTTATAATGTTAGTAATATCTGTAACTTACCTGAGTGATACCAACTTCTGCAGTGATTCAAACCCAGCCGTCCCCATCGGGTTGCAGTAGGGATGATCAAAGTTAGATCCAACCGGAAGAGCCAGCCGGAAAAAGATCTCGGGGAATTCCCTAGGCAATCTTGGGTTCGGATGGTTGATTAGTTTCATCTCACATGGAGTTTTCTTGCTCCCGTTGAACCCGGGTTGGTGCAATATCAGCCCTTGGATCTTCACTGGCAGAAGATCATCGACCAACATTGCAGCATCGAGTCCAACATGGTACGCTATGTTCCCACCTGCACTGCTTCCCATCAGAAAACACATGGACAAGTCAGCGAAGTCGCGCACCCAATCGTCCGGCGTGCTCCTGATCCACTGCAGCGTCTCCATCCCGTCTTCATAGGCTGCCGGGAGCCGATCCTCCGGAGCCACGCGGTACTCTAGCGAAACCACGACGGCGCCGACGCGCAATGCCACCTCCACGCAGAGGTTGTGGAAGGGGGGCGAGTCAACGCCTTGTTTGATGAAGCCGTCGCCTAGGAAGAAGACGATTAAGGGCATTCTTGTCTTTTTGAGTAGGAATGCTTGGCGGGGAAGGAACATGCGTACCCATGTCTTGTGTAAGGGGTTGAGTGGGACGTCCTTTGAGAGAACGGGAACGGGAGAGGTGGGATCTGGTGTTGCCGGAGTATGGACTTGGGTTTCAGGGACTCGGGTGAGTGTACCGTCGGGGTTTCGTACCAGTGGGACCATGGCGTTGGGGGTTTTCATCGCATACGAGGGAATACGAGTCACGTCGTCTTCGTCGTTGTTCGACATCTTTTCCAGCCGAAGTTTGAGCTGGTGGTTCCAATGGTAGACGGGTATAGTATGAGAACTCGCACAAATAATGTCAATGTTCAAGTCTAGGGCCCTCAAGTCTAACTAGAATGGTGGTTAACATGTTTTGTTTAGAGTTCAAGTCTAGGGCCCTCAAGTCTAACTAGAATGGTGGTTAACATGTTTTTTTTAGGAAGTGGTTAACATGTTAAGTGGGAAAAGAAATTGATTGTTGAAGGCTGCGCACGTTTTTATGATCAACTTGTTTTCAGAAAGAGAAAAATATGATCAATTTGCATACTGAATTCGGGTAACGCCAATTTTTATGTTTGTATTAAGATAAAAATAATGATGTTTGTTTGGTATTGACCTTTGTAGTTTTAAAGATCGAAGTTGTTGGTGATAAATCCAGAGACGCGGTATCTACTTTCTCCGTTTCAAATTATTCATCATATTCGATTTTGAGGTCACCTACTTTGAGTAGCAGAGCTTGTAGAATGTGTCGGCTTGTTGAACAATTACGATGTCTTCATAACAATATAAAGATGTTGATGGATCTGTGTAAAGTTTACTTTGAATAGCAGAGCAGTATCGAATTTGTCAAATTGACCTCCGAAGCCAAACATACGCACAATTTAGGACATAATGAGTGATAGGAAATAATCAATTTACTCCTTGGTAGAGGTGTCAACCGGGCGGGTTGGGTGGGTTCAACCCGTTTATAAATGAGTTTTCTTAAATACAGTTCAAACCCGCTCTACCCGTTTAAACATATGGGTGTTATCGGGCGGGTCATAAATGGGTCTGTATGACCCGCCAACCTGTTTATGACCCATTTACCACCGTTTACAAAAGGAGACTGATTTTTATACATTGTATTATATGAATAAACACCCCAAAAAAAATCCAGCACTAATCTCTCAATCGATTCACACCACTATGCAACCCCATCACACTCCACCCGAATCCGACATCCCACTGCTCGCCTCCATCAAAGTTCGTTCCTCCTCCCCTTGTTTCCCCGCTCCCACCACCCCCTCCTTCACCGACACCCCTACCGTCGGCGCCCAACGCAAGATCGACATCGCCATCGACCTCAGTGACGAGTCCGCCTTCACCGTCAAATGGGTCGTCCACAAGTACCTCCGTTCCAGAGACGCCGTCATCCTCGTCCATGTCCGCCCTACCTCTGTCATCTATGGTGCAGATTGAAGAACGGAAGGCTTCTTCAATTTCAAATTGAAGACGCCATCAAATCAAATGCGTCAATAGCGTTTGAAGAATCGATTTGAAGTTCTCGCCCGATATGGAGGCAACATATAGTCGATCCGGAGGCAGAATCGATTTCATGTTTTTCGATTCCAATTTGAAGGCTTCAACGTTCCGATTTTCTTGAACGGTCGACTTTGAGTTCCCTTCTTGGGCTTGTCCAAAGATGAAGGTAAAATACTCTTTCTTTCTGTTAGTCGAGAACAGAGAGAGGCGAGTGAAGAAACGAGTGTAAGCGGGTTCAATTCTCAACCTGCGTGACACTTATGATGCAGCGGGTTGAATTGAACCACCAACTTCAATCCGTTTGCAAAAATTAACAAGACCCAGGCCCGTTTAAACTGGGTGGATACAGGCGGGTTGACGGGTCTGGGTCAACTTTGCCAGCTCTACTCCTTGGTGTTCAAAATTATCGGTTTACCCCTCACCCAATGGTGGAAATGCTGGGATCAAGATGACTACTACAAATCAAGAAAACTCAACGATTTTGATGGAGCGGAGAAGAAGATTTGATTGATTGTCACTTGACTTGAAATGACTTAGAATACGGGACCTCGTTGCAAAGGAATATGGAAATGACTCTAGAGATAGAAGATGAAGACAATGTAATTGATGCATTGGACTTTGTTTGATTATTGTTTGACCAAAAGACATGGAATTAATGCTTGATAGCATTCTGCCCCAGGTGTTTTGTACTATTTGGACTTTTTCACCAGTAATTGGGGCACTTTGATCCGGTGATTTGGATTGCAAAACGATGCAATTTTTTGATATTTTTTTTGGGCTTGTAGAATAAGAGTTACTCTACGACACTACGGAAAAATTATCTAAAAATTATAAAGTTTTGCTATCCAAATCACCGGGTCAAAGTGACCCAGTGAATAGTGGTAAAAGTCCGAATGGTGCAAAGTAGTTGGGACGGAGTGGTAAATAACTTGGTAGGAATTAATTTGGGGGTAGATATGTCTTTTTTTAGATTTTTTTTTCCGTCAATTGGGTTTGAACCCGGAACCTCATGCAGGGGCTTCCAACGCTCTACCACTTGAGCTACCACCCTAGCTGCGGGGTAGATACGTCACTACAATGAAATGTTAGTGTAAGAAGCCTTTTTATTAGTGTAGGAATCAAGTTAAAATATAAAATCAAGTTTATATTTCCAACACTCCCTCTGAAACTTAATTTTACAGACGTCGCTTTGTAATTGATGATCATCTACATTTAAGGGCTTCAATGGAACATTCCTTGTGACAATGTGAAGTCTACCACTTTCGATAGTCACGATCTGCAATGTCATCTCCATAGTAGTGTAGCACTTGTCTTTGCTTTTTTGAAAGCACGATTTTCTTCACCATCTTGTATGGAACAACCATGCGGTGATCTTTTCTTTTCTTTCACAATAGCATGTAGCAAATCTAAAATTTTGGATCATTCACATTCAAAGAAAATATCCATATTCACCCAACATGTATCAAATGATGATCTCGAACAACCAAATTTCAAGTAACATCTTCATGCTCTTTCATTATCTCCATAATCCGATTTATGGTTAAAATGATCAATTATTTTGCTGCACAAGTTAACATGCACATCGTCCATATCTTCGAGAATATAATATTCATCTACTTCTTTCGTATTCAATGAATCTGTAATCGTTGAAGGATAATATGTTGGAGTAGATGTCCTAGAGGCAATCTTATATTAGTATGAACAATATTTCGGCTAGAACATTCATTATTATTTATGGAGATATTTAATATAATGAAGTCATTAGATTGCAATTGTTGTTTATCTTAAATATCCCTAGTCGAGTACATTGATTAATAGGACGATCACTATGCATGTAGACTAGTGTAGATAGTGCTTTCTGAGCTGACAGATCTTGGCCACGTGGCAACCATCCAGCACACCATATTGTGCTCCACACACACTGGATCACCAGCCGCGCTGATCCATGTGGGGGCTGCGAGACAGAGCCCTCGCATACCACTGCACGGGACTTGTAGGGACTTAGTGGTTTGGAGGCTAGAGTAAGTCCTGTCGCGTGCGAGCCAAGCTCGCGCGCGACCTTTAGTAACTGCTTTGAGAGATTTATGGCACGAGCTCCATAAACCCGGTCAATCCGGTCAAACCCGGTCAAACCCATAACGGTTCCGGTATTCGCGCATAACGTGCTGTAACGGTCCCTATATATGAGGACGAACGTGTCGATGTGGTTAAGCTAATTAAGCCGCCATTAATGGGCGCATTAACCACACTACAACGGTCACATTCTCTGCTATATATAGGACGTTAACCTTTCCATACAAAGGAGGACACACTAGCCATACGCGGAAGCTCTGCCGAACCTCTGTCTCTCTCTCAGACATTACTACTGCCTTACTCTCTCCCTACACACAACCCGACTCTTCCTGTGCTATCTCTGATCCTCTACTTGCGGTGTACACGGAGGTCTCCCCGCCGGAATCTCTTGTGCACATTTTGGTGAACCCGACGTGAACTTACCAGCAAAAGCAACCATGTATAAGGAGGATGATGTTAGTAACAGATCGCCTTCCACCGAAGCCGCCTCAGGAGAGGAGGCCCGCCGCACTCCTACGGCCACCGGTGACGCCCCGATGCTAGAGACCTTGGATGCTACCATCCAAAGTCAGGGAAAGGCTCTCAAAGCTCAATCTGCGCAGCTAGAACGGATTATGGCCGTCCTGGGCACTCTTGCGCCAAATCCTTCACCAACCACCACTTTTTCTCCGGGAGGGGGAGCCCCTACTGCTCCAGGACTGGGAGTGTCAACCACACCTCCCAACCCTAATCTGCAGACTCCACCGGCGACTACGCAGCTACCTCCAATTCAAGGGCCAACAGCTCAAATGTTGCCTCTCACTGCTAATACTCCTCAGCCTCCGGCCCTGGTACCTAACCCGGCCTCGCAGTATCCCTTGCCTCCTCCAACGGCAATCTGGGGCAATGCGAACGGCCAATATGTCCTCAATCCTCCGGCGGCATACGTGTCACCTCCGCCTGCGGCAACCCCTCCTCCTGGTATCGAGGGAAACATTCCAGAATGTATGATGTCCATTCAGAAGCGCATGGACACTATTCTGGCTCACCAATCGTTCGCGGATACCATCATCCCGAAGCTAGACAACGATCCACCTATCCCGCGAGAGATCTATCTAATGCCTAACTCGGTGGGGTACAAGGCTCTTAAATGGGACAAGTTCGAAGATGTCAACAGAAACGCTCATGAACATGTCATGCGTTTCATCGATGTCATGGGGCCATATGGAGCCGATCCCAAACTGCTGATGCGAGAGTTCCCAAAATCCTTGGGGAATGTAGCGTACAAGTGGTACAGAACGTTGGAGGCCGGATCCGTAAAGATTTGGGACGACATGGTCCAAAAGTTCTACACCAAGTTCTTCCAGATGGAGGAAAAAGTGACAATGATCCACCTCTCGCGGATGTATCAGAAGCGCGAGGAGGACGGGATAACTTTCATCAAGAAGTTCAGGTCAAAGTCCTTGGAATGCAAAGATCCGATGCTCGAAAGTCGGCTCGCAGAGATATGCCTGCAGTGCATGCGAGATGAATACAAAGGTATGATCATCAACCTGCAAACGCCCACGTTTTCAAAACTAATCGAATGCACGAAGAACATCGAGCCTATAGTGGAGAGGCAGAAAAAGAAAAATGCTCTGGAGCGATCCTCGAGCGGTACTACCTACAAGATCGGGAGATTCAGTTACAAGAGGGGACGCGAAGCTGAGGTCAATACAATTTCACCCCAGAAGCAGGCGAAGATTGTGAACTTCGACGCACCACCTCTGCCATGTTCGGTGGAAGAAGCAAGCGACCTCTGCAGGCAATGGCGCAAGGACGGTGTCCTACCGCCGCTCGAGAAGGCACCCTCCAAGGAGATGGTGAGGGACCCGAAGTGGTGCGAGTACCACGGCAAGGTCATGCATCCCACAGTAGACTGTAAGAAGCTCAGGATTGTATTCAGCCAAAAGATGAAGAACGGCGAGCTAATCGTCAGCGATCACATGAAGGATGTGCGCAACAATCCACTTCCTGCCCATGCGGAGCAAGACTCGAAAGGTAAAGAGATCGCCATGATCTCTATTGTGGATCTGGAAGAGGTCGCAGAGGATGGTCTACCCATCATTGCCGAAGTCCATGATTATGAGGACTACAGTGTAGACACGGAGGACGAACGTGCCGACCGGATGAAGGGGTCGCACGGCTTCAGCAGATTCTTCGACGAGATGAACTTCTCAGAGAAATGCCGGACAGAAATGACGAAAGCAATCTTGAGGATAGCAGAGGACTACGAGGAGGATCTTGTAGTCTCCAATGGGAAAGTCGTCAGGGCGTCTCGCCCTACATAAAAGATTATGACCTTTTCCGCCAGCGACAAAAAGACATATGCGAGCCACCAGAGGCCTCTGTATGTGAAGGCCATCATCAACGGCGTCGAGTTCAAAAGAGCGTTCGTCGACGGGGGAGCGGCGGTTAACGTCGTTTCGCTCCACACACTGAAGCTAGCAGGGATCCCCGAGCACAAGATTGTTAGGCGTCCATCTCCACTAATGGGATTTGGAAGCGACTCCAGAATGACGATAGGATGGATTCGCCTGGGCGTCCAGATCGGCAAAATCAAGTGCTCAGCGAAGTTCTATGTCATAGATGCGAACACTACGTATCACATGATCATAGGTCGGGCCTGGATTCATCGTTTTGACGCGGTCCCTTCAACAGCTCATCAAGTCATGAAAGCTATCTGGAAAGACAGAATAGTCGAGATACCGGCTTCAACGAATCCATTCAATATGGATGAAGCGCATCTCAGCGAGGCGGTGTGGTTCACCGAGATGGCGGACGAGCAAACACCAGGACCATTCAACCCTACTCCTTTACTCCTATGGGAAGATATCAAGGATCAGTCACCTGCGGGAGTGATGGTGACAAGGGAGGATGCCAAGGAAAATCCACCCACGAGGGAAGAGGCGCCGCGAATCGCTTACCAACGAAAGAACGTATATACTCTGAAGAGAATAGCAAAGCATGACCCTGAAGGCAAAGAGATAGAGAGTTTCTACGCCAACGGGAAGAAATGCTATCGCATATGAAGGTGCGCGGGGATGTCCTCACGCGGGCATGGGGATATCCCTGAGCAAATCAACCAAATCGAGCAGGTTATGGTAACAGAAAAACCAATGCAGAGCACTCCATACGAGAAGCTCAAGGAAGCACCCGAATGCATGGAAGACAAACCCAGACCGCAGAAGCAAGAGCTAAAAGAAGTGTTCCTAAGCCCGAACGAAGAAAAGAAGAGGCCAGTCTTCTTAAGCGCGGACCTCGCAAGCGAAGAGGAGCAATGACTACTGCAGCTCCTGACTGAGTACAAAGACGTGTTCGCATGGGAGTATGATGAGATGCCCGGACTGGACACAAGTATCACTATGCACCGTTTAGACATCATCCCAGGGTCTAAGCCGGTAAAGCAGAGCACAAGAAGCTTCAAGCCAGAGCTTAACGTGAAGATCAAACAAGAAATTGTCAAACTCCTGGAGGCCAGGTTCATAGAACCGAATCACCATCCCACATGGCTGGCCAATATTGTGCCAGTGGTAAAGAAGAATGGACAGCTTCGCATCTGCGTGGACTTCCGAGATCTCAATCGCTTCTGCCCCAAGGACGATTTTCCGCTCCCCAACATCGATTTGCTCATCGATTCGACAGCGGGTCATCGCATGTTCAGTTTCATGGACGGCTTCAGCGGGTACAATCAGATCAAGATGGACCCTGAAGATGCACGGAAAACTGCATTCATCACCCCAGTGGGAGTTTTCAACTACACGGTGATGCCCTTTGGTCTCAAAAACGCAGTTGCAACCTACCAGCGGGCCATGATGGCCCTATTCCACGACATGATGCACAAAGAAGGGAATTTTATGTAGATGACCTCGTGGTTAAATCCAGGCAGGAGGCAGATCACCTGGCAGATTTGCGGAAGGTGTTCAACAGATGCAGACGCTTTCAGTTGAAGATGAACCCTATGAAATGCGCATTTGGGGTAACGTCAGGGATATTCTTGGGATGCGTGGTACATCGTCAAGGAATCGAGCCTGACCCCGCAAAAGTTTCAGCCATCACCAGCATGACTCCGCCGCACGACCAGAGTGCCTTGAAGACATTCTTGGGGAAGCTATCGTATCTACGAAGATTCATTCCAGCGATTGCCGAGATTACTTTCTGCTTCAGTAATCTTCTCAAAAAAGATGTCGCATACAACTGGACTCCGGAGCACGAAGCTGCGTTCGGGAAGATAAAAGAACTGCTGACGTCTTCAAAAATAATGATCGCACCTCAGTTGGGATCACCGCTTTTGCTGTATCTGACGTCAACGAGGAAATCCATAGGAGCACTTTTGGCTCAGGAGTACGAGGGTCAAGAAAGGCCCATCTACTACATCTCTCGCATTGTTCAGCCCGCAGAATCAAGGTACACAGACATTGAGCGTCATTGCCTTGCCCTATTCTTCATATTAGAGAAGTTGAGACACTACTTTGCATCGCACAAAGTGGTGGTGGTTACAAGAAGTGATCCCATACGATATTTGCTAACTCACACTACTCCTGGAGGAAGATTGGCAAAATGGTATATGACCATTTCCCAGTTTGATATCACATGCGTTCGGCCGCGGGCGATCAAGTCGCAGGCGGTAGCGGATTTGTTGGCACAGTTCCCCGACAACAGTCATGAGCCTGTGATCGAAGAAGAACTCGAGGGACCTGAAATCTATGCAGTCAATGTACCCTATTGGACGCTCCACTTCGATGGCTCGTCGACAAGGAAATGCGGAGGCATTGGGATAGTCTTGACCAAACCAGACGGAGAGGTCATACAGATGTCCGCCAAGCTTGACTTCGCAGTCACTAACAACGAAGCAGAATATGAGGCTCTCATCGCGGGACTTCGTGCAGCGAAAGCTTTGGAAGTAAGCAACTTGACAGTCATGGGGGACTCCAAGCTAATCGTCAAGCAAGCCTCGGGCGAGTACGGTTTGAAGGAGATAAACCTTCTGTCCTACCGGACTTTGGTACAAAAGTTGGTGCAGCAATTCTGCGACGTTAGGTATGAGCACAAGCCCCGAGCGGACAACAGGCATGCAGACGCTTTGGCCACCTTGGGATCCAAAGTTAGTACCGAAAAATGTCCCGCAAGAATCTCGATCGAAGTGCGAACATCGTCGGCGTTAACAGAAGACGCATGCGACGATGAACACATTGACGATGCGGACTGGAGAAAGGCAATCTTACGAGCCATCGCAGAAGGCACAAGCAGCGAGAGCTGGGCACTCACAAAGGGGTATTGCATACATGACAACACCCTTTACTACAAGGGCCCTGGCGGAATACTTATGCGATGCGTCTCCGAGCAAGAGGGACAACTGCTGCTAGAGAAGATTCACCAACATGCTTGCGGAGAAAGCGAAGTATCAATTTACCGGAAAGCCCAGAGATATGGCATTCACTGGCCAGACATGTCAACAGCCGCATCACTAATACAAGGAAAGTGCGAGAGTTGCGCATTGATCAAGGATTCTTTACTCATCGCTCTAACCGATGATGATGCGGATTGGAGGAAACCGCTCTTCGATTTTCTCACCCAGGGCACCGTACCCATAATCGAGGAAAGAAGCTGAGAAATTGAAGACGAAAGCATCCCGATACGTGGTACAAGAGAACCTGCTTTGGAGAAGAGGTCATGAGGGCAACTTGCTGCGATGTCTAGACGGCAGGGAAGCAAAAGAAGTCACGGACCTTTCTCATCAGGTGGAACACCAGGGAGGTGCGAAATTATGCAGGCAACTCCTCTCAATTGGATATTTCTGGCCCACGATGGAGGCTGACTGCCGCACCAAAGTACGACGCTGCCAGGAGTGTCAATTCAAGGGTAACCTAGTGCACGCAAGTACTGTAGATCTACATGCATTGGGAACGCCATGGCCATTTCACACATGGGCTCTAGATTTCATTGGTCCCATCCGACCAACTTCGCATGGAAATCACTTCATTCTCACCGCGACTGAGTTGTTTACCAAATGGGTAGAAGCGATACCACTAAAGACGGCAAATGCGCTAGCTGTGGTCAATTTCATCCAAGAAAACATCATATGCAGGTTCGGAATTCCCAACACCATCCTTTCAGATAATGGTACTCCTTTTGTTAATCGCCAGGTGGCTGCAAAGCTAGCATAATACAACATCAGACAGATATGCTCCACCCCCTATTACCCGGAGGGGAATGGGCAAGCAGAAGCGACCAACAAGACGCTGTTGAGGATATTGAGCAAGATGGTCGCAGATGACCACAAGAAGTGGGTTGATTCTCTAAGCATAGCCCTGTGGGCTTACCGGACTTCTCCAAGGACACCCACAGGGGTCTCACCATTTCTCCTATGTTATGGGGCTGAGGCTGTGGTACCTGCGGAGGTGAAGGTTAATTCGGCAAGATTGGCCTTCCACGCATTGTATGACAATCAACGCGACCATGACTTAGTCTTGCTGGAAGAAAAGCGAGAACAAGCTAAAATGACCAACAAGCGATATCAAGAAAGGATCGCTCGTGCATATAACAAAACAGTCCAGCGTAGAGATTTCGCAGTTGGAGACTTGGTCTTGCGCGCATCTGACCATTGCATGCGAGAGGCGGCTCACCCAAAGTTCACAGCCAATAGGGAAGGCCCCTTCGAAGTAACAGAAGTCTTTGACAGTGGCTACTGCAGCATACGGAGGTTGCACGGAACGACCTCAACCCCAAGCTCAGTCAACATGCGCTGGATTAAGAAGTACTATCCTTCACTTCTCTCATGATTATGCGTTCTATTACAATGTTGCCTTATGCTATGTATAGCTATGATTTGCGCATCATCTCTCCCATATGAGAGAACTGTAATATCATCTCTCCCGCATGAGAGCTCTATAATAAAAGACTTCTCCCAAATGAGAAGAACTTTATACTTCTAGTTGTTTATATTGCTTCATTTGGTTTATTATTACTGTTAGCAAAGGCCTATCCGCCGTGATAGCAACCTACTCGAATGCGATCTTAATTGATCTTCTAAGCCTATCTGTCACGATAGCAGCCTATGCAAATGCGATCTTAATTGATCTTCTAAGCCTATCTGTCACGATAGCAGCCTATGCAAATGCGATCTTAATTGATCTTCTAAGCCTATCTGTCACGATAGCAGCCCATGCAAATGCGATCTTAATTGATCTTCTAAGCCTATCTGTCACGATAGCAGCCTATGCAAATGCGATCTTAATTGATCTTCTAAGCCTATCTGTCACGATAGCAGCCTATGCAAATGCGATCTTAATTGATCTTCTAAGCCTATCTGTCACGATAGCAGCCCATGCAAATGCGATCTTAATTGATCTTCTAAGCCTATCTGTCACGATAGCAGCCTATGCAAATGCGATCTTAATTGATCTTCTAAGCCTATCTGTCACGATAGCAGCCTATGGAAATGCGATCTTAATTGATCTTCTAAGCCTATCTGTCACGATAGCAGCCTATGCAAATGCGATCTTAATTGATCTTCTAAGCCTATCTGTCACGATAGCAGCCTATGCAAGTGCGATCTTAATTGATCTTCTAAGCCTATCTGTCACGATAGCAGCCTATGCAAATGCGATCTTAATTGATCTTCTAAGCCTATCTGTCACGATAGCAGCCTATGCAAATGCGATCTTAATTGATCTTCTAAGCCTATCTGTCACGATAGCAGCCTATGCAAATGCGATCTTAATTGATCTTCTAAGCCTATCTGTCACGATAGCAGCCTATGCAAATGCAATCATAAAGCCTATCCGTCACGATAGCAGCTCACGCAAAAATGATCTTAATTGATCTTCTAAGCCTATCTGCTACGATAGCAGCACATGCGAAAATGATCTAAATCGATCTTTTAAGCCTATCTGTTACGATAGCAGCCCATGCGAACATGATCTTAAATGATCTTACAAGCTTATCTGCCGCGATAGCAGCGCTATACAAAAGCGATTTAGAATTCGTTCCTAAGTCTATCTATTGTGATAGCAACATTATGCAAAATGATCTTAAGTGATCTACAAAGGCCTATCTGATGAGATAGCACCGGCACTTTGAGCTGGAACATATCATAAGCCCATCTGCCAAGATGGCACAGCTGCGCAAACACGATCTCGAACGATCTAAGAACATATCTGCAAATTTATACGGCATATAGCAAGTACAAAGTATGTATATAGCACTACAGAAGGTGAAATCTGCCAATACACATGCGAAATTGTAATTTGTTGTAACCACACAGCAAATCGTGCAAAACAATTTATCATTATGAGTCAAAAGGACTTACAATTTATCTGTCTAGATAGCAGCTTACAAGTGAAAAAGCTCAAATCTAACTGCGCAGCCAACATGGCTTACAATGCATTCAAAAAAGTAACTTACAAGCGAGAAGTTACACATCGAGGGAATCCTAACTGAAAAAGGATGAACCTAACGGTCCTAACACCGGCTATGCGATACACAGATCTGCGGCCAAAGATCTGTCGCAAGTAGAGTCTTGCTATAAAATGAACGTCCTACAAGAGCCACAAGAAGCCATACGTTCAAGATCCCAGTATTTGACAAGGCCCTTGTCTGATCAGTACCCCATGAGATGCGCCTGGGGAACCACCGGTTCCGGCGTACAACATGCAAGCAGAAACTCCGAATGACAGGGGGTCCTTGTCCGCGGGAACGAGCACAACGGCTCGCCACCCTGAGCTCACGAACGTGGGGGCAGTAAGTTCTCCTCCGGCCATGCTGGAGGAGAATCCCACTGTTCATTACGAGTCGGTAGCAAGGTCAGTACGGCGCTGCACCTCGCCGGGAGGCGGCCGGAGACATGACCTGCAAACATAATAGACGAAGAAAATTCTTCGAACACACATGAGGTATTATCTCCATCTTCTTTATGATGGTTATAAAGATCAATAAGCCTCATTAAGCGGATCTTGGAAGCTATTTCTATAGCACAAAGCGCAAACTCAGGTTTCACAACGCGGACTTGCCATGAATCAACGAAAAACAAGCGTTGAAGACAGCGGTCATAAGGACTCACGGCAAAGCACATTTTTGGGATGAAGAACCCAAATGGAAAAGACAGGGTTTATATAGACCTTGTGGAGACTCTTCAGTTGCCAAGATGAGTCAGCAGAATTTGAAAAGAGGGTAAGGATCAATCACTTACGCCTTGAAAAGCGGTAACAATCAATTACCCTACTAAAGGCTACGATGATTCAGTTGCGTATCCTAATTAATGACGGATGGTCATGATTCGGATGGAATTCCCAAGGAAAGTGTGCTTATCTTATGAGAAATTAGCGCGAAAATCAAGGCAGAATATCAATTGCTGATGTCATAAATTGACATGCACAGAGATATTCCATCAAATCCCGGAAAGGGCAAAACGGGCACTTCGATTCTTTTGTTAAAAAAAGGGGGAGAAACCCTAGCAACATTACATTAATGTTTCAGCTATTTGTTTTCTACTTTTCAAATTCAAAAATCAAAGTAAACCCTTGATCAAGGAGTCATGAGGGGTGAACTGACGGCTCAGATTCTCCACCTGCTCCACTTCATGCTTCAATTGCTCGCACTTGGCATTCATCTCATGATAGAGCTTCATAGCCTCTTCAACCTTTTGCTTTTGCTGCTCTACCTTCTGCTTCTCAGCTGCGAGGTTTTGGTGGCCGAGTTTCAAAGTTACGGCTGCGCGAATCAGGGTAACTCTTTTCATAAGAAACTTGAAATCCAGCCTGCCTTGAACTTTGGCAAGAAGATTTTGGGACATGCCAAAAAGTAATTCGGCACTCTAAGGAGAAATGGTCGCAGGCGTGGCCGCAGACAGCTGCTCCAAAATCCAAATGGCCTCGGTAAGAAACAGCCTCCTGTCAAAGGGCCCTATCTCCAGAGATCTCACAAATGATTGGGGGTAGGTGAGGCGCATCCGAACTAGCCAGTCCACATCGACTTGCTTCAAACCCAAAGCAATGTCAAAGCCAAGTTATGCTATCAAACTCGCAAATGAATAATGCGGGATGCAAACAGCAAACCACGACTTACCAGTCCCTTCAAGGATCTCACGAAGAGAAGGAATGCGTGTTCCTGGAGTGGTTGAAGACTGTCCTCGCTCCATTGCCCTTCTATCAGCTGCGAGCTCTAACTCCTCGTAGTTGGGGGAAGAGTATAAGCCGCACCAGTTGCGATTGCAGTCCCGACCTGCGAGCCCCAAAAGCTCCACGCAGGAAGAGGTGCCGCCGACTCAGTCATCGCTGGAAGCGTAGTAGCAGCCGAAGCTGCTTGGCGAGGGACACTCTCAGATGCGGTAGCATCAACAGCACTTGATCTCATTTCCTCAGCACTAGCATGGACATCTTCCTCCATTAGCACAGTGTCAGCCTCGGCATCATCAGAAAGTTCGATGACGTCCTCAAGGGGCTCTCCTGCGTATTCAGCAGCTGCGATGGGCTTCTCGGTATGAGAACTCGGCACCGGGACATAGGACGCAGAAGGTCGACTCCTTTGCTCCAACACGGGTTCATCAGCATTGCCTGCAATACAAAATGCGATAGTATGAGGTAACTTGTATCGTATGATATTTTATTATACTTGCTAAGCTAAGAGCAAGCACCTCCACGCGAAGGTGGGATTGCAGTATCCTCGTCATACGCTAAGGACGTGGAACCTTGCCCTGTTAATGTGTATTCATTAAGCATGTCTTTAAGATGAGCGTGATCTGGGGCGCGGAGAAATCAGTCATGATTATGTTTTGAGTTGCTAAGTCCAGTTCATGCATATTGTTCAATTGATTACCTGAGGGCTCACCGCACTTGCCTACTAGCCAACGGCGAATGTCAGCTTTTGACACACCATGCTTTAATGCATCAACAATGACATCTCGATAAGTTACTGGAGATTAAAAATCTCACCTTCATTGCCGCCTGCGATCTCTTCAAAATCTGCTTGTGCTTGCTCCAAAGCTGCTGCATCCTCTTCTGGAGCCACATCCTCCTCCTCAGCTCGAGGAGCCACCTCTTCGGGAAGCACATCTTCCTCATCAATTGTACGCACTAAGTCGTCAACATGCTGTTCTTCGAGGCTCCTCTGCCTCACACGCTCGAGCTCCTCCTCTTCTCGCTTCCTTCTCCTTTCAGCAGCTTCCGCAGCTGTCTTCCTAGACTCGGCGAGAACGTCCTCGCTTATGGGTTCGTCAGAAATACCAGAATGAGCATCCCTCTTCTTCCTCTTGGCTAAAAGACCGCAGATGGTCTCATCATCATCATCATCTGCGAAGGAATGATTGGTTAAAAATCAGTTTGAAAAAGAGTTACGATAATGAGAAGGGAAACGCGACGGAGTACCTCCTGATTCTTCCTCATGTATCACATTTGATCTTTCTTCTTCTTCATCTCCTTCTCTTGGCTCCCGCCTCTCCTCTTCTTCCTCCTGGCCGAGTGGAATGAAGGTCTCTACTGCGAGCTCCTTCCGCGTTTTACTGGGCATGCGACCTTTGCCTTTGTCCTTGGCAGGAAGGGACCTCGCAGGAGGAGAAGTTGGAGCACTTCTAGGGGAAGAAATTGTAATTCCCCTTTGCCTGGGTCTCTTCGCTCTTGGCGCGGCAGTCGCTGGAGGAGAAGGATCATCTCTGGGTGGAGACGAGGCCGGAGCATTGTCTATCAACGAGTCAGCAAAAGCATTCATGACCTCGCGAATCCTGGTTTCGACCTCGGGATCCATCCTCGATGCCAGCAGGAACGACTGTCCTTGTCTTCTTGTGGTAACGATGGTGTTAACCAGCGATTTGGAACGATCACCAGATGCAAACCTCCGAACATGGCACTACAGCAAGCAGCGTAGAATGAGGTTGTTAATATGTTGAAGTAAAGAAGCTTAGCGCATGCAAAAGAAGTTGCTTACCTTAGCAAAAGTCTCGCTATATCTGAAGACATGTGAGTCGCCTTTCCTAACTGCAGCGAGCTTTTCATCTAGAATGATGGCAGGGAACAAATGGTTCTCATGATCCAACAATGAGTAGCAACCATATTCAGACTCGTCCAGACTGCAATTGGGTCGAAACGGAAAAGAGTTTCTTTTGATCAAAGGAGCTCTGCTTGGCTGGGGGGCCGACTGCGTCTCAAACCTTGTCTGCTGGGCGTGCCAGTATGCGAGCCAGTTCTTAGAACAACCACCTTCGCGGTTACCCGCAGGTTGCTCAAAGGGAAGGTTGCTCATGAAGACTGTTTTGCACTTCTTTGTCAACAAACGCTTATAGCAGCCTCTGATAATAGACTGTGGCCAGATTGATGGTGCCACTGCATCAAAGCCGAACTGGGGAGAAACGCGAGTGGGATCAACATCCACGGTAATCCTCTCGTACCTCGGCGCGAGCTCACGAACATGCTCTGCGAGAGCAGCAAGGGAACCTCGCAGGCACCAGCAAAAGAATTCGCGATAGCGCTCATGGAAATGCGATCCATCTTCGAAGAGGAGCTCTTCTGAGAAGACAACACCCTTAGAAGGGTACAGCTTTGGAAACCATCGCACATTCTCAATACGCATAGCATAGGGCCTGGCTATGAATTCTCGCCGATTGTCGCATATCAGGCTCCAAACGCACTTGGTATTGTTCGTTCCGAACCACCGCGCAGCTCTGCCGCTGTTACGCTCCTCCATTACGCCTGGGGGACACCACTTGTTGGGCTTAGAAGCAGTTGGGGCATAGGAAGGCCATCGCTCAAAGACCCACATCGTCAAAAAGGCTATTTTAACGAAAGTCAATATGTCGAGGCGGCCACGCGATTCTTTCATGGCCACGACTAGCTGATCCAGTCTGTAGTACAGTGTGCCCAAGACCAAGGGTCCGAGCGCGACTTTCTGGCCAAGGGCGAGTTTCACAGCAAGCGGCAGAACGTGATAGAAGACCCCATCGTGCGGGTGACCATCGATTAAGTACCTCGACAGCCAGGCACAGAGGAAGGCACAAAGGGTCAGGTGATAGCCTTTACCCTCCACGTAATTCTTGGCCTCTGGGTCTTGACTCAGAAGCTTCTTGGTGATGCTGCTGTTCACGTAGTCACGGAAGAAGTACTGCACCCATTTGTTCCAAGTATTCTTCGCAGACGTGTCAACCAGTTGCCAGTCAGGAAGGGCTTTGGTAGTGGTCCACCGGGTGGAGATTTTCTTTACCTCTGACAAGCACTCCTCCATCTGCGTGTACAAAGCAATCTCCGCATCCGTCCTTAAGGGACTCAAAGGTTCCACCTCACCCATGGGAGATAGATCATACAGCATGTGTACGTCCTCGAGCGTGGGGGAAGCCTCGAACTCAGCAAAGTGAAAAGTGTGAGTCGCAGG
Source organism: Linanthus parryae (assembly GCA_023055425.1). Taxonomy (NCBI): domain Eukaryota; kingdom Viridiplantae; phylum Streptophyta; class Magnoliopsida; order Ericales; family Polemoniaceae; genus Linanthus; species Linanthus parryae. The sequence goes on along the minus strand of JALGPY010000036.1, from coordinate 2,755,838 downwards.
CGAGTAACGGGAAAGAAGGTTTAGAAGCATGGACTGGTCCAGCTTCACGGCAGCACCCTTCATAGCACGAACGGCGAAGTATACGCCGGCCTCGTTGAGAGTCACAGCATGATTGGTCAACACATGGTCAATCCATTCATCCATGTAGTCCAATTTCTGAACAAAAGCTTGGGTGGAAATCGCGGCATACGGGAAGTACCCATTTTCGATTCCCAATCGAACCACGTCCTCGGAGCCGATCAAATCAAGCAAGGCTGAGTTAACTGGAGGGGTTAATGTTAGCGATCCCTCATTAGGGACAGAAGTAGGCAGTTTCTTTGCCTTAACCCTCGCATGGTAGAAGTCCTTGCCACCCAGGTAGGGGGCTTTTCGCCATAGAGCTTGTGGAAGATCAGGTATTTCTTCGTCCTCCTTGGTGGGTCTAGTTCCTTTTGTCTTTGCCATTCCTGCGGAAGAGCAAGAAAAAAGGGGGGAGAAATATGCACACTTCAGTTTGAATTCTGAGATTCAAGATCTATGGGAAGAAAGATGAACAGTTTCTGGTATCAATTTCAGAAATTAGAGGTTGGAAATTGTTTGCATTGTCAGGGATTTCAAAACCCTACATCCAAGGTCCTTATCATTGAAGGATTAAATCAAAATTGGGTTCAAAGATTGGAGCTTCCTCACAAGTTTCAAAAGATAATATGTCATGGGTTTGCAGATCCAATACAGTTCAAAGCATACATCGGTATGTTAAACAAAATTAAACAAGGCCAACCTTGTTTTGGTAAAGCTTGCTTGGATGCGCACAGTTGAAGACGATTGACAAGAGTGCACTGGTGATTGATTATCTGAATCTGCTCTCGAAGACTTCCGGGTATCATTCACTTTAAGAGAAAGAAGTGATGCTTTGCAACAATGGAGAGTACAGAGTACTTATCCAAAAACAATGAAGGGTTGCGTCCTTTCAGTAGTCGAATCGCAACCGTCACCGTCGAATCGCGCAATCACAGGACAAGCTGACGTCACGCCCAAAAACCTAAAGGCCAGACGACACGACTCTAGGGGTTTTAGGTCATAATGGCACGCACGGGGGCTGAACTTGCTCATATTTGAATTGGTGCGTGGCGGCGACGCGTATGTTGGTTTCCGCGCATGGAAGTCTATACAGCTATGAGTCTTCACGCGCAGAAAGGGGGCTAATGTAGATAGTGCTTTCTGAGCTGACAGATCTTGGCGACGTGGCAACCATCCAGCACACCATATTGTGCTCCACACACACTGGATCACCAGCCGCGCTGATCCATGTGGGGGCTGCGAGACAGAGCCCTCGCATACCACTGCACGGGACTTGTAGGGACTTAGTGGTTTGGAGGCTAGAGTAAGTCCTGTCGCGTGCGAGCCAAGCTCGCGCGCGACCTTTAGTAACTGCTTTGAGAGATTTATGGCACGAGCTCCATAAACCCGGTCAATCCGGTCAAACCCGGTCAACCCCATAACGGTTTCGGTATTCGCGCATAACGTGTTGTAACGGTCCCTATATATGAGGACGAACGTGCCGTTGTGGTTAAGCTAATTAAGCCGCCATTAATGGGCGCATTAACCACACTACAACGGTCACATTCTCTGCTATATATAGGACGTTAACCTTTCCATACAAAGGAGGACACACTAGCCATACGCGGAAGCTCTGCCGAACCTCTGTCTCTCTCTCAGACATTACTACTGCCTTACTCTCTCCCTACACACAACCCGACTCTTCCTGTGCTATCTTTGATCCTCTACTTACGGTGTACACGGAGGTCTCCCCGCCGGAATCTCTTGTGCACAACTAGTATGTGGGGAGATATCAATTCTAACACACATATATGCATTAGGAGTAATGGCATACTGGATTGACATAGCACGAGAAGGCTACATATAAATTATGTTAATGTCACAAGTGCTTCTCGTAGTGACAATGGTGTTGTAGTCCTTAGACTTGAAGTCACTAGATACTCTAGATGTGAAATATCATGTTTTGATCTCGTCAAACTTTACACTGTAACTGGTTAGCAATAAAGGTGGTAATCAGACATGATAGGAAGCAAGCTGAGAGATGGTGGTGATGTAGAGAGAATATGTCCCTCCCACATAGTGGGAGCAAATGTCCACGACCACTCGAGGGATAGTGCTTATGGAATGTCTGACCAGAATCGAGAAGCTATTCCCAGGATCGAGAAACTATGGATTGGATATACGAGTGTGACAATTATGTCTCGTGTCTAATCAGGATATGGAGACAAAATGACAATGTAACACGGGAACATTGGGTACAAGGTTTGTCAGATCACTGACTATTTCTATTAGTTGGGTAGCACTGATGTGTTGCTAGACATCGCTTAATATTTGTAATCGTTACTGCCAACTTAATAGAAACCTACAGAATCACACACCACAAAGATTAAACTGGATATAGATGTTAATTAGTAGGACTAATTATGAATTACATGGATCAAGGATCAAAACACAACCACGTGCAAAGTTAGTTGGACTAAGTTGCAAAGTGGACTAATCGATCCGTGAATGGACGGGATTAGTATTGGGGCAAATTTGTAGTTAATAAGGAGTTATTAACTATAAAAGGGGAGTCTAAGCTCTATTATTTCACAAGATTTGTCGTTGAGTGAAATAACAGAGCAAAGAGAGAGAGAGACAAGGAGTGACCGAAACCCCCTACCCGACGGAAAAAAGAGCTCGGCCGACCCCCTCGTCCACGTTGTCCTCTTTTTTGGTGATTGCTTGTCCTCTCCGTCGACGTTGCTAGCAAAAAGGCGTGAAGGAGTTCCCATTTCTCAATTTTCAAGGTGTGGATACCGTAGAGAGGACGACTTCGTTGTGATCACACAAACTCACAAGGTACACGGTTCTTCCTTTATCATGTAATGATAGCTTAACCTGCGATTCATGGAGGGTCTTGATCAGGAATCTATTATTGTATTTATGCTACGTATCCTGCATCAAAACCCTACATTATATTGTTTCGGAAATAAAACCAACTCAAACTCTTCCTAAAAAAAATTGTGAACATACCCAAAAAGTCCATGTCTACGTCGGCACCAACCAACTCATCTTCACAAGGTTTGATAATGCTTTTTGCGCCAATCAACACCATCATCTCATCGTCCATATCCACCATATTTTCTTCCATCAAGAGATGTTTTTCTTACTTTTTCTCCAAAAAAAGCATCTTCTTGATCATCACCGAAACTGAATGAGTCACTTCAGAACCAACTAAATCCCAGTTTTGTTGAAAGAATAAAGAAGGGATTCCATCTGGACCCGGGGCTTTAGTTGCACCCATAAGCCCCAACGTCGTCAAAACTTCTTGCCGAGTTAAGGGTTTGTCGAGTTCAACACTTTGACTATTAGGGATTGTCGGTTGGACAAAGGAAATCAATTTATCCATGGGTTCATCCGTTGGGTTACAAGAGGTATAGTACCTTTGAAATGCTCATGTAGATCTTTCGTAAAATAGCGCCAAATCCCGTTGTGATCTTCTAATCCACCAAGATGATTTCTAGCTTTGCGAATGGAAGCCCTCCTCTGAAAAAACTCGGTGTTGTGATCCTCTTCTTTCATCCATTGCATCCTACAACATTGCAGCACATAATTTCTTCATTAGCTAGAAGACCATTGAGCTCCCTTTTACAAAAATATACCTCCTCGACGACTTGATCGTAATCATCTCTTCCTTACAAATCTTGGATTTTAGCACGAATAAAAGTGAAAACTTCACGACCCATTATTTCAGCCTTCTATCCGTGACTTTTACCTTCTTTGCAAGATCAACATCCTGCAAAACATACCAATTATTATGAATAAATGGCTTACAATCCTCGTGGTGAATCCACATTGCCTCAAAGTGAAAGCGATGCTTCTTTTTCTCGATAGGTATCCATCATAACTCAACTGGAAAATGATTAGAGACAGCGGTTGTGAGACGAGTGACATATGCTCCCCGAAATAAATCCAACCAAGTTGTGTTAGCTACAAATCTATTAAGCCGCTCTCGAATGCGGCGTCCATTTCGTGGATTAATCGTCCACGTAAATTTATTTCCTCTGTAACCCAAGTCAGTATCAGATACCGCATTCCGTGGATTACTCGTCCACGTAAATTTACTCCGTTAGCTATAATATCTATATTCTTGAATTGGTTTTTCTAAGGGATGTTCTTGAACTGGTTGATTTGTTTTCCACCCAATATTTATATATTTTTGTATTTTATTATAAATTTGATACTCCTAAATGGATAATTTTGAAGTTTGATCTAGCAGTATCTAGTCATAGCTTTAAATAACGAATTTTAAAATGTAAACATTTAGTATCTTATTTTATGTTTAAGTTACTAATTTAACTTTAAGGGCACAATTTCAATTGAGCTGAAAGTGAGAAATAAAATTATTATTTATTGTGTTTAATTGGCGAGCCCGAATTCAGACCGAGTGTGAATTGGTGTGTGTAAATTTCGGCTTGGACGATCTGGCGATGCTCCTTACTCAAGCCGGCATGGGCTTGGCAGCCTCTGCAGAACTTGAGCTTGAGCTAGGATAGGGGTGTCAACCTGTTTCTCCCACCCGAGTTGTAGTCATATACTAAATGTTCAAAACATCCAACATTTAATCGTACATGTTTCTCGAGTAGAGCTACACCATGTGTAACGCGCGTGCGGTAAAAACCAATAGAAATGAACAAGAATAATTCTCAACGCGGTAGAATAACAACACGACAACAATGCACTAATCTCATATTTTTCATGAATGTTGGTCCTCTAACTTCTTCATTACTAACATACTGGAAGATCAGCTGGTGGGGATTTTAGTGTCTCGAGCTCCCCAATTCCATTGTCCACGATGAAAATTGCTGCCAAACCCCAAGTCAAGTGGGTCTCAAAGTGACAATGCATAATCCAAACCCCTGTTTTTCATCCAACACAACTTAAGAACATATAAAATATACTACAAAAGAACTTCTGAATTGGGACAGTGTGATACATTCAATATGAGAATTGACTGAAACCCCCCTCACATCGTATAGCTTTTAATGACATAGCGCAAAAGAATTAGACATTCGTTATCATACACATACAGTTAGTGCGCGTTAACATAAAAAAAGTTGGTTCACATGTTAGAACAATCAATACTGCATGAGTTTTTTTATGTCAATTCTTGTTGTGCATGTATCGTACTATCATATATTGCTTTTGGGTTATATGTCAAAACTACTAAACAGAATGAACTGGCATTTGATGACTAGCATCATCCAAACCCCTATTTTTATCATACCAGAAAAATAGGATAACATATCAAATATAAAAAATGGACTAGCATGTGTTTGATGACTAAATACTTGATGATAATACTGTGAAATTACATGGATTGTCAGCAACGAATATGATCACGACCCATCCGCCAACAGGTACAACCACAGTGTTCCTCGTAGGGGGGTCAACGAGATTAAACTTGGATGTATCCCTTCTATCGTCGAAGTTTCCAAAACCCTCTGCCACTACAAAGAAGTTGTATCTGTGTAGATGAATGGGGTGGTCTTCGGTTGAGAAAATACTCGTATCCTGCAGAAAAATTTGTACATTTGCACCATATTTCAGTATGTACACTTTATTCCCTGTTGTAGGTTGCCAGAGTGAGATGTTAACGTAACCGGTGTAATTGAATATCACAGGTGGACTTCCGGGGAGATCGGTAGTGAAAACATTGGGTAAGCCCTGGATATGCGCTTGGAGGATGGAGATGTTATAAGGGAGCAGAAACGACACATTGTTCATGCTGGTTGTGAATCGGGTCCCGTTGGGTCCTTGGCAGGTGCTTGAATAGGCTGCACCATGTGGGAAATCGATGGTCCCAGACCAACCGTGATGAATAGGCTATCATTGATAATTGTGGGGACATTCGCCTTCAAGAGGCTGCTCTTGAGGCTAGTGGTGAAGGCTATGGCGGTGTATGTGTCATTAAAATCGGGTAAAGTAACGTTAAGTGGAGGGATTGTGACATTATTGTTGTGGTCGGGTGCAGATTTGTATTCAAGGATGGCTGTGGTGGTTGTGTCGTCGAATGGGGACCCTTGATCTCTGATGTTGTCTTATTCTTCAATATAGGACGTTAGTGAGATTGTGGCGTAGGCTCGGGCTGCAATATAGTTCCTCGGAGGGGGTTGGCCAGCAGTGATTAGGACGTCAGTTGTTTGACCAGGTCCCAACATGATCACTGAGGTCGTGAAAGGTTTTATGTAAGAAGCATCTGCTCCAACCACTGACAAATTGTGGTTGGCGACCGATAAGAAGAGTTGTCGATTATGTGTCGCGTTGATGACTCTGACCAGGTTCGTCTCACCAGAGTCTACAAGAACTGTAACTGTATCTGCACCAATTACCACATGATCTAAGTGCATCTCGGAAAGGTCACACAAAGTTTCCAACTATACATGATTTTTAAAAATATTATTTTCCAAGACGTCATACAAAATTATATCATGCATTTTACAAAAGATGCGTCGACATCATCTTTATATTTAGCGAATTAGAAAGTATATAGATAAAAATCATGTATCTATATGTCTCCTGGCATTTCACACTTCTATATTTGAACTTCCCATGAGTGTAAATTGTAAAAAATAAATTGTACAACTGCAAATTCATGTCATGCAAAATGAAATAAAAAATGTTAGAGATCCTACCGTTATCTCCCACTTATGTTCAACCCAGATTGTCAGGAGTATTCATTTGGCATGATAACAATTGGATGTAAGGAAGGTCGGAGATCAATGGGAGATAACGGTAGAATCACTAGCATTTTTCAAGTAAAAAATAAATAAAAATTAGTTTTCTCACTTATTACTGCTAGAAAAAAACACTAAATGTCTCTTTGCAGTGCCGATAATGTATAAAATGAGTGTCTTTGAAGAAATAGTACATTGTTTCTTTTATACATGAGCAAATCTTTACTGGAACAGTTGTTCACGTCACCCGGTTGACCATTGATCGTAAATGAATCAGACTTCTTTGAAGCTTCCCCGGTTAGTGTTGCCAGCTTAATCACATCCATTTGATTTGCATTCCACCACTCACCTGGTTAACATACGGTTGGTTGATTAGTTCATTACTCGGAATATATTAATGTAAGTGATTGTTAGAGATTTGGACAACGTACCCAAGATAAGGCTTGGTTCTCGCTTGGGCATTGCAAATGGGTACGAAGAGCCTTCCTTGGGCTTGATAATGTGAGCCCCATAAACGGTAGCTCTGAGCCATGAACTACGAGCATGCCACCATAGTGTCCCATCCTGGTTTTCAATGGTGAATCGGTATGTGTAGTTGTCCCCTGGTTGAATCGGGCATTGTGTTATGTACTCTGATCCATCAGCCCATTCCGTTCTCATTTTCCTAACTCCATGCCTGTCAAAAAACATGGTCCTTGCGGTAACGTTTGTGACATAGACCATGACTTCAAGTAAAATGATGACCGATTTCTTAGATTCTCAAATGTAGGCTTATGTTGAGGAAAATTAATATTGTGAATGATATAAATCCATTGTGGGTGTAAGTGTAGGCGCATGCGTGAAGCCACGTAAAGGGTTAGAGGTGTAAGTGGGTTCCCGTACTAATTCATCAAAGTATCATTACTATTCTTAATTTTAAGACTCCTTCTTTAGTATTATTAGCCCAAAGTTATTTATAAACTGATGAAAATTTTACATATTTATTATAATTATTGTAAAATTTTGGTAAGTGTTCCAACAATGTTAGTTTTTAACTGACCCACAGGACTGCATCATTGAGGCTTTACAATATGATAAAATTGGGCTGCAAATTGGTTGTAGATTTTTTAGCCTTATTTTCGTTATTTAGCTTCTGGTCTTTATTTTGGTAAGAAATGATGTATATGTTTATTATGGACCAGGTTCCCCCCCCCCCCAACCTTATGCTTGTTATACGGGGTTGGGAGCCCACTCTTTTAATAGAAACAGGGTTATGCCGCCCTACCTACCAGGTAGGCTCTTTAAAAAAATAGAGCTAATTCTTCTTTAGGAAAAGAAATATATTATAAATTGATATGGGAAACACGTCCACTTCAGTTACATCTTTCAGAGCTAAGTCTAAATCCACGAGTGGAACACATCTAACCATTCTAAAAAACATCAGTTCTTTGGTAAGCAGCTAGGGCATGTGCCACATTGTTGCAATCCCCAAACGTAAATTCGACTGACAAATCATCGAAAGAACTCATCTACGATAATCAAAAGTAATTTCACCTTCAAACTCAGTAATATCTGATGCAGACTTCTCATCATTCGAACATGAAGATCCTGAATTATTCTTTTGCATCACCTTCAAGAACAATTCGATGCTAGTCTTGTTGAATCGCAATATCGAGAGCTACATTGGCAGCCTTTGCTTCGCCTTCTTTAGCTGAAAGGTGTGTCTCGTTGAGTAAGAGCCTACGGATCAGCTGGAACAAGACATCACCATGGCCAAACCCCCAATAGGGTTCCGCCCACCCCTCTCGTGTATATACAATGTTCTCTCCTATTTCAATAATGGTGGAGGAGGCACCTATTTATAGCCACCCATCACCTCATCTATGTTGTTCTTGTTTTGGGTTGTATTAATACAGATGCAAGTGTGCACGAACATCTGACAATGAAGCCCACCCCATAATTGGGATTTCTTTGGAATTTATAAGACCCAAAGTTCAAACACCTAAGAAATCACCATTTTCGATGATAATAATAAGGGTAAATTTCACTTGCATCCCCTCAGTTTAGGTGGATCTTCACTTACACCCCCTCTAGTTTGAAAAACTTATCTTACACCCCTTCTAGTAATGGAGACTAACGGTTTATTTTGAAAGATTGTTACACCCTTAAAAAGAAAGAATTGGACCAAAAAACATTTATCTTCATATCTTCATCTGTTCATCTCCAACCTTATCCTCTTCTCCTCTCTTTCTCTCCTATCTTATCCTCCACAACCTCCTGAACCGCCTCCCTCAACACCACCTCCACAACCAAATCGTAATAGCTTCTCACCAATAGCTCTCTCTCTCTCAGGGCAACACAAATCTACCTCCACGGGCACGGAAGCTACCGATGATCGGAAACCATCACCACCGTGCTGCTTCATCACTACTCCCTTACCATGCTCTTAGACGCCTCACTAACATATACGGAGCAATTATCCACCTCCAGGTCTGAGAAATCCCAGCAATCTTCATCGCCTCCGTTGACTTATCCCAACAAGTGTAGAAAGTGCACGATCTAGCTTTCGCGAATTGGCCTCGACCCGTCGCGATTAAAATCAGTCTCATCTCTCCCTCTCTCTATCTCTATCTATCTTGGGAGGGATCGTAAACAAGGTTGAGTTTATGATTTGTGGCTTGAAATTATTTTATTCTCTCTTCTTCACGTCAAATTCTGGTTGCTAGAATCGGGGTTGCTGATGTTTCTTCTTTTTCTTCTATAATGTTAGGGCTGGGTCCTTCGCTTGGTAAAAAAAAATTTGTGATTTTTCAGTTCCTTTACTTTTGAACATGAAATAGGGTAGTTAATTTCTGAAATGTGGGCTAGCTTAGGTTGAAGAGAATTGGGGAATCAGATTCATCCAACTTGTGGGTTTTAGTAGAAGAAGACCAAGAAAAAAAAGAGTTAAAATATGGATTCAAATTTATTTATGCCATGTAATATGGGGATCTGGGTTGGCCGAAGAAGAAGAAGAAGAAATTATGGTGAGTTGGGTGTTGGTGGGGTGGTGGTGGTGTTGGTGGTTTTGGTGGAGGTTATTGGTGTGAATGGACATTAGAGGCTCGGAAGGCAAATTTGTCCCAGAAATTGGTTTTGGGGGTATTCCAACCACCAACTGGCGGAATTGGATGGGAAGGGTGTAAGTGAAAACCAATTTGGGAGTCATAAGGGGTGTAAGAGAAGTTTCCCAAACTAGAGGGCGTGTAAGTGAAGATATACCTCAGCTGAGGGGGTGTAAGTGAAATTGACCCAAAAAATAATAACCATAATACCCAAGTGTCTTATTTGAGTAATTGAAAATGTCTATTTGGGATGATGCATGTAGTTTATATTTCGTTTTTTGACAATAGAAAGAAATATATAAATAATGAAATAATTCAAAAAACTTGAATAATTAATGGCGAGATAAAAAATCAATCATAACAGTATAAGAAAAAGTAGGTAGCAAATGGGTACTAGCTCAAGTGGTAGAGTATTTAAAAGTCCGTGCATGAAGTCTTGGGTTCGAACCGGTGGACGAAAAATTGTTAAGTCTAAAAAAGATAGTCATGCAGGAGCACGTTGACGACCTAGGTGAAGGGAAAATTTGACGAAATTTATCCCGGACCACATGATTTATGCATAGAATTAATCATAGGCATTAAAAGTTTTATTACGGTAAGTTAGCTTGCGGAATAAAACTTACCACAGTCCATCCGGACCGGGACGACGCGAATCTAGAGACTTTGACCAGCCACTGATGAAGTTCTGTTCTGAATCTGACAATGGGACCTGTGCTGTTGCGTCCGTCTCGTCGAGATACACTATTTTCATATATGGCTCGTCTTCATCCGACATATGTAGCTCCGGTTAAGCTCCAAAAACCAAATCCAGATCCTGCTGAAAATCAAGTGCGGACCAGAAATTTTGACCAGCGATATATGGAGTTCTACAACTCCGATCAACGCGCCGTTTCTTCCTGTCTCTTCGTTTTTCGAGATCTACAACTTCCGTGTTTTACCAAAGACAATCCGAGATAGTTATCTAGGCCAAACACCCAAAAACGGAATCTGGTGTGTCCGGAAGTCTTCCGACGTATGACCCAAGCTCCAATTCAAGTTCCATGGTGATTCGAACATGAAAAGCTAATGTTGGCATATCTGGGTTTTTCTCTCTTGTGTGGAAAAGATGTATTAACCCTCATCCTCACTTAAGAACTACGGTGGACTATTTATAGAGACATATTACTAACCCTAATATTAGGAATACCATAATTGCACACAAGTCCCTTATAGGAAAACTTTACATAGCAAGTCCCTCCCTACAAACTTTAGTGTAGCTTGAAATTAAGTCCTAATCACATGGTTTATAGTAATACCCATCAATTATAAAATACCAAACATAATCTCAATTTACATTCCACACACTTGAGACTCAAAAACACTTGTGAATCACATGATCACGCTTATGTTGGACTACGTTAGGGACCTCTGGAGAAAATAAATGAATCGGCTCCCAATAATATATTTGAACTCATAATTCAATCCGAATTAAATTCAAAACTAATTATTAATTATAGTTTACTCAACCATAAAACTATAATTGCACTCCAACATTTATTCTCATCATTATGTATGAGCTCCTGTTATTAATATCAGATAACTCCCCACTTTAAGATTACAGATACCCGTTAATGCTGATCTACTCTTACTGACAATTTCGATCTCATCAACATCTCATGTATTCCCTGATCTAAACCGCTCAACCCTTATTCGTTATATCTGGTTACAAATAACCAGCTGGCCAGACTTGACATAACAAAACCTAGTGAGCTCCCAGGAGGGTACAACATTCTCATACGATACATGGATTCCATGAATCGTTTAGCTTTCACCAAATCATAACAATCATTATCCAATATACAAGGATTGTTGACTCGCATTTGAACCTCGCTCAATATATCAAAATAATGATTAATCAAGATTTGTGTCCACATAAACAATCATAGATTAAGAGTTTCCAATATTACCAATAACAAAGAAATATTATATTATCTCACTTCGGTGAGTCCGAGATAATTATATTTCATATGGCGGTCATTTTCAACACACACAAAGTATGCTAGTGTAACAAGTTGAAACTATACCGTTTCCTTGACCGAGCTGTGTCACTATAATGTTACACTACAGTCGTTCTGATGATTTGTCCAAAATCATCTAGAATGTGAACCCTTACTTATATTCCATAAATAACTGACAATCAATCTCGCGCATGCCCGAACTCGTCTGCATGTTCGGTTGTCTTAGGCATGAAACATTGGACTTTATAATGCATATTTATATGGCAAATAATAAATAGCATTTGCATACTCTCGTGCTTGTTAAATTAAGATGTAAATAATTATCTATTAAGAATTATTAATTCAAACATAAATATGGATTTCTGAATACAATTCCCAACACTAGGGGGTGGTGGGCTGGGATGACGGCCCCTCCAAGGTCTTGAAATTACACTAGGCTCCCTTATTATATTTTTCGAAACCCAAGCTAACGCATTCACCAGTACTGTAGTCACTAATTAAGTAATTCAACTGCCATTTTTACTTTTATGAGATATGTAGAGGTATGATTAAAATATATACTTGAAACCATGACCTATTGTAGATACTGCTTTCTGAGCTGACAGATCTTGGCCACGTGGCAACCATCCAGCACACCATATTGTGCTCCACACACACTGGATCACCAGCCGAGCTGATCCATGTGGGGGCTGCGAGACAGAGCCCTCGCATACCACTGCACGGGACTTGTAGGGACTTAGTGGTTTGGAGGCTAGAGTAAGCCCTGTCGCGTGCGAGCCAAGCCCGCGCGCGACCTTTAGTAACTGTTTTGAGAGATTTATGGCACGAGCTCCATAAACCCGGTCAATCCGGTCAAACCCGGTCAACCTCGTAACGGTTCCGGTATTCGCGCACCACGTGGTGTAACGGTCCCTATATACTCGGACGAACGTGCCGTTATGGTTAAGCTAATTAAGCCGCCATCAATGGGCGCATTAACCACACTACAACGGTCACGTTCTCCAGTATATATAGATCGTCAACCTTTCCATACAGAAGGAGGACACACTGCCATACGCGGAAGCTCTGCCAAACCTCTGTCTCTCTCTCAGACATTGCTACTGACTTACTCTCTCCCTACACACACCCCTATTCTTCCTGTGCGATCCTTGATCCACTACGTACGGTGTACGCGGAGGTCTCCCTGCCGGAATCTCTTGTGCACATTTTGGTGAACCCGACGTGAACTTACCAACAAAAGCAACCATGTCTCAGGAGGATGATGTCAGCAACCGATCGCCCTCCACCGAAACTCCCTCGGGAGACGAGACCCGCCGTACTCCGACGACTCCCGGCGAAGCACCGACGTTAGAGTCTTTGGACGCTACTGTCCAAAGTCAGGCGAAAGCTCTCAAGTCTCAATCTGCGCAATTAGAACAAATCTTGGCCGTTCTGGGCACCCTTGCGCCGAATCCTCCACCAGCCACCGCTATCCCTCAGGGAGGAGGAACCCCTACCGCTCCAGGATTGGGAGTGTCAGCCACACCTCCCAACCCTCATCTGCAGACTCCACCGTCGGCTACGCAGCTGCCTTCGGTTCAGGGATCAACGGCACAGATGCTGCCTCCTGCTGCTCACGCTCCTCAGCCATCGGCTTTGGCGTCCAACCCAACTCTGCAGTACCCTTTGCCTCCCCCAACGATGATCTGGGGAAATGCGGGTAGTCAATATGCTCCCAATCCTCCGGCGGCGTATGTGTCGCCACCACCTACGGCAACCCCTCCGTCAACTACCGAGGGGAGCATCCCAGAATGCATGACGTCTTTGCAGAAACGCGTGGACACTATCCTGGCTCATCAGTCATTCGCGGATACCATTATCCCGAAGTTAAACAACGATCCACCCATTCCACGAGAGATCTATCTCATGCCTAACCCGGCGGGGTACAAGGCTCCTAAATGGGATAAGTTCGAGGACGTCAATGGAAACGCTCACGAGCATGTCATGCGTTTCATTGATGTCATGGGTCCGTACGGAGCCGATCCCAAGCTGCTGATGCGAGAATTCCCAAAATCTCTTGGGAACGTAGCATACAAATGGTACCGAACATTGGAGGCCGGATCCGTAAAGACTTGGGACGACATGGTCCAGAAGTTTTATACTAAGTTCTTCCAGATGGAAGAAAAGGTGACTATGATCCATCTTTCGCGGATGTACCAGAAGCGCGAAGAGGACGGAATCACTTTCATCAAGAAATTCAGGGCGAAATCCTTGGAGTGCAAAGATCCAATGCCCGAAAGCCGGCTCGTAGAGATATGCCTGCAGTGCATGCGAGATGAATACAAAGGTATGCTAATCAATTTGCAAACACCTACGTTTTCAAAGCTAATCGAATGCACGAAGAATATCGAACCCATAGTCGAGAGACAGAAAAAGAAGAGCGCTCCAGAGCGACCTGCGAGCGGCACTACTTACAAGATCGGGAGGTTTAGCTACAAGCGGGGACGCGAAGCTGAGGTTAATACTGTTTCACCCCAGAAACAAGCGAAGGTTGCGAACTTCGATGTACCGCCTCTGCCATGCTCGGTAGAGGAAGCAAGTGACCTCTGCAGACAGTGGCGCAAGGACGGCGTCCTGCCACCGCTCGAGAAAACACCCTCCAAGGAGATGGTGAGGGACCCGAAGTGGTGCGAATACCACGGCAAGGTCATGCATCCCACCGCCGAGTGCAAGAAACTCAGGTTCGCGTTCGATCAGAATATGAAGAACGGCGAGCTCATCGTCAGCGATCACCGGAAGGACGTGCGCAACAACCCGCTTCCCGCGCATGCGGAACCGGGCTCGAAGGGCAAAGAGGTCGCCATGATCTCGATCGTCGACTTGGAAGAAGTCGCAGACGATGGTCTGCCCATTGTCGCCGAGGTCCATGAAGACGAAGACTATAGCATGGACACAGAGGATGAACGTGCCGACCGCATGAAAGGGTCGCACGGCTTCAACAAATTCTTCGACGAGATGAATTTCTCCGAGAAGTGCCGGACTGATATGACGAAAGCAATTTTGAGGATAGCAGAGGACTACGAGGAGGACCTTGTAGTCTCCAACGGGAAAGTCATCAGGGCATCCCGCTCTACGGAAAAGATTATGACCTTTTCCGCCAGCGACAAGAAGACGGATGCGAGCCACCAGAGACCTCTGTACGTGACCGCCATCATTAATGGTGTCGAGTTCAAACGAGCGTTCGTCGATGGAGGAGCAGCGGTCAACGTCGTTCCGCTCCACACACTGAGGCTAG
Source organism: Linanthus parryae (assembly GCA_023055425.1). Taxonomy (NCBI): domain Eukaryota; kingdom Viridiplantae; phylum Streptophyta; class Magnoliopsida; order Ericales; family Polemoniaceae; genus Linanthus; species Linanthus parryae. The sequence continues at coordinate 2,740,726 of JALGPY010000036.1, read as the reverse complement.
CGGGGATCCCCGAACATAAGGTAGTCAGGCGTCCATCTCCGCTGGTGGGATTCGGAAGCGACTCTAGAATGACAATCGGATGGATCCGCCTGGGCATTCAGATTGGCAAAATCAAGTGCTCAGCAAAGTTCTATGTCATAGACGCGAACACCACATACCACATGATCATAGGTCGAGCCTGGATTCATCGCTTCGACGCAGTTCCTTCGACGGCTCACCAAGTTATGAAAGCTATCTGGAACGACAGAATAGTCGAGATACCGGCTTCGACAAACCCGTTCAACTTGGACGAAGCACATCTCAGCGAGGCGGTGTGGTTCACTGAGATGGCAGATGAACAAACACCCGGGCCATTCAACCCTACTCCTTTGCCTCTCTGGGAGGACATCAAGGACCAGTCGCCCGCAGGAGTAATGGTGACAAGGGAAGATGCCAAGGAAAAGCCGCCTACACGCGAAGAGGCGCCCCGTATCGCATATCATCGAAAGAGCGTGTATACCCTGAAGAGGATCGCAAAGCATGACCCCGAGGGCAAGGAGATAGAGAGCTTCTACGCCAATGGGAAGAAATGCTACCGCATATGAAGGTGTGCGGGGATGTCCTCACACGGGCATGGGGATATCCCTGGGCAAATCAATCAAATCGAGCAAATTGCGCTGACGGAAGAGCCAACGCAGGGCACTCCAGACGAGAAACTCAAAGAAGCGCCTGAATGCAAGGAAGACAGGCCAAGACCGCAAAAGCAAGAGCTAAAGGAAGTGTTCCTCAGCCCGAACGAGGAAAAGAAAAGGCCGGTCTTCCTGAGTGCGGACCTCACAAGCGAAGAAGAACAAGGACTGCTACAGCTCCTAACTGAATACATGGATGTGTTCGCATGGGAGTATGATGAGATGCCAGGTCTGGATACAAGCATCACCATGCACCGTTTAGACATCGTCCCAGGGTCTAAACCGGTCAAGAAGAGCACGAGAAGCTTCAGGCCGGAGCTTAACGTGAAGATCAAGCAGGAGATAGTCAAACTCCTAGATGCCAAGTTCATAGAGCCGAATCATCATCCCACATGGCTGGCCAACATCGTACCGGTGGTGAAGAAGAACGGACAGCTCCACATCTGCGTAGACTTCCGAGATCTCAACCGCTTCTGCCCTAAGGACGATTTCCCACTGCCCAACATCGATTTTCTCATCGATTCAACAGCAGGCCATCGCATGTTCAGTTTCATGGACGGTTTCAGCGGGTACAATCAAATCAAGATGGATCCCGAAGATGCGCGGAAAACTGCATTCATCACTCCTGTAGGGGTATTCAACTACACGGTGATGCCGTTCGGCCTTAAGAACGCGGGCGCGACCTATCAGCGAGCCATGATGGCTCTATTCCACGACATGATGCACAAAGAGGTGGAATTCTACGTGGATGACCTGGTGGTTAAATCCAAGCACGAAGCAGACCACCTCGCAGACCTGCGAAAGGTGTTCAATAGATGCAGGAGCTTTCAATTGAAAATGAACCCCATGAAATGCGCATTTGGGGTAACCTCAGGGAAGTTCTTGGGATGCGTAGTCCATCGCCAAGGGATCGAGCCCGACCCTGCGAAAGTGTCAGCCATCACTAGCATGACGCCACCCCATAACCAAAGTACCTTGAAAACATTCCTGGGAAAACTGTCATACCTGCGGAGATTCATTCCAGCGATTGCCGAAATCACATGTTGTTTCAGCACTCTTCTCAAGAAGGACGCCGCGTACAACTGGGCTCCGGACCACGAAGCCGAATTCGAAAAGCTGAAGGATTTACTTACGTCCTCAAAGATAATGATCGCGCCTCAACTGGGATCACCGCTTCTGCTATATCTGACATCAACAAGGAGATCTATAGGAGCGCTCCTGGCTCAGGAGTATGAAGGCCAAGAGAGGCCCATCTACTATATCTCTCGTATTGTGCAGCCTGCTGAATCAAGGTACACAGACATCGAACGTCATTGCCTTGCTTTATTCTTTGTGATAGAGAAGTTGAGACACTATTTTGCATCACACAAAGTAGTAGTGGTCACCAAGAGCGACCCCATAAGATACTTGCTAACTCACACTACTCCGGGCGGGAGATTGGCGAAATGGTACATGACCATCTCTCAATACGATATCACATGCGTGAGACCAAGAGCGATCAAGTCGCAGGCGGTAGCGGATCTGTTGGCACAGTTTCCCGACAACAGCCACGAACCCGTGATTGAAGAAGAGCTCGAAGGCCCTGAAATCTACGCAATCGACGTGCCCTATTGGACCCTCCACTTCGACGGTTCGTCAACTAGGAAAGGCGGAGGCATTGGGATAGTCTTGACAAAGCCAGACGGGGAAGTCATACAGATGTCCGCGAAGCTCAACTTCGCAGTCACAAACAACGAAGCGGAATACGAGGCTCTCATCGCGGGGCTCCGTGCGGCGAAAGCTTTGGAGGTGAGCAACTTAACGGTCATGGGAGATTCCAAACTGATTGTTAAGCAAGCCTCGGGCGAATATGGTCTGAAGGAGATCAACCTCCTGTCCTACCGCACCCTAGTACAAAAGCTGATGCAGCAATTCTGCGATGTGAAATACGAGCACAAGCCCCGAGCGGACAATAGACACGCAGACGCCTTAGCAACCTTGGGATCTAAGGTCAGCAAAGACAAATGCCCCGCAAGGATTTCCATTGAAGTACGAACATCGTCGGCATTGACAGAAGATGCATGCGACGACGAGCACATGGATGACGCAGACTGGCGGAAAGCAATCCTGCAAGCTATTGTGAAAGGCACCAGCAGCGAAAGCTGGGCACTCACAAAAGGATATTGCATCCACGACAACACCCTTTACTACAAGGGCCCTGGAGGAATACTCATGCGATGTGTCTCCGAGCAAGAGGGACAACAGCTGTTAGAAAAGATTCACCAACACGCTTGCGGAGAAAGCGAGGTGTCAATCTACAGAAAGGCTCAGAGATATGACATTCATTGGCCAGACATGTCAACAGCTGCAGCCCTGATACAAGGGAAGTGCGAAAGTTGCGCACTAATCAAAGATTCTCTACTCGTCGCCCTAACCGATAACGACACGGACTGGAGGATGCCACTGTTCGATTTCCTCACCCAGGGCGCCGTGCCCGAATCGAGAAAGGAAGCCGAAAAATTGAAAAGGAAAGCGTCTCGATATGTGGTACAGGAAAACCTACTTTGGCGAAGAGGTCACGAGGGCAACTTGCTGCGATGTCTAGACGACAGAGAAGCACAAGAAGTCATGGACCTTTCTCATCAGGTGGAACACCAAGGAGGTGCGAAATTATGCAGACAGCTCCTCTCAATCGGATATTTCTGGCCCACGATGGAGGTCGATTGCCGCACCAAAGTGCGACGCTGCCAGGAATGCCAATTCAAAGGGAACCTAGTGCACGCTCCCGCCGTGGATCTACATGCACTAGGGACGCCATGGCCATTTCACACATGGGCTCTGGACTTCATCGGTCCCATCCGACCGACGTCGCACGGGAACCATTTCATTCTCACCGCAACCGAGCTGTTCACCAAGTGGGTGGAAGCAATACCACTAAAGACGGCAAATGCGCTGGCTGTGGTCAACTTTATCCAGGAAAGCATAGTATGCAGGTTCGGAATCCCAAACACCATTCTTTCAGATAACGGTACTCCTTTTGTTAATCGCCAGGTAGCTGCGAAATTAGCGGAGTACAATATCAGGCAGATATGTTCTACCCCCTATTACCCAAAGGGAAACGGACAAGCCGAAGCGACTAACAAGACGCTGTTGAGAATATTGAGCAAGATGGTCGCAGATGACCACAAGAAGTGGGCCGACTCTCTAAGCATAGCTCTATGGGCCTACAGAACTTCTCCGAGGACACCCACAGGAGCCTCGCCATTTCTACTATGTTATGGGGCCGAGGCTGTAGTACCTGCGGAGGTTAGAGTCAATTCGGCAAGGCTGGCCTTCCATGCACTCTATGAAAATCAACGCGATCATGACTTAGTCTTGCTGGAAGAAAAGCGAGAACAAGCCAAAAGGACCAACAAGCGGTACCAGGAAAGAATCGCTCGCGCCTACAACAAGACAGTCCAGCGAAGAGATTTCACAGTCGGAGACTTGGTCTTGCGCGCATCTGACCACTGTATGTGAGAAGCAACTCACCCAAAGTTCGCAGCTAATTGGGAAGGACCCTTCGAAGTCACAGAAGTCTTCGATAGTGGCTACTGCAGCATACGAAGGTTGCACGGCACAACCTCAACTCCGAGTTCAGTCAACATGCGCTGGATCAAGAAGTACTATCCCTGACTTCTCTCATTTCATACGTTCTATAATAACGTTGTTTAATGTCTCATGTGGCTACGATTTACGCAATCTCCTCTCCCATATGAGAGGATTGTAATCTCATCTCTCCCATATGAGAGCGTTGTAATAAAAGAATTCTCCCAAAATGAGAAGTTCACATTTCTAGCTGTTTATGTTGCTCTATTCAGTTTGTTATTACTGTTAACGATGGTTTATTTGCCGCAATAGCAATCAATGCAAATGCGATCTTAAGTGATCATCTAAGCCTATCTCTCACGATAGCAACCAATGCAATGCGATCTTAAGTGATCATCTAAGCCTATCTCTCACGATAGCAGCCAATGCAATGCGATCTTAAGTGATCATCTAAGCCTATCTCTCGCGATAGCAATCAATGCAAATGCGATCTTAAGTGATCATCTAAGCCTATCTCTAACGATAGCAGCCAATGCAAATGCGATCTTAAGTGATCATCTAAGCCTATCTCTAACGATAGCAGCCAATGCAAATGCGATCTTAAGTGATCATCTAAGCCTATCTCTCACGATAGCAGCCAATGCAAATGCGATCTTAAGTGATCATCTAAGCCTATCTCTTACGATAGCAGCCAATGCAATGCGATCTTAAGCGATCATAAAAGCCTATCTGTTATGATAGCAACCTATGCGATCATAATTGATCCTCTAAGCCTATCTCTTACGATAGCAGCCTGTGCGAATGCGATCTTAACTGATCGCATAAGCCTATCTCTTACGATAGCAGCCTGTACAAATGCGATCTTAATTGATCATCTAAGCCTATCTCTTACGATAGCAGCCTATACAAATGCGATCTTAATTGATCATATAAGCCTATCTCTTACGATAGCAGCCTGTATAAATGCGATCTTAATTGATCATCTAAGTCTATCTGTCACGATAGCAGCCTATACAAATGCGATCTTAATTGATCATATAAGCCTATCTCTTACGATAGCAGCCTGTCTAAATGCGATCTTAATTGATCACCCAAGCCTATCTGTTACGATAGCAACTTATATGCAAAGCGATTTTAGTTGATCGCCCAAGCCTATCTGTTACGATGGCAACGCATGCGCAAAATGATCTTATTAGATCTTCTAAAAGTCTATCTGTTGCGATAGCAGTTTACGTGAGAAATGATCTCAATCGATTCTCTAATAAAGCCTATCTGCCATGATAGCAATTCGCACCACTTAACGATCTTAATTGATCTGCTAAAGACTATCTACTACGATAGCAACGTTGTGAAAATGATCTTAAATGATCCACAATGGCCAACCACAAGCCCATCTGCCGGGATGGCACGGCTGCGAAGATATGATCTCGAACAATCTAGCGAAGCATCAGCGAATTAATATATCGCGAATGCGAAACCATTACATAGCATTATGCAAAGCGAAATATGCCGAAACGCATGCGAAATTGTATTTTGTTGTAAAGAGACAGCAGATAATACAAAAAGCTATTTATCATTACGAGTCAAATGACTTACAATTTATCTGTCTAGATAGCAGCTTACAAGCGAAGAGCTCGAATCTAACTACGCAGCCAACATGGCTTACAATACATTCGAAAAGTGGCTGACAAGCCAGAAACACACTACGGGAATTCCGACTAGAAAAGGATGAACCCACCGGTTTCGACACCGGCTACGCAACACGCAGATCTGCGGCCAAAGATCTGTAGCAAAAGGGGTGCTGCCGCGAAGAGATCAGCTTGTCATTCGCTACATCCCTGGCAGCGAAACTTGGGAAATGATACGCCCAAGACCCCAAGGGGTGACAAAAGCCTCTGTCTGATCAAGGTAGGCGCCGGAGGAGCTTCCTGTTTCGACATATGCTGATCTGCAAAACAGGCGAAGCAGTCATTCCTCTGGTGATGGACTCCTTGTCATGTTGGACAAGGGCATTGACAAGCACCCTGAGTTCAAGAACGAAGAGGCAAGAAATCCTCCTCCAGGGATGCTGGAGGAGAATTTCGCAGTTCATTACGAGACGGTAGCACGGTCACTTCGGCGCTGCACCTCACCACGAGGCGGCCGGAAACATGACCTGCACACATAATACACGAAGAAATTTCTTCGAACACACATGAGATATTATCTGCATTTTTTTTTGTGATGGTTATAAAGAGCAATATTCCTCATAAAGTGGATCTTGGAAACTATTTCTACAGCACAAAGCGCAAACTCAGGATTCAAAACTTGAAATTGCCATGAATCAACGAAAAACAAGCGTTGAAGCCAGCAGTTGTAAGGACTCACGGCAAAGCACATCTTTGGGATGAAGAACCCAAATAGCAAAGACAGGGTTTATATAGACCCTGTACAGACTCTTCGGTTGCCAAAGATGAGTCAGCAGAATTCAAAAAGAGGGTAAGTTCAATCACTTACGCCTTGAAAAGCGGTAACAATCAATTACCCTACTAAAGGCTACGACGATTCAGTTGCGTATCCTAATAAATGACGGATGGTCATGATTCGGATGGACTTCCCAATGAAAGCGTGCTTATCTGCCGAGAAATTAGTGCGAAAATCAAGCAGAGTATCAATTGCTGATGTCATAATTGGATATGTACAGAAATATCCAATCAAATCCCGGAAAAGGGCAAAACGGGAAAAATTCATTGTTGTTGTTAAAAAAAGGGGGAGAAACCCTAGCAACATTACATTAATGTTCAAAACATTACATTAATGTTTCAGCTATCTTTTTCCTGCTATCTTTGCAAATTTCGAAAAGTCAAAGCAAATTCTTGATTAAGGAGTCTTGGGGCTCGAACTGCTCGCTCAGCTTCTCCACTTGTTCCACTTCTTGCTTCAGTAGCTCGCACCTGGCATTCATCTCATGATACAGCTTCAGAGCTTCATCAACCTTTTGTTTCTGCTGCTCCACCTTCTGCTTCTCAGCTGCGAGATTCTGGTGGCCGAGCTTCAAAGTTACGGCTGCGCGAATCAGCGTGACTCTGTTCATAAGAAACTTGAAGCCCATTCTGCCTTGGACTTTGGTCACGAGATTTTGGCACATGCCGCAGAGCAATTCAGCACTCTGAACCGAAATGGTCGCAGGCGTAGCCGCAGATAGCTGCTCCAAAATCCAGATGGCTTCAGTAAGAAACAGCCTCCTGTCGAAGGGCCCTATCTCCAGAGATCTCACAAACGACTGCGGGTAGGTCAGACGCATTCGAACCACCCAGTCTACATCGGTTTGCTTCAAACCTGAGGAGACGTCAAAAAATAAGTCATGATGTCAAAACTCGCAAGCGAATATTGCGACATGCGAACAGTAAAGCTCTAGTTACCAGTTCCTTCCAGAATCTCATGAAGAGAAGGAATGCGGACCGCCGGGTTGTTCGAAGATTGCCCTCGCTCCATAGCTCTCCTATCAGCTGCGAGCTCCAATCTCTCGTAGTCGGGAGGAAGAGTGTAGGTCGCACCAGCTGCGACTGCATTCCCAACCTGCGAGCCCCAAATGCTCCACGCAGGAATAGGTGCCTCTGGCTCAGTCATCGCCGGGGGCGAAGGGACAGCCGAAGTCGCTTGGCGAAGGACGCTCTCAGATGCGAACGCATTAGCAGCACTTGTCCTTACTTCCCCTGCACTAGCATGGACATCTTCATCCATCAGCACAGTATCAGCTCCAGCATCGTCGGAAAGCTCGATGATGTCCTCAAGAGGCTCACCGGCGTGTTCAGTAGCTGCGACGGGCTTCTCGGTATGGGAGCTCGGAATTGGAACGTAGGACGCAGAAGGCTGACTTCTCTGCTCCAGCTCAGGTTCCTCAGCATAACCTGCGACATTAAATGCGATGACATGAGGTAACTTGCGCTATAAGTTATTTTGCTATCTTTGCTAAAGCTAAGAGAAAGCACCTCCACGCGAAGGTGGGATTGAGGTATCCTCATCATACACTAAGGACGTGGAACCATGCCCTATCAGTGTGTCCTCACTAAGCAAGTCTTTAATAGAAGCGTGACCTGGGATGCGAATAAACCAGTCATGATTCTGCCTTAAGTTGCTAAAGCCTAGTACGTGCGTATCACTCAAATAGTTACCTGAGGGTTCTCCGCATTTGCCTACTAACCAACGGCGAATGTCAGCCTTTGACACACCATGCTTTAACGCACCCACAATAACATCTCTATAAGTTACTGCGAGATTGAAGATCTCACCTTTATCGCCACCTGCGATCTCTTCGAAGTCTGCTTGGACTTGCTCCAAGGCCGCTGCATCCTCGCCGGGAACCTCATCTTCCTCTTTCGCATGAGGAGCCACTTCTTCGGGAAGCTCGTCTTCCTCGCCAACTGGACGCACTAAGTCGTCAACATGCTGCTCTTCGAGACTCCGCTGTTTCACGCGCTCGAGCTCCTCTCGCCGCCTTCTTCTTTCAGCAGCCTCCGCGGCTGTCTTTCGGGACTCAGCAAGAACGTCCTCGCTTATGGGCTCATCTGGAATGCCAGAATGGGCATCTCTCTTTTGTCTCTTGGCCGCAAGGCCACCAATGGTTTCATCATCATCATCTGCGAATACACGATTGGTTTAAAGAAAAGAAAGAAGTTACGATAACGGGAAAGGAAATGCGACGGAGGTACCTCCTGATTCTTCCTCATGCATCACAACTGTTACTTCTTCTTCATCACTTGCTTGGGGCTCCTGCCTCTCTTCCTCTTCCTCTTGATTGAATGGAACGAAAGTCTCAACTGCGAGCTCTTTCCGCACTTTGCTGGGCATGCGACCTTTGCCTTTGTCCTTGATAGAAAGGGACCTCACCGGAGGAGAAGCTGGAGCAGTTCTAGGGGAAGAAATCGTAATTCCCTTTTGCCTAGGTCTCTTTACTCTCGGCGCCACAGTCGCTGGAGGGGACGGGTCATCTCTAGGAGGAGACGGAGCCGGAGGATTGTCTATCAGCGAGTCGGCAAAAGCCTTCATGACTGCGCGAACCTTTGTTTCGACCTCGGCGTCCATCCTCCATGCTAGCCGGAACGACTCTCCTTGCCTTCTGGTGGCAACAATGGTGTTAACCAGCGATTTGGAGCGATCACCAGCTGCGAACCTCCGCACATGACACTAAAGCAGTACAGAATGAAAATATCAGCGTAAGGAAATCAAGAAGCTTAACGCACGCGAAGAAATTGCTTACCTCAGCAAACGCCTTGCTATATCTGACGACATGCGTGTCGCCCTTCTTGACTGCGGCGACTTGCTCCTTCAGAACGAAATCAGGGCACAAATGATTCTCACGGTCCCACAGTGAGTAGCAACCATACTCAGACTCGCTCAAACTGCAATTGGGGCGAAACGGAAAAAAGTTTCTTTTGATCAGGGGGGCTCTACTTGGCTGCGCCGCCGCCTCCGTCTCAATCCTCGTTTGCTGGGCAACCCAGTATGCGAGCCAGTTCTGGGAACAACCACCCTCGCGGGTTCCCGCAGGCTGCTCAAAGGGAAGATTGTTCATGAAGACCGTCTTGCACTCCTTTGTCAGCAAGCGCTTGTAGCATCCTCTGATAATAGACTGGGGCCAGATTGATGGGGCCACCGCATCAAAACCAAACTGAGGAGAAACTCGAGTGGGGTCAACATCCACTGTAAGCTTTTCATACCTTGGCGCGAGCTCACGGATATGCTCTGCGAGGGCAGGAAGGGAACCTCGCAGACACCAGCAAAAGAACTCGCGGTAGCGCTCGTGGAAATGCGGTCCCTTCTCAAAGAGAAGCTCTTCTGAGAAGACCATACCTTTAGAGGGGTACAGCTTTGGGAACCATCGCACATTCTCAATGCGTGTGGCATAGGGCCTGGCAGTAAACTCCTTCCGTTTGTCGCATATCAAACTCCAAACGCACTTGGTGTTGCCTGTTCCGAACCATCTCGCAGCTCTTCCGCTGTTGCGCGCCTCTGTCTCACCCGGGGGACACCACTTGTCAAGTTGGAGAGCAGTTGGAGCATAAGACGGCCAGCGCTCGAAAACCCACATCGTCAAAAAGGAAATATTGACGAAAGTCAGTACATCGAGGCGGCCACGCGACTCCCTCATAGCCAGAACTAGCTGGTCAAGCCTATAGTACAGCATGCCCAAGACCAAGGGTCCGAGTGCGACTCTCTGGCCAAGAGCGAGCCTCACAGCAAGTGGCAACACATGGTAGAAGACTCCGTCATGGGGGTGACCATCAATCAAGTACCTCGATAGCCAGGCGCAGAGAAAAGCACAAAGGGTCAAGTGATAAACCTTGCCCTCTACGTAATTCTCAGCCTCCGGATCTTCACTCAGAAGTTTCTTAGTAATGCTGCTGTTCGCATAGTCTCGAAAGAAGTACTGCAACCATTTGTTCCAGGTATTCTTCGCGGAAGTATCAACCAGCTGCCAGTTCGGAAGAGGCTTCGTAGTGGTCCACCGAGTGGAGATTTTCTTCACCTCTGCTAGGCATTCCTCCATCTGCGTGTACAAGGTAATCTCCGCAGATGTCCTCAAGGGACTCAGAGGGTCCACCTCGCCCATGGGGGAAAGCTCGTACAGCATTTGAACGTCCTCGAGTGTGGGGGCAGCCTCGAACTCAGCAAAATGGAACGTATGAGTCGCAGGCGAGTAACGGGACAGAAGGTCTAGAAGCATGGACTGATCCAACTTCACGGCACCACCCTTCATAGCACGGATAGCAAAGTATACGCCGGCTTCATTAAGAGTCACGGCGTGATGATCCAACACGTGGTCAATCCACTCATCCATATAGTCCAATTTCTGGACGAACGCCTGAGTAGAAATCGCAGTATATGGGAAGTGCCCGTTCTCGATCCCCAATCGAACTACATCCTCGGAACCAACCAACTCGAGCAAGGCTGAGTTAACTGGGCGAGTCAGCGTCAGCAATCGCTCAACTGGAACAGGATCAGGCATCCTCTTCGCCTTTACCCTCGCATGGTAGAAATCTTTGCCGCCTAAAAAGGGGGCTTTTCGCCACAAGGCCTGCGGAAGGTCGGGTATCTCTTCATCTTCCTTGACGGGTCTGGTTACTCTTGTCTTGGCCATTCCTGCGGAAGAGCAAGAAAAAGGGGGGAGAAATACCACACTTCAGTTTGAATTTTGAAATTCAAAGATCTATGCAAAGGAAGACGAACAGTTCCGGTATCGATTTCAGAAATTGGGGAGTTGCAAGATCTCGTATTGTTGAAAGATTAAAACAAAGCGGGTTCAAAGATCAAAGCCTCTTCACAAATTTCATGGGTTTACAGATTCAACGCAGTTCAAGGCAAACACTGGTATCTTAAATCAAAAGTAAACGAGGCCAACCTTGTTTTCTTGAAGCCTGCTTGGATATGCACAATTGAAGAATACGATTTGCAGTTCTGAACTGGTGATTGATTATCTGGATCTGCTCTCGAAGATCTCCAGGTACCATTCACTTTAAGAGAAAGAAGTGATGCTTTGCAATAATGGGGGATACAAGGTATTTATCCAAAACAATGAAGGGTTGCGTCCTTTCGATAGTCGAATCGCGCAATCACAGGACAAGCTGACGTCACGCCTAAAACCCTAAAGGTCAGACGGCACGACTCTAGGGGTTTTAGGTCATAATGACACGCACGGGGGCTGAACTTACCCGTATTTGAATTGGTGCGTGGCGGCGACGCGTATGTTGGTTTCCGCGCATGGAAGTCTATACGGCTATGAGTCTTCACGCGCAGAAAGGGGGCTAATGTAGATACTGCTTTCTGAGCTGACAGATCTTGGCCACGTGGCAACCATCCAGCACACCATATTGTGCTCCACACACACTGGATCACCAGCCGAGCTGATCCATGTGGGGGCTGCGAGACAGAGCCCTCGCATACCACTGCACGGGACTTGTAGGGACTTAGTGGTTTGGAGGCTAGAGTAAGCCCTGTCGCGTGCGAGCCAAGCCCACGCGCGACCTTTAGTAACTGTTTTGAGAGATTTATGGCACGAGCTCCATAAACCCGGTCAATCCGGTCAAACCCGGTCAACCTCGTAACGGTTCCGGTATTCGCGCACCACGTGCTGTAACGGTCCCTATATACTCGGACGAACGTGCCGTTATGGTTAAGCTAATTAAGCCGCCATCAATGGGCGCATTAACCACACTACAACGGTCACGTTCTCCAGTATATATAGATCGTCAACCTTTCCATACAGAAGGAGGACACACTGCCATACGCGGAAGCTCTGCCAAACCTCTGTCTCTCTCTCAGACATTGCTACTGACTTACTCTCTCCCTACACACACCCCTATTCTTCCTGTGCGATCCTTGATCCACTACGTACGGTGTACGCGGAGGTCTCCCTGCCGGAATCTCTTGTGCACACCTATAAAACGTTGTTTGAAACGGAATCTCAAGTTAGTTAAGAGGGGGTTTCGCCCTTTTTTACGCCATGTTAGTGACTTGTTGAAAACTTATTTGGGAGATAGACTGCCTATGAAATATTGTGTCTTAACAAAGACAGAGACAATACTCTTTATCTCTCTAAGTCCTTTTCCTCTCTAGAAACCTTAGTCGTCCCCCTTCCCTCGCGGCTGCTCCTCCTCCATGGAGCTGCTGTCGGGCCTTTCCTCTTCTCCCTTTCTTGGGTTGTGGTAGCCGCCACCCACCATCGTTTCACCTACTGCCTCGACGCCTGCACTAGCCTCCTGATCCCCGCCGGATCTCCCTGGGGCTTAGCCCATTCCGGTTCTCATCAAATCAGGTGTGCCATAGGGTTTCTGGCATCGAAGTTGAGATCTCCTATTTGTTTGCTTTCCCCTCCCCTTTGTGGGACAAGGGGTTATGTGACCAGTCGCCTGTTCCCAAGCTCGGCCTTCTCCGACCAGCCGTGATACCACCCCCCATCTCAGACCATCGTGCCGCCCACCGCCGCGCCCGATCTGCAGGTTCATCCACCTCTGCTCCACCCTGCTCGCTCGAATGAAATATGATGACTTTCTATTTGAAGAAAAGAAGAGGAACTATGAATATACAAATAACATTTTATCATTGGATTATTTACTTCTTCCGTATCACTTCTTTCTCATCAAAGAGAATATACACATCTATTAAGAAAGTTGTGCCTATTACATTTATATCCCTGGGTAACACACATAATTATATGGTGGAGTCCACCCACTTTATGTTGTGGGGGTATTTTTTGGGGACTATTGTTTCATTTAACCACAAAAAGATTACTAAAAAAGTAAATATAGAAAAAGAGAAGATACATTCCAAAAGGGAAAAAGTAGAGAAAGAAACAATACAGAGGAAGTAAAATTAATCGTTGGCAAGTAAAAATATAAAATTGACTATCCAGATCAACGGATCAAACTATCTTAAATAGTTTTACTAAATTTTGCGATCTGAATGTGTTGTTCAATATTTTTGAAGTGAAACACCAAGCTAATTTATTATATATATACTCCCTCCGTCCCATAATAATTACAAATTTATTTATTTTGGGATGTCTCAAGTTAACTGTTCAGTTCCATTTTTTTTATGTTTGAAAGCAGAGACATTTTTAGGCAAACAAATGTTTCTCCATTACGAATGGGCTATAACTGAGCCACCCTTGTTGCACTGATTAGCTCTACCTCTTCCATTAGCACTCTAATTCAACTCTAATTTATCTCTTTTGCTAGAGAGAGAATGAGTTTCTAGCGCCATGTTCACTTTCATTTTTTGGGATGTCTCAAGTGAACTGTTCACTTTCATATTTTTATGTTTGAAAGAAGAGATATTTTTAGGAAAACAAATGTTTCTCCATTACGAATGGGCTATAACTGAGCCACCCTTGTTGCACTGATTAACTCTGCCTCTTCCATTAGCACTCTAATTCAACTCTAATTTATCTCTTCTGCTAGAGAGAGAATGAGTTTCTAGCGCCATGTTAACTTTCGTTTTTTGGGATGTCTCAAGTGAACTGTTCATTTTCATTTTCTTATGTTTGAAAGCAGAGATATTTTTAGGCCAACAAATGCTTATCCATTACGAATGGGCTATAACTGAGCCACCCTTGTTTCACTGATTAGCTATGCCTCTTCCATTAGCACTCTAATTCAACTCTAATTTATCTCTTCTTCTAGAGAGATAATGAGTTTCTAGCGCCACATTCACTTTCATTTTTTGGGACTTCTCAAGTGACAGCAGAGATATTTTTAGGCAAACAAATGTTTCTCCATTACGAATAGCGCTATAACTGAGCCACCCTTGTTGCACTGATTATCTCTGCCTCTCCCGTTAGCACTATAATTCATCTCTTCTGCTAGAGAGAGAATGAGTTTCTATCACCATGTTGCGCAGCTGCAGATCTCCAACCAGCTCAAAACACATTTTTGCTACTACGACTTTGGCTTCCGTAGCTAAGATGCTTAACGGAATTTACTCTGTTATCTTGATAATGGAGACCCCACTGTTGTCCCATATCACTACTCCGACAGCCACCTTTCTCGGGTGGGGGTTCTAAGCTGCGTCAGTACACACTGAAACCCATCTGAACGATAGTTTTGCCCAGCTTGAGTTTGGAGATGGCGAATGACCTTCCTCCCCATGCATGCAAATTTTGAATTGAGATGATCTAAAAATAATGTTAGCCATGATTCGATGAATAATTTGATTCGAATCAGGCAAAATCTAGTCCGAATTCGATCCGATCCAAAACCTTGTGGATCGAAGTTGGATCTAGGCTGATCCGATCATAACCCGATCCGTTTCCATCCCTAATTCACATCCCTGATTGTGAAGCCACTATTACTAAGGCGGTACACACCACTGAAAATAATATTGGAGACAAACTTATCCCCATATCATGCAACAAGTCTATTATACCCTTGAGTAATCCCAACACTTTGCATAACATGTAGGCAAATTTGTCCCAAAACCTATATTTAGTAGCGTTGGACATCGGCCCTATGACCCGAAAAGCCCACCCGATCCAGCCCGATAATATTAGGGCTTGGGCTTAGTGTTTTTCCAAAAAATTAGGGCTTGGGCCGTAATATATAGCCCGATTGAATTTTGGGCCGGGCTTGGGCTTGATGTCATAGGCCCATACCCAGCCCGACCCGGCCCGAAATCATAATGTTATAGATTTTTTATATGTGTGTGTGTGTGTGTGTGTATGTGTATTAAAGGTAACAACATAATATCAATTCCTACTTATCTATACTTTCACATTGCATGTTTATGAAGCTGAGAGAGATGATTTGGCGGTGGATGCTGGTTTTTGTCAAGTCTTCACCACATATTTTGGACATTATGCTTAGAGTTTAGGCAATTTTGTACTTATTAAGTTTATGGGGTTTTGGATGCATGAGTTTTATTAGTCTGGTATTTTGTAAGCAGACTATTTTAACTCAGTTTCTGTTGAACTATAAGCCTAAGTTATTACTGCAGTAGCTGCTTGAAATTTTGAATTCTGGCATTTGCAAATTGCAAGATGCAATAAGGAAAATATCAGTTCAATTCTATTTTATAGTATGTTTAGGACTAGTAATATTGAAATTTACGTGAAGTAAATTTGGGCCTTGGGCTAGGGTCTGGGCTCTAATTAACCAGATATGTTAGGGCCTGGGCTTCATATTAAGGCCCGAAACTCGGGCTGGGCCGGGCTTGGGCCATGCTGAAAAAATAGTCGACCCGATTAGGCCCGACCCAAACCCGGCCCAGCCCGGCCCATGTCCAGCGCTAATATTTAGTGACAAAACCCAACTCCAAAGTAACAATGTTACAGTATGGGGTGTAATGTTCCTGAAGTTCGGCTCAATGAAAGGGTGAAAGTGTCCTTTCCCAAACTGAAAGGGCAGAAAGTGTCCTTCAATCAAACTAGAGGAAGTGAAAGTGTCTTTTACCCGTTTTGAAAACATTAACGTTGATGGGAGAGAGAAAGCCGGAAGAGAGAACAAATCACGAGACTAACTGGGTGTGACGTGAAGTGTAGATAAGCGCGCAGGAGAGGACATGTGGCAGCTATTAAAACCGAGATCTCTCTCCCCCATAATCCTCCGATTCACCACTACTACTACTATTTCTGTTTCCTCATTCCCCATACTCACTCCCTCTCTCTCCAGTAAACCCTCGTCGAAGACGAAGAAGAACACACACAATGGCGTTTTCGTTTCGTCTCGAGACCGCCTTCCTATCGACTCCCAGAGCCGGACCAGCGTCGTCGGCGTATTCCGCCCTTTTGAGTCCGATCAGATCGTTCTCTCACCTCACGCAGTCCTGTCTCCTCCCCAACCTCTCCTCGGCGAAACCGCATCAAAGCCATTCGCCCTTCACCGTCAGAGCTTCGTCTTCCTCTCCGTCCACCGTTGCCGGAATCGAGGTATTTCGCCTTCACTGTGTGCCTCAATCGATTTCGTCCATGTCGTTATTTAATTGTTTGGTGTAATTTTGATTTGTGCTCAGATTAAATCAGTCCCGACGAAGCCAATTGAAGGCCAGAAGACCGGAACTAGTGGTCTCCGCAAGAAGGTAATTCCGAAATTCTCTTTTTCAAGAGCTAATTGTTTACTGATTCTGTGTTGGATGGGGACTTAAATTTGGTTGTGTTTTTCTATTTAGGTTAAAGTGTTCATGCAAGAGAATTACCTTGCCAATTGGATCCAGGTTCGGGTTTTAATTTTTTGTAGTGATGATCAAATTGGTGTGCAATAGGGTTTTTGGAGCATTGTGATTGAATTGAAATTGAATGAGCGATGATTGTGAATACAGGCATTGTTTAATTCGCTTCCACCGGAGGACTTTAAGGATGGGCTACTCGTGTTAGGAGGAGATGGTCGATACTTCAATAAAGAAGCTGCTCAGGTGTGATATTTCGATCTTTTCCAGATATCACATATGAAGAGTAGTTTAGCTTTTCTATTTCTGAATGTCGGACTTTATGGTTTGCAGATTATAATTAAGATTGCAGCAGGGAATGGAGTTGGCAAAATCTTGGTTGGCCAGTAAGTTCACTCTTTTGGTTGACAATTTTTTTTAGTTTGATGAGTAGTATGATAAATGTACTCACTGCAGGGTTCTTAGGTAGAGTAGTGATCACAGTACCTCTCTCATTTTTATTTTTTTTTGACCACCAGAGCTATACTAGTATACTGGTTTGATATGGATTCCATTTTGAACTCAAATGAAAAAGAGTCTTGGTTGTACACCGGAAAAGAAATGTACCGAATCGCTAAGTTCAAGAAACAATCATCATTTTTTCTTTTGAAATTTAGGCCGATGGGTTATTCTAGATGGTGGTCTTGTACCTTGTGAGTATGTTGCAAAAACACCGAAAATAGAGTTTAGCAGGCACGGACCGGCGCTAAGAATCTATGTATCAATCCAGTTAGTCCAAGGCACGGCCAATCATGTCATCCACGGTCACTTGACCTTACTTGAATGGGACTGTGAATAGTGATCTGTAGAAAACTTAGGATAGGATAACTTGTCCTTGATCATGCTGTCACTAGTCCAAGAGGGGAACTAGTTCATGGTTATTAAACGTAGAGTGGGTGGATTAGTAATTTGATTGAAAGATAAAATTAGGAAAGAGGTTAAATAAAGGAAGATGTAACTGATCAAAATTATGTACTTGACCCCATTTATAAAAAAATCCTTATGTTATGCTAACTAAAATCATAATGGCATTTTAGGAATAGGAGTATGAAAGTTTGAGAGGGCCTCGCCAAAATGAGGTCTCTGCATATTATGTTTTTAGTATTAGTATAGATTTCTCGTCCTTTACCATGGTGACACTAGTCCAAGAGGGAGATTCCATGCAATGGGAGAATGTATTGTACTTGTAGAAGAATCTATTATCAGCCTCGTAACCTTGGATCATTCGGTGATGTCTACATGACCCATCTGTCCGGACATGTACAAGAAGCAGATAAATTCCTTATTTGGCTATCTATTCTTATAAGAACAGATCCACAATCCTATAGGTAGGAGGATTACTTGAGACCCCTTGAAGTTCTGCCTTAACTTATTTTCTAGAAACAAACCGCAAAAATAATCTGATTTCCATACAATCTAGTATCAATGTAGACATGATCAAGTTGCATTTCATAATCTGGAACATGTATGCCATTTCAGGAAGGTGATCTTTTATCTGACTATATGTATTTTCATGTGTATGCGTGTCAGTCAGCTACATAAACCTGTATGTGTTATTCAGTTGCGATTTAAGGCTACGTCTACAGATATGACAATGGGTGTAGCTTTTCCCAGATAGTGGTGTTAGACAAAACAAGGTTTTACATCTATCAAGTCATACTATGGGCAGGGTATATCAAATTTATAAGATTAAGGTACCAGGTGCCGTGAGCAAACACTAAACACAGTTGAAACATATCTGTTCCTCCTATCACTCATGCTATAAGTTCTGAATCAACATTGTAGCTCATGTCTATACATTTTAAATTCACCCCGAAATTTAGGCCATTGTGAAGAACCGTGCAGAAGAATGGGTTGAACAAGCATACTAGAAATGATAGCTGGGAAGTCTTTGGTACTACTGGTCAGAGAATCTTCATTTACACTATGTCATCTCTAGCTCCTAAAAAGAATCGAATAAATGCAAGATCATAGTCTATGCGCTCTGACTGGAAAGTGCTAATTCTTGAAACATTAAATAACCTGGACCTGGTATGGACAGCGTTTCAACACCAGAAACACGCCTCCTAAGACGGATGTTTTTGTTTCTGAAAAAAAACTGCATCGCTGTCAAGTGTCAGCTCTATCAAAACGTTATCATGAAGTGTTAATGCTTGTGGAACCAGTGCTCATCTAGAGACTACCAACTTCAAAATTTGAGGGAGTTGGAGTCCATGAGTGAAGTTGGTATCAGATACGGACTTCAATTTTTATTGGGAAACTAAATATGAAATAATGTTGATTCAGGGAAGGCATACTTTCCACACCCGCTGTTTCTGCCGTAATAAGGAAGAGAAAGGTAACCTTTTCCCATTGTATATGTTATCTGGTACCTGCGGATCATTTCTGTATCCTCCTATCTAGATTTCTTTTTCATGATAACAAAGGTTTACTTTACAGGCTAATGGTGGTTTCATCATGAGTGCAAGTCATAATCCCGGTGGACCAGACTATGATTGGGGTATCAAGGTGAGTTCTTAGAGCTGTTCCCTAAGTTTCTTGCACCATCCTTCTCAAATACACTTTGTTTTTATACTTCATTTTCTGTATAAATGCAACTATACAGGGGCGGGGCTCTTATCTACGTGTATAGTCTGTCATTATCCACATTAGAATTTTATGCATAAAATGCTTTGTGACATCATGAAGTCCTTGCGGCCCCATGTCCCAACTCTCTGACATTATTGTTTTCCTTCTGGTTTGTTCATTGTTCAGTTCAACTACAGCAGTGGGCAACCTGCACCTGAATCCATCACTGACAAGATTTATGGGAATACACTTTCTGTAAGTATTTGCATTGGTATATGGGCTTGGAAATTAAACATCTCTGTTTGCATAATGAAGTATAGATGGTTGCAAGCTGCTCTCCTGAAGGGCAACCTCCTAAGCTGTTTTAGATCTGAGGATTTTTAGTGTATGACTTAAATTTTCGTATTATGATCTCCGATTTTAATCAGTAGCATGAGGTTCTAGATGGCCACGGGCATCTACATGCATATAAATGGTCTTCCAATCATTGTCTAAGTGGTGGATTACATTGATAGGACCAAGCTAGGAAACATGGACACTCCAAAACAGGGGCTGTATCCGTGTCGGACACTTGGGATACTTGGACACTCGTACGATTCTCCAAAATACGTGTCAGACACTCCGGCTGGCGTGTCCGAGTTTTTTAAAACTAGACACTTGGAGGACACTTGGGGGACACTTAATGAGAGACCAAAAAAATTCCGTTAGTGTTTATTAGACTTTCACACGGGTTGTTTTATGAGATATTTCAACTTCAAATGGGTTAAAATATAAATAAGCTAAAGTAGATACGATATATTTGATTCACTGATTGCTCAATATATGAAATAGTTACCCTTTTGAACGAAAAGTTCAAGTGAGGTTTTAAGTCCTCACATGCGACAACTTCAAGAGTATTACCAGAAACAACTTGTCAAACTTGACCCCACCTAAGCTATCTTCTTTCTCTTCTCATTCTTATACTTAATATATCCTTTCCGTGATATTAAGCTATAAATATAAAGAAGTTGGAACCAATATTTTGTCATATCTCGTAGTACAAAGATTCAAATATATATACAAAGATAATAATAATAATAATAATAATAATATTACTGTTGACGTATCCGTGCCGTGTCTTATCCTCAGGTTTATAGAAAATGACGTATCCCGTGTCTGTTTCCGTATCGTATCCAGTACCCGTATCCGTACCCGTGCTTCTTAACGACCAAGTAAAACAACTCACCATCTAGCCTAACAACATGACCCAAAATACTTGAAGTGAAGCAATTCTTTGAAATGTAGCTGAAACCATTATCACGTTGTTGATTAAGGAATGTAACATTATATTGGTTTTCGGCCTTTCGCCATGAATGTTTCACATTTAAAAGAGCGTACATTCAACAATTTGTCCCTCACATTACTTGCAATCTTGCAATTTTAAAGTTTGGTCCATTCCCTTCCAAAATGATGAATATGGTGGTTCCCAACAGTCCTGTCATTTCTCATAGTCACTTCCTGAAGATTTTCACCTGGGAGGGAAAATTGTATCCAAATTTTGTGGACGAAACATGAAATGAGGTCGAGATGGTTTATCTGCTCCTTGAAGAAAGAAAAGTCTACTCATAGAGCAGATTAGATTATAGTAATTATTGTATACAATAATTGCCCTACGCTTCGGAATATTTGGTGTATGGCTTCCAGGGGTGCCCCCCCCCCCATCCCCAACTTTTTCAAAATTCCACTAGTACCCCCAATATTATGGTTTATCTGCTCCTTGAAGAAAGAAAAGTCTACTCATAGAGCAGATTAGATTATAGTAATTATTGTATACAATAACTGCCCTACGCTTCGGAATATTTGGTGTATGGCTTCCAGGGGTGCCCCCCCCATCCCCAACTTTTTCAAAATTCCACTAGTACCCCCAATATTATGATTTTGTAACAACAATACCCTTATAGTTAATACATAAATGTTCCTGCTGTGATCATATTTCTCACTAGTACCCTTAAAAAATACATAAAAAAAATTGTAACCACTGTTGGCACCCTGAGGAATGAGCTTATTTTGTGTAGAAAACTCTATAACATGACATGGTAATGTTAACACATAGCCAAAGTTTGGATAACACTCGCATCATGCGGTTTTGTTCCAAATTTTGATCAAATTGAACTATAGAGCAATGAGATCTGTAACAGTTTATACATGATCCTACTTCCTTCAATTTAAATAGTCAAGAGTTGGTCCTTGAACTTACTGATGTGCCTGGCTGTTTCAATTTGCTGGCTTCGCCACTGTTGGCACCATGAGGAATGGGCCCATTTTGTGTAGAAAATACTCTTTATCACATGACATGGTAATGTTAGCACGTAGCCAAAGTTTGAATAACACTTGCATCATGCGTTTTTGTTCTGGATTTTTATCAAATCGAACTATAGAGCAATGAGAGCTGTATCTCAACAGTTTATACAAGAACCTACTTTGTACCTCCAATTTAAATAGTCAAGAGTTGGTCCTTGAACTTACTGATGTGTCCTGATCTGCTTTTTGGCTATTAATAGTATATGTTATAAGGTTCAAATTGTACAAGTGTTATGCAGATATCCGAAATTAAGGTAGCAGAAATCCCGGACATTGACCTCTCTAGTCTCGGAGTTTCAAAGTTTGGGAACTTCAGTGTTGAAGTAGTTGATCCTGTTTCTGATTACTTGGAACTACTACAGGTAGGGAAAGAAAGTGCGTGCTTGAAACACTATCGTTTATCATGTTGACTTTAAACTAATAATTTTGTGCGATTGTGTGCAGAATGTATTTGACTTCTCACTTATCAAAAATCTTCTCTCGAAATCAAATTTCAGGTATGTCATTGATTTTTCTTATGGAAGTTCTTCAATTCTCTTTATTTCCAATTCACATCATCTGTCAAATATTTGTTTCTTCAACATTTTTTTTTGATTAAGACATGGGCATTCGAAATGTTTGTAGCCTATACAAGATTATATATTTGGCGATTTTCTAAATACGTGCATTACTAATACACCAGACACCTAGACTAAATATGATCCTAGCCAAAACCGATTGAGAAGATTCCCCCTCTAAATGTGCGCAATCTGGAGATACAGGTCAATCTGTAGTCTGTTAACGCAAGGAAATGGTAATTAGGGAAATGATCATAAACTCGCTTTTGAGTTCTTCAATACAGTGTTTCAGCTTGACTGGGAATAGGTTAAGTAAGTAGGCATAACAAACCAAAAGACATTTAGTTAACAATATTAGGTCGAGTACAGCTGTACCCGACCAGTTCACGACGATGAAGTTCTGAATAATTTTTGCATTGAATGTTACTTTCAGGTTTACATTTGATGCCATGCATGCAGTTACAGGTGCTTATGCAAAACCAATATTTGTGGACAAGTTAGGTGCCGCTCCGGTACGTTTTCAAAATACAATAAATTGTGAATCTCTTATATCTGTACATTCCGCTGAAGTAAACTGTGAACTTCTCTGTAGAACTCTATTCTGAACGGAGTGCCCCTTGAAGATTTTGGGCATGGCCACCCAGATCCTAATCTCACGTAAGAAAAATTTACCTTTCGTATCCAGTCCTTTAAAGTTATCGCGCTACATTGTTAAATAGGAAATTTTAACCTGTGGATCCTAAACAGTGTCAGTGCCACTGTTAGCACAGAAGAAGTTGGCTTTGCTTTCCTGAATCTATTTTCATTGGTCATACGGAAAGAGCTCTAAGAATTTAGGCCCCGGTTCTCATTTGAACTCTTTTAATGGTAACAGGTATGCTGAAGAGCTAGTTAGCATTATGTATGGGGAAAATGGGCCTGATTTTGGAGCTGCAAGTGATGGTATGTACAACAAACTTTTGTCTACAGCAAGCTTAGTGTGGCTCAGTTAATAACATCTTGACTCCGAAGGAAATAAAACAAAATAGTATTTTAATGTATTCCGCGTTATTTTTTTAGAGGCGAACTTTCTGATTGTTGTATGAAATACCACTGAATAGTAAAGAGAGTTGTACGACCAAATGTATACTCCCTCCATCCCATGAGTGTCCGAGTGGACTTTTCACGGAGTTTTTTTTGAGGAATTCACGGAGATTTAGGATGTGCTTTCTTTGGTAAGTGAAAAAGTAAGAATTTGAAAAGGGTATGGAAGGAAGTAAAGTTGAAAAGTGGGCACATTTTTGGTAGTTGGACACTCATTTTGGGATTTCCATGTTAGGCAAGGAAGACGCTAAACTTGTACGGAGGGAGTAAATAAAGGGATAAAACAAGATAAAGTATTAGCTTTCTGATTGAATGTGAACTTGATAATAATAGGATAACTTATCATGTAAACACAATCCTGGTGAAGTGGGTTTCCTTGTGGATGCATGACTGCTGGAAATAATGATTCTTTTGGATAGTGTCGGTCCACCATTCTTTTTTCGCTTTAGTTATGGGACGATCCCTCAAAGATTAGTACATTAATGTATGATGGAAGTACATGGGTCCATCCTAGAACAAAGTACTGTAGGCTCTAGTAGGTCAGAATGCAAATGTAGTATATCGCCAATGTTAGCTCAAATTTTGGTAATTCTGCATGACAGACGAATGCCCTCTTGAATGGAATCTTCAAGTCTGTAGGACATACTTTTGAGTAATATTGATCTTAGATATTTCTGTGGGAAGGTGGGATGTAATATTGGTTTTTTAGTTTGTGTACGCAAATGTTTAAATGATAGCATCTTGGAGCAAAAACTATTCCAATTGCATGGTTGATAATTCTGATTCAAGTTGAATGTTAAATCATGTTATGCAGGTGATGGTGACAGAAATATGGTTCTTGGTAACCAGTTTTTTGTCACTCCTTCTGACTCAGTCGCAATTATTGCTGCTAATGCTCAAGAAGCCATTCCATACTTTCAAGGTGGCCCTAAAGTAGGACTTTCACTTCCTTTTCTGTTGTTGATGGTCTTAGTTTTGATGAAACACAGCTGCAATAACCTCTACACTCTGTAGGGTCTTGCCCGGTCAATGCCAACAAGTGGTGCTCTTGATCGAGTTGCAGAGAAATTGAATCTTCAGTTCTTCGAGGTTCGATCACGTGTTTTTGTCATATTGTGGATCAGTTAAAGCAGATTCTTTTTCCTAATATGTGCTGAGTTTTGACATGATGTTATCCGAATTTGGCATTTTGGTTTCATTCAGGTCCCTACTGGTTGGAAATTCTTTGGGAATCTTATGGATGCTGGAAAACTGTCGATTTGTGGGGAGGAAAGTTTTGGTACGGGGTCAGACCACATCCGTGAGAAGGATGGCATTTGGTAAACTACACGAGGATCCTTGGTCTTATTTCTAATTGTGTTTTAAGTTTTATTTTAACGATTTTAAATGCGATTTAGTTTTTCTTGTTTCCTTTTAACACGCCGAATTGTTTCTAGGTAAGTTTATCCTTGAATTTGATCTGGTTACAGCAAAGGTGACTGGTCAAGGTGTGGATTGTAGATACCTTTCCAAGGAAAATATACCCTTGTTAATATTTCGACATTTTCAATTGATAGGGCTGTTTTGGCTTGGCTCTCAATTATTGCCTATAGAAACAAGGATAAGAGTTCCGGGGAGAAGTTGGTTTCAGTCTCTGATGTTGTCAAGGAGCACTGGGCCACTTATGGAAGGAACTTCTTTTCTAGATATGATTATGAAGTAAGCTTGCTTCAAAGATGTGTCACTTGTTCTATAGCAGCACTTTGATTTCTCTATTGAGTAAGGTGCCATGTTTTATGTTCTATTTCCAGGAATGTGAATCAGAAGGAGCGAACAAAATGGTAGAACATCTCAGGGATTTGATATCTAAGAGTAAGCCTGGAGACAAGTATGGTATGTTCTTTAAGCTCCGATCTGTAAATTTCTCTCCATCCCTTGTGCTCTCCAATTTGTTTATAACAAAGGATTGTGTTCCAGGAAGTTATGTCCTTCATCTTGCGGATGACTTCACATATACTGATCCAGTAAGTGCAGTTCGCGATAGTATTCACTTCTCCTTTAACAAGTTTATCCTTGGACTCATGTAACTCTGATTTTATGCTTTCACCCCAGGTCGACGGAAGTGTGGCATCTAAGCAAGGTGTCCGCTTTATATTTAGCGATGGGTCAAGAATAATATTCCGATTATCGGTATGTCTGAAGTGATTTGTTGCATTTGTTTTCCTTTTTTCACTGTAATCAGTTCTGCTTCTAGCCCATACCTTTTTCTGCTGGGGAGGAAATAACAGAGTTTTAAATTTGCAGGGAACTGGATCAGCTGGTGCTACTGTTAGATTGTACATTGAACAGTTTGAACCAGATGCATCAAAACATGACGTGGATGCTCAAATCGCGCTAAAACCATTAATAGGTAAGCTCAAATCCAGTAAAATTATTTAATTTAGGTTGATTACTTTTCTATTCTAATTGATTTTTTTTTTCCAACTTCTGTAGATCTAGCATTGTCTGTATCGAAGTTGAAGGAGTTCACTGGAAGGGAAAAGCCTACAGTTATCACCTAGAGCAGAGTATCTGATGGTATTCGTACGAGTCATTATTAGTAATAAGAAGAGAAAAGCAGGTTGGACGCCCGTCCTCTATATTGCATGTTTATCATGATCATGTTCTTGCATAGGCAAAATTCAGCATATGCAGTTGCTCAGGGGCTAAATGCAACATAACCATGTAAAACATTTTAATTATTATTTTGGAAATAAAGTTTGCCTGCCTTTAGTGTTTGGGTAAGATCTCTTTTCGCTCAAGCATATGGTTTTTAAATCCCACTAAAGTTATCAAGTGAACTAGCAGGAGGTGCAGTATATCGAGTACCTAGCACTCCGGCAATGTCCGATTTGTACTTGGAAATCAGAGCATGGAACTTAATTGCATCACCAAAATTTAGAAATTATTATACTCCTACTCTCCTACTTAAAAAGTACTATATCTTAAGAAGTTACCTTCTATTTAGTCTTCTCCCTTCTCCCTAGTTTGTTTGCACCAGATTATTGCAACACTTGACCTCCATTATTCCTTTGTATAGAAATCCAAATCATAGATAAAGATCTTATTTTTTCCAGAAGGTAGGACTATGCTTCTTTTAAATAAAAACCATGACCACAGCAGGAACTCACTAGCAGCGACCAATTCCCCTACCACGGCGAAAGGAACAAACCTGCCCTGTGACACTTCCTGCTGCCTTCAGCTAAACAGCAACACATGTGTCCAAGTATAAGGACTCGTCTATTGATCATAAAACTAGCATGACATGTTTGGGCTCTTACTTGGATGCTCTGAACTCCACGGATCTGCAAAGTGAGAGCTCTGGAGCGGTATCCGGAGCTACCAAACACTCCATGCTATTGTTGCTGCTAGTCCAGTGCCTCTTAACCCTTTCTCATGCGCCTTAAATGAAAATGATAGAGCACTCCAATTCCTCAAAGGTATATATTGCTAGTACTATCGACACTAGCCTTAACGGAGAAATATACCAACTCATAGCAGTTTCTGAACCCAATGGAAGAGAATGTTCTGACAACTCGTGACTCTACACCTAGGACAAACAGGCCCTGAAGTTACTCTCTTTTGTCATAGATTCGCTGCCGCAAGTAAAATGTGTCCCAGACAACGCCATAGGAAGTTTTCACTCCTGGTATTGAGGGAGCTTCCATATTCCTCACTATAATTGCTCCAATTCTCCGGTTTCATACGACTCACCTAGCTGCCTTTTCAAAGCAAAATCTTTCAGTCATAGGAATAAATCATAAACTGAACATACTCTGAATATTCTTAAAATACTGCCAAATAAGAACATCAACATGCCGTGAATTGGTAATAGGAATGCTAAGATTATGCTTGAGCCTTACAGGAAACAGGTTTCAAGCTTGTTCTCCAAATTCTTCCTTTGGAGTTAAGAGTTCTGGGGGAAAGAAAAATTACATACTGAGCAGAAAATAAAAGAAAAGACAATATGAAAAAGTAGAGATTTGATTGCCGGGAACTTGACAGCTGTCTAGAGGTTGGGGCGGTAGGGAGATCAAGGCTTGATGTTTCGTTCTCCCTTCTCTTTCAAACTACGCTAGAGTAGGATTTATTTGACTTCTGCCTTGGAAGTATAATCACTGATATCCTTATATCAATAGCTTTAATGTATCATCAGAGATATCCGTCCCTTTTAGTTTGCCCAACCCTAAAAGGCGAGTTCTAGTCCACATCCCTGAATATAAGAAATGGATAGAGATGCTTATGAGCTTAGAATATAGTTTTGTCTCCTTAGTACTTACTGTGAGGACATTTATTATTTTGTTTATTTTAGTATCATCTCCCTTGGCTCGAAATTTTTTGGGAGGTCAACTTTATTTTTCGATGTTATCCAACCAGGGGGATGAGGTCAAAAACCCAGCAGCTTGACAATGTCAATGTGGGTTCTTGTCATTTCTATGTAACTTAAATTATAACCCATCATGCTAAGTGTTCCGACCCCTCCATTAAAGTCCAAGTACAACATCTCACCTGTATATGTTGGATTCTGACAACAGCTTTCTAAATGGTTAAGACTTTCTTAGCTAGACATCTCTACATGATCAGAAAATGATCTAGCGGTAGGTCCCGAGCGCCATATGTGGGAAACCTAGTGTACAACTAGGACAAGATAAGCCACCAATTTCCCTTCAACTAGTTTGTTTCTCTACGTGCAGGCCAACCACAAGCCTTGTCTTCAGAAAAGCCCCCCAAGTCAGATGGTGCACTCTGAACAGCACGCACCCAAGCCTTGAGGTTTACTTGTAGTCCTCAAAATGTACCAACTTTATCAATCACCCAACACTTTGACTGGCACTATTGTCATACTATTCTCCTAAAATAGCTACTAGGTCTTGTATCAAGTTACTATTCTTGTCGCATAAAATAATACCCTGAAGATGAACTTCTCTTTTCTCTTTTTTTTTTTGATAAATGCTAAGAAATCCTATAACAAACTCAGGTCTCATACTTGGCGCTTTACATGCTCTACCACTGGGCTAGCGCCATTTGCGGTGAGAAACTTTTCGTTCAATAGCTTCCAGGATTTAGTTAAAGATATGTTGCCATCCATAGTCTCATCTATTTTCTCATTCATGTAATTTTCTTAAAAAAATATATATATTCGATCGGTCTATGATCGCCGTATGCGCTTTACGTCTTTGATGGTTCACAATAGGAAACATATCTGCTTAACATAATTTATTGATATGAGATGGAATAATTGTTTTTTGGCTTGAAATGAAAGATCATTTTTCTTGAGTAGAGGTTGCCATTTCACTCAGGAGGCCAGATGTTGAATCTGGTCCTCCCACTGGAAACAATAGCTTCAGGAAAGCTAGGAAACGTTTTGGTGTTTCGCCTTGGGTTAAACTGCAATCTGTGTTCAGTAACAAATCTTGTGTTTCTCTATCTATGCTTCACTTGGCCGTTTGACATGTAGTCTCAAAGTAACCACCGTGTACTTTTATTTTCCTTCTTATTACTGCCCTTCGATTCTGGTCTTACATGCATTTCTTTTCTAGTTTCTTATTTTTTGCTTCATTTCTTTTCATAAAGGCCATGAAATAACTTGCATGTTGGAAAATAATCTGGCTCTTGGCGTAGTCTGTTTGGAGAGACGTAAGTCCAAGAACACCTAATTGATTCTTCCACTAGTTTTGTACACTAGTCATGCTTTTCTGTCCTTTAGTTGCTAATTTTGTGTAAGCAAGCTCGTAATACATATTTAATTGTTGTCTGATAGTTTTGATACATGCATTCTCTAGAATCAGCTATCAGTATACAGAAGTTTGATGCTTCAATGTTTAGGTATAAAATCTCAAGTAGATCTTAATGGAATTCTCACCTTCCCTGAAAAGGACCTGTTCATGCCAGTTAAGACTATTAACACTTCCACAACATACTCAAACACCTAATAAAACAATAGACATGTATTATCCCTGAACCTTCCCCTTTTCCTATAAAATACAATTAAATTAGTCGAGACTTATCATCGTCACGAAACCTTAAGCTAGTTAAGGCTCAACAATTCCAACAATAGTCAAGCATAAGAAAAGAAAAATTATTTGTGCTTTTAGCTATAAACCTCATGTTTTACCCGCAAGACACAAGGGGTTTTGTTGATGTGGTATAAAGGGGCTGTGAAAGGAGTGCCAGGGTAGAGAACCATAAGAATCCAAAAGCAAAATCAGATGAAGATCCACCAATAAATAATGGTAGAGAGACAGGGAAAAAAGTTAACAATCTTTTAGTGGATAAAGAGAGGATGGAACTGTGTTTGTCCTAATTGTTGACCCAAAAAAACAACCTCATGCCCCCTATTGAATTATACAATAGTTGATGTTTATAGTCTGTGCGATAGATCCAACTTTGTTGGGTCTATCAGCTTCATGGGACTTGTTCTTGGGAGAGAACTCAACTTGCCCCACATTTTGTCTCCATGACATTGTGACCACTCCACCATTATGTTAGTTGCTTCAACTCATGGACCTTCGTGTTCCCTTCCCTCTTTTCCCACCTAATCCTGTCTCTTAATCTCTAGTTCCGGACATTATTTCATCGATCCATATGTAACAAGTGGACACGTGTCGATCAACCCAACACTTCAGAATGAGATTTAGTCTTGACATTTTTAGTTGTTCTGAACTTTTATTTTCTATCAGTACCAGGAGTACCAATGGTCGAGGATGGAGCAATCACTTGTGGGTGTGTCTGGGGTAGATGGCAATGAATTTGACCTCGTAGTCTAAGAAAGGTTGATCAGTGTATGATTTCTTTCTTCCTGGGTTTCTATAGATGTAAGCCAGATCAAGGAAGGATGCTTTCCCTATAGCTATTTCCACCCTGGTTTTACATTTGCCCATGTAAACGAGTTTTGGATATGCGATTTTAAGCTTCAGGAATGTTGCGTAATTTGGCTTCTTAATGTTGAATGACTTTGCTCTTTCGATTCCTAAAGTAGTATGTGAATAATTTTATTGTGGTTCCATAAGCTGATAAACTGTTGGCCAGACAACTATGGTTCTACAGTTATCCACATAAACGAGTTTGTTTGCGGGGGTGCGAAGTGTTGATGCAATCTGGCATCGCAAAAAGTTGCAGGAGTTGTATCTTTACATGTTTTGGCTCTGTTCTTTCTAGTCCTGATGTTTGAAGTCATTCGGTAACGATAGGATTTAGTGATCCATGGTCTTAGTACTGTGCACCAGGTCTCTGTGTTTGAAGCTCGCACTTCCTCTTTAGGCTAGACTCTGGAGTCCTCATCAAACTAGTACTCTTTTGTACCTTTACTAGTGGTGTCAAGTTGCTGCACCGGGTCTGGAGTGGAGTGGGATGGGTTGAGCGAGTCCAGGCGGGTCGACACGACGACTGGACACAAAGTTAGCGGTTTGGGTCGACATGAACCCACGACGGGTCCGGAACGGGTCGACCAAAAAGTGATACGAAATAAATGGGTCGAGTGTGGTTAACCCTTTTCTATCCCCACATGGTTCGACCAACCCCAACCAGACGGGACCCGGCGGATTGCCAGGCCTAGTTAGGTTGGGGGTATGTATAGACGTTACTCTTACTTCCGTTCCACTAGGTTTTTCCTACTTTGACTTTTGAGAGTCACTTTGATATGTGATTTGGTTAGCAAAATGATGCTATAATTCGGTAATCTTTTCATGTTGTTGGGTTACCGAATTCTTGCATCGTTTTGCTAACCGAATCACCGGATTAAAGTCATCCGGTGATAGTGCAGTGTGAGTGTGTGACAAACATGGGTAGGTGTGGGTCAACCGCACCTTGAGGTTGCCGTTTATTTTGTCGAATAGTCTAGCAACACTATGAAAAGATTACTGAATTCTTGCATAATTTTGTTAACCTTTTGACCCGGTTAGTAGTGCAGTATGACAAATCTGGGTGGGTGTGGGTAAACCGCACCTTGACGTTGCAGTTTATTTTGTCCAATAGTGAAACACTTTTGAGTCTTTTACCAAAAGGCTAGAAACCTGGTTATTCCAGGGACCAATGAGATAGAGTAGAAACAGAAGATACACTGTTGTTTGTTGTGGGACACAATTGTTTTGGTTGAACATGGCATCTTCTTTTGAGGGCACTTATTTTTTTTCCTCTAAAAGCCAAAAGCAAAACCAATGGCTGTTGTCTGTGTGCCCATTTTCTCATAAACTCCCAACAGGATCAAGCTACCACCCACCTGGTGATGGTTGTAACATTCATGGAGGAAAAACACTTAAAAAAATCAATATTTGCCTGCTGTACTATATCACTCAGCCTTGAAATCGTACACAGAGTGTCCTCCTTGGAGCGTTGGCAATAAGCCTCATAAGCTGTAAAGAGAGTAGGAACATCTCTGAACGGAGGACTAAACCACTTTTGAACCAGACTTTGATCCAAAGAAGTTCAAAATTAGTTCCAAAACACTAAAAAGTGATAACAGAGCTCCAAGCCTCCAACCTCTTGTGGAGCAAATCTGAGGATAAAATGGATGACCAAATATTGGAGAAATTGTTCACAAGAGGGAAAAAAAACATTCTTTTCACAATTTTGATTTAAGAATTGTAGATACGTGTGATTATAGGTAAAATGTGAATTTGCATTGTAATTAGTGTATTGTGTGTTATTCATTAGATGTTATTTATATCCTCAATTCAAGTAATTTGGGTTTCATTATTATTTTTTGCAAACTGGTATTTTATTATTAATTTTTTGTTAGTAATTAATCTCATTTATTTTTATTTCAATAAATATTGTATAATTTTATGTACCATAATTGTTATGGAGAATGTAACTTTACAATGGTACTTAATTATTGAGCTTTGCACTGTTGAAGCTCAAACATCAAAGTGGGGATTAAATTTTACTATAATTCGTTCCATCATTGGGCACCTTCGTCTTGTTAGTTTAACTTTTAACTCGTTAATTATTAAGTTTAATAGATGTGAAGTCATCCAAAGAGTTCATGATAGAATTCTTGATTAACAATTCTTGATAATGCAATTTCTTCTTCTCTAAAAAAATAAATTTTACTCTAGTACCAGATTTGGTACAAGGAATAGTCATTCTCTTGGAAATGCCCTTTCTGCCTTCTTAAACTCAGAACATGTAACTAAGATGAACGGGCATAGATTTTCCGCCCTCTGACTTGGTTTCTGTGCCCTCTTTCTCTCTCTCTCTCCGAAAAATTTTCACTTTCCTTTCTCCGGCGATGGAGGCTTCCCATCCGGCTCCCACTGATACGGTAGTGGAAGACGATGAGATGGACGACCCTCATCCATCAGCCGATCATCCCGAAAGGGATCCCTCCGACCCAGCGATTAAGAAATCGAAGTGGGAAGCTATGGAAACAAACGAGGCTCCTGTTTCTTCTCAATCCCCTCTGGATTTGGGTACGAAATTGGCCGATCTTATCTCGTCCCATAATGAGAAAGTGGCTATTGAGAAATTTAAAGTTCATACAACCTCTTTCAAAGAGGCACTGACCAAGGCTATCAAGTCCAAAGGTTTCTTCTCCGAGGCTATTGATACTCCCGCCATGGATCTATCTTCATTCCCCGAAGATGAGTGGTCGGAGGATGAAAGAGAAATCGATGAAGGGGAGATTCCCGAGGATGTAAAGCGCATCGCGGAGGTTATTTTCCCTGAGAATCTCAATCTTCATCTAAGGAAAAAATTGCGTGATTGTCTAATAGTCAAGTTAATGGGAAAAGAAATTGGGTACAAAACCCTCTGTAACATGGTGACCAAACTGTGGAAACTGAAAGGAAAGTTTGATGCTGTGGAAATAGAGACAAATTTTTTCATATTCAAGTTTGAGAACCCAGAAGACCGCTTGAAAGTCTATACTGGTGGTCCGTGGGTTGTGCTTGACCACTACCTAACTGTTAGGAAGTGGATTCCGAATTTCTCGCCTACGGAAGCCTCGCCAATCTCAACCGCCGTCTGGGTGAGATTGCCAAGGCTACCGTATGAACACTTCAATGAAACTTCGCTTATCTCTGTGGCAAAAACGTTGGGAAAACCATTAAAAGGGGATATTAACTCAATTGCAGGTTTGAGAGGAAAATATGCCAGACTATGCGTGGAAGTTGATTTGAGTAAACCCCTGGTTCCAAAGTATCGAATCGGTAGAAAATTTTTTAATGTTGAATATGAATCCCTTCACTTGAATTATTTCCACTATGGCAGAATCAACCACAGGAAAGAGATGTGCCCGTTCCGAGCCCCTTCACCGGAAAACCAATCACAGAGATCGGAGACAGGCGCAGAGAAGATCGACGGTGAATCAAACGGCGGCTCAAACGGTCACGAGTCACAATCACAATCTTCATCGAAGGCGTAGGAGATCCACAACGGCATGCTTTCTAGGGTCAAAATTACGAAGATTGAAAATTCGAAGGAGGATTTTGGGAATTGGATCTTCCCGAAGAAGTGGGCTAACAGGAAAGGTAAGGGACAATCCGGGCCTGGTAGAAGCCCAAATGAAAAATAAGGACCAGGGAAAGGCTGGGCCGAGTAACGACCCAAAAGAAGGAAAAGAAAATGGGCATAACAGAACAGAGAAGAGAAGCGGTCCGACCAATGAAACACAAGGTAAAGAGGCCCAAAAATCAGGGAAGGAAATGAAAACACAAAAGAAGTGAAGGACCAAAAAGGAAGTTCAAAAGTTGTGGGAAAGGGATCAAACAGCTGGCGTGATAAAAGACCAAGGGCAGATCAGGGATTTCAACCCCCTGCTGACCTAGGGTTTCCTCCACCTCAAGAGAAATCGAGAGCGGCGGAGAAAGGGAAAGCTTCTCAGAGGAAAAACAAGGTTGGTCTAAATATTTCGAAGTGAAAAGAAGTGGTGACGAGCAATCCATTTTCACCACTTCGAAATTCATATCTTCTTGATCAGAATCCGACAACTCAAGTGAGCAAAAGCCCTTTTAGCTTCAACTCACCGTTTGGAGGACTTCACTTTGGCTCAACTTATGGAGCTGATTATGGAAGAGATGCGATGGGAACTCAGGGAGACAGAGATTCGGAGGCTGGGACTATTCGGTTTGGAGCTCGAGCTAACGGAAAAGAGAAGGGAGCCGTCACTTGTGGAGGTTCCATGGTACGTGGACGAGTCGTGGATGAGACTGGTGGCGCAGGGAACCCCGGGCAACCAGAACCACAAATCGACGGCGGTGGTGAACTCCAGAAGGGGATGGGGAGAGAACCAGGTGAGATTCCACGAGGTCTGGGAGCAACTAACTCCTAAAGACAGACCGGTACTTTCTAACTGTTTCTCCATGAAATTGCTTTTTTGGAACTGTAGAGGAATCGGCAACGAAGAGTTCAAAAGGCAGTTTAAAGAATGGTACTTCAATCATAAACCTGAGGTTGTGGCTCTTTTTGAGACAAAGATTTCTCTTGTTGAGATGGGAAACTTTTTTGATAATCTCAATCTGAGGGGCAAGGATAATGTTGACCCCATTGGAAGGTCAGGGGGAATCTGGCTGTTGTGGAATGTTGCTGAGGTAGATATTCACGTCTACAACAGAACGAACCAAAGCATCGATGCCATTGTTAAGAGGCTGAACTACCTTGATTGGGCACTTTCGGCAATCTATGCTAGCCCAAATCCTACGAGAAGGGAGGAAATGTGGGAAGGGATTGAAGATATTGCCTCTACGATGGATAAACCTTGGCTCATTGCAGGGGATTTCAATGACATTGCTAGGCCAAGTGAAAGGAGAAGTATGAACACAGTTAATGATAGTAACCGGTTAAGGAGGTTCAACAGCCACATTAATCAATGCCAACTGATTGATCTGGGAAGTTCGGGCCCTGCACATACCTGGTCTAACAACAGAGAAGGGGTGGCTAACACACTTAAGAGGTTGGATAGGGCGATGAGCAATGGCGAATGGATCGGTATTTTTCCTGACTATAAGGTTACTGTCTTTCCAAGAGTTTACTCGGATCACTCCCCTTTGCTCGTGGACACCGAATGTAATCTTAATCTTGTTCCTTTGAATTTTTTTTAAGTTTGAAGTCATGTGGGCTCTTAGAGCTTCGTATGAAGATGTGGTGAGTAAGGCTTGGAACAACAACCTTGCTTTTACTTCTAAACTTATGTGCATGGCTACTGAGTCTACCAAATAGAGCAAAGAGGAATTTGGGGATGTTTTCAAAAGAAAAAGATGGCTCCTTGGTAGACTCAGGGGCATCCAGATTGCACAATCTAGGAAGTATTGTCATAACTTGTTCTTACTTGAGATTGATCTTGTGAAACAATATAGCTTTGTTCTCAAGGAAGAAGAGGTGTTGTGGAATCAAAGGGCCAGTAGAGAGTGGATAACAAAAGGGGAAAGAAATACCAAGCTTTTCCACCTCTCGGCTACTATTAAAAAGAACAAAAAGAAGTTAAACTGCATTAAGAATAATGATGGAATCTGGATTAATGATAAAACTAGTCTTAAGGCCTTTGTGCATGATTATTTCATTAATCTTTATAAGAACAATGACTCCATAATTGGTAGGGAAAATTGTTGTGATTGGGGGGGTTTTGGAAAACTTAACCAGGATATGAACAGTTGTATTGCTAAAAAGGCCACCATCAATGAGGTGCATGATGTGGTTAAATCCTTGAAACCTCTTAAAGCACCAGGAGAAGATGGTTTTCATGCTTATTTTTACCAGAAGTTTTGGCATGTTGTGGGAAAGGATACCACTAAGTTTGTCAATGATTGCTTGTCTACGGGTGTGATTCCTTCGAGAATTAATGCTACCCTGATTGCTTTGATTCCAAAAATTAACAATCCTTCTCAAATGAGCCAATTTAGACCCATTGGGTTATGTAATGTTAATTATAAGATTCTTACTAAGACTTTGGTTGGTAGGATCAGACCCTTTATTGATAAGATGGTCAGTCCGATGCAAAGTAGTTTTGTCCCTGGAAGAACTACCACGGACAATGTAATCATTGCCTAGGAAGTCCTTCATACTACGATGAATAGAAAAGGTAGAAAAGGAAATGTGGTTTTCAAAATCGATCTTGAGAAAGCTTACGACAAAATCTCTTGGTCTTTCCTTCATGAAACTTTGATGTGTTATGGTTTTAGTAATGATCTTATATCCCTCATCATGAATTGTGTGACGTCTACTACCATGTCTGTGATTTGGAACAATGAGAGACTTGAGAAGTTCTGCCCGGAGAGGGGCCTTAGACAGGGGGACCCTTTGTCCCCCTATCTTTTTGTTTTATGTATTGACAGATTATCCAATATGATACATAATAGAGTCAAGAAGGATGTTGGAAAGGGATAAAAGTTTCTCAAAAAGGACCCACTTTATCTCATGTTATGTTTGCAGATGACATTCTATTCTTTGCTCAGGCGGAGGATGCTGTGTGTAGAACGGTCATGGATACACTTATGGACTTCTGTGAGGCCTCTGGCCAATCAGTGAACCTGAGTAAATCAAAAATTTTTGTGTCCCCCAACATCAGTAGAAGTAAAGCTAGATGCCTTAGTAGGCAATGTGGGATTCCACTTTCTAATGACCTTGGAATCTACCTTGGGGCTCCTCTGCTCCACAAGAGAGTTAGCTCTGAAGATTACAAACAAGTTTTTGAAAATCTTAACTCTAAACTTGCCGGTTGGAAAACTAATCACATGTCCCTTTTTGGGAGAGCCACTATGATTAATTCAGTGCTATCTGCTATTCCCTCCTACAGAATGCAGACATCTCTCTTTCCTGTTTCCATTTGTAAAAAAATTGATCAAATCTGCAATGGTTTTCTTTGGGGAGACACCACAGATAAAAAGAGAATGCATTTGGTTAATTGGGAAGAGGTTTGCACGAAAAAAGAGGTTGGAGGACTCGGAATTAAGTCAGCCTCTTCTCTTAACAAAGCCTTCATGGCTAAGTTGGGTTGGAGACTTATTACGGAAAAAAATTCTATGTGGGTTAATGTGATAAAAAACAAGTACCTGGGAAAGTCTAATATTTAAAACTAACGATCCCTCTATTGTTAATAATTGCAAAGTCAAAAACTTTATCACTGAAGATGGGAGCTGGAACTTGAGCAGTATCTCCCCCTTTCTGGACAGAAATGTTATTGAGACTATTACTAGAACCCCCATTCCCACCCACTGTGATGTTCCTGACTCTCTGTGTTGGGCCAATAGTTCGAATGGGCACTTCAGCATGGCTTCGGCTTATGAAGCTGTTAATCCTCAGGTGATTAATAATAACTGGTCTTGGTTGTGGAAACTAAAGACTGCTCAGAAGTTAAAAAGCTTCATGTGGAAAGCTTTGAAAAATCGGCTTTCCACTAATGTTATGAGAAGGAACAGGGGTATGAATACCAATGGGATGTGCACTAGATGTTGCTCATGGGAGGAATCCCATGACCACTTATTCAGGGAGTGTTGGCACTTCAAAAAAATCTTGTTACAACTTAGAACTGATGATTGGCTGGTGAAAACCCATCATCTGCCATTTTGGGAGTGGGTTAAACTCAATCTGTCGGAAAACAAACATGTGTTCCAAACCTGGACTGGAAGGATGTCTTTCTCACCTCTCTATGGCTTATCTGGAAGCAAAGAAACGTGAAGTGTTTTGAAAACAGAATGATCCCGCACAATATCTGTGCTAATGAGGCGATTAAGTTTGCTTCAGACATTCAAAAAGCATTTGAGATTGAAAGAGAGGTTGGATTGGCATCCATCCCTTTGGATAGTACTAACTACTGGAGTTTACCAATTGCAGGTAAGCTTAAATTGAACTTGGATGCGAGCTTGTACCCGGGAACTGGCGGTGCTGGGTTCGGGGGGATCCTTAGAGATAGCAAAGGGGCTCATGTGTTAAGCTTTACTGGAAAGACCGCTGAAACAATGGTGACAAGAACTGAAGTGGAAGCAATCTACAATGGTTTGAAGATCATCTACTCCAGTAATTACAGCGCGGTGGAAGTTGAATCTGATTCCTTAGATGCGGTGGATATGATTAACAACGAGAAGAATATTCACAGCTGGAGGTACTCTCTGATCCCAGAGATAAAAAAACCTGTTAATTCTGTCCAAAAGCACTCTCAGCAACATTCCCAGATCAAGGAATAAGTGTGCTGATATTTTAGCAAGAGTGGGTTCGTTCCAGCCACAGGATCTACTTGTTTACAATGTCCCCCACGAAGCTATT
The DNA here is from genome assembly GCA_023055425.1 of Linanthus parryae. Lineage (NCBI taxonomy): Eukaryota > Viridiplantae > Streptophyta > Magnoliopsida > Ericales > Polemoniaceae > Linanthus > Linanthus parryae. The sequence continues at coordinate 2,702,055 of JALGPY010000036.1, read as the reverse complement.
GTCAGTACTCTCCAGGAGGATTTGCAGTTTGTGCAACAGGGTCCATAGTTTTGTTAACTGTTGGCTTTGTTGTTTTTTGGCTATGTTTGTTGTTGTCTGTGTTTTAGGGGTCCTTTGGTGGATGTTTAGGTTTGTACTGCATGACTTTAATTTCTTGTAAGTTTGTTTGAACTCTTTTATTCCGAGGTATCCAAAAAAAAAAAACCCAGAACGTGTATAGTTTGAGGTGGACATGTGCGCATCTCCTCCGTCCTTTGAACACTTCTATCTAGCACTGCTATGCTTCCACGTTTGTTTGTCATTCTTATGTCACTCTTATGTGTCAATTAAAATAATTTTTCCATTTTTTTTAATTTCTAATCAGTTAATTTTTTTAAAAAAAAAATTGTGCTCCTTTTGCCTTTGAGTAAAAGACAAAAATCACCCACCATTTATGGGCAAAATACATTTTCCCTCTTTTTTTAGAGGAAAAATACATTTCGCACCCCATGTCAGTGGATGGAGTGTGGACAAATACCCCCCTTCTGTTACAATCCGTCAGTGGAGGGGTGCAATAAATTTTTGTGACCATTTTACCCTTACGAGTTGTGACCATTTTTGTTTATTATGCAATTCACCATGTTCTTGATGTCCGTGGTGTTCTTGAGCACCACTTCTACTACCATCAAATCTCAACCACCACTACCATCAAATCTCCACCACCACCACCAACGACAACGATTAGAAACCAAGAATAATCCCCATTCAAGCCCCTGGATCAATCCCCATTCAGACCCCTGAAAAAGTCCCAATCGAACCCCTTAAAACAATCCCCTTTCTTCTCCCACATCGCACCTCCTCACTCCTAAATCATTCCGAGACATAATTCAAGTAGCCCGTTGACCCACTGATTTAACAAAATAGACAGTCGAACCGAACCCATAAAAACGCACTAAACACAAAAAACCTAGAGATTCATTGTTGAGTCATGTACATGTAACAAAAATAGAATAAAGCGACCCACCAAATACAGGAACACTCACAGAAATTGTGCTAGGAACACAAAAAGTACTTAAGATTCATTCTCTTTTTGTCATCTATCTCTCAATTCTTCAACTCTTTCCTCCGATTTCTAATCCTTAAAGATTTTCCGGAATTCGATCGAGTTTCGTTGGTAGGTCTCGGGTTGTGAGTCGGTTCGTGAAATGAACCTACTTGGGATCAAACCCACCTTGAATTGAACCCACATCAGATCGCTAGTCGAAAATCCTCGCCAAAGATGAACTTATCCCCGAAAAAGTAATCGATGGTTGCTGCATCCTCGAACACCTCCACCTTAGCAGCCGCCAAAGGCCACATCGGCGTCGTGGGTTTCGGTCAGAAAGAGCAGAGAGAGGCAGAACCACATTCAGAATTCGTCGAAGAAGAAGAAGAAGAAGGTCGTCACCTCTTCTCTCGGCGGCGACCTCGTGGCTTCCCGCAAGCTCTTCTCTCCGACCAGTGGCTCCCCGCAAGCTCTTCGACGGCTGAAGCGGCGATTTCGTCCAGATCCTCGCCGCCTCACCAGATCGAGAGCCCATCAAAGGGGAGAGAGATAGTGCTGGTTCGTTGCGCCAGGTACGACGGCGGGTGTGGTGGACGGCGATTCAGGGCGTCGACGGTGGTGGACGGCGATTCAACCTCGAGCGAGAGAAAGATATGAGATCGAGAGAGTGAGGAGGCTAAGGAGAGAAAGAGAACAGAGGGAGAGGGTCGCTAGGGTTAGGAAAGGAGGATAGAAGGAGAGGGAGTGGGCTTTATAGTGAGGTCATCCCTCGTCAATTGTGAGGGGTATTTTTGTCTTTTCACCCCTCTGTTAGTGTGGTTTTAGTTTTTAACTCTGACAGGGGTGCAAAATATATTTTCTCCATAAATGAGGGGGTAAAATGTATTTTCCCCATAAATGGAGGGTAATTTTTGTCTTTTACCATTCGCCTTTATGTTCTTCATTGGAGGAGGTACGGTTTTTTTTCATGTTGTTAAGCTCTTCGTTTTATTGTCCAATGGAATGCCGTTTCCTCCTTGAAATGAAATGTTTGCGATATACTTCTTGAAATGTCTACAAGGGACAACAAACTTTATCAAAGTGTAGCATCTGGTGAGGCTCAATCACATCAATTTCAGTTCATGTCTTTTGGATTCATTAAGATTTGAACTCGAGTAGCAAGCACCACCAACAAAGCGTCTTTGCTTGTTGTCGATGCGATATCTATGTGACCCAACATGAGGGCTAATTAGTCAAATATTAGACGTGTTGGATGATATTTTATCCATAAATACATGAAACATAACTCTTTGTGATTACATGACTTCTCTTATTCTCCGTTTTGTGCATTCATAGTTAGCCTTCCACCATCAAAACATCATTTCTCCAATTGAATCGAAATTTGTTTGTTTCGTCAACTTATCGCTATTTGTTATCACCACTATAAGGGCAAATTTGTGTCTAATGCCTACATGTCACGTCTTTTAAGTAAGTACTTTCGGAACAAGTTGTACGTATTGCTTCTTGTATATCCATATTATTCTTTTTGTTGAATATGATTGAATTAGATTGAACTGGACTTGATTTGTGCTGTTGCATAAGAATAAATATCTCTTAGTAGGGCGACGTGAATTCTAGCTTAGTTATCAATGAGTCGGTGTGGTTTTTAAAAAAATGAATAAATCGTTTGTTTCAATTTATTTGTGTTGTTTGACCTTTTTAGACTATCTTGACTATGTGATTTGAGCAGCAAATAGACGACTCAACTTGTTATTTACATAATGTCATTTTGAAAATGCAAGGAAGTTACTCAACTTGTTATTTACATAAAATGTCATTTTGAAAATGCAAGGAAGTTATGTCATTTATCTATTCAAATTCACCTAATCAATGTGATATGAAACTAACATATAAACATGACGCTTCGTGGCTCAGGAGTGAGGGCCCTGCAAAGTCGCCCCACTGGTCTAGGGTTCGAGTATCGGATTGCTATTCTGAAAAAAGGAATACTAACGAATAAAACACAGGATGGAGGAGAGGCCATGAAGTGAGATAAATTGAAGTATATAATCCTCAAATGTAAGAAAAAGACTAGCGAGTCCTCTTTCATAACCTAGAATACTCTCGCATTCAACAGAGTAGCAGGGTAAGACAACGTCGCTCCCATGGTTATACTCTTTCGGCATGACAATAAGAAGAGTTATTAGACAAAACAAATAGATTCATGCTGTTCCTACTCAAGTAATTTTAAGGAAAAAGTTAAAAGTGAAAAAAAAAGTTAAGAATTAGCAAGGGATTATAATCTACTACTCTACTACGGAATTAGCATTAAACTTAGAGTTAGTACAAAAGAATAAGAAATCATCAAATCAAAATCATGACTCATATCCAACCATGAAATGTACAAGTAGAGGTACATCAATTTGCTCTGCTTTGAATATTAAACAACTCTTTTGTTTTTTCCTTTGTTGGGTAATTATAAATTCTTAAAAATAAAAACTTAAAAGAATAAAAAACAACATAAAAATAGATAACTTTTATTAATATATATTTTTCATGAATGTAATGGAGAGCTAGCATCGCTGTCTGTGTAGAGAAACGCCAAAACACTCATCGGGAAACACTGTCCTGGCAAAACCCACAAGAGAAAAGACAAGAGACTTCGAAACCTAATTTCTTAATTCATGAGGCCCTTATGTTGCAATTTTCAAACCTTCTTGTTTGTACGTGCGGCTAGTGAAAGAAACCGAGACCTCTATAAGATTCCAAGCTTTGTTCACCCAATTCTCCCAACGAAGTTGTTGAAGAAGAAGAAACGGCCCTTTAACTTTTCTCTCATACTCACTCTCTCCTTTTTATTTAAAAACCTCTCTCAATCTCTCTCATTTCTTACCATTTCCCACTTGATGCAATGACTACTAGTTGCATCACCAACACTCTTTCAGTCCAGTCTCCGGCGGAGCTAGTGGCGCCGCTCGTATTCGACGCCTCCGTGATCCGGAACGAAACCACCATACCGGCACAGTTTGTGTGGCCGGATCACGAGAAGCCGTCCCCCGACGCGCGGGAGCTCCCGGTCCCACTCGTGGACCTGGGCGGGTTCCTGTCTGGCCACCCTGGCTCCGCTGCAGAGGCGTCCAGGGTGGTCGGGGAAGCGTGCAGGAAGCACGGCTTCTTCCTTGTGGTGAATCACGGTGTTGATTCCGCGCTCATATCAGACGCACACAAGTACATGGACACGTTCTTCGAGCTCCCCCTTCCCGAGAAGCAGAAAGCTCAAAGGAAAGTCGGGGAGCATTGCGGGTACGCTAGCAGTTTCACCGGAAGATTTTCTTCCAAACTGCCGTGGAAAGAAACCCTTTCTTTCCGCTACTCCGCCGAGAAAAAAGCCTCCAACATTGTCACTGACTACATCTGCAATACAATGGGCCAAGATTTTCGCCAATTAGGGTATGTTAGACATAACATATAACATCTTACTGTATTATCTGGTTTCAGCTGAAAATTTTACTGTACGGTTTCAGCTGAAAATAGCGTGACTGATAAAATATATATTTCAAATTTGCAGGGAAGTTTATCAAAATTATTGTAGCGCGATGAACAAGCTCTCGTTGGGGATCATGGAGCTATTGGGGATGAGCCTAGGCGTAAGCCAGTCTCATTTCAAGGAATTCTTCGAAGAGAACGACTCGATCATGAGACTAAACTACTACCCGCCCTGCCAGAAACCAGGGGACACTTTAGGGACAGGGCCTCATTGTGATCCGACATCCTTAACCATCCTTCACCAAGACACGGTTGGCGGGCTACAAGTGTTTGTGGACGACGAATGGCGCTCTATTAGCCCCAATCTCAACGCCTTTGTTGTCAACATCGGTGATACCTTCATGGTACGTAGTTAAACAACCCTACTAGTGTAAAAATACAGTATGTTTCAGTTTTCTGACTCTGCCACTGTATGTAACCTTAGACTGATTAGTGGGATTTTTGTTTTTGTGTGATGCAGGCACTATCGAATGGAAGATACAAAAGCTGCCTGCACAGAGCAGTGGTAAACAACAAAACTCCTAGGAAATCACTCGCGTTCTTTCTATGTCCGAGAAAGGATAAGGTGGTGAGCCCACCGAACCAACTGGTGGACAACAAGAACCCGAGAGTGTATCCGGACTTCACTTGGCCGACGTTCCTCGAGTTTACGCAGAAACACTACAGGGCTGACATGAACACCCTCCAAGCTTTCTCAAGTTGGCTTCTCCATCAACAGAAAACATCTGAAGTACTACTCGCATAACAAAGGAAAATTAAATAACAACTTGTAGTTAATTATCATCAGCAAGCAAGTTAATTAGCTAGCTAGGTTCCGGTATGTTGTGCATGGATCAACCTTGGGGCTAGCTCTATAGCTATGGAGAATGTGAGAATTGGGTTTTGGAGGCAGAGGAAATGAAAGGAATTAGAACCCAAGTTGTCTTATGTTTTTCCTCTTTTTCTTCTTCTTTTCTTTTAGCTATGGTAAAGTAGTTGTAGGAGCTAGTAGAATATAGATACTAGAATGAAGCAATAAAGGAGCATCGGTATGGGCCAATTTTGTTGTATTTCTTTCCTAAATATACAAGAAGCCTTTGTCAACTACAACCATTGTAGTGTCATACTACCTCCGTTTCGTCTGTTTCGTCTGCGTTTGACTTTTTAACCCGCAACTGAGTCACTTTGACTTGGTGATTTGAGTACCAAAACGATGTAATTTTTTAACAATTTTTTCATGGTATTTTAGAATAAACTTTCCTCTATAACACAATGCAAAGATTACCAAATTCTTGTATCGTTTTGCTAATCAAATCACCGGATGAAGGTAACCCAGTGAATAGTGACAAAAAGTTAAGTAGGCTGAAACAGGCGAAACAGAGGTAGTATCTAACTTGTATGCACCTACTAGTATTGTGAATTATTACTTCGTCTAGGTTGACAGCTTAACAGATAAAGCATTATGTCCTTACATACTGTGATGTCCAGTTCAAACTTCCTTAACTCGTTTACAGTTTCTAGGAGATGAAGGAAATGAGTCATAATTTGAGAAATGTTTGTGTGAGCGACGAAGCAAGATAAAATTGAATGGTTAAAATTATATGATTCAAATTTTAAACAAAAACCCCTTGAACTCCTTAGATAACATCAAGCTACTATGTATGACATTAACATTTGAATCAAACAAAAACCACCCATCGAGTATGGGTTATATACAAAAACACCCTTCGTGTTCGGGGATATACAAAAACCACCAATGTCACTAACAGCAAACTAACAGAGGGGTAAGAAGACATATTTACCCTCATTTTGACAAAAAAATACCACACTATAAATAAATCTCTTCTCACTTTTCCCTTCCCCATCTCTCTCTCTCTGCCCTCCATCGCCAGACTCCCTCTCTCTCTCTCTCTCTCTCTCTCTCTCTCTCTCTCTGCCCTCCATCGCCAGACTCCCTCTCTCTCTCTCTGCCCTCCATTGCCAGACTCCATCTCTCTTTCTCTCTCTCTCAGCCCTCCATCAACACCGCCAATCACCAGCCACAGTCACCGCCACCACTCTCTCTCCCCACCGGCTGAAAATCCCCGACGACCCATAAGACAAAAGCAGCAGTCCCGACCCGGTTTCTGAACCGACTTGAGAACCCACGGCGAATTCGACGTCTTCATAGAAGGCTGTAGATCTAGCAGAGAAGATGAAGTGCGCTTCAGCTTATTTCGCAGAGCCAGATACGAGGTAGGCAAATCGGGGAGGAGGCGGCGTCGGCGGTGGGACCGTGACCGGTCGGAGCTTCGATTCGACGAATACGGAGCCGGCGGTGTCGTAGCAGTAGTAGGGGATGGTCGGAAGAGAAACCCAGACCATCAATCCCTTAATCTAGTTTAGCCTCTCTCCAAATCGACAGAGCCACCTCCAATTGTTGAAGATGGCGTTTTGGGGCTACTGATCAATTCATGGCACTCGCCAATCTCAGATCTGTGTTTCAATTGATGAAAAGAAAGGTGTGAAGGTTAAAACTTGGAGCAAACCCACTTTTCAGAAAAGCGAAACAGAGGACTCCAACTTCACTCTCAAGCTATACCAGTCCCAAAGGACCTTCTTGCTTCATCAATGAGTGCAGTTGTTGCTTCATTTAGAAGTTGTTGGGTCGGACACTATTTGGGCTCCTAATCTAATGTGTTTTGGGATGTGGATTTGAAAATTATCTCTCTCTCTGTCTCTCTCTGTCTTGATTTCGTAGTCCTTGTTTCCAACAAGAGTTTCAGATGGGGTTCTTGATTTCATTTGGGAACTTGCAGATCCCCTCTGTGAGTTTTTGATGGCCTTTTTTGGGATGGACACAGATCCCCTCTGTGGTTGTAGTGGTAGTGGTTCGAATTGGACCCATGGTGTTGGGGTATTTTTTGATTTTCGACTGTAAAGGTGTTAAGTGTTTGTGTTAGGAGGTTTTGGTAATTCTGGAATGAGTTTGATTGGTGTTGTTGGTTGTTTGTGTAGGTGGTGGGGAAGGTGGTGGTGTTGTTGGTGGTGAATCAGTGGTGGTGGCGGTGGAGATGTGGTGGTGGAAGCGAAGAACACCAAGAACATCAAGAACATTAATAAAATAAACAAAAAAATACAAACAGGGGTAAAATGGTCATAAAAAGTCAGATTGCACCCCCCTCATAACTGACATTAACAGAAGGGTAGTATTTGTCCAACGTATGTTATTGACAGGGGTGACTTTTGTATATCCCCGAACACGAATGGTGTTTTTGTATATAACCCATACTCGAGGGGTGGTTTTTGTCTTTTACCCTTGAATCAAAACATCAACTAGCTACTAAATCATCTTTCCGTGTTCCGTTAAGTTTGTCGGGTATGTACATTTTAGACGTTTATCTGAAGGTTTTGAGTTGAAAGTTTGGAAAACATTTTACAGGGTAGAGTATAGTGTAAACATAGAGAGTGGCGATTGTTTTTTTTTTTTTTTTTTTTTTTTTTTTTTTTTTTTTTTTGAGGAATGGATCTCCATTAAGGGCTACGGCCCAACCAAATCAACAGCAAAAACCTGCTCAGCCCAAACCGGCAAAGCAGAAAAAAATTTATTACAAAGAGAAGGGTCTAGACCCTTTTTTGCGAAGAGATGAGCACATCCGTTGCCTTCCCGAGGAGTCCACTGAACCACGTGGGCTACTCCACTTCCCAACAGCTCGAAGCTCTCTTCGATGATATTAACTGCGTCCGATACATCATCGCTGTCTTCCACTCTTCCTCTTCTCTTTCTTCTTTCCATCCACAGCTTGACCAGGTTCTTTGCGTCTGTTTCCAACACTAAATTGTTGAGATTCAGAGCAACTGCTAGCTGAATCCCTTCTCGCATGGCTTGGGCTTCAGCCATTTTTGGGGAGCTTCCGAACGGAATTTCTGAAATTTTGCCGGCGATGAAGAGACCCGCTTCATCCCTGATGACGATTCCGGCGGTAGATCGTTTGCTCCCGATGTCCCAGGTGGCGTCGGAGTTGACTTTCAGCCAGCCGGACGGCGGCTTTGACCACTTCCCGGTCGAAGACAAGGGGATCTGAGCCGGATTGACCTCTTTGACTGAGGAGGGGGTTTCCTTCGACACTTTCTCTGTAATGAGTGAAATCATCTCTCTGGTTTTGAGTTTTGTCCCTTTGAACACGAGCTTGTTTCTCCTCCACCAGATTGCCCAGATTCCGGCCACAAAGATAAGTCTCTGTTTAGTTTTGAGGGAGTCAAAAGTCTCCCTAAACCAGATCTGGAAATTATTGATTCCCTCCCTTACGAGGGTTTCTCCGAAACAGTTACTCCAAAGCTTCTTTGCCTTTCTGCATCTCATGAAAAGATGAATTTCTGACTCTTCTTCTTGTTTGCAGACAGGGCAAAGAGACTCCACATCCACTTTCCTAGAAATTAGATTGACTCGGACGGGAAGGCTTTGGTTCGCAGCTCTCCACACCGGAAAGATAATCTTTTTTGGAAGTGGGAGAGACCACAATTTGTTCCACCAGGTATTACTGCCGTTCCTTTCCGAAGATTCTTCTCCAGCGTTGATTTCCTCTTGCAACATCTTGAACCCCGATTTAACCGTATATTTGCCCTTCTCATCGTAGTGCCAAATCAATCTATCCGGCAGGTTTGACGGAGGGACTTCCATACTGCAGATTGTGTCCACATCTTCCTTCCAGAATACCTGTTGCAGCTTTTCCACGTCCCAGGTACGAGAAAAAATGTCAATAAAATCTGCCACTGTCATGTTCTTCTGTTCTGGAGTCGAGGCTGGGGTTATGGGTTTGAAGGTAGATGGTCGTAACAACCAAGGGTCAGTAAAGACCTTGATTTGTTGACCATTACCAAGAACCCATCTAGCCCCTTTGAGAAAGACTGATTTCCCTTCCAGTATACTTCGCCATATGAAGGACGAGCGGCCATCTTTCTTTGCATTTAGTAGACCTGTATCCGCGTAGTACTTTGCTCTCAACACACGGGCTAACAGCGACTCTGGTCTATATAACAATCTACAATATTGTTTGGCTAGCATAGCCCGATTGAAGTTCCTGAAATTTCTGAAACCCATCCCACCGTGCTCTTTTGATTTTTGAAGCTTTTGTTTTGAGATCCAGTGGATTTTCCTATCACCTTCCTTAGCACCCCACCAAAACTTGGCTATAGCTGCATCTAACTTATCACATAAATTTTGTGGCAGGAGAAAACAACTCATAGCATAACAGGGGACAGCTTGCGCAACGGCTTTGATAAGGATTTCTTTCCCCGCAAAGCTAAGATTCTTCTCCTTCCAACCTTTTAATTTATTTTCCACCCTTTGCAATATGTGGTTAAAGCTTATCATCTTCTTCCTTCCAATTGTAGTTGGGAGCCCGAGATAGCGTTCGTGCAACACTTCCAGTTTCATACCGCAAAGATTGCTAAGCAGAATCTGTTTATCTTTCGGGACGTTGGAGGAAAACACCGCCGCTGATTTCTCCAAATTGATCTTCTGGCCCGTGGCTGCCTCATAGTAGTTAAGCAAAGTACATAAACTTGTAATTTCTGTTTCGGTTGCTTTTGTAAAAATTAAGCTATCATCCGCAAAAAAGAGGTGGGAGACCGAAGGGCCCCCTCTAGACGCCGTGACCCCCGATAGCAAACCCATCGATTCATAGTGTGTGATCGCTCGGGAGAGAACTTCCCCACAAAGTAGAAATAAATAAGGTGAGAGAGGGCAACCTTGCCGGAGTCCTCTTTGAGGCTTCACAAAACCGACCGATCGTCCCTTTATGTTGAAAGAACAGGACGCAGTGGACATGCAGTCCATCACTAGATTGATCCATCTAGGTCCAAAACCTAGTTTAGAGAGCATCTTGCCAACGAAAACCCACTCCACCCGATCGTAGGCTTTACTAATGTCGATCTTCAAGGCCATAAAACCATCCTTTCCTTTCTTCCTCGTTCTCATCGAATGAAGTAATTCAAAGGCAAGAACAACATTATCCGTGATCAAACGACCCGGCACAAAGGCACATTGGTTTTCGGAAATCAGCATGGGGAGGATTTCCTTAAACCTATTTGCCATTGTCTTGGTAACAAGTTTATAAATGACGGTACAAAGACTAATGGGTCTAAGATCCGTCGCTTTACGAACTTGTTTAACCTTTGGGATGAGAGTAATCACCGTATGGTTAAAATTTTCAACACTACTGTTACCGTTTAAAATATTGAGGACACAAGTACTAACCTCATCTCCGATCACGTCCCAATATTTTTGGTAAAAAATAGCCGGAAAACCATCGATCCCCGGTGCTTTAGTCGGACCCAGTTGCTTCAAACTGGACTCCACTTCTTGTAGGGTATAATCCCTATCCAGCTCGTGTCTTTCCTCAGGGGAAAGTGCAGTCGGCACAAACTGCAGGATTTTCTCCATGTCTTCATCCAAAGGGCTGGTCGTGTTGAAGATATTCTGAAAGTAGTTTTCCAGGATATGAATAATACCCATGTCATCCGTCCGCCAAACACCGTCTTCATCTTCGAGACCGCGTATAGTGTTTCTTGCCCTCCTTCCCGAAGCTTTTTGATGAAAAAACTTTGTATTGCGATCTCCTTTTTCAAGCCAATTCACGCGTGATCGTTGTTTCCAATAGCTTTCCTCTTGTGCCAGCAAATCATTTATTTCTCTTCGCAGCGTTTTTACTTTCGAGAGTGTACCTCTCGTCTGCTGTTGACGCTGAAGAGCTGCTAATGTCTTCTTTTTTGTTCTGATCTTCTTCTTCAGGCTTCCAAAACAAGATTTTCCCCATAACAGTAAGGAATCCGCCACCTTCTTTAGTTTCACATCTGTACTGGGGGTTGACATACTATGGGCCCACACTTCTTTAACGATATCTTTACACTGCTCGGATTCCATCCAAAATTCTTCGAACATAAACCTTCTCGGACCAAAGTCAGTGCTGGAATCGTCACTCTTCCCGAAATAAATCTCAATGGGAGAGTGGTCTGATGTAGAGGCGGTAAGATGGGTCACTCTGGCAAAGCCAAACATTTCTTTCCAATCTCTATTAGCCAAAGCCCGATCCAAACGTTGTCTAATATTCGCCTCATCTTCTCGAAAGTTATTCCATGTAAATGGGTTGCCCCAAAAACCGAGGTCATCAAGCTCACAAGTAAACAGAGCCTCTCGAAAAGCATCTAGTTGACTAAAGTCAACTGTTTGGCCACCATCTTTTTCCTCAAGTTTGGTGATTGCGTTAAAGTCACCACACACCAACCATGGTACTTTGTTGGTTGGTTTAAGCCTTTTGAGGAGTTCCCACGAAAGGAAACGAAACTGTTTTTCTGGATCACCGTAGAAACCGGTAAAATTCCAAGGGTTTTCTCCATCTTCAAAGTCCACTTTACAGTCAATATAGAACTGTGAAGAAGACCTAATCGAAAGTTGGACTTGATTATCCCAAAATAGAGCTAAACCGCCACTTCGTCCAACACTATCCACATAGAAACCGAATTGCATACCAATACCTTCTCGGATTGCTTCCATCTCGTAACTGTAAAGTTTGGTTTCCATCAAGAAAACCAGGTTGGGGGACTTTTCCTTCAGCACATTCCGAAGGGTAAGAACGTTACGAGGGTTCCCAAGCCCTCGTACGTTCCAACTCAAAGCAATCATTGCTCTAGGCGGTGGTGCAAAGCACCCACCGCCTCTTCTATGGTTAAGGGATCTTCATCTACCATTAAACACATATTTTCATCATGTTTGTTTGCCTCGTATGGATCTTCACTGTTATTCTCATTCTCGGCAGTAGCACCCATGGCAGAAACCTCACTGCAAATCCGCTTCCCTCCACCTGAAATAATTCCCCTATTTGACTGCGACAGGGGAATATTTGAGGAGGATTTACGTTTCCCTGCATCATCCACGTTACCCCGATCCACATTAGGGTCCAAGTTTTGTAGCGGTTTCCTTTTCCGTGCTTTGACCTTCGGATTTTCCTTCCTACCTTTGGATCCTTTCCCTGCAGAAAATTCGATTTTCTCTGGGAGATTCACAGATTCGGTCTTATCTGCTCCGTAAGCAGCTTGGACTTTTGGTGGAATAACCAAAATCTTCTCCAAATCAAAGATATTGTGTTTATCTTTAGTAACTTCTTTTCCTTTTTCAGTTATCTTCTCCATATTCTTCGGGGCCCACTTCTTTTGACTCCGCAAATCATGGGGTTTCGAATCCCACCGTGATTGCTTCGTTGTGTTCTCCGTCAGCCTCCGGTTAGGACCTTTCTGTTTTCCGGCCACCACCTCCATCGTCTCCGACAGCTTCTCATGTTCACCCCTAACAGGGGTTTTGAATCTTTTCTGAGAGTTTGAGAGCAGCCAATCCCCATACTCTGGGAATGGGTTCACTCCAGGAGAAGCTTCTTTTATTTTGCAGTTTTGGGTCACATGGTCGAGGCAGCCGCACCATTGACATACTCCGGGCAACTTTTCATACCTGAACGCCACTTCAAGCTTCTCCCCCGAGTCTAATTCGATCACCCCCTTCCTTCGGATTGGTTTATCTGCCGAGATTCGAACTCTAACTCTTATGAATCTTGAATTCTCATCTCCTTCTTCTCTTGTCTCTGCACGATAGACCTCCCCTAAGGAGCTTCCAATCAGTTCTCCTACTTCTTCATCAATCAAGGCTAAGGGTAAACCCCAGATTTGAACCCAAACAACCGCCTCGTTGAAGATAATCTCATCCACCTTACTGCATAGCGACCATGGCTTCAGAAGGAGGAGTTGGTCATCGAAAATCCACGGACCGTTTGTTTTGACCCCCATCATCATTTCTCTGTTGGGAAACTTAAAGATGAAAGTGTTCTCTCCCGCTTCAATAATCTTCAGATCATAGTCCGCACTCCATAATCGCTTGAAGAGATCACGCATCATCCAATCATTCACCCTCCGATTCCCCACAAACTTCCCTACAAGGCAGTTCTCGAACTTTGACTTTGCTCGATCGCAAACTCCCTTGTTGATCTTGATCGCCGTTTCTTCTAGCTCCGTCGGTTTTACTCTATTGATCATCTCCTTGAAGTTGATCGCCATTAGAGAGGCGTCAGAGCTCTCCTCTCTCCTACCTTAAAAGCTTTTTTTCAGAAGTTATGCCTTTTGAGTGGCGATTGTTTTTATTTTTATTTATTTTTATTTTTTTTTAAGAAGGAAAATTTCATTAATTAAGTCACATTACAAGATTGGTTCGTCCATTTGAGGCGATCGTGAATTCTACTAATACATTCACGTTTGACAAAAACCACAGATATGAAATTAAGATTTTCTGCATCTGACTTGATGTCTTTTGCAATGCTCGCTATGTTATAATATAGTCTAAATGCGTTTAAATTCTGAATCGTTTGAAGTGAGTCCGTCTTGAGTTCAACATTCTTAAAACCATGAGATAGTAACTATATGAGAACTTTGGAGATACCCATTGCTTCCGCTTGTAGAGGGGAGGAGACTTTGAACTTGACATAGTCAACCTCAAATATATCTTTTTCCTTCATCCAAGCTGCTGCAGCATTTCCGTTTGAATGCCAGACTGCATCAACCATGAAGTAGATCTTTGAACCTCGTGGTCGACCCAAACACCATTTTGTGTTTTACCTTGAAGGCTGTGAATGTGATTTCCACGTCAAAATAAAAAAATAATAATAATAGTAGTAGTAGTAGTAATAATAAAAATAATAATAATAATAGTAGTAGTAGTAATAATAAAAAAAAAATAGTTATGGATGTTGATGTTTAAGATATATGCTCACATATAATAGAAAAATAGATATTTGAATCTCATGAACTACTTGTAACACCTTGATTAGTTTGCTAGGATTCTGTTCCACTTTCACCAATGTTGCTACAAGAACTACAAGTTCAGCAAATAGACTTCACTAGACCATAGGACTACTACTAAATTAGTGCTAAGTAGGGCATACTTTAGTGTAACTGGTTGTTAAATACTACTTATTATATTCTATACTCTTAGATGCATGGTAGGTCATGGACTCATGGCTTGCCACTAATAATAATAATAATAATAATAATAATAATAATAATAATAATAATAATAATAATAATAATAATAATAATGATAATAATAATAATGATAATAATAATAATAATAATAATAATAATAATAATAATAATAATAATAATTAATTGTTGTTGTTGTTGGATCTAGCAAGCTACATGAATTGGATTAAATCAAAGGCCACCACCATGCAAAAGGACATAGGTCTCAAATGAATGAATGATTCAGCAGATAGGTTAAGGCCTTAAGGGTGAGATAGCTAGGAAGCTCTATAGCTACAATCCATGGAAGATTTGCAGAGGTTATTCATTCATATTTTTGTATGGGATTCTTCTGCAATTATTTTTGTCTTTTTCCTTCTCACTAAAATATAATATGTAGAGAGAGATTTATTTGGATGGTTGCACAATATTGGAATTTGAAGAAACACTTGGTAAGATTTTTGTCCTGTTGTTTGTCCTTGAAGGTTGCAACATTCTTTCATTGAAATTACTAGATTAATTTAAGGACTTGGATTTCCTATAGAAACAATTGCAGGAGCTCCTATAGATGAATGAGGTGTCTAAATTTTATTGGACGCAATGGATACAAGAAAATTCAAATTTTGTAACCATTCTGATTTCTACCTAACGGAAGTGTAAGTTGACGGACGGAGAGTTTTGAATTCTTTTATGGAGTTTCATCATTATCTTTTTTTTTTTTTTTGTCTAGAGAAATCATCATTATCTTTTTTTTCTTTAATTAATACACAATCAAAAATTATAATATATTACATGGTTAATCTTTGAGTTAAGCAGAATTATCTGAAAGCAGAATTATCTTTTATGGACGGAGAGTTTTGAATTCTTTTATGGAGTTTCATCATTATCTTTTTTTTTTGTCTAGAGAAATCATCATTATCTTTTTTTTCTTTAATTAATACACAATTAAAAATTATAATATATTACATGGTTAATCTTTGAGTTAAGCAGAATTATCTGAAAGCAGAATTATCTGAGTACAAGAAAATTTATTAATTCTCTCCAGACTTAATTTTATTTATATATTTTATTCTTTAGTTTTTTTTGAAACCCGGTTGACTTAATTGATTTTGTGGCGGTTCAACAACCCAGCCACTTGCGGCACTTAACGGGAAAGAACATAATTCTATGCCAGTGTATGAGGTTGGCGCACTGTCAAATGTTCTAGAAACTAGACTCGCGGGGCTTTCTAGCGAGCTCAAGCTCGTAGTCCAATTATGCGCCAATAAAATCACTTTTTTATGTAAAGTCGGTCAAAATATGGATTTTTTAGAATCAACAACCCACTTTGAAGCACTTCATGAAAACGGGCATAATTCTTTGTGAGAATATGCGATTCCCGAACCGTCAAGTGTTTTATAAACTAGAATCGCGGGGATTTCTAGAGAGCTCAAGCTTGTAGTCTAATTATGCGCCAATAAAATCATATTTTTATGTAAAGTCGGCCAAAATATTGGTTTTGTAAGAATCAACAACCCAATATGCGGCACTTAACGGAAACGCGCATAATTCTTTGTGAGAATATGCGATTCGGGCACCGTCAAGTGTTTTAGAAACTAGACTCGCGGAGTTTCTAGCGAGCTCAAGCTTGTAATCTAGTTATGCGCCAATAAAGTCAGTTATTTATATAAATTCGGCAAAAATATTGGTCTTTTTAGAATCAACAGCCCACTTTGCGGCACTTCACGGAAACAGACATAATTCTTTGTGAGAATATGTGATTCGCGCACCGTCAAGTGTTTTAGAAACTAGACTCAGTAGGGCTTTTTAGTGACCTCAAGCTTTGCCATATTTGTGAAACCTGAGGGATTATATTTGAGAAAGAGAAATCTTTTAGTATTTTTCTTTTCATAATAATTTAGTTTCCTTTTAGGAATAATACTCCCCAAAAAATTAACCATGTAATATATTATAATTTTAAATTGTGTATTAATAAAGGAAAAAAAGATAATGATGATTTCTCTAGAAAAAAATAAATGATAATAATGTATTTCAAAAAAGATAATGATGAACTCTATAAAAGAATCCAAAACTATTTGCAAAAAAAAAAAAAAAAAAAAAAAAAAAAAAAAAAAAAAAAAATCCAAATCTCTCCGTCCGTCAACTTACACTTCCGTTTGGTAGAGTTTCAGAATAATTACAAAATCTGAATTTTCTTGTCTCCATCACGTCCAATAAAATTTAGACACTTCATCTATCTATAGGAGCTCCTGCAATAGTTTCTATAGGAAATCCAAGTCCTTAATTTAATCACTATTATCATTTATCATGTTATTACACAAACTCAACTAAGAAGAAATCAAAATTTAAAATTGTGAGAAAGGATGCAAGTCCCACGTAACTCCAACCTCATCACTCATGTCTCCATTTTATGAAGGTATGGATCTCCAAGCCCCAAAGGGGAAGGAGAGGAGTGAAAATTGTGAAAAAGGTGGAGGAATATGTGGTGATGTCCATTCCCTGAAAGAGAGGATGTTACGGAGTAAGGTTTTTCTTGTCTCAAAATTGTTAGAAAAGAGGGCCCGATCTGTTCTTGTTATAAGAAAAAAGTATGTGAAGAAGACAAATAAGATAAGAAGATGACTTACTGATAGAGAGACGATTGATTGCTGAAACAATTTGTTGAAGTACAGTCTCGTGCATTCACGATTTCCGTAAGACAGTATTAGCCGGGTACCGATTGGTACTGTGATTTCTGCAGTGGCAAATTATCCCCCTGGATAAAAGTTCTTCCGATGTTATAGATGAAGCACAAGTCTACAACACCCAACCAACAAGACTAGCAGAAGAGAATTTATGGAGAATTTTCTAATAGCATAATGAATGAATGAATGAATTCGGAATGAATTATGAAGGAAAGGACTGCCTTTTATAGGCAGTGAAACGGGTTGGTTAAGGGGACACAACCATCCGAACGGCTGTAACTGTTGGTTTCAAACAGTTATTAACTGCTTGGTTAATTAACAGAATTGAAAGCTTACCGTTTACAGTTGGCCGACCGGACAAACAACGGTTGATAGAACCGTTTACGGTGTTATATTTACATATGAAAGATTTCCGTTTTGCGTGATTTACGGGTAGTTTCTATGAGAAATATGCTATGATCTTGAGGAATTGTGAGTTAGAGCTTAATGTGCCTAGTTGTCAAGTCCGGGCGTTTTCCTATCTAATTGAGCTAGTTGTATCGCATTTTATGCCTAGTATGTTTAGTTTGTGTATTACGGATACCGGAGGCTCAGGATCGTGGAACGGGAAAGCAAAACGATCTTCAGAAACGAGTGGAGCTCAATAAGTAATTGGCCAATTCCGCAGAGAAACAAGAAGGTTGTTTAAGCAGCTTGCAGCAAACCCAATTAACCTGCAACACCATAACCAACCTTGCACTAAACTCAATGTCCTACTCCACTGTCTAGAACCCACACCTACCAAAACAACTCAAAGCCTAAACCAAAATGCATCCACCAGTGACTAACACCATACTTCAACTCACAAATATACCAAACTGTTATACCTAGTGTCCTCCACAGCCAACACCAGCTCCTCATCATTTCACCATCATGTAAATTTTAGACCGATAGGATATTGTCTATGCTAGTACCATGCTTAACTAGAATAGCGCTAACGTGTAACTTTGCTATTCCGAAAATCGTATACTGCCCTAGGTGATCTAGAGATTGCATGGTTTCTCCATATCAGTATATTAAACAAAAATACAAAATATTAGTTAGTTTGTTATTTCAGTTTCAGTCTCTTTTCTTAGGGCGAAAACCTTTTAATTCAGTTACTGTTCCTCCTAGTTACTGTACTCTAAAGTAATCACTTAGCTAAATAATCTCGAGACTGTCCCTTTGGGTTTGACAACTAGAGCTTAACACTCATTCTTTAGTACTTCGACCATGAACTTGCGTATACACGTAAGAAATCGTTTCAATTTCTACAACCATTCCCCCCGAACCCCCTCCTTGTTGCCTAAAACCTCAACTAACCTTATAGGGTTTTGATGAAGGATGCACAGCGGAATTATAACTAAAATTTCCTGATCAAATCTCTTCATGAATCGCAGGTTCAACTCTCATAACGTGATAAAGGAAGTAACGTGTACCTTGTAGGTTTGTATGATCACAACGAAGAATAGTGTCCTCGTCTCTACCGGTATCCACACCGTAGGATTCCTAACCGAAATCTTCTCCACGCCTTGTGCTAGCAACGTAGAAGAAGGAATCGCCATGAGCTTGATCAAATCAAGCGGATCACGCAAAATGAGGAAGAGGCCAAGCCTCTTGGAGCCGACGGGTAGGGGGTGTCGTGCGGCTCTCTACTCTCTCTCCTTGCTCTGATTATTTCACCCAATGACAACTCTTGTGAAATAATAGAGCTAGGACTCCCCTTTTATAGTCAATAACTCATTATTGACTACAAACTTGCCCCAATACTAATCATGTTCATACACGGATTAGTCAACTTTGCAACTTAGTCCAAATAACTTTGCACGTGGTTACGTTTTGATCCTTGATTCATATAATTATTAATTATTCCAACTAATTAACATCCATTTCCAACTTAATCCTTTTGGTGTGTGACCATGTAGGTTCCTATTAAGTTGGTAGCAACAATTACAAACATTGCGCGGTGTCTAGGAACACATCAATGCCTCCCAACTAATAGAAATAGTCAGTGATCTGACAACCTTGTGCACAATGTCACTGTGTTGTATATGTCCCTTTGTTTCCATATCCGGATTGGACACGAGACATAAATGTCACACTCGTATATTCAATACGTAGTTTCTCGATCCTAAGAATAGGCTTATATGTACAAATAACAACAATATCACATATTATTTTGTCTGAGTCTTGCCAGACATTCCATAAGCACTACCCCTCGAGTGGCTCGTGGATATTTATTACAATTATGTGAGAGGGAAAAATTATATCTTCATCACTACTATTTCTCAGCTTGCTTCCTATCATGTCCGATTATCATCTTGATCAATCCTTTTTCCATTATTAAGGTTTTTTATTAACGAATCAGTATTCAAAATCATTCCATTCTGCATTCTTTCCTCTATCAAAATCCACTTCGTGGAAAATCATTAGGTTTAAATATGTTAGATACATGTGAATCGATTGGTGAAATAGTATCTCTCCCCCAAAAGCATGTTTTTTTACTGACGCACAAAGAAAATATTGAGTTGCGAATGAACAACCTTTGATTTCTTTTTTAAAAAGAAAAACAATTATTTTGTAGCATGCTCGATCAAACGGGTGATTTTCTCCCCTTGAATGGATCTCTTAGCTGTTGAGAAGGCCAGTGAAAGATATCTAGTCCTCCAGAATATCCAATTCTGGGTATGAAAGACAATTTTAGTTATTCACTTTGAAGCGACTATTCCCTAGATACAACATGTTGTAATGTTTTATTTCAGTGATGAATCAATTTAAAAAAGACCTGAAGTTAGGCATTTATCATTTGACGATCTTAGATGTGTCGATGGTGACTCATTTTTTCGATGAATAATTTTTTCGGATGAATCTATCTCAACGGATACCTCATCACTGCTCAAAGGAGAAGTAATAGGTAGGGATGACAGGATTGAACCGCGACATTTTGTACCCAAAACAAACGCGCTACCAAGCTGTGCCACATCCCTTTAATTGGTCTACAGTGTCAAAGTGTTAATCAATCATATGGATGACTACATGAAATATTTGGAAGAAGGCATCAATTAAATGAATTAAAAAAGGAAAGTCATAGCAAAAAAATGGTTGGTCGAGGAATATTTTTACCGAAACTTATAATTACCCAGTTACGGTGTAACATTTTATAAAATCAAAACATGATATTTCACAACTAGAGTATCTAGTGACTTCAAGTCTAAGGACTATAACAACATTGTCACTACGAGAAGCACTTGTGACATAAACATAATTTATATGTAGCCTTCTCGTGGTGGGTCAATCCAGTATGTCATTACTCCAATTGCATACACATGTGTTAGGCTTGACATCTCCATATCAATCCACCCACAAACAAAAATTGTAATCTAAGGACTTCATTATATTAAGTATATCCATAAATAATAAATGAATATTCTAGAAAAAAACAATGTTCATACTAAATATAAGATTGCCTCTAGGGAATCTATTCCAACAGTCTCCCACTTGCACTAAATCCAATCTAGTGCATCTCGTATGCCAATAGATCTAGTGTGTCCTTCATTCTTTCACTGAACAAGAAGCTTTGTAAGGAGATCTGAAAGATTATCATCTGTTGGAATCTTGCATATCTTCATATCTCCTCGATCGACGATCTCTTGAATAAGATGGAATCTCCTGAGTATGTGTTTGTTATTCTAGTGTGACCTGGTTTCCTTGGCTTGTGCGATCGCCCCAGTGTTATCACAATACAACGCAATGGGATCCACTATGCTAGGAACCACACCCATTTCAATCATGAACTTCTTAATCCAAGCAGCTTCATTTGTTGCACCTGATGTAGCAATGTACTCACCTTCAGTTGTAGAATCAGCAACTGTCTCTTGCTTGCAACTCTTTGAGCTCACAGCTCCTCTATTCAGTTAAAACACGTAACCAAATGCGATATGTAATCATACTTATCAGTTTGTAAACTTGCGTTAGTGTAACTATTACACTGAGTTCTTCCTCCCCTCCATATATCAAGAAATCATTTTTAGTTCTTCTCAAGTACTTAAGGATACTCTTGACAGCAATCCAGTGACTATAACCAGGATTGGAGTGGTATCTGCTTGCCATACTCAAAGCGTATGACACATCTGGTCTTGCACATAACATGGCGTACATGATAGATCCAATTTCCGACGCATATGGGATCTTACTGATGCGGTCCTTCTCAATCTGATTGGAAGGGCGACTCCATGTGACATGGGCAAGAATCCTTTCTTCGATTCTTGCATGTTGAACCGTTTCAACACCTTGTCTCTATATATACTTTGACTTCGGCCGAGCAGCTTCCTAGATCTATTCCTATAGAGCGTGATACCAAGTATATAAGTTGCATCCCCTAATTCATTCATTGAGAAACACTTCCCTAGCCAATTTTCAACATATTGCAAGGTAGGGACATCGTTTCTCATGAGTAGTATGTCATCCACATACAAGACCAGAAATACAACAGAGCTCCCACTAAACTTCTTGTAGACATAAGGTTCATCATCGTTTTTTAATAAAGCCAACTCTTTGATGCATCATCAAAACATAGATTCCAACTCACAGAACCTTGCTTCAATCCATAAATGGATCGATGCAACTTACACACTTTAATGGCATGCTCTTGATCCTCAAAACTCTCTGGTTGTGTCATGTACACATCCTCAAGGAGGTTTCTACATAGAAACGTTATTTTGACATCCATCTGCCAAATCTCATAGCCGTGATAAGCTGCAACAACAAGTAAGATAAGAATGGATTTCGTCATCGCGACTGAGAAAAAGGTTTAATCATAGTCAATACCATGAATCTGTATGAATCCTTTTGCCACCAGTCGACCCTTATAGGCAATCACATTGCCATCCATGTTGGTCTTCTTCTTGATAACCCACATGCACCTTATGGGCCGAGTCCCTTTGGTTGATTCCACCAAAGTCCATACTTTGTTGGTATACATGGATTCCATTTCAAATCTCATGGCCTCAGGCCATTTCTGAGAGTCTGGCCCCTTTACGACCTCTCCAAATGTTGTAGTCTCATCATCCATGCAATACATCACGGGGCTCAATTACGAGAAGTATATACATCTCTAGCTCCTGACGTACTACGACGTTATTGTGTTACATGAGCAGGTTTCTCCACAACATCCAGGGTTCCTGATCATGTTCAATTGTTGGATCAGTGGTATATGTTCCTGAACTTCTTCAAGTTCTACAGTCCTCCCACTAGCTTCTTTGGAGACAAACTCTCTTTCTAGATTGGATTGTAGAAATAATATATGTTCGTTTCCTTAGGATATCCCACAAAGTTACACTATCCGACTTAGGTCCGAGCTTGTCTGATAGTAAACGCTTTACATAGACCTCGCAATCCTAAATCCTCATAAACGACACTATGGTACGCCTCCCAGTCCATATCCCATATGGTGTCTTCATGACTGATTTGGATGGAACACGGTTAAGGGTTGAAAGTAGATGTTAATAGAGCATGGCCCCAAAATGAAATTGGAAGATCAGTTTGACACATCATAGATTGAACCATGTCCACAAGTGTTCAATTCCTCCTCCACTGTGGTGTTTCAGGTGGAGTTTGTTGAGATTTCTTTTGCACGTTTAACAAACCTGCAACAAAATTAAAACACAGCAACAACAAAATCCAGAAATATAGCAGTACTAAGACTGTTTGCTTTTCCAATTTCTGATAAAAACTTGTTAAAAGATTAGAACAATAATCTGATTAACTTCTGACACATATAATTTATGAAAAACCAGTTTAATACTCTTAGAAGTCATTAAACAATCACAATAATAAGGATCAAACCCTGCAAGAAAGAATCAAATTAGTTCTGTAAAACTATCAGCAGCTCAAGGCACATCTCAAGGCCTTGAAGCTCTGAACATGCTTCACATTCTGTCAAAATTAAGTCCAGAAAACTTTGATTCTCCCTGATCAGGACATCTGCAATTGTGTTAGATATGTAGACAATGTAAAACATAAGTATTTGTAGCAAATCTCTGATCCATATAATCAGATAGCCAATCTGCAACACAAGATTGTTAGAACATTCAGCAGAATAAAAACAACTCTCAAGGCTTTGAAGCTCTATCAGTATCTCAAGGCAATGGAGTATTTGAAATGCTTTGTCTTTGTCTTTGTCTTTCATCACTCAAAACAATTACTGTCCAAAACACAATCAAGGGTCTTTGAGTCAACAGGGTCCCTTTTAACCCCCTCTCAGACCCCGGGTGAGCCTTGTTGGGTGCCTGAGCACTCTGGGAATTTCTTCATCTCGTGCTGCATCCACCTGATCAATGGCTAGCCCCCTGATAACAAGTTGTGGGACTGGGTTTGGAAGATATTTGCCCCCCCTCGCTTGTGTTCTTTTCCTAGCTCCTTTCAACCAAAAGTTTCATACAAATGAAGCCCTCAGCCTGTTGTTACCCTCTCACTGCAGCATGTTCCCTGTTTGAGGTATGCAAAGTGAGTCCCTAGACTACTTGTTTAGACATTGCAGCCCTCCTGGGAGTTTTTGGTCCCTCCTCTACCCTCGTTCTTGAATTATCCATTTATCTCCTTCCATGACTAGCTTCTTGGCAATGGTTCCCCCAATCTCCCTTGAAGGAACCACAGGCAAACAACATTCCTCTTTGCATGTTGGCATGTTTGGATTAGGATGAATGTTCTTGTGTTTGGAAATTCTACTTATGTCTCTCAGTTCTCAGTGCTAGCTAACAAAGTGAAGCAGGAAGTTTCCAGCTCGTTGTTATACTTGGACAACTACACCAGTAAGGCCTCTCCATCTCCACTTTTTTAAATTGGATTAGACCTCAAGTTGGACATGTTAAGCTGAAGGTTGATGGTGTCTGAAAAAGCAAGAAACAAAGCATTGGTGGCATTATCAAATATCAAAATGGTTGCTTGGTGGCAGGCTTCTCCTGCAGAGTGAATGAGGTTGTCCCTATTGTGACTGAAGCTCTTGCTCTGCTTGCTGGCCTCTCCCTAATTGTTTTTCTGCAGCAGGACTTTATATGCATTAGCACTGATTGCTCTGAATTGGTGAAGCTGTTTTATTCGAGATCCTCACACCATTGTGCTGACCCTATTATTGACAAATGCATGTTGTTGAGCAGGAACCCTTCAGCTGATCTAGAAGCACATGACCTCCAACTAGGTTGTTGTTTCCTTGGCTAAGCATGTTGTGGAGGCCTCGCCTCCTCTTCTACTAGTTTTTGTGTGCTTTTAGTCTAGTGTTTCATGACTTATGTTGGATATTTGAGCCCCCAGATTGTGGGTGGTTTTTTGTTAGAGGATGTCAGGGGTGTTGAGTATGACATGAGTACTAGTTTTAAGGGTGATCTATTTTAGTTCTCAACCCGTGATAAGTGACTGTACGAAGTCAAGTTATCTCTTGCTCCGAAAGTGTTAATCCCAACGGGAATGTAGATTATAAATGTGTATCCTTTTTCTTAGAAATGAAAAGTATACTTAAAAGAGCTTTTGGAAACCATAAAAGTTATTTACCGTAATTTCAATTAACAACATTGCATGGACAAAATTCTTGTAAAATTGAAACATTGCAGAAGGTGCTGATGAATGTTAATAAACCCTAGTAAGTTCTTAACCCAGAAGAAAAGATTGCTCCGAATTTCAAAAGCATTTCACAAATCAGAAAACTAGCTCAACATCCGAGGCATGAAAATTACTCCTAACATTTTGAAACACAAAATCCAAGTAACACAACAAAAAAAAGAAAAAAAAAAAAAAAAAGAGAGTACGCATGTCATTTTGTTTTACACAAATATTAATCCCAAGATTTCAGTACTAATATATCATTATTGTAAACTGTAAAAGTAGTCAAATCAAATAAATAATTCATATCCGGTTTTCATGGCATCCAAGCCAAAGGATCAGCCAAATAGCCTCATATTTGTCCTTCCAAAAAAAGCAAAAGAACAAGAAAGATATTAAGAAAAATTGGGGAAATTTGTCTCCACTAATGGACCACCTCAATATATACTACTACATGACACAATCAAAATATATGCCCTATCTATATATAGCATCACCTGAAGAAACTACAAATGCAAATCGTGGTCTCTAATGTATATGTTGAGCTTAAGGTTGCTTTCAGCCAATTGCAGTCTAGAGTTTTGAATACTATGTTCTCTTTAATTCTATCCCCTCAATTATATATTATCACTTTATTTATAAATGTGTCTTTGGGTATACATAATATCTGAGATAAATGTGCCCAAAATAAAGTTAGGTGTGATAAAATAAAAAATAAACCAAACATATTTATCATCGATAAGCGTTTTATGTGTTTGCCTCGTTCTAGTGCACCGTATCTCAACATAGCATATACTCGTTTATCATGAAATTTTTCTATGGATGAAATTTTGCATAGTTACAATAGTTCGTATCTCAACACAGTATATATCGTTGATCGTGAAATTTTCCTCTGGGGGAGAGATATTTGTTTGCATAGTTACAATAGTTGGCATCTCAATATACTATATACTTGTTTATCATGAAATTTTCCTAGGGAGGAAATTTTGCTTAGTTACTATAGTCCGGCTTGCTCAACTCCAATTACTCTAAATTTTGTTTATTATATTTTGAAAAGAACGTTACAAAAATAACTCGTAACATGTTCCGCTTCAGTCTTCTTCAGGAAGGCATGGCGACCCTCTTTAGGAGCCTCAGCCCCATCCCCAGATCTCTTGGAGGGTAAATTCTTTGGAAAAATCTATTTAAGATGTCCTTACTTTTATCTGTGTGTTTATTTAAGATGAAGAAAATTGTAGAGTTTAACCAAAGAGCAGCCTGAGGGGTCAGGACTAAGGACAGTGGAGGATAGTCACTTTCATCTCTTTGCCATAGCCTCCTTCCAAAAGGCCCGCAATCACGTGGCTATAATTTGTAGTTTTCCTTCAAAGTTGGGGTGTGCA
This sequence comes from Linanthus parryae, assembly GCA_023055425.1. NCBI lineage: Eukaryota > Viridiplantae > Streptophyta > Magnoliopsida > Ericales > Polemoniaceae > Linanthus > Linanthus parryae. The sequence goes on along the minus strand of JALGPY010000036.1, from coordinate 2,675,812 downwards.
TGTTGTTGAGGAGTAGTACAACATATGCTAGGCTGCTACTTAACCTCTAGCAGAAGAAGACACTTCTTAGGATTATGTCATGGATTCCACCTCACCTGTCCTTGTCCTTACTCATATGGTATATTTTAAATTCCGTATATATTAGATATAGTGAGGGAACGTTGATTTTAATAGTTTTGGTGCTTTTAATTCAATTCTTTTTGTTATATTTAAACTGAAAATTTGCGGATTAAAATAATCCACGTGCGATTGTACAATATCTAAAATTGGAGATTATGCGGCTGAAAATCTCAAAGTAAATAATTTTATTATGTTTTCGACACTAACATGATCATAATTTATTTATAAGTGGGTGTATTCAAGTAGTTGTATATATATATATATATATATATATATATATATATATATATATCTTTAAAAAAATTAAAAAATATATATCAAATTAATAATTTACAATTTCAGCTCATACTAAACGGGTTGTGATTTTCAATTCGAGCTGGATTTTTCACCTACATTTTTAGCCGGTTTTCCGGAATTTCAGCTGATACCAAAACAAGGCCATACTCTTCCACCCCCCATTGCATCCGCATTTTTTTTTTGCCACAGCTATTTTAACATTTGAAATGCAGAATTTCAGCCCACACCGGACAGTTTTGAAGCTCTCTGTAGCACTAAATTTCCTGCTAGCTCTACCTAGTTGTTTTAGAATAAATTTTTTTGAATTTTCAAATGGCACGAAACATATTTTTAGTGATGGATGCAGGATTTCATAAGTTAATGACATAATGTAGCCCGAATATGACTGTGAAGTGATCGAAGTTTAGTTGGATAAAAGTGATTTCATCTAATTTGCATAACTTAAGGATAATCGTACAATATCCGTAAGGGATATGCCTTTATACCCGCATCCACTAAGTTTGCATCAGAACATATTTACAAGTTGGATCGCGTCCAATGGTCACTTCTAACTTTTTTTTACCATCAAATGTGGAAGTTCATTTGTCAACTAAAACGTGATGGCCTTATGGAATTAGAAGAAATCTAGGATTAATTACAACAAAATAATACTTACTGGTTTGAAGTGGATTAGAGAAATTCATAAACTCTTAAGTGCAAACACACCATTACAAATGCTTGAGGGACACTTTTTGACTATTTTGGGGAAGCTTGGACATAAAATATCACAAAATATGAAGGTCGCATGTGGAATTTTGGAAACAAGTAGAGGGCACGAGGTCATCATGTGCCCCTGCATGGCTCCGGCTGTGTCTGTTTCAAATACTAACTTGTTGTTATCTATTTTCGTATTATTGGCATGTGTATCTCTTTTTGTACAATTGTACTTGATGTGTATTATTGAGTAGAGTATAACCTATATTTCAATATCAAATACAATAAGGTTTTACCTCTTTTTTTTTAGAAATGTGTTCTAATCTAACTGATGTATGAAAATTTCATTTCATGTAATTTATGATACATAAGTACGAGAGAATTCAGACAATAAAGTACATAAAGGTGTTATATTTTTTATATCTCTTCTTTCTACTCTATTCCTATCTTCTATTGCATGGACCAACTCTTATTCTTCTCAATGTCAGCAATGTTGTTAAATTATTCTACAATAGCAATATTGTTAAAATTAAATTTCAAAAACATATATTGATAAGATTATTGTACATAATATCCAACTTCCAATGCATTGTCTCATGCCTAACAGGTGTCTTTGATGTTCTTTTCCAATGAGTAATTTGACGCAATGATGTGCGTAGCAAATATGTCCACAAGTAGATTTCTGGAGCTTTTTCTATTTTGTTGGATAAGATTCGAGGATCGAGATAGATGAGTTATCATGTGAGTTTCTGCTAACTTTTATCATAATGCAGTGTTTTTAGTATTTCGCTAAAATACAACATTTCATAACAGATATTAGTTGAACATGGCTAAGGTCTAAAGGTGACGACCCAACGGTTATTCTTGAACATGAGAAAGAATTCGAAATTTTCTTTAACTTGTGTGAAGGATTCCAAGTCAAGTTTAATTGTTTTCATTGATACTAATGCTTCAACTATTACTAATACTACTAAGCGGATTACTGGTGCAATTTGGCCAGAAGTTGTATGCATTAATCCCTCCGTTCCGCAAAAAATGCCCATTTTTTATTTTGGGATGTCACAAAATAATTATCCATTTATATTTTTTTATGTTTGAAATTGAATAAATTGACAACTATGTTCAATAAAAAAAATTATAATCTGTTTTGGAATGGAGAAATGAGGACACTTGTGACGATATCAGAAATTCTAATCATAACTGTAATAGTGCATTCTGCATAAATAGTTGAAATTTCAAAAAAAAAATGGACAATTTTTATGAGACGGAGGGAGTAAAAATTTATTTTATTGTTCTTAAGATTACCCACAAATTAATAGAAACAAGATACCTAAATATAGAAATTATGATAACTTATGAACTTTATGTAAATATATAATGAGAAAAACTTTATAAATCTGATACTGTGTCAAAGAATTTAGGATAAAAGACACTTCACCCCCTTAGTTCGATGCAAAAACATTGTCATCCTTTCTTTTTTGGGAAATGACCATTTCATGCTTTTGTGCTCCAAACTTCAAGAAACCCCTGAATATGTCAAATTATACTTTAAGAAAGCGAATTTGTCGATAAAAGTACTGTAGTGATGGACAATCGCCTCTAGACGAACGATGTCACAACTAGAAATTGTAAATATCATAAACTTTGACAGCAAATAAGGGTGAGAGTGTTATTTCCCAAATTAGAAAGTGTCTTTTACCAAAAAAGTCCACAAAAGCTTATAAAAATACATTAGGTCTCATATGTTTTGTACAATTTATATTACGATTCATAAATATTGTAGATAGTACCTCATGTATTAATAGTAATATATTAAAATAAATTATCAATATTGGTAACAAGAGTTAAAATAGATGTTAAACAAGTTTTTTGGCACTCAAAAGAAAAGAAAGAAATGTTAATCTCTTACTTATCTTATAATTTTATTTTAACTTTATTATCTTATATGTCTATTTCTACCACTCAAAATATTTGTTTTCTTGTGCATATTAATTTAAAAAAAATCATGTAGATCGTCTTATGTTTACTTTGTCTCATTTAGAGATGATTAACAACAGACTCCTTAATAATTGAGAATTATATTATACTTTATTACCGCCAGCATTACTTGTGAGATTAGCTAGCTAGCTCTTTGGGGATTTAGTGTAGTTGGTAATCCTCGGAGCTATTTGACCCGACCCATGTCACGACAAAAACGGTATGATCAAATTGAGTTGTGATTAGCAATACCACGTTCTTTATTAGATTGGAGATGTTGTCTTATTATTTTTTATTATGTATTAAAACACAAGAGTTCTAATTTTGCATGATTACGTGCCAGCATGTCATGCACATAGATACTTAACGGTGTGTGCGTTAATGAAATCGCACAAAATCTTATTTCCTTCTATAATTTGTCGTTTCCTCCAACACTCTTGTAATCTTTTACATTAATATAAGGATGTGGTAAAGCGTTAACGTCGGCAGAAGACACGATGTGCTATGAAGCATGCACTTTCTTATCCTCTTCGGTTTTTGCTAATTCTTTTTCTGGTCATTTTTGTTAAGATCTAACTAATTGTATTGGCTTCGAGGTTGACACGTAATGTTAGATGCATGTTGTTTTGGTGGCGAACGAAGTAACTTTTTCCCCTCGAAAGAATAAAAGAAAATGTAACTTTTTCTTTGAACAATTTCTTATTAGAAAAAGATATCTAAACCGTTGTGATTTTTTTTTGTTTTTTGTGTTGTCGAAATGTGAATCTGCATTATCTTTTTTTGAGGGAGAATCTGCATTATCGATTCCTCCTCTTTCTATTTTCTTCGAGGAGACTATTCTTTTAGTTTGAGTACTCAAATACTTTATTTCTTTACCTAAAACAAAAATTACTTTATTCTTCTTCTTATGTGACTATAATTTCTTAATCTTCTACATACAATTTGGGCCAAACCAACAAACTATTTGAGCATGTGTATCCGACCCATTATGTACACCTACAAGCCCAAGACTTGGACGGTCGCAAGTCCAACTACAAAATAAGGTAGAACTCAAGAAAGGAGAGCAGGTTCTAGCGGAAGTACCTGAAAATGCGCTATATTAATCTATAAAAAATCAGGCCAAGAAAATATGTCAATGATTTCCATAGTCTTCAATTCTCAGTTTACAAGTCAGGCATTTCAGCTAGCTCCATCCCATAATGAGTATTATGCTGTTTTCTTTTCTCAATTTTTTTTTATAAAAGAGAAGTCCAGACAGTTATAAGCCACAAGCGAACAGCAAAAAAAAAAAAACAAATAAACAGACACCAACACAAACAACAAACAACAAAGAAGATTACCTAAGACATTTTTCAATTATTTTATGTTATGCTTTCGGTGATCAAAACCCAAACATTGAATTTGGAGAAGTGGAAAAGCAATGGCGAAGCAAGAAACAAGAACGAAGCGCAAATTGGGAAGTTTCTGTTTCTATTCGTGGGAACACCAAAAAGTGTTCATACGAACAATGTTCGTGCGAACACCAAGTGTTTAGTGTTCATGCGAACACTTCGGGTGTTCGTGTGAACACTTTGGGCTGGGGCGATTTCGTTGTTTCCTTGTTCAATTTTGGAATGTTTTGACCATTTCTTTGGGCACAAGTCAGTATCCTAGGCCTATATAAAGACCTAGGGTCGAGACTAACATTGTGTGGTGCATTATAATTGAGTTCTCATCAATAAATTTGTTCGGTTTGGCCATGGATGTAGCTAGCCTCAAAGCTAATGAACCACGTTAAAATCTTGTGTTGTTCTTCATCTTGTTTTTCGTCTTATTACTCTTCTTGGTTCCTAACAAGTGGCACCCTGCTTCCGCAAAGCGTATTCTAACAAGTGCTATCAGAGCCAGGTTGTCGGGTTAGGGTTTGTTCGTGATGAATGATGGCGAATTTGTTTGGGATGAAGATCTATAGTTTTGATGAGAATTTTGCTGATACACCCACCAAGTTCCTTGTTGTGAGAGCTATCGGGTTCCTTGTTGGGGGAATTATCGGGTTCCTTATTGGGGGAGCTATCGGATTCCTTGTCATGGAGCAGTGAGTGCGCATTCCAGCGCGAATCTGGAGGTTCACGTGCAATTGGCGCTCCGGCGCAATCGCGCTTTCGTCGTGGAGTATTGGGCGTGTGAATCTCAATTGGGCTCTTACGTCGCAAGAACTCGTAAGAGTTGGAGCATCGGCATGGAGCAATCTTGTTCTTGGCGCTAGGATGATTCAAGTCAAGGTGGAGACGACTCGAGTTAATTGGCGGATTTGGCTCGTGGCATGGAGCAATTGACGCGTTTTTTTGACGCAATTGGTGGCGTGAGTTTTTTAGACGCGCATTGATTGAATGCATGTTATTGGGCATGTATTGATTGGCGGCGTGTTATTGGCACGCATTGATTGTTCGGTTTGCGCATTAGTGCGGTGCTTTGGTCGCGCAATTGGCATGACATTGGTTGATAGACACTTTCATCATCAAGTGTCATTGTGATGATATTGGGGAGATGCACTGTGTCATGGTGCATTATGGTGTGTTTATTGAGACACACAAATCTATGTGTTTGTTGAGACGCAAAGACGCGCTTATTGTGCGCATGGTGGATGTGTTCCAATTCCGCAAATTTGGTAATACATTCTATCGGTTGATTGGTTGATCGTTTCGAATCGGGTGGAGCGCTTCGAATTTGATTATTGGAGGTGCATCTACAATTGGCATATTCCTTAAAAGGACGGATGGCAATCGGAGAAACGATTTGGTGAATTAGGTGGATGCGTTCTTGTTTGCGAGGCGCATCCACAGTTGGATTGATGAGAGCATTGGATTGGTTGCTAGGGAATTTGATCAAGGTGGAGAATTGTTATGTTTTTGGGTGATCAAAATTCTAGCATTGAATTCGGAGAAGTGGAAAAGCAATGGCGACGCAATTAACAAGAACGAAGCGCAAATTGGGAAATTTATGTTTATGTTCGTGCGAACACCAAAAGTGTTCATACCAACGGTGTTCGTGCGGACACCAAAAATGTTCTTACGAACAGTGTTCATGTGAGCACTTCGGGTGTTCGTGTGAACACTCTGGGCTGGGGCGCTTTCGTTGTTTCCTTGTTCAATTTTGGAATGTTTTGACTGTTTCTTTGGGAACAAGTCAGTATCCTAGGCCTATAAAGATCTAGGGTTGAGACTAACATTGTGTGGTGCATTGTAATTGAGTTATCATCAATAAATTGATTCAGTTTGACCGTGGTGTAGCTAGCCTCAAAGCTAGTGAACCACGTTAAATCTTGTTGTTCTTCATCTTATTCTTCCTCTTATTACTCTTCTTGGTTCCTAACAAGTGGCATCGTGCTTCCGCAAAGCGTATTCTAACATTTTAAAATGCTTATTTGGCTAGTTAAATGGTGCCAGTCACCAGTCAAGTCCCAATGAAAATATGTGATGTTCCCCACTAAACTTGCCACTCATGAGTTTCATAACAAAAGGCTACGCCATGACTATGGACCATGCACTAAACAACTGTTGTTTAGATAATTGTATCTAAGGCTGTCCTTATTGGTAGACCATTAGGTGTTTGCCTAGGGCCCACTTGCATAAGGGCCAACAATTTTGAAATATGGAGAGTAATTTTGTGGGTTTATGGAATTATGTTTTCATTTGTTTGAGGCTGTAGAAAATGAGGCTCCATTTGTTTTCTTGCTTTACTACGGATTGGACTATTAATGGGTGTCTACAGCCCAAGTTTTTTTCGCGTGAATTTCTACAGCCCAAGTTGGTGTTTGTGTAAAATATGAGGTATTAAACATGTGACCATTTAATACCGGGTAAAAGAAACTTTTTACTCCTTTACTTAGGCAAAAACTGCTACCCTGGTGTTTGAAAAATTACACTTTGCAGCCCTGAAACGGAAAAAAACTGGGACACACAGCACCCTTCTGTTATATTATGTTAGATCAATGGGTGACACTAATTTTTTTGACCATATTGCCCCTGCATTTTTTTTGCCACTTGTTTATGTTACATTTGAATCATCAAGAACATTAAAAAAAATTAAGAACACCAATGACATTGAGATCACACCAACGGTTGTTGCAAATGCACTTGGCTCGCCACCAGATCTGCGAACAATTTTTTCATAATAATGAAGATCGACAATAAACAGACTCAATTAAACCAGAAACAGTGTAAATATATTGTGATGGTCTCAAAGAAAAGTAATATGATTTTCAATTTCATACTCATCACATTTGAAAATCAAGAAACAATATATTGAAGTCATACCCAAACAGTGCTCCATCAGTGCAATACAAACACATATCCAAACTTGTGGTTGATTTTGTACTGAAATTAACATATCCAACCTAACCACCCAAAGAGGAAAGAAAATGAGACACATCCAATTTTCACAGATCGAACCAAATCCAGTAGTAACTATTGTACCTCTATCTCTCACCCTGCTCTCTATCTTTTTTTTTTTTTTTTGAGAAATTGTTTTGTCGTCAACGCGGCTTGAACCCGTGACTTCATGCAGGGGCTTCCAACGCTCTACCACTTGAGCTACCACCCTAGCTGCTCTCTATCTCGAATTGGGGTAAATCATCATTTTTTAGAGAAACCCAATGCTAGAAAATGAACAAATTGATTTGAGTAAAGTTGATCCGGTGGCGAGTGGTTCTAGAATAAGAAGAGGTTGAATTGATACTTTTTTGATGAACACGGAGATAGAATAATCATCGTGGCAACAAAAGAACACAAGAACAAACCTGCAACATAACCTGAAAATAATAATCGGACGCCAACACCTCTCACTCTCTCCTCTTCTCCGACCCCAAATCGGACACTACCAACGCCGCCAATAACAATGAACACCATCTACCCAAAAAACCTCAAACACGATGGCCGTTGTATGGGTCTTGGTTGGTCCACCAACCGAGTCATCGTCCTCAGCGAACTCGATGCTCTCTACTTCTCCGGCTATACCAGCAATTGGGTCATTTTCTCCTCCATTTTCCGTCCAAAACCAGAAGCCTGATCCTTGTTGGAGACTCTAATCTTGCTCTCTGGGACGTGGGTCATTCTCAAAGAAGCACTGGTGACGACGTCGAGGCACGACAATGGCAGTATGGTGACCGGATCTTGGTTCATCGCCCATAAGCAGAAGGCGTAGAAGTGAAGGTGGCTGTTAGGTTAAGAGTGCGGAAGAAGAAAAAGAAGAATGGGGAGAGGAGGAGGAAAAGGGGGATATATAGCGGGTAATTTTCCAAAATGTCAAGGGTAGAATAATCTTTTCAAACAGCCGTTTGCCTTCCTTCTGTTACGAGGGTGTAATGCGTTTGTTCAAACGTCAGGTTAATAAAGTTTATTTCTGCCTAAGTACAAAGGAGTGTCTTTTACCCTTTAATACCTAGTACCCCAGGCAGGTATTGAGAAGGCTTGGGTCTTAAATGACTTAACTTACCCATCTTCTAAAGCCAACATTTTCAGAATCGGACTGGTCGTCGAACCGGTGAGACACTGGTTCACGGTCGGACAAGTAGTCGGACTAGTGGAATCGCACATTTTTTATAATAATATATAAATATTATTTTCATTTAAAGTTTAATTACTCTACAATCAACCTATGATGATGAGTTCGGAGCCAACCTTCGTCATTTCATTCTTGAAACAGAAACTACGTATAATTAATTGTGGAGTTAAAGATCTGAATCGACCGGGGACTGGTTATATAAAATGACTAGCAAATTAATGACTCGTGCTCGCACTACAAATAAATTATGACATGCGCCCATATGATATTACGAAGTTAAATATAAATAAACACTAAGATGAATTAAGAGTTATCTTACTACCTACGTCTAATATTTAAAGATAAATTAACAAAATTTTCTATTATAACATTTGCTCTCCTCCGAGCCTCTTCTGCTCCCCCATGAGCATCACCAACAGCTCCTTGAGCCCATCAAACTCTCAATCATAACCCTTTTCCCTAATCTTTTGTCAAAGCCTATCTCCCTCCCCAATCATCATTCATCTCTCTCTTTCTAAATTAGGCCTCATCATTTGCATGTCTTGTTTCGTGTGTAATGCAAATCTTTTCAATTGATTCAGTCGGGTTTTTTAGTATCATTTGCTTGATCTCTTTGTTTTGCAGGTTCAAGTCATCAGTATATAGAGACTCTACTTCTTTCACTTATTTGTGTGTCTCAAAGCTTCTCCCCTTGCTACTTCTTGCTGTATCCTTCTTTGTTTTCCATGTCTAACCCTTACTGCATGGATTTCAATAGCTTTTCTTCTAATGATTCTAGAGAGGAAATGATAGATGAAAGGGGATCAGTTCTTGCTCTTGACCCTGTTAAAGCTTATGCTTTCAGAGAGCTCACAAAGAACACCCTGATAGCCAAGTTCATTGGGTCCAAAACCCTCTCTCCTACAGTCATGCAAACTGAAATCACAAATAATTGGAAAACGTTTGGAAATATTTTGGTTGAGAGAAAAGAGCTTTCAAGGAAAGATGTTAGATATTTGTTTCACTTTCAAAATCAGAAAGATAAAGACTATTTTATGAATGAATCAGTGGTCACTTTTCATGGTTTAAGCCTTGTTTTCAAAGAGAGAATGCCTAATCAAGCTCTCATGAAGGTTGATTTCTCACATGCAGACCTTTGGTTTCAAGTTCCTAACTGCCATATTGAGGGATTTCATTTTGATCATGCAAATGATTTGGGTGTCCTTGTTGGAAATCTGTTAGTGATTGATTGGTCGTATGAAAGGGTTAGAAACTGGTATGGTTTAAGAATCAAAGTTAGGATCAATTTGGATGAAGCATTGGTTCCTGGAATATATGTGAAATTGGCTAATGAACCCCTCAAATGGGTTTATTTCAGTTATGAAAGAGTGTTTAAGGTCTGTTATCGATGTGGTATGGTTGGACATTCAAACAAAGATTGCAAATCTAACCTGTTTGAAGTCTTGTAAAGGCTGGAATTGAGGTATCTCCAATCCTACTTCCTCTCAAGTCTGCCATTTTATGTGAATCCAAATCGTCCCCTCTTCACTAACCTACTCAAAGCTCACTCAAAAAATGGCCCCTTCCGCACAATGAAGTTTGACACCAGTGTCATTCCTGTCTATGATTTCACCCTACCCCCCCCCCCTCTCAAGAGCACACTCAAGAAGCTCCTCACAACTTAGTCTTTTTTGTTGACAGTAGTCTTCATCTCCTGATGAACCATTATTCACTTCATGCTCTCAAACCCAATGTGAAGAATTCAATCAAACCCCTCCAATCTTACCTGACCCGGAATTTATAGGCAACACCTCCACCAACCCTGCATGCACCACATTTAATACCCCTCATCAATTCCTTTGGTCGAATCACATCCCATCATTTAATCATCCATCCCCCTTTTCAAACCATCTTAATTTTTTTAATCAATGCAGTACCACCGAAGCGGTTGCTCTCCCCCTTCATTCAACTAGCCTTCCAATGCATGTTCAAGTCTCGGGTTCCCAATGCACCTCAGTAACTGCAAACGTTCTCCCTGATGATTCCCTTCCCCAGGAGTTGGTTCAACTGCCTCCCATCATTACTACAAAAGGAAAAGAAACGGCAGTAGCAGACGTTTTGCCCACCACTTTACCACCCTCCTTTGCCTCTTTTGCCTCAACCACTCACCATCAAAGTTTTCCAATCCCAACACCATGCGTACCCTCCCCACCACATATAAAATTCTTCGAAACTCTGTCTTTGTGATGAAAGCCCCTGATTTCACCCCATCTGTCACTACGGAGAATGAGTTTGATCCCTCTCAAAGGAAGCGAGAAATTACAGATTTAGACAAAGCTATTGCTGAGAAAGACAAGATGGCGCCGAGAAAACAAAGAGCCAGAGCAAAAAAGTCCAAAGATGTGGCGGGTGTTAAGATAAAAAAAAGGAGAAGGGTCCTCAGTTCAGGTGAAAAAGAAGGTTGTTCTTTCAAAAAGAGCCAAGGAAGACAAAGTGCAGAAGTCAATCAAGAAGAGAGATTCCAGTTCTTCACAGATGAGTTCTCCATTCAGTTTGATTAAGGGTAAGAGGCCAAGAACGAAAACTAGCAAAGCCATGCATAAAGGTAACCCTTTGTTTTTTGTATTTAATCCCTTCTCCCCGTTTTTTCTCAATTTTAAGTTCAAAAAACGACCTAGAGATGAACTCTTGCCGTCTGATTTTAACCCGCCAAACAAGTTTTTTAAGATCTCGATGGGGTTTAGGATGGTTGTCCCAAAAAAACCATCCAAATCACCATGAAGCTTTTAAGTTGGAACTGTAGAGGAGTTGGTCAAGCCTCTACAGTTTCTGAAGTTTTCAATTTGGCCAAAAATCATAAGCCCTCTCTAATCTTCTTGTCAGAAACTAAAAAAGAAGTTGTTTTTTTAAATAAGAAATTTCGGAAACTAGGCTTTGATTCCACTTTTGGGGTTGATCCTAATGACTCTAGGGGTGGTATCTGGTGCGCTTGGAGTAGTTCTTCTCTAAGTTGTTCAGTTAGTTTTTCTTCTCTTAACCCGATACTCCTTAAGGTCTCTGACAACATTAGGGGTCAATGGCATCATGGATTAGTGTACGGTTCCCCCTATTATGATGAAAGAGATGTTGTGTGGAATGATTTTAATAAAGTTCTCCCCACCAATGAACCTCTGGTTCTTATCGGAGATTTTAATCAGGTTGTTTACCAGCATGATAAAGCTGGTCCTGGAGCCTCTAATCTCAGGGGTGCTAACTCTTTTCTTAATTTTATCAACTTGTGGAATTTGCTAGAGGTTTGTAACTGTGGTCCTTGGTTTACCTGGTCCAATAACAGAACCTCCTCCACTCCCACTTTTGAGAGACTAGATAGAGCCTGGTGTAATCTTGGCCTTCTAATACTTTTCCCTGATCTTTATGTTTCCACATTAGGCATGTTTGTGTCTGATCATTCTCCTATTTTACTTAACTTTATTAATCCTTCTTTACATGTTGGATATTCTTATCCCAAATTTGAAGCTTGGTGGCTGAACTTTGATGCTGCCTTTGAGCTTATCTCTTTTGTTTGGAACTTGCATATCCCTGGTTCACCCAGTTACAGGGTTGCTAAAAAGGTCTTCATCTGTCTCCAGGCCCTCAGAGCTTGGGCAAATCATAAACCTAGCCTTAATAACAGGATTAAACAAGTCAAAAAAGAAATTTGCTCTCTTCAAAATGATCTTCCCCTCTCCCAAAATGTCTTCTTTCAGAAAAAAAGCTGAACTTCTTACTTTACTAAAAAGTGAAGAAACTTTCTGGGCTCAAAGAGCCAGATGCTCCTGGCTTAGAGATGGTAATAAGAATACCAATTTTTTTCATGCTTATACCAAAGTTAGAAGGCAAACTAATACCATCAGAGCTATTCAAAATCCTCAGGGTATTCTCTTAACTGATCCTCTTCAAATCTCTAGGGTGTTTGTTAGTCATTTCAAAAACATTTATTCTGAACCTTCACCCTCCTACCAAGAACTCCTTGCTGATAATAGCAACTTGTATGCCTTTGATCTTCTTTTTAATATAAAAAAACGTTAACAACGGATCAGCAATCCCTTCTCTCCGCTCCTTTTTCTGCCTCTGAAGTTAAAAATGCAGTTTTCTCCTTCTCTCCACTTAAGGCTCCTGGTCCAGAAGGGATGCAAGCCATTTTCTTTCAAAAAGCTTGGCCCATCATATCCGAGCAGATTACTTCTGCTATTCTCTCATTCTTAACTCTGGTCATATGTTGAAAGAGCTCAATAAAACTGTTATTTTACTCCTACCAAAAAACAATAATCCTACTACAACTAATGACTATAGACCTATTAGCTTATGAAATGTCTTATACAAGATTATTGCCAAAGTCCTAGTTAATAGACTCAAAATTTTCCTTCCCTCTCTTGTCTCCTGGAATCAAAATGGCTTTGTTCCAGGAAGACTAATACAAGATAATTTACTCATTGCACAAGACCTTGTTTACACCATCCATAAAGCCAATCCCCCCAACCATAAAAAGTTAGGAGCTCTGAAGCTGGATATCTCCAAGGCCTTTGATAGGGTTAGGTGGGACTTCTTAGAAGCCACTCTTCACCAGATGCATTTTCCTTCACATTTCATTCGTCTTATCCTTCAATGTGTCACCACTGTTTCTTACCAAGTTATTATTAATGGCAAAGCTTCAACCCCCTTTAAACCCCATAGAGGGTTAATACAAGGGGATCCTTTGTCCCCTTTGCTATTTTCTCTTTGTGCTGAGGCTTTCTCTGCCTCTTTGTTGCATGCAAATGAAACAGGACTCATAGCCGGTATCCCTTACTCTCGGACTGAAGAGCTCACTCATCTGCAGTTTGCAGATGACACTCTTCTTTTCTTCCAAATTTCACCTAATGTAGGTTCACATATCCAGTCTTTAATTTCAACCTTTGCTTCACAATCAGGTTTAAATATCAACTTAAACAAATCTTCTATTGTTTTTAGTCCTAACTGTACTAACCTTGATAAACAGAATATTTGTAAAAATCTCTTTGTTACTGAGAAACCTCATTTAGGAAAATATCTTGGCATCTTCCTCAATGACAAAGGGAACAATAAAGAACTCATAGCTGATACTGTTAGTAAAATTTACCAGAAATGCTCCGGTTGGAAGGGTCTTATGCTGAACTTTGTAGGTAGATGTGTCCTAATTAAATCTGTACTTAATAGCCTTCTAGTCTATCCAATGTCAGTGTTTTCCCTAACAAAACCTACAAAGTCATTTCATCTATGCTAGCAAATTTTTTATGGTTTGGCAACACTTCTACAAAAGGCATTAATTGGCTTCCCTGGAAATTTCTCTGCAACAAGACTAGTAGAGGGGGCTTAGGTTTTAAAGACATAACTTCTTTTAACAACGCCCTTATTACTAAAAACAGTTGGAGAGTGCTTACTTCTAAACCTTCTCTTTTATCTAAATACTTCTCCACCAAATACTATAAAAGAACACAATTTAGCATCATTAGGCCTGGAACCTCTTCCTCTACTTCTTGGAGAACCATCTGTAAAGGAAAGGACACTCTTTATAAAGGTTTGGCCTGGAAAATTGGTAATGGAAAACATATCATGATTAGATCTTCTGGTTGGGTCCCTGATGTCCCTGCTAATTCCCTACATGAAATTCTGCAAAACTACTGATGCAAGACATATATTTACAACTGTTAATCAAATGCTTGACTCTTCTATTGATGGAAGTGGCAGATGGTGTAGGCTTACTGTTTTCCAGCTTTTTCCCCAATGGTTGGCCAACAAGATTTTGGAGCAGAATTGTGGTTCCTTTGAAGAGCAAGACATCCCCTTTTGGAAAGCCACCTCTTCTGGCATCTTCTCTGTCTCCTCTGCATACAATCTTCTTAACTATAATAATTCCTCTCCTAATCTCTCTTCTTCTCCACTGCATTTTAAGTCTATTAGTAACAATTTTAATTGGTCCTTACTATGGAAATCTGGATTGCCTAATCATATTAATGGTCTTATTTGGAGAATTCTTACTAGTTCTCTTCCTACTTTGCATAAGTTGCATGCTAAAGTTAATTCTATTAATCCTATCTGTCCCTTTTGTAATGATTCTGCTGAAACTGCTACTCATTTCTTCCTTCTTTGTCCAAGGGCTCAAGGAGTCTGGTTCAAGGCTCATATCCCTATCTCTTTCTCCCATTCTCTTGATATCATTTTATGGATTAAGAGTTGACTCAAGAAAAAGAAAGATGGAAATGTAATCCCCATTGGTGTTGGATTCCTGCCATCATATGGACTCTTTGGAACTCCGAAAACCAGATGATCTTTCAAAAGATCAACATCAATGGGGAGCAGCTGTTTCACCTTGCCCAAAATTTTAAGGAATTTATTATTTTATCTGTTCAGTAACTCAGTTTCCTTCCTACTCAGATTCTTCATCTGTGGTCAAGATTGCTTCTGTGGATGGTGCACCCTCCTGGGTCAAAGCTTCTGATCAGTTTGCAGCTAGTTCTAGCATTCATCAAGTGCATGATGTGGCTCCTCTTGCCTCAGAACCCCCTCTTGGTGATCCAGTTAAGGTTTCTGCTGGAAATGTCTTTGAGTTTGGTTCCTCTTCTGCAGAAGGAGGTGTTGCTTCTCTCTCCCTGGATCCCCCTTTGGTGCCCTCTAATGAAATCATCCCCTCCATCATGGAGTAATTATTGGAGTTGGTTTTAGTAGTGGTTAGGTTCTTTTCAATCCATGCAAAGTCTGTATGTGGATGCTCTACTTAGATTTCTGCTATGTCTGTTCTTTTTGTGAAGTTTCATGTTTGGACTGGTTTGTAAATGTTTTGCTCTATCTATGGTATTTCATATGTTTTTTAAAAAAAATTAAAGATAAATTAAAATAGGATTATTTACATTAAACCTAGCTGCATTATCGAACTTGTGACACTTAACCTACTGCATTATCAATTTACCATAAAAATCACATGTATTATTCAAACTTGTGACACTTAACCCAATGCATTATCAATTACCATGAAATCACCCACATTATTCAAATTTATGATAAATAGCCTATTTCAGTTGGTCTCACCTACAGAAAGTAACAGAAATTGTGTAAACGTTACACAATGATGCATTTGCCCTTATTTAATGATATGGTAAATGAAAGATGCAAATGCGTCATTGCATAACATTTACACAGTTTTTGTTACTTTCCGTAGCTTAGACTAGGCTATTTGTCACAAATTTGAATAATTCACGTGATTTTCATGGTAAATTGATAATGCAGTAGGTTAAGTGTCACAAATTTGAATAATACAGATGGTTTTCATGCTAAATTGATAATACAGTACGTTTAGTGTCACAAGTTCAATAATGGAGGTAAATTTAGGATAAAAAATCCATTAAATAATGTAAATGTATATCATGTTTAAAATTTATGTGAAAAAACATTTATAAAAAAGAAGTTTCGCAAAAAAAGGTCTCTCGAAAAAATTATGGGTCCAACGAATAATTACTAATAAAAATGCATTTTAAATAAGTAATGAGATGAGAACGAGATTTTTTTAAGATATAAATTATATCTTACTATTGGCCTTGTTTGGACGAGCGAATGTATTAATTGAGTGTAGATTATTGGAATGAGTGGCTACATTTTATTTTTAAATTTCTATTCTATCAATTATATCCCATTCCGACAATATTTTCCTTTTTATCAACAAGAAATTCAATCAGTATATTACACGTATATTTGCAAAAAGAAAGCAAGTAAAATATAATATGATAGCTCATTTGTTGAAAATGGAGTTCATTTTGATGAAGAATTTTGAATATAATATTTACTACGAAATCATTTATATTTCAATAAAAATAAGGATACCGAAAAATATTATGTCAGTAACATCCATTCATTATATTAAGATGGGTTTCAATTTTAATTTTCCTTCTTCAGCTTCTCTTTTATCCATGTGATCTTTTTCAAAGAATTTAGTCTATTTTGATTTAAAGTTTTCATTAAATTCATTCTATATTTGTTTTTTTGTGATTGCATTTTTCATTAGATGCAAATATATTGAGATTTGAAAAGTAAAATTAAGCGATAATTACCTTCGTAACTAATCTTGTAACGATCATTTAGAATCCAAAAAAATCTCTTTTGGTTTAAGTTTCATTCAATTCATGTTATACTGTTCGATTGTGATGGCATTTCGCATTAGATGCATATATATATATTGAGGTTTAAAAAGTATAATTCAATGATAATTGTTTACCTTTTAAAGTTATGATATGAAATTAATATACAGTACCACGTGGGACTTTTCAAGAGAAACCCTAAAAACTCCTTCTTAAATAGTGTATATAATGCAAACTTACAGTCCATGAATTGTGTAGTTCATAGAGGATACTAGGGGTGTAAGCGGTTCGGTTTGGTGCGGTTTGTGCTAAAACCATAAACCAAACCGAGAACACCGGTTTACTAATTTTGTAACCAAACCAAACCATTTGAATGTATGAACCGAACCAAACCAAACCGAAAAACTTCGGTTTGGTTCGACTTGGTTCGGTCGGTTTGCCTAAACATTCTTGTATGAATGTTATAATACTAAGATGTCAACGAATTTCAAATTTTAATTTAGAAAGAAATTAAGTATACATAAAAGCCTTACACAATTATCGTTTTAGAGAAACTATGATGGAATATGAGAGAAATGAAGATGATTAAGATAAATAAGATCCTTTGAATGAATCTATCTACTTGTATTTATCATTTAATAGATTATTTTCTATACTTTACACAATATACATTTCAATAGAAATACATTAGACACATATCGGTTCGGTTTGGTGCAGTGTGATTTTTTTACAAACCGAAACCGAACCGTTTAGACCGGTTTGTAAAAAAATTGAACCGTTTGTAAACCGAACATCTATAAAAACCGACCAAAACCATGACATTCGGTTCGGTTCAGTCGGTTTAACCGGTTTATTCGGTTTTTCTTACAGCCCTAGAGGATACCACTATTGAACTATTTCAAAATTGGAAATTTAGTGAAAATTCCAAACATTCAGAGGTGTCACACGCCACCTGTACTCTTACGTTGACTTTGTCTCTCGATATAATATGGGAAAATACTACAAGAGTTTAGCACCATAAAAAAGTTAAGAATACTGCTATACACTACTAGACTATCATTTATACCCTTATAAATTGCATTAAACAGTTTTGGCACATCCCTTGCACATTATCCAAGTCCACGTGGTATCGTACGGATGCACTCTTTTTGGAACATGGATCACAACCTCGGAAGAGTGCTGACGATTTCTCCACCCCCATATTCGTTCAGGAAAATTGCATACCCTAAACCATCACACTGTTGCTCTCCCGACAACAAAATTGTGCTTCGGAATCGCGTCAACGAATTTCGCACTCAAACGTGGTGGTCGTTGAAAGATTTTTTTTCTTTGAAAGGTGTTAAGGTCACTATAAAAATGTATATCGGAAACACTACTAATATTAATATAGTACAACTGGCGCATCGAAAAATAATACGAATAACGTATGTATGAATTCTATTTCCGTCCAGGGATATCCTTAAAAGGATGAGACGTCGCTAACCCTATATGCATCAATACAATAAATAGCTTGAGTTTGATGTCTTAAAGTGAATTTTACAACTAAATAAATAAATGATCGTGAAGAAATGCATACGACAATAAATCAATTAACACGTTAAATGAAGAGTAGAACAATTATTTTTGGTGGAGATTTGCAATATAAAAAATAGTTTAGCATTTATGTTTTTGAATGCCAACATAAGTAAGTGGCTTAAAATTATATCAACGATTATAGCTTTGTGAATTAAGATTAATTACTTCAAAGAGTAATTTTTGAAAGAATGGAAGCATACGTTACTTTTTAATGTTTTTTCATGGATCATTCACCTTGACAATTTAGAATAAAATTGCATGTTTCATAAAATGAGAAAAATATTAATCACTTGAGGAAAAGATGAAGGGTGCGAGCCAACACGACATTGGCATGTGCATTGCACGTGCACTGCACGACACAAGATCTTGCAATAAAAAGCAATGTTTCTTTTGTCTCTTTTCGATTACATCAAATTAATCAAAAAATAACACAATTAAAGAGTACTATCTCTAGAATTAGACTTCATAGATTATATCTTGTAGCGTATTTTTTCGCTAACTCGACTTGTTTTTAAATAATGATAGACGTGAAGGTACCAAATTGAGAGAATTTGTGTTGAAGTTCACTAAAACATAAATGAAACACACATCATATGAAATATTATATTTTTGTAGTACTCATGCTAGACACATACATATTTTTTATTATTGTTCTAACCATTTTTCAAAATAAAAATTCACTGGTGAACTCATAGATTATTTAGTTCAACTTGTTATTAACGTGTATTGATGACTAAAATGTTTTGTCTACAATTATGCCCTTAGATAATTCGTCCAATTGTTATGATTAATGTGACACTTCAAGGAAATTAGCATTTCACTGCTTCGTGTTAGATTTGTTTGCCCTATTTTTACATTTTTCAATTTGAGGCTTTGTTCATCTGAACATGAAATAATAGGTAATATTTATAATACTAAATACTCATATAGTTTATTCACATGCAACATGTATGGATATGAGATTGGCATTATCAATTGTTTTATTATTCTTGAAGTGGGGGCTGACTCAATCAAGCCAGATTTCGATGGTGACAAGAAGACGATACAAGATACACCTTCTCACATTCTCATAACCTAAGTAGTGTTGTTCATTGGTTTCATAACTTTCTTTTCATATTGTATTAGATTGTGTTATGTTGAGACGGAATATGAAGATGGACAACATACCAGTGATGATGGTCGTCTAGAGTGCCTAGTTCTCCTGGCTGGCGTAGTGGAGAATCTCCCCGTTCAAGTTCTCACCAATGGAGAGCTAGGATTAGAGGAGGAAATGTGTGTGGTTTGTCTAGATAATTACGTAAAAGGGGATATTACATTGACTCTTTCATGCAGGAGAAATTTCGAATTAAGAAAAAAACTGTTTCGGTCCAGACACAGAATCAGGGCAGAGTTGAAGGATTGAAGAACGGAGTCAAGTCGCACATTAGTCTGAATAAAAACGACTTTCAAAGAACAACTCTTAATTTACGTCGCCCTGATTTGGCAAAAATCAACTATTTAAGGCTCGAAATCGTCAAATTTGTTATTTTTGAAATAATCTTTATGTTAATTAGGAACTCGTTTTAATTCAAATTTGGGTGAATCTTTTCCAATCTTTCATTTCATATTTAGAACTTTAATTTAGAGTAATTCATAGGATTTCTCTATTTATGGCAAAATTCAAGTTTTTTTGGCTACTCATTTCTAGCTTGTGGACGCAGAGATGTTATCTCATTTTCGTCCCGACCTTCCATGTGTTTGCGCTGCTTGACCACGCCCACACGGTAATTGCTACATGCCCGTCATCACTCTTCCTCGGTGCGACCACACGTTCTATCGACCCTGCATAGGCTGGTGGATTTCAATTTTGGACTTTAGGTTCTCTCTGCACCGCATTGTATATATTTGATCTAACATTGATTCATCCCACCTCCGTTAGAAGCAACAAATTGGTATATGAAGATGTGTACAGTTTTATCTTCTTTCACACAAGAATGTATGTTAGAGGTAATTTAATATTTTAGAAATATGACTTACATCATACTGGAATCCAATCATTGATAAATACGCCTAAAACACGATAATAATGGAATAACGAATTGTAACTGTAAGTAATACGAATTGCACACATTCTAAGTTTATCTCAGAAAAATCCTATAGAATAATTGTCACGTAACAATGGAGTTAAACTATTTTGCGAATTGGAAGGAGTGACCTTAAGTAGCAATATGGAAGTGATAGTAAGTAACATTAAACTACTTCTTACATTCATAACTTAAAATGAAGTGCATTTGTCCTTAACATTGATAACGAATAGCAATTGAATTGAAAGTTTGAAAAATATGATGTCGTAATTTTATCCGCCACATATTGTCTTAATTTTGTCAATGAGCATCAAATATAACTCGTCTTAAAATAAATCTCTCGTCTCACAAATTGACAATTTTTTTAAGAATATTTGTCAGAAAACTCCCTCGCTTTCTCCTCGCTGACACTTAACAACATGCAGTATTGGTTTCACCACTTTTCGTCTCCGAAGTATGTTATATTACGACAATTAGGTCAAATGGACTAACAGTGTTAACTCCCGTTAAATAAATATGAAGAAGAAGAAGAAGAAAAGAAGAAAATAAAAAGATAAATAAAATTTGAAAAGAGAAGAACGAAAAAAGAAAAAGAAAAATAATGAGAAAAGACCATACTGTCCCTTTGAAGTATTAAAATACTAAAATGTCACTCACTTATTTAAGAAATTTAACAATGTTAGTCCATTTTGACCTAACAAATTTATAAACTGCATAGACGGTAAGTGGTAAAACCAATAATGTATGTAGCTAAGTGTCAGCGAGGAGAAATTGGAAGGTGTTTTTTTATCAAAAGTTCCTTTATTATTAGATATGTTGATTGAGGAGGGAACAAAAGTATATTTCATGTTGTGTACATAATTGAAAGTTAACAACTCTTTGGTTTTTCTTGCCTTTCTCGAAGTTGATCATCAACATTCCATATGAAAAGCATGTGTGATTTTCCATCTATTTTCTTTCTTTAAAACCTAACTAAGTTTCTTTACGGAACCTACCATATTGATAGGTTGGCATAACCCTGTATAAAGGACATGTCGGGAACGCCATACCTAACCAACAACAAAAAGCTAAAGTGAAGTCGTGACACAATGAGATCAGGAATGTATTTTAGGAATAATTAAAGAAAAATAGAGTGTGTGCACCAACTTGACATGGTCATCAACTCTGTGAAAAAATAATTGTGATTATTGTTATATAAGTAGTTTTTTCATTGTCCCTTTGATCAGAACTTCGGTAGGGTCACCGACCAAGGCCCATCGCAATCCTATGTAGTAATAATGTAATAAATATTTAAAACTGAGCAATGTAAAGCAATTATCTCTAGGAATGAAAATTAAACATTACTAACACTGCAAAATATCTCGTTCACAACGTTTGCAGCTAACTATGCCTCTAACGTTATTGTTTGTTTCCTTATTTTCTTTATCAGAACTTCTGAGAGGTTTTGGGACAAAAGAACTTCCTGATCCAACATTTACAGGTTAGGAGAAAAGTTTCTTAAACCGTGCAACGCAAGGAAAGAACTTTCTCGAACTAAAAAATAAAAAGCAATCTAACAGTGTTGGATATATCTCGGTCGAGTTCTTTGGAACTCTCTTGGCCTTTCAAATTCATGCTTTATCATGTTTTTATCCATAACTCTCTGGAAGGTCTTCGACAAAGTGGCATCATGCTCCTTCCTATAAGTGTAATGCATATTTTGATGCAATAAATGAAAATTCGTGAGAAAATAGTATTAATGAAATTATATGAAATTTGTAATAATTAGAAAACAAACAAACTATATGCCCTACTACCATAGTGGACGGAAGTATTAATACTGTGTAGATGATTTCTTCTTTTTTCCTTTTTACCTCCTCCATATGACCTATGTGCAATAAGATGTAAGATAAATATACACGGTTGTCCAAAAAGTAAGGACATAAAATAATTAGTTTACAACTAAAATATTACCCCTGATCATCTAATATGTAGTCGCAACTTATCAATGATTCGCTTATTTTGAAATCAAACTTAAAGTATTAGAGAGTGGCTAAACTTCATCAGTCGTACCATTTCCCCGCATACAAAATAGTGCAATGGCAAGCTTAGATGTGCTTTTAAAAAAAAAAGGTATAACAGTATACAATTATTACAAAATTAAACTAACACTCCCAAATTAAACTTTTGTTTGCAATCAAAGACGGACTAAAGAAAGCGAAGAATATGCAAACTTAAATAAAGTAAAAAAAAAAATCAACTTCGGCACTGTAAAAAAAAGAAATTTATTTGCACACCAAAAAAATGAAAAAATTAGTAAAATAGAGTAATAATAGTTCAATAAGTTCTACATGACTAATAATAAAATGCGTGTAAGTTGTAGGTTCCTACAAATAAATATCCACATTAGTATGAGGTAAAGAAAAAAAAAATATTGTTTAGCATGAAGCTAAAAATTGTAATTTTTTGTATGAATGTTTGCTCAGGCTTGATAAGTGGTTTAGTTGGATATCAATTAAAACTCAACTATGACACATTCAATCTATGTTCCTTATACCAGTATAATTTATCCACAAGACAAACTACACCTTAAGTGTGCACACCACCCACTAGTTTGTCAGTCGAGAGAGCAGTAACAGTTTCCTACAGTCTTGAGCTAACAATGTACTGACTGAAAGTAAGTACATCGGGTCCCATGTGTGTCAGCCATCGCAGCAGGTAAACGTCCGGAGACAGTAATGACCATATAAGGTCTGAAGTTATCATGATTCAAATATTAACGCAAGTAACTTAAAGTTAAACATGTTTCGTAATCCAAGTCCACAGATATATACATGTTTATAAGCATGATCCCACGTCACTTATTTCATGATCATGGTATCATAGATTCGTAGACACGCACACACACACATGTACATATATTCTAGCATTCGTCAAATATAAAAGCTACAAATCCTTATGCTTACCTGGGAGCCTGCCAAGTATTCTTAATCAGCGCTGCTGACAATCTCTCATGTTAATATATACTCATACAGACGTACATTTACTAATTATTACATGTCCTCGACAATGAGGTATAATGCATATGCAATATCCTCCCAGCTGTCAAGCCCAAAATGACCATTCTACCCCTAAAGTCTCAGTCCTATCAGCACACTCCTTGACTGTTCGTGAACCCTTAGTTTTTCCTTATCGGCCAGCCTCATGAGTCACCAAGTCCCCAAGTTATTTACTTAAGATTGTATCTCAGTTCTGCTAGAGTTTGATTAAATTACACTTTAACCCTTTACTGAGCCTGAAGTCACCAACCCGGGAAAATAATGCTCAACAATAAGAGGTCATATTCTTAAAACTCTCAGATAGTCACATGGTTGAAAACAATAACTTTTAGTTATTTTCACTTAGGCACTGAAGTTAGTTAAATTGCAGAAATACCCCCTGATAATTGACTTGGTCAACATTAACTTAGAGTAGCATATTAAACTCCCAAATACCCATCTATGACATATATATAACTTCAAAACATTAATTTTAGTAGTACATAAGTTTTATGCAAAGTTACTATTTTGCCGCTCTTATACAATTTAGTCCAAATTAGAGTATTCTAGAAGGTTCACTTGGTCAAATTTGACACTTAGATGCAGAATAGCAAAGTGAGCAACTTTTCTCAAGAGTGTGAATGCTAAAAAGATCAGTTTGATTTTCAAACTAAAAATAAAATTCAGAGTGAAATTAGCACTAAGAGCAACTTCAGAGCTGATTTGTGAGAAATTGAGAAGAAGTATGGGAAAGCTGGAGATAGGAACTTGAAGATGGATAAACAAGAGTTCCAGAACGTTCTTAGAGATTCAAAATATTTAAGGAGATATCACAGATCAAAGTTGAGCAATTTCAAGTCAATTTCTATACTTGGCCAATTTAATGCTTTGTCTGTTTTACAAGGATTTCAGCAGCAACTTCAACCCAGATTTTAAGACACTCACAACACTATAGAAGAAGAGCTTTACATGGACTTTTAGAGTTAGTCTTGGTGAACACATTGGTCATCGTGCCATTTCATCAAGTAGTGAGAAAGATACAAGGCTGCAAAGTTGGCAAAAAACACATAGCTCAAGAACAAGTATGTTTCAGCTCAATTTATCTCAGGTTTGGGCTGATTTTTAGGTGGTCTAATAATGCATTTACAGTTGAAGATCATTGTAGTGTTCAACATTTTCTCTCTGTCTTTTCAAAGATCTATCAAGCTCTGCAAGAAAATTAGATGCTTGCAAACAGGACCCTGAAGGGAGCACAGTTGCAGGCCTAGAACTGAAACTTCAAGAAAACAATTTCACAATGAATTTAACCATGATTTAAAGACAACTAGACATTGAATCACTCAATCAAAACAACACGAGTATTGAAGTAGGATGTGTTGAGAGTAAATAGGTGCAAAATCACAATGAACCACCCCAAAACGACCGAATAATCGCCCTCTTTACATGGGTAAAAACCCCGCCGAAAAATATCAGAACCCATGAATCAAATCCATCCTAAATATTTTACTAGGGTAAAAAATTCCATTGGGATTAATTAGACAATATATGAGGCTCAGAACAAAGCAAGAACAAACGAATTTTGCGAAGAAACAAGCGAGTTACTGTTTTCTGGCGAAGGCAGAAGTTTCTGGTGGAGTTTTGCCTAGATTCCGACGAGAGCAACGGTCATCAGTGAGTTCGTGGATCTAACCTATGTTTCTGGGTTCACCCAATTCCTCCCTCATTACGGAATCTCTCACAAATTATTTGAAGGCTTTTCTTCCTCTTGATGAGGAGAGCATCCAGCAGCAACAGTTAGGACATAAGTGGTGTGGTGGTGGTGCTACAGTTGTGTTGGTGGTGGCTTGGGTGGTTTCTTTGGAGGAATAAGATGATGACTATGATGGTGATGATTATGATGATGATGGGGATGAAAAAAAATAGAGGAGAAGATTTTCACTCACTCTGCACCTCTGGGGATGGTGACCCTTGGCTGGCGGCGAACTACCACAGAGCCATTGCGGGACCAGGGTTGACTCTGATACTATTTGTATCACCCTTGGATTATTGTCCCAACAACTTTTTTATCCGTACCACCAGATAAAAATGTTGAAGCCTTGAAAGTTCTAGTAGTACTCCACATGGTGTACTATATACCACACATCTGATCCACAATATCTCGATGTGGGACGGGATATTACAATCCCCCCACCTTATGTACTGGACCTCCTCGTCGTGTTCCCGGTCCCATCCCGTCCCACATTAAGATATTGTGGATGAAATGTGTGGTATATGGTACACCATGTGGATTACTACTAGCACCTTCAAGGCAGAGCCGTCTCAAGGATTTGAGAGGCCTTAGGCAAAATTTCTTGTCGGGGCCGAATGTTAAATTAGAGATGTGGTTCTATACTTCTTTTTTTCTTAAATTTTTTATTGACTTTATTCACTCTATTTGACGTGAAAATTAATAAAGTAGAGATCTAAGAAACAAATACAACAATACAAAGAATAAGAATAAGATAAAAAAATGGAATGCTATTCTTAATGTGTGAATATTATATTCGAGTCATGCTATTTAGACCGAATTTTATACATAATGTAGAAGACATAATTCTATTTTTTTGTCTGATTCTAAGGGGAATTGGAAACCATTTAATTTTATTGTACCGAAACATGAATATAAAGAAAAAAACTAAGAAAGAAGATAAACTTAATGTTGAAAAAGAAGTTAAACTAATTGAAATAGTCCAATTCATGTAGATTGTTTTTTCTTTGAAAGGACATGTAGATAGTTTAGTGAATATCAACAATTGACTTCCCTAGAAAAAAGAATATCAAAAACTAAAAATTAACTAAACTGTAAATCATATATAAATGAAAATATATTCCAAAAAGGTTAAACTAAACCGGAAAAAGTTCAAACATTATGGCATATTGTAATTCCAGTATATTGTGTAGGAAATAGCAACAATAACTCTGCATTTTTTGCTTAAAAAAAACAATAACTGTACATTTGTGATTTGTGTGAAATCAATTCTAAGGAAATTGATGGTCTTTCCTAAAAAAATTGGTATTTGCGGTCATTATTTTGAAAATTAAATCGTCTCTCCTACTAACTAGTCACGATCTTTGACTCCTAATCGCTCACATTATCTTCCCCTCTCTCAACCTGTTCATACTCCTAATTTTTCTCCTCAATCATCCACTAATCAATTAGCACAATTAATATCATAACTTCCTCCTAATAATATGGATGCATAGTACATGATAGACCTAACTAATCGGGGGCCTCCCTAGATTTGGGGACTTAGGCGGCTGCCTAAGCTGCCTAAGGGAGAGGACGGCCCTGCTTCAAGACTTAAGCATTTTTATCCGGTGGTACGGGTAAAGAAGTTGTTGAAAATCAATCAACGGGTGTTACAAATGATATTAGAGCCGACCATGGTCCCTCAAGGGCTCCTGATGGTGCGCCGCCAATCAAGGAAAAATGTGACTGGGAAGTCTCGACGATGAATTAGAGTATATAAGGTGGGGGGATTGTAATATCCCGTCCCACATCGAGATATTGTAGATGAGATGTGTGGTATATAGTACACCATGTGGAATACTACTAGCACCATCAAGGCTTAAGCATTTTTATCCGGTGGTACAAGTAAATAAGTTGTTGGGACAGTAATCCGCTCAGGTGTTACAGTTACCTCAGTCATCCTGACTGGGACGATCACTACCTAGAAAGCATATCCACGTCTCTACGACATCCACATGAATAGACCTCAGCTAGACTTCTTCTCCAATGGTGCTAGAAATCGTGAGAAGCAGGAGATTCATGTGATACAACTTGATGAACTTGGACGTGCACGGGCTGGATCACATCCATCAACGCGACAAGGAGGGAGAGATACAACATCACCATGCAGTGGGCAGCAAACAACGGGGCGGCCATCACCATGGTCGTGGGCTGCTAGAGGAACGACCACCATGGTCGTAGCCTTCAAGGAGGGGCGGCACGGGGCTGGCCGAACCCTAGTAGGAAGAAAACTCATTTTCTTCTCTTTCTATCTTCTCTCTTGTGTACTGTGTGGAGTGAGAATGAATCTAGACTGAATTTTTATAGCCTATAAATCCTATATATAGGTAGAATAAATTCATAATTTCCCTTAAATCCAACAGTTTGGATTAATTTGCATTCTTGTCCACAATTGTTCTTTAGTCCAACTAATGACCACAGTTTACACTTTTAGTCCGATCAATTCATTATTGCTATTTAGTCCAACTAATTAGCAACTGATTCCAGTTTGATCTATTATTGTGTGTGACCCTGTAGGTTCCTAATTACGTTGGCAGTAATAACAATTATTACAAACATTGAGTGGCATCTAGAAATACACCAATGCTACCCAAGTAATAGGAATGTCAGTGCTCTAACTAATCTCTGTGACTAATGTTACCATGTTGTATAATCTCTTTGTCTCATCTATCCAGATTGAAAACAAGACATGGAGTGTCACACTTGTATATCCAATCTTTTGTTTCTCGATATGTGAGTAGACTTAGGTAAAAAAAAAAAAAAAAAAAAAAAAAAAAAAAAAAAAAAACACATCAATATCTCATATTGATTTATTCGAGCATGACCATACATTTCCCTAGGTCTCACTCATCGAGTGGTCGTGGATATTTACTCCCGTTATGTGGGAGGTACAAATCCTATCAACACACTACCATCTCTCTGCTTGCTTCATATCATGTCTGATTATCGTCTTTATAGTTTCCCAGTTACAGTGTAACGTTTGACGATGTCAAAACATGATAATACACAACTGATAACGCCCAAATAGGGGTTATCTTTTAGCCTGATTTGACGTGTCTTTGTGTCGGAAAGCCGCGTTTTTGCCAGAATTCACCCTCGGAAAGCCTCGGTTTTAGGAACGAGACGTTTATTTGCTCTTCGTGAATTTCTGCATGTTTCGTACTTTTATTGGATATGATCGCGGGTTTTTTCCTACTTTTTCAGGAACGGGTTCGGAAAGTGCATCGAGATGCGTGTCGAGACAGAACCGGGATCGCCTCGAGAAACGTGCAGAAAACGCTCGGGGCAGGATTTGACCGAGACTGGTACAAGGGAGAGCGGAATGGAAAACGGAAAGGCTGGAGGAAAAACGAGCAGTGAAAACCGACCGAGGAAGCTGAAAACGCCAAAACCGAGAATCACCGGGACGCGCTCGGTTGACAATATCTTGAGCTTGACTTGGAATTTTGAAGTGAAACCAGGGGCAAAAGAACGGAGACGTCAAGGGCTTTCCGAAAACAGGTTATAATGCTGAAACGGAGTCCGGCCGAAAAACCGACTCCCGTCACGTGTGGGTCCCAGTCAGGCCACGCCCAAGTAAGGAGTCACGGTTCCCGGTATCCAGAGTCAGGAGCAACTATTTCAGGTTCGTGACGATTTGCGGGACAGTTTTGGCCTAGGGGTATTTGGTCATTTTGGCACCGGGCCCGGGTTTCCGGAGTCAAGTTCAGATTTTGTCTCCCAAATTCAGCCAGCAGTTTTCCTATGGCCAGAGTCAGGATTGGACAGAATTTGGAGCGGTTTTGACCCAGGGGTATTTTGGTAATTTTGACAAGTTTCGGGTCAAAACGTAAGACGAGAACACGGGAAAGCAGGAAGACACCGAGGAAGGAAAAGCGGAGATTTCAGGCGACCCAACCGGGCCCACAAGAGGACCAAGCCGGGCCAGGACACAGCCCTGTCTGCGTATATACGCAGGGCTGCGTATATACGCAGACAGGGGGGTATGGAAGATGATTTTTTTTGGGTCCCTGGTTGCGTATATACGCAGCCTTGCGTATATACGCAGCCAGTTTGACTTTTTTTCCAGAGTCGGTGGACCGGTGGCAGTTTTCGTAATTTCTGGCGCAAGCGTTTTGGGAAAAAAACAGCACTATTTAAAGACTCGTCCAGACTCGTTTTGATCATCAACACAAGACAGCACAACCGAAGGAGAAGTCGAAGCATCCCCGGAGAGCACGGAAACGTGAATCCAGATTCAAGACACCCGTTTGCTCTTCTTCTCTCTGATTCAAAAACTGTGTTATTTACGTTATGAATTTCCGTAGCTAAACTTTTACCTAGGTTCTCGGTGAACCAAGGGTTTCGTTTTCAGAGTTTAGTTCTACGTTTTGACTATGAATTCATGATCGTACTATCTTAATATCAGCAGCTTTATTCGTTATTCTGTCTTTGAATTTTACTGTTCATGCATGATCGGAGTAGCTAACCAGGATTTTTACAGACCCGAGCCGGTAGGTGAAAACGTCCAGTTAGGGTTAGGAAGAGAAGACAGAATTTAGCACCTTACCCCGATGGGCCGATTAGCGAAGGGGAGTTAGGACTAGCCTGAAAACGTGAGACCAACTGTTAGAGAATCTGACCCGGGCCATCAGGACAGGTTAGAAACCCTAGAAGCCTTAGAACGAGACTGCAGACTTAGGCAGCTTAACAGGAATCCGACAGTCTACAGGATTGTGATAACTTGTAGGAAAAGAAAAGATAGTGCACAATTGGTACGTGGCACGGATAACGAGACTGCTGTGTGTTTTCATGTCAAACAAAGAACGAAAATCTGAAGAACCCTAGGGGATCCCGAGACCTAGTATCTCAAACTCTAGTTTTACAACCTTAAGATTATTCAGAAATTCCCAAAAAGATTTACGTTTCAGTTATTTACTTTCAGTACTTAGTTAGGAAACAAACTCTCAAAATATTCCTCATTTTTACACTCTGCAAATTAAAACTGATTACTAGAAAAACCTGCAAAGTCCCTGTGGGATCGATAAACCGAGTCGAAAATACTCTCTATATTACTTGATTCGTATACTTGCGAATAGTACGCTAAATTGCGCATCATGTTTTTGGCGCCGTTGCCGGGGACTTTAGGGTTTATTTAGTAATCCGAATTAATTTTCAGAGTTTTTATTTTTATTTTATTTTTTATTTTTATTTTTCAGTTATCTCACTGCTCTTGAGATTTCTACTTTTTCAGGATGGGCGACAATACCGAGAGAACGCCAGAACTGCCCGAGACACGTACTCCAGCCGAGATGGCTCGGTACATCGAGAATCTGATCGCAGCAGGATTCGCTGCCCGGAACAACCAGAGGACATACAATAGGTCTGGAAAGGCGTTGGTGGAAAATTTTGAGGTCCCGACGGGAGGACATGAACGAGCTATTGTTGTGCCCGAGATCACCGCAGAACACTTTGACATAAAACCCTCCACCATCCAGACTGTGCAAACCCTCTGCCCGTTCCATGGCAAAGCCGACGAAGACCCGAACGACTTTATCGGGAAGTTCGAGGATTACTGCAACAAGGTCCGGTATAAGGGAGTTGACGCAGAGGCACTTATGCTAATTCTTTTCCCATACTGCCTGTACGGAGTGGCCAACGACTGGCTCGAATCCCGACCACCCAGGTCCATCACAACATGGGAGGGGTGTGTCACCGATTTTCTGGCCAAATTTTACCCCGCCTCCCGGGTCATCCAGTTACAAAGCGATATTCTGTCATTCAAGCAGAAGACAGGGGAGACGGTGGTAGACGCATGGGACAGATTGATGAGATTAGTGAAGAGGTGCCCAAACCACGGTTTTGGAGACCCGAAGATCCTGCAGGTATTCTACCACGCCCTAGACAGGGAGAGTGCTGACAGGATTGACAGAGAAGCCGGGGGAAACTTCTTGTATCACGTGGACAAAGAAGGTGCGTATGACCTGATGAAGCAGTTGGCCAAGCAGGACACCCGACTGTTTGACGATCGCAGGATGACGGCTAGAGCCAAACCAGTAGAGGATGACCGGATAGACAACCTGGCCAAGATCGTTCATGACTTGGTCAAGAAAGTCTACTCGGATAAGAAGACTGTTGCAGCAGTCGAAGAACCCGATTTGGACACGGCCATTGAGGAACTGAGGACCGAAGACACCAATTACGTACAGCAGCAGTGGGACCCGAGCCGGTACCGACCGGGTACGAGATACCATCCCGGGTTCCGGTACGGAAACCCGAACGCAGCAGTTTATGCATCGGGGTTCCAGCACAGGCCACCAGCCCCGCAGGCTGCACCGGCCCAGCAGGTCTAGTCAAGCCCATCTGCACAGCAGTACGACGCTCAGATGAAGGAGATAAAGTCCATGTTCCGGACCATGGAGTCCCGGTTCAAGCACATGGACGCCCTGACAGCAGACATGCAGACAACCAAAACGTCACTGCGCTTTGGAAGTACAAGTGGGGCAGTTAGCACAGCAGCTAACAGAAAGACAGCCAGGCAATCTACCCTCAACCACAGTAAATAATCCACGTGCTCAAGTCAATGCCATCACCACTCGGAGTGGATTAGCACTACAGGATCCGCCGTATCCTAGCCATGCACGTGCAGAAAAGTCGAAAGAAATCGAGCGCGGAATATTTGGCCAGGATAACAGCTCAGCCGACCGCCCCCAGCCGAAGGGCTCGATTGAGAAGGATGCAGTGCGGAACGAAGAGAAGGAAGCAGAAACGGTACCCGTCTCCAAGGAGGTGCCATATCCTTTGAAGACACGAAAGAGGGATGATTGCAAGGACTACGCCAGATTTCTCGAGATTTTCAAACAGCTGAAGATAAACATACCCTTTGCGGAGGCGTTGGCAAAGATGCCCACTTATGCCAAGTTCCTCAAAGATATTTTGTACGGACGAAAACGTATGAGCGATTTCGAGACAATAAATCTGACGGCAGAAGTGAGCAATTGTGTGAAGAATGGGCTACCAAGAAAGAGGAAGGACCCTGGCAGTTTTGTCATCCCGGTGTCCCTAGGTGATGCTTACACAAGAAAGACTCTGTGTGACCTAGGGGCCAGTATCAATCTGATGCCGTTATCAATTTTCAAAACTTTGAATATTGGTGAACTCAGGCCCACCAGAATCAAGCTGCAGATGGCGGACAGATCCGTGAAGCAGGCTTACGGAGTTATTGAAGACATTCTGGTGAAAGTCGGAGAATTAATTTTTCCGGCAGATTTTGTGATTCTGGACATGGAGGCAGGAGACGTACCACTCATTCTGGGCAGACCGTTTCTGGCCACTGGAGAAGCCATGATAAACTGCAAGAGCGGAGAACTGACTATGCAGATTAATGAAGACAAGGTGAAGTTCAACGTTTTCAAAAATCTGCAACTACCGAATTATTACGAGCATGAAGATATCTTCGTAGTGGAGGTAGTCGAAGAAGGCTGGGAAAACGAGGAGATGGACGAGCTATGGGCAGAAATTGAAAGAGTGGACAGAGAGAACGAGGAGAGATTCCAGGAGGAGCAGGCCATGCAAGCTGAAAACCGGACCAGTTTACAGCTGGACGGAAAAACTGGACAAAAATTGGCCCTGGTATTGTCACTCAAAGAGCCACCGACCCGAGAGCGAAAACCGCTCCCGAGCCTTCAAACTTCAGCACAGCCAACGCCGTTTCAAGTAGGGCAGAAAGCACTTCTCGGCGAGTCTCGGAAGTAGCTTTTCCCGGGAAAATTAAGATCCCGCTGGTCAGGACCGTATATCATCAAAGAAGTACTTTCATGGGATACGGTCGAATTGGAGAATCCGCATGACCGTACAACTTGCAGGGTGAGCGGAAACCGGGTCAAGCCATATATGGGCCCGCAAGCAGACGTCAAGGTAGACCCTGGCGGTTTTGACGTCCCTTGAGCAAACATGAGGTAACTGGGTCGGGCCGTCGACCGTAAATTACAAGCGCTGGTTGGGAGGCAACCCAACGTAGTAAGTTAGTTTAAATTATTTCAAATTTTATTTTCAGTTTTTGAATTTTGAGAGTGGTAAGATGAGTGGGTATTGACTTTGAATTGAGCATGTGCAGATACAGCAGAGCAGAAAACGAGAACAAAAAGGAGTAGAGAGAGAAAAAAAATTATGTTTGAAAAAAAAAACTACCTGCTGGTTGCGTATATACGCAACCCTGCGTATATACGCAGTCAGCAGCGAAAATTTCAAAATTAAATAAAAAATATATATTTTCTTTTTACCTGCTGTCTGCGTATATATGCAGGGTTGCGTATATACGCAGCCAGCAGCGAAAATCTGGAATTTTGGAAAAAAAAAATCTTTTTCAAAATGTTCCCTGTACGCAGTACTGCGTATATACGCAGGCAGAAGAAAAAAAAAATATTTTTTTCGGATTGCAGCACGTTTTTGCCCCATTTTCCTCTCTCTACCTCCATACACAGATCCGTGGAGTTTGAAGCGAATTCAGAAAATTTAGTAGAAGAAAAGGCAGATTTTCAAAATCTTGAAGAATCGACCCCGGTGTGTTCTGGCACACTCGACCCTCACAGGGACTCGTACGAGTTGGGGATTTTTCAGGAACAGTTTTTCTGCAGAACCGAGCAATCGACCCCGGTGTACGGAAGTATACTCGACCATATGGGAGCACATTGTCAAACACAATGGTGCTCGGGGATTGCACGTTTGAAGAGCGCACATAGAGCCCGGAAGGTTGACAACTTCCGGCGAGAAATTTTCTGGCGACCGGTCAACGGTCCCGCTCCACCGGAATCTGCAAAAAATTCCGCACCTGTCAGAACTGACTCCGGGTGCACAGGTTCAATTTCTGTCTCTCGCTTTATTTTTCTGCGTATGCTGCCAGTTGTTCCCATTCGATGAGGCAAGCCAGCTCATCCAATCCAGATTATATGCCTGATGATTAGTACCATGAGGGCATGGCACCATCCAGTGTGGGGGTGGTGGCGTTGTAACTGCATTAAAAAAAATTAAAAATTGAAAATTTTGAGACTGGGCGAAGGATTTAGCTTAAAACTGGAGAGAGCTTAATGATAGAAAATTTCCCAAAGTGGACGAACTTAGGTGAGGAAGAGGTGCGAGAATCTGTCTAGGGGAGTTAACATAGCCAATGCACTTCAGAAAAAGCAAGTAGCTGTCTCCCGAGCATGTATCCGACTAGCTGCCAGACCACCGTCACCAAGTAGTCGTCAACCCGCCATCACGGTCACCACATCATTTGGTGGAGTGATAGGCCATAGGGGACCTCACGT
Organism: Linanthus parryae; assembly: GCA_023055425.1. NCBI lineage: Eukaryota > Viridiplantae > Streptophyta > Magnoliopsida > Ericales > Polemoniaceae > Linanthus > Linanthus parryae. The sequence continues at coordinate 2,641,348 of JALGPY010000036.1, read as the reverse complement.
CCTGTCTCGCGCCTTAGGTCCACTAGTGAGCCCCGTTGATCCATTAACCCTTTTCTTGGTAACTGTTTGACCTAGGAAGCCGTTTTTTGATACTCGCATCATTGTTAGCATTTTTACCTTTCCTACGCGTCATGGCACGAGGGAGTTGAGTTGAGGGGGATTTTCTGGGGTAGAGCAGAATTGTCATATTTGATAGTGGATGAGCTTTATTTTTATATTTGAGGGTGTGTAAGGGTGAGATAGTGACGGCAGCACACTTCGGTGTGGCGGTGACTCACGACATTACACCGTGAGCACAGGAGGAGAGCCGTAGTGCGTAAATTTTCCGCACGACATGGGGAACTTGGGTTTGACAGGGTTATTTGGAGGACGCGTTGTGCGATTTAGACATCCTTGGAGTGAGGAGGATCGGTTGGAAAAGCGCGATTATTTTACAAATTGACTACATGGTTCGAAATTAGTGTGGGGGTGGTCGTTTCAGATTTTATTTCAGTATTTTTCTGCCCACGTTTTTGTCTTATCATAGAATTGGCCTGGTTTATATATTGGTGTTTATTTTGTTGCCCCGCAAAAAAAAAAGAAAGAAACAGAGAAAAAGAATGCAAAGCAAAAAAAAAAAAGTATCAAAGACAGAAAATTCAGGGTGCTTGATTGAGTTTATTTTAAAACGCCAGGCCGGCAATTTTTATCACAGTTTCGCATTCGTTCACAGTTGTGGCCGCGAGAACGGCAGTTACACCGGGACTGGGGAAATTGAGTGTGTAGAATCTTAGGTGATTTGGGTCAGTTTCTATCATCTCGGTGAGGGAGTGTGAGATTGGGGTATTTGTGAGTGTGCTGTGACGTTTAGGACATCGCTTCTAAATGACTTATCCTACCGTCCCAAAGCCGGCAGATTTACATTACACCCAGAGTAAAAGCACGGAAGGTGTGCATTAGGGATACGTTCGGTTTGCGTGCAAAAGCGGAAGTAAGTGGTGTTCGTGCTTGTTCCTAACCTAGGCTGGCCGCGAGTTCTTCCGATCACCGCAGTTCCTGAAATCGAGGGGAATATGAGAACTTGACGATGTTCAGTTTGAGTTGAAGAGATTGCCCAGTCTCACCAAGAAAAAAAATATATAAACTGTTTTTATAATAGTAATATTATTTTTAAATAAGTGCAGTTACACCGCTCTGGATTGATTCGGGATAGTATGCATTGGTAGTATATTGCTGGAATTTGCTCGGGACGAGCAAAGTTTAGTGTGGGGGTATTTGATAACGCCCAAATAGGGGTTATCTTTTAGCCTGATTTGACGTGTCTCTGTGTCGGAAAGCCGCATTTTTGCCAGAATTCACCCTCGGAAAGCCTCGGTTTTAGGAACGAGACGTTTATTTGCTCTTCGTGAATTCTTGCATGTTTCGTACTTTTATTGGATATGATCGCGGGTTTTTTTCTGCTTTTTCAGGAACGGGTTCGGAAAGTGCATCGGGATGCGTGTCGAGACAGAACCGGGATCGCCTCGAGAAACGTGCAGAAAACGCTCGGAGCAGGATTTGACCGAGACTGGTACAAGGGAGAGTGGAATGGAAAACGGAAAGGCTGGAGGAAAAACGAGCAGTGAAAACCGACCGAGGAAGCTGAAAACGCCAAAACCGAGAATCATCGGGACGCGCTCGGTTGACAATATCTTGAGCTTGACTTGGAATTTTGAAGTGAAACCAGGGGCAAAAGAACGGAGACGTCAAGGGCTTTCCGAAAACAGGTTATAATGCTGAAACGGAGTCCGGCCGAAAAACCGACTCCCGTCACGTGTGGGTCCCAGTCAGGCCACGCCCAAGTAAGGAGTCACGGTTCTCGGTATCCAGAGTCAGGAGCAACTATTTCAGGTTCGTGACGATTTGCGGGACAGTTTTGGCCTAGGGGTATTTGGTCATTTTGGCACCGGGCCCGGGTTTCCGGAGTCAAGTTCAGATTTTGTCTCCCAAATTCAGCCAGCAGTTTTCCTATGGCCAGAGTCAGGATTGGACAGAATTTGGAGCGGTTTTGACCCAGGGGTATTTTGGTAATTTTGACAAGTTTCGGGTCAAAACGCAAGACGAGAACACGGGAAAGCAGGAAGACACCGAGGAAGGAAAAGCGGAGATTTCAGGCAGAAGTGTGGGACCCAGAAGACCCAACCGGGCCCACAAGAGGACCAAGCCGGGCCAGGACACAGCCCTGTCTGCGTATATACGCAGGGCTGCGTATATACGCAGACAGGGGGGTATGGAAGATGATTTTTTTTGGGTCCCTGGTTGCGTATATACGCAGCCTTGCGTATATACGCAGCCAGTTTGACTTTTTTTCCAGAGTCGGTGGACCGGTGGCAGTTTTCGTAATTTCTGGCGCAAGCGTTTTGGGAAAAAAACAGCACTATTTAAAGACTCGTCCAGACTCGTTTTGATCATCAACACAAGACAGCACAACCGAAGGAGAAGTCGAAGCATCCCCGGAGAGCACGGAAACGTGAATCCAGATTCAAGACACCCGTTTGCTCTTCTTCTCTCTGATTCAAAAACTGTGTTATTTACGTTATGAATTTCCGTAGCTAAACTTTTACCTAGGTTCTCGGTGAACCAAGGGTTTCGTTTTCAGAGTTTAGTTCTACGTTTTGACTATGAATTCATGATCGTACTATCTTAATATCAGCAGCTTTATTCGTTATTCTGTCTTTGAATTTTACTGTTCATGCATGATCGGAGTAGCTAACCAGGATTGTTACAGACCCGAGCCGGTAGGTGAAAACGTCCGGTTAGGGTTAGGAAGAGAAGACAGAATTTAGCACCTTACCCCGATGGGCCGACTAGCGAAGGGGGGTTAGAAACCCTAGAAGCCTTAGAACGAGACTGCAGACTTAGGCAGCTTAACAGGAATCCGACAGTCTACAGGATTGTGATAACGTGTAGGAAAAGAAAAGATAGTGCACAATTGGTACGTGGCACGGATAACGAGACTGCTGTGTGTTTTCATGTCAAACAAAGAACGAAAATCTGAAGAACCCTAGGGGATCCCGGGACCTAGTATCTCAAACCCTAGTTTTACAACCTTAAGATTATTCAGAAATTCCCAAAAAGATTTACGTTTCAGTTATTTACTTTCAGTACTTAGTTAGGAAACAAATTCTCAAAATATTCCTCCTTTTTACACTCTGCAAATTAAAACTGATTACTAGAAAAACCTGCAAAGTCCCTGTGGGATCGATTATCCGAGTCGAAAATACTCTCTATATTACTTGATTCGTATACTTGCGAATAGTACGCTAAATTGCGCATCAACAACTAGAGTGTCTAGTGACTTCAAGTCAAAGGATCGCAACACCATTGTCACTATGAGAAGCACTTGTGAAATTCACATAACTCCCATGTAGCCTTCTCATGGCGGGACAATCAAATAAGCCTTTCCTCTTAATGCATACCCATGTGTTAGACTTGGTATCTCCATATCACTCTACCCACACACTACTCTCGATGCAATACAGTCCTCCTAATTAACTATAGTACTAACCTAGGGATATTTAAAACTCTAAAATTTATATTCTAAGGACTTCATTCATGTTAACATATCTCCATATTGATAACATAATGACTAGCAAGTCGTTATAAATGTCACCATAAATAGATTACCTCTAGGGCACAATTCCAACAATCTCCAATGGAGGAAACCAGACAGAGAATTTTTTTAGAATATCTTATTTTTTTAGTATAAAGCATGTCTAAATGATTAAATAATGCACTTTTAAGTATAAAATATATTTAAATAATATTCTAATTCAGATAAATTTAAGCATGGAGGAGGGAGTAGAGGAATTGTGAACCGGTGCTACTAATTAAAGTATGTTTAGTTAATTTGTGTCTTATTCGCCCAAAATAAAATACAAAAAAACTACGGATTCTAAATCACGACACTGCAAGGCAATGTTGTCATTTTCACACTAACCCTTCACCATATCCGACAGCAACCAAACACAGACAACCAGCATAGTTTATCACGACTTATCTAAAAACATTCATATCCTTACTCATATCCCAACATACTCTTTATCCCTGCATATTTTATCCATTACCTAAACGAGGCCTAAGTATACTGAAATATCTACTTCGAAAGTCAATTACCTTTTTACCCTAGGTTCGATGTGCTGATAGCGCCTTTTAGGAGCTATAATTATTTAGCATTTACTACATGTTAGTATGTATTTGAAAGTGATTTGAGCCCAATGTTAGAGAATATGAGTCTTTTTATCACTTGTTGCTCACCATGTGCTATATTGTTAGTCCGGACGTTTTCCATGCATATTTTATTTTTATTTGTCAAATATAATCGCTTGGTATGTTTGTTCATGTTTTCTTGGCAGGAACGGATGCTAATCAGTTGATAGGTAGCATGGAACAAACTTCGAAAATAATGGGAGCTCAAGTGGAGTCAAGAGAAGCCGAATTGGAGGAGCATGGATGACCAGTTTACACTAATTTCATCATATATGGAGTTCTAAAATTAATTTGGGAGTGATACCTGTGTAAAATGTAAGTAAACTCAAATATATTTGCAACAATAGGTCACGGAGCTTAATCCGAGTTCGGACGAAGAAGATATGGCCTATTGATGTCAGGAGCAGATTTCAGGGGGCTGTTGTGCAATTACTGAAGACTTGTGACGGGTTTTGATTGAAGGACGACCTAGGGGGCAGAAATACTTACATTCACGCATAGAGAGAGCCAAGAACAAGGAGGAGAGCAAGGAGACTTCATTGGGGAACATCATCAAGCAAGGAGAAGAGCCCGGATCGCAAGAACATCACGATTTCTAGCGTTTGATTCACTTTCTCCTTATTCTTGTATGAAGTATTTGAACACCATGTTATCTTTTTCTATGAGTAGCTAAACTCATACCTAGGCATCTATGGAGAGCCTAGGGTTTATGTTTTGAGGATGTTTTCCGGATTTTGGATGGACTTTCACGTTAGGTTTATGATTTTATGGAGATTGTTATGTTCTATTTCATGTTGAGTTCTTCCATTGAAAAGCTAGAACTATGATGTGTGATGTTGATAATTTATTTCTCCATGCAATCATGAACTAGGCTTAAAGATATTTCGTAGTAGTTAATTACTTGTTTATTGTGCTTAATCCTTACTAACGTAGGAGTCATGACCCGAAATTACAATGTAACTAGTGAGTGTGTGAAAGCAACTCTACCCTAGTTGGGATGAATAAACAAGGACATTCGTAATCAATTAGACTGAGAAGTGAGTTGAATAAGAATAGCTACATGAGGGTAAATTCAGTAGGATGTAGTGAATTTTTCGTGAATGGTTGTCTGATAGGACATTATCCCTTACAATATCTTTAATCTACTAGAACACATAGGTAGTATACTTGGCCTGAGAGGGACAAATCATTACTATTGTGTAGAACGACATGAGACTGATAGGTAATTGTCAACGCCATTACCCAGCTTAACTAACTATGAATTGTCGTGTTAGAACATGAAATCCGGAATCGTCAAAACTACCCTAGGTGATCTACAGATTGCTTAGCTTTCTCTCCTCTGATTTACATCAAATCGTTTTATTTGCGTTATTTCACTACCATTGCTAGTCACTTGTTTGAGGGTGACAACAATTCAAACTACAAACCGTTTTACCGGTTACTTGTGTGAATTGAATCTAATTGCTAAGCTAGATACATAGTAGACACCTTCCCTTGGGTTCGATAACTCGGAGTCCAAAATACTCCATTATATTACTTGACTGTATACTTGCGCAGCAACGCGTAGTTTACACGCGTCAAGTTTTTTGGTGACGTTGCCGGGGAAGGCATTGATTACTATTCTAGTTTAGCGATTAGTTTAATTTACCTTTTTCTTTTTGTTTAGTATTTATGTGATTTATGATTTGTTTTCTGAATTTTGTTTCAGGTTCTCAGTGTATGCACCGGATCTCTAGAGATCTTGTGCCCCCATTTGAAGGCCCAGAACAGCTATTCAGAACTCCGAGAAGAGGTCCAAGACAGATCGCAATGGGTGAGCAATTGACTAACGCTCAACTGAATCAGAAGTTGACTGAGATCCAACAAAAGCTCGATGAGCAGAAGAACCAGATGCCCTACAATAAGTCGGGCCAAGCTTTGGTGGAGAAGTTTCAGTCAACTCAGAGAGGAAACAAGTCAGCTATTTTAGTGCCAACCATTCAGGCTGAGCACTTTGATTTGAAGCCTGCCACCATCACGACAGTGCAAAATCAGTTCCAGTACTATGGAAACAGGGATGAAGACCCAAATGACTTCATTGGGAAGTTTGATGCGTACATCAACACAGTGAAGTACAAGAACGTCACTGATGAGACCTTGAAGCTGATTCTTTTTCCTTATTGTCTGAAGGGTGCGGCAGAGAAGTGGCTAGAGTCCAGGGAGCCAGAATCGATCACCACATGCGAGCAGTGTGTGGATGAGTTCATGAGCAAGTTCTACCCTGCTCAACGTGTCATAGGTTTACAGGAAGAGATCCTTGGTTTTAAGCAGCATGCTGATGAGACTGTTGTTGATGCATCGGACCGGTTTATGAGGACGATACGCAAGTTTCCTAATCATAACTTCGGCGACTACAAGATTCTTCAGGTTTTCTATCATGGCCTGGATCGTCCCAACCAGGATTTGCTGAACAGGGAAGCAGGTGGTAACTTTCTTTAAAGGGTTGACAAGGATGGAGAATATGCATTGATGAAGCAAATAGAGAAACAGGATGCTCAATTCTATGACTCTAGGAGGTTGTCCAAGCTGCCTGAACCGAAGAACGATGAGTGGAAAGATGCGATTACAAATATGGTTTCTGACATGGCAAAACATGTCTATCAGGATAAGAAGACTCTGACTGCAGTTGAGGAGCAGGCGTTTTATGCAGCTTTGAATCAAGCTGCTAATGAGGATATCAGCTATGTTGGTGCACAGGGACAGCGCAACTGGAATCAGGGGAAATACAGACCAGGGACCAGAGATCATCCAGGATTCAGGAATGGAGATCAGTTTGGAGCTTCAGATGTACCCGGTTTTTAGCACAGGCTACTTGCGCCAGCTGCTCAGGCACCACCACCATTATTTACAGGCCAGAATGCTGAGATGGTAGATCTCAAGAATATGGTGTATCAAATGGGAAGGAATGTGAATACCTTCACTTCTCAGGTGGAGACATTGATAGCTGATTTTCAAATCACGAAGACCTCACTTAGTAACTTGGAGGTGCAGTTAGGACAGATTGCCACTCAGCTCTCAGCTAGAGCACCAAGGTCTTTTCCATCCGATACTGAGAATGTGCGTCAGATTAATGCCATCACTACTCGCAGTGGGATAGTTCTTGATGATCCACCATATCCTACCCACGCTAGATCTGAAGCATCGAAGGCTAGGGAGCATGAGGTCTTTGACAAGACCCCTGTCATGATCCCCCAATTAAATGGCGTGACTCCACATGATGAGGTAACACCACCTTCTATGGCGAAGAATCTCCCATATCCTCTTAAGACGAGGAAGAAGAAAGATGATTCGAAGGAGTATAATAGATTCTTGTCTATCTTTTCAAAATTTCATATCAATGTTCCACTGATTGAGGCAGTCAAGATGATGCCTAAGTATGCCAAGTATATGAGAGATGCAATTTCAGGAAAGAGGGCGGTGCCAGATTTTCAAACAGTGGATTTGACTGAGCAGGTGAGCTCATGTGTTTTGCATGCATTTCCGGAAAAACAAAAGGATTCGGGAAGCTTTGTGATAGAAGATAACTTGGGAGGAGCTTACACGGGACAGGCCCTATGTGCTTTGGGGGCTAGTGCCAATTCGATGCCACTTTCAGTCTTTCAGAAGTTGGGAGTGCAAGATCGTTCCACGTGGATCAACTTGCAGTTTACTGACAAATCTTGTAAGAAGGCATATGGTGTGGTGGAGTACGTGCTGGTTAAAGTAGGGAATTCTATTATTCCTGCTGATTTGTGATACGGGAGATGCCTGTGGGAGATGTTCCGATCATACTGGGTAGGCCCTTTTTGGCTACCAATCGGACTGTCATTGATGTTGAGAATGGGGAATTGATCATGAGGATCAATGATGTCTGGGAAACTTTTCCGGTTCCCAAGAAGAGTCCGCAACAGTCTCAAGAGAAGACACCGTTTCCAGTGGCAGTGCAGTCAATGCACAAAGTTCTGAGGTGGTTTGTGATAAGACACCAATTTCAAAAGTCAAATCGCATAGAGTTGTGTTGAGGATCCAGTAGAGGAAGCTGGATGAGATGGCACGAGGTGTCAAGCCACCTGTTTAGGGGCATTGAGGTAACTGGGTCGGGCCATCAACCTTAAATTACAAGCGCTGATTGGGAGGCAACCCAATTTAGGTAGTCGTATTTGTTTTTCGTATACTATTTTTGGTATTCATACTTGATTGAGAGATGTGAGAGAGAACGGTTTAATATTTTCCATGAGTGTGCAGGACACAGGTACCGAAGACCCTTCAGATTCCCATTCTTGATGCACGCGTACTACATTGAACACAAAACGAGGCACAACGAGCAATTTGATAATAGGAGCTTGAAATAGAGGCTACTCGAGGTCGAGTAGTAGCTATTAATTGAGTATATTGACAGCTAGTTGTGGCCCGGATTTGCACGCATCAGAATCCTAAGAGGGATGAAAGAAAACACAAGTTTAAAGGGGCACGATTCTTGAGCTAGAGAGAAATTTTGGAGATGAGATGAAAAATTTCCCGGACTATGGGAATTTTTCAGTCAACATTGGATTCTACATTCAATGACGAGTACCTGAGCGCGAGAATCGAAGGAATCGGACACCGGATGAAGAAACTAGAGCAAAAACAAAAATCGGTAAGTCCCAGGGCATTTCGGGCCGAAATGAAAAGAGGAATCTGTTTTGAGAATTCCAAATCATTTCGGACCGAAATGCTTTTTATTTCGGGCCGAATACACTGTATTTCGGGCCGAAATCAAAAGCATTTCGGGCCGAAATGCTCTGGAAGCCTCATTAATTGGGGGCATTTTGGGTATTTTGGGGCTACTTTTTAAAGACAAAAACCGGATTTCTCACACTCCCAACCCCAATTTCGGATCAAAACACTCTTCTTCATCTTCTTCCTCTCAAACTCTCAAGAACACTCACACACACAAAACCCTAAACATCTCCAAATCCAAAAAATTTTGGTGGGTTTTGCTCCTTGCAAGCTCGTCATCAACGTTAAGTCTTGGAGTTTTGAGAGATAGTGCACGGTTTGAGTGTGGGGGAAAACAAAGAGGAAGAACTCCAAGAACAAAAAGTTTCCGATTCGCATACTTGGAGTAGGATTTGGCCTTAGCTCAAGAAGAGACTTGTGACGGGGACACCGAGGAGCTTAAGGAGGTACTCTTGCCTTTACTTGCTTGTGTTTCCGAAAAAGTTGGTACAATTTTTTCTCTCTCGGCTTTAATTCTTGCTAAGGCACTCCTAGGGCTTAATTTTCTCGCAAATTATACGTGTTCATTGCTTGTACCCTGGGTTACTTGGTGTAGTTCACGGCTAAAACTCACGAGCACTCGTTTTTCTTTTTCATATCACTATGTCTACATCTAGGAATGTTAATAAGAGGAGACGGGGTCTTGTTCTTGATGACCAACCTGTCTTTAACCCTGAGGAGGATGTAGTTATGAGTGAGGAGGAGGAAGAAGTAAACAAGGGAGACGGGTCGGGAAACCGTCGTCAGGTTCCGCCGTCTCCAATTCGTTATGAGTTGAACCAGGATATGCCTCCACTCCCTAAGATAGGAACTCGAGGCCTGGCACCTAAGGATGTAGGCCTTAATGATATCTGCAGTACCAAATTCTGCAGCTTCAGGTTTGTTAGTGCAAACTCCCACAAGGAGTATTGCACCGACAAGTTTCAGAAGAGGGAAGGGACTTCTGAAAAACCCTTCCCGCTACACCCTAAGATGTCCCAACAACTTAAGGACCTCTTTAAGAATGAGAAGTTAGACAAATGGTTTAAAATCTGTCAGAAGTCTAGCTCCTCTCTTGCAAGAGATTTTATAGTGAATGCGAGTTTCTATAACGAGGGAGAGGGTGATGATGAGACGCACATATTTTTTTGGAGTGCTTATATAGTTCTCACGCCCGAGACTATAGCGGCTGCCATGCACTTCAAGCCCTTGAAAGAAGGGACTTGTGCCTACCATGAGACTATCCGTAAAGTTGATACTGTTGAGGTTGTGAGCACCTTTTGTTTTGCGGGGGTGCCTGGGGCGGGATGGAATGAGAGACCCACCCTACCTGAGTGGAACATTTCTAGGAGGGTCGTGCTTCCACATGCGAGGTGGTTGTGCGAGCTTCTTGAGAACTGGGTTGTGGGCGTCACTGCTCAACCCACTTACTCCTTCCAGCTTTGCACCATGGACTACTGTTTGTGGACCGGTAAGAGGATTAACATCCCGTACTTTATTTATTGCTTCATAATGGAGAAGATCGTTCCTAATAACCGTAGATCTCCCGGACACACTTGCCTTCTCCTAAAGCTAGCAAAAGCTGTTGGCTCAGATTTGAAGGGTCTAGTTTATGACCTATCTAAAAAGAGAAATGGAGAGCGTAAGTGAGAGAAAGTACCCAACCCCCTCACATCCCAAGAACATGTTGATCCCACACACCCTAGCGAGGAAAGTACCACTAGTTCTAGCTCTAGGATTGAGAGTCAGCTAGCCCATATCACCCACTTGCTAGGGCAGAAGAGACTGCAAGCAGATGCTGATAGAGCTAGGTCTAGGAGGCAGTTTGAGCATGTCCGGAGTAGTCAACGTCAGCTTGGCTGAGGCTTAGAGCGGCTAGGCGTGGATACTGCTGAGCAGAGAGGATGGATTCAGTACATGGCCCTCGCGCCTAATGTCACTTTGCAGCATCCTGACACCTACAAAGGACTGTATCGTTACTAGTTTGATGTATACATAGAGTCGAGAGGGGGCCCACTTTGACTAGACCCAACGTCCCTGCATTTGAGCAGCCGAGTCCTCTTGATTTTATTTTATATTTCGTTGAGGACAACGAAGCGCTTAAGTGTGGGGGAGTTTTTAGCTATCCGCTAGTTAGCCATTGCATAGCCTTGTTACATGTAGTTTAGTGAGTTTGTTATGCATATAGAGTTAGTCCATAGGATTGCATTTGCATGTGCACGTTCAAATATTTGCATTATATATATTATTGTTGAACTTTATTTATTGAGTCCACCTATCTTATTTTGTTGGTTAATCGAGTTGGCCAGTTACATATAGTATTTAAAAAAAAGAAACAAGAAAAATCCTAAAAATTAAATTATTTTGAGAAAGGGAAATTGAAGAGAGTAAGCGTGGCGATGGATTAATGATAGTATTCTCTAGGTAGTATGAAAATCTGAGATGAGGCAGACCCGAGAAACTAGAGTAGGAAGGCTATAGGGCCAATGCACTCGAGAATTATGAGTAGCTGTCTCTCAAACTAGTTATCCTACTAGATCTACACCACCATCACTTAGGTAGTCGTCAAACCTCCTCGTAGTGGCAACGGAACAGTTGTGCGAGTGATTTTTATGGGGACCTCATGTCCCGTCTCCATCACATAGGTCCACTAGTTACCCCAATTTGATCCATCTCAAGCCTAGGAAGCTATTCCTTATGACTTTCATCACTAGTTAGAATCCCTTCCTATGCGTCATGATAGAGGTAGTTGAGTTAGGGAGGTTCGTTGAGGGTGAGCTGATATTATACATCTTGAGTGGATTCTCTTACATGTCATCTTTTGAGTGGATGTGAGGGTGAGTTAGAGACGGTAGCACACTTCGGTGTGGCGGTGAGTCGTGTCCATACACCACGACCACAGGTGGAGTGCCGTAGTGCGTGACATTCTTTCCGCACGATATGGAGTGAGGTTGGTTGATCTTATAGGAGGACGTACTTGTTCTTCACTTATATTCTCTATATCTTAGGTGATGAGGAGGATTGGTTGGAATTAGCGCGTGTTACATTGACTACCGGGTGCATGATATGCTTTACATTGAGTGTGGGGGTGTCGACATATAATGATTACATCGTTGATTTGACACATTCCACCCCCACGTATTTGTCTTGATATTTGATATCCTTGGATATTGTTATCATCATTGGTGGCTCCATGTGCTTATTGTTGAAATTGAAAAAAAAAAGAAGAGAAAAACAGAAATTGAAAGTGAAATGGAATAGGGAGCCGGAAATTAAACTTCATGAAGACCGAGGAGATGAGCTATGAGTTTTGATCACTTCTTCACATTTGTGGCCGCAAGAACGGCATTGCACCAAGATTGAGGGAATGAGGGCCGGAGTAGTGAGATTCGGTGGGGTTCCTTGGATTTCGGTGAGGGAGTGTGAGAATGGGTACTATATACCACACATCTGATCCCAACAACTTGTTTATCCATCCCACATCAAGATATTGTGGATGAGAAGTGTGATATATGGTGCACCATGTGGAATATTACTAGCACCTTCAAGGCTTAAGCATTTTTATCAGGTGGTACGGGTAAAGAAGTTGTTGGAAATTAATCAACGGGTGTTACAAATGATATTAGAGCCGACCCTGGTCCCTCAAGGGCACCTGATGGTGCGCTGCCAATCAAGGAAAAATGTGACTGGGAAGTCCCGACGAGGAATTCGAGTATATAAGGTGGGGGGATTGTAATATCCCGTCCCACATCAAGATACTGTGGATGAGATGTGTGGTATATAGTACACCATGTGGATTACTACTAGCACCTTCAAGACTTAAGCATTTTTATCCGGTGCTACGAGTAAAGAAGTTGTTGGGACAGTAATCTGCTCAGGTGTTACAGTTACCTCAGTCATCCTGACTGGGACGATCACTACGTAGAAAGCATATCCACGTCTCTACGACATCCACATGAATAGACCTCAGCTAGACTTCTTCTCCAATGGTGCTAGAAATCGTGAGAAGAAGGAGATTCTTGTGATACAACTTGATGAACTTGGACGTGCACGGGCTGGATCACATCCATCAACGCGACAAGGAGGGAGAGATACAACATCACCATGCAGTGGCCAACAAGCAATGGGGCGGCCATCATCATGGTCGCGGGATGCTAGAGGAACGACCACCATGGTCGTAGCCTTCAAGGAGGGGCGGCACGGGGCTGGCCGAACCCTAGTAGGAGGAAAACTCATTTTCTTCTCTTTCTCTCTTCTCTCTTGTGTACTGTGTGGAGTGGGAGTGAATCTAGACTGAATTTTTATAGCCTATAAATCCTATTTATAGGTAGAGAAAATTCACCATTTCCCTTAAATCCAACAGTTTGGATTAATTTTGCATTCTTGTCCACAATTATTCTTTAGTCCAACCAATGAGCACAGTTTACACTTTAGTCCGATCAATTCATTATTGCTATTTAGTCCAAATAATTAGCAGTTAATTCCAGTTTACACTTTAGTCCTAATTACGTTGGCAGTAAAAACAATTATTACAAACATTGAGTTGCATCTAGAAATACACCAATGCTACCCAAGTAATAGGAATGCCAGTGTTCTAACTAATATTTGTGACTAATGTTACCGTGTTGTATAATCCCTTTGTCTCATCTATCCAGATTGAAAACAAGACATGGAGTGTCAAACTTGTATATCCAATCTTTAATTTCTCCATATGTGAGTAGACATGGTAAAAAAAACATCAATATCTCATATTGATTTATTCGAGCATGACCATACATTTCCGTAAGTCTCACTCATCGAGTGGCCGTGGATATTTACTCCCGTTATGTGGGAGGTACAAATCCTATCAACATCACTACCATCTCTCTGCTTGCTTCATATCATGTCCGATTATCGTCTTTATAGTTTCCCAGTTACGGTGTAACGTTCGACGATGTCAAAACATGATAATTCACAACTAGAGTATCTAGTGACTTCAAGTCAAAGGATCGCAACACCATTGTCACTATGAGAAGCGCTTGTGAAATTCACATAACTCCCATGTAGCCTTCTCATGGCGGGTCAATCCAGTAAGCCTTTCCTCCTAATGCATACCCATGTGTTAGACTTGGTATCTCCATATCACTCTACCCACACACGACTCTCGATGCAATACAGTCGTCCTTATTAACTATAGTACTAACCTAGGGATATTTAAGACTCTAAAATTTATATTCTAAGGACTTCATTCATGTTAACATATCTCCATATCTATAACATAATGACTAACAAGTCGTTATAAATGTCACCATAAATAGATTACCTCTAGGGCGCAATTTCGACAATCTCCAATGGAGGAAACCAGACAAAGAAATTTTTTAGGATATCTTATTTTTTTATTTTAAAGCATGTCTAAATGATTAAATAATTCAATTTTAAGTATAAAATATATTTAAATAATATTCTAATTCAAATAAATTTAAGCATGGAGGAGGGAGTAGAGGAATTGTGAACCGTTGCTACAAATTAAAGTATGTTAAGTTAATTTGTGTGTTATTCGCCCAAAATAAAATACAAAAAAACTACGAATTCAAAATTACGACACTGCAGGGCAATGTTGTCATTTTCACACTAACCCATCACCATATCCGACAGCAACCAAACACAGACAACCAGCATAGTTTATCACAACTTATCCAAAAACATTCATATCCTTGCTCATATCCCAACATACTCTTTATCTCTGCATATTTATCCATTACCTAAACGAGGCCTAAGTATACTGAAATATCTATTTCGAAAGTCAATTACCTTTTTACCCTAGATTCGCTGTGTAGTAACCCCGATATTTATGTTACATGTTTAACTTTAAGTGATGATAGTATTATCTAAAAGAGTGTTTAAGGAAAATATTTTGTTAGTTATCCTAGACTTTTTCTTAAGAAAAGTTGTAAAAGAAAGTAGAAACCAAGTTGTATGTTTATTCTATTTGCAAACTAAAATGTCTTTTAAGTAATGTTTAGGGTACTTTGTGCAATATTGTATGAGAAATAAAATATAGTATTGAATTTTAGTTTGATGTTTTGGTTACATCAAATACTTGCATCAATATGAATATATGGTGTGCATTATATGATTTGGAACATACTTGCTCTCACTTATTTTGGTGTGACCATCACACTCAATTATTTTGGAACTATATAAGCACAAGTTGCATCATGGTCATCATTTTTCCTCATCATTTTCTCACTCATGAATGCCACAAGCTCTCATTTCTCTCCTCACTTCTCTCAAACCCGGTTTTGTTTCTCACCCACCAAAAACATGACCCAAACATCAAAATTTTGAGGTTCTAAGTGAAGAAAACTCATCTTGGGTGTTAGTATATCAAGTGAGGGGCATGTTTTGAGCATTTTCATCAAGATTAAAGGTCCTAGGAGTCATCTTTCATGTCTTCCCCAAACCCACTTCAAGAACACCATGAAAGTATGAGTAAGCTCTACATCTTTTGCATCTACATCATGATTTTGTTCATTCACTCCTCATTCTTGTGATTCTATGAAAAGTTTTTAGTTGCATGTTAGTGGATCATCATTTTTAAGATGCAATCTTAGCATTGACCATCTCATTTGTATGCTAGCATTGTGGATTTGTGATTGCATGTTCTTGATTCATCATCATCTTCATGATTTTTACACATGCAAGTATAAAATTGAGTTGTTGGGTATATATGTATATGCTTCAAATATGTTTATTGTCCAATTTCAGATCTTGGAAGAAAATTTCTTCCATGCAACAAGTTTTGAACTATACAAAACCATCAAACTCATGTTTTGAGCTGATTTTTACAAAATCGAGAAAAATACTTAAGCATTTCAGAAAATTATGAAAAATTTACAGTTTGTGTATTGGCATGTGATGTTTATACAGTAAAAATTTCAGAATAATTGGAGTTATATTTAATTTTTAATCGTCTAAATACATGTTCTGTTTTAACAAGATGTCTAACCCCAGATCAGTGCAGTTTTTCATGAATTTCATGTACTTATTCTACTCCAATGGTTATCAATTTTGGATATGTTGTTTCCATATGTATTATTTAGTTCCAGTTAAAATTTCATAATTTTTGGAATTGTTATGAATATGTTATGAATTTATTCCCAAGACCGCTTTTCATCCTCTGTTTTACACCTAAATAACTCTGAAAGTTAATGTTTAAAAATACTTAAAAGATTTTATAATTTTTGATATTTTTATATGTTATCAGTGAGCTCTTTATCTATGTTATGTAAAAATTTGAGGTCCCAAATAATTATTTTGAGTCACCTATGAATTTTTGTACTAGCAATAGTTACAATTTTCTAATAAGCATGATTTAGAAGTTGTCTAGTTTCTTAGATCTATCTTGTGTAAGGTACTTTTAGATCAACATTTGTCATCTTGCATTTATGTGTTGCATTAGACGTGTCATATGCATCTAATAAGAAGTACAAGGTTCTAGATATGAATATGAGAAAAGTTAGTTTATTTGGATTCATAAGACTAGTATCATTTAGCTAAGTGATTTAGTCATGCTCTATGTTTGGAATGATTTCATGCTAAGTGATTATGTGCTATGTTTGAATGAGTTCATGCTAAGTGATTATGTGCTATGTTTGAATGAGTTCATGCTAAGTGATTATGTGCTATGTTTGAATGAGTTCATGCTAAGTGATTATGTGATATGTTTGGAATGCTTTCGTGCTAAGTGATCATATATGTGATTTGTAGCATCATTTGCTAGTTATGTGACGACGGAGTTGATGATCACGTCCTTAAAGATGATGGAAATTGGACTAGGAAATGTTAAGTAAATGGATTAAGCTCGCAAGGTGAGTTACCCTACCTCCCGAAGTTTGTACCTACCCTCAAGTTTCTTAAAAGTTTATGTATGTTCATGTCGTCCATATTATTATGTATGTATGCTTTCTTTACTCAAGTAAAATGTTTATGCCCCATGGATGCTAACAAAGGAAATGAATGTTTCATAACATAAAAACACATTTTCAGAAAAGGCCACGGTTACCGTAGTGAAACCCCCTGTCGGGTATAGGCAGGCTACGTCCCTTTTGTCGGGGCAATATAAAACGGCACGCGTCGCCTCACGAGCCGTCGCGATGGACATGTCCCTACGTTATGTTAAGTCACGAAGGTTACACGGGCCATAAGATAAGAAACTAAGCAAACATGTTCAAGTACGTTATGGTCTCTACGTGAGACAAATCAAGGTTCCTACTTGGAACAATATGATTTCACACGACTCAAGTTATGCTTTACGTTATGATTTTTCTATGATACAGGTTACGCTTTATGAATGTCATGATCTTTCAAGTTTCACAAGTATATGTATGTATGACTATGCCTTATGTTCATGTCGCTCCATGGGAAAGTTAGCCTCTTTTAGTTTTTCAAACCTACGGAGGGGCGTAGATGTAACTCACTGAGCTAGTTGAGCTCACTCTTTCAATTTACCTTTTTTTTCAGGTTTTATTAACATGTAAGAAGCAATAAGTAGCATGGAGTTAAGTTCATATGTGATTACGTGCTTGATGACGCTTATGTGCTTAGATGCCGAGTATATGCTAGCCGACTTGGAGTTACTATGAAATACATGTTGTTGTTTTTTTGGTTTAAGAATGTATAAGTTATATAATTATGTATATAAGACTTTGTATGAGCCTTGTATGATACCTAGAACATTTCCCGAGTTATGCTTTGTTACGATACGAGTCGAGATGGCTAAGTGACATTGAATTTTTATGTTCCAACTTTCTTTTCTTACAATTCAAATTGTTTATCAAGACGACCCCAAGTTATTTGTTATTTACGCTTCCGCAAAGTTATTTTTTTTATAAACTTTTATCACGACTTTTATAAATTACTTATTTAGCCTCTCGACGAGTCAAGGCCGCACCGGCATGTCGCGCCCTCCTTCCGTTAACACAAAGTTTTATTAATCGCTAATCGGGGTCGGCGGGAGGGGGATGTGACACGATGGGTGCTGATAGCGCCTTTTAGGAGCTATAATTATTTATAATTTACCACACGTTAGTATGTATTTGAGAGTGATATGAGTCCAATGTTAGATAATATGAGTTGTTTTATCACTTGTTGCTCACCATGTGCTATATTGTTAGTCCGGGCGTTTACTATGAAAATTTCATTGTCGTTTGTCAAATATAATCGTTTGGTATGTTTGATCATGTTGTCTTGGCAGGAACGGATACTAATCGGTTGATAGGAAGCATGAAACTAACTTCGGAAACAATGGGAGCTCAAGTGGAGTCAAGAGAAGCCGAATTGGAGGAGCTTGGATGACCAGTTTACATTAATTTGATCATAGCTGGAGTTATATAATTAATTTGGGAGTGAGACCTATTCTAAATGAAATTAGACTCAAAGAGCTTTCCAACGATAGGTCACGGAGCTTAATCCGAGTTCGGACGAAGAATATATGGCCTATTGAAGTCAGGGGCAGATTTCAGGGGGCTGTTGTGCAATTACTGAAGACTTGTGACGGGGTTTTGATTGAAGGACGACCCAAGGGGCGGAAATACTGACATTCACGCATAGAGAGAGCCAAGAACAAGGAGGAGAGCAAGGATACTTCATTGGGGAACATCATCAAGCAAGGAGAAGAGCCCGGATCGCAAGAACATCACGATTTATAGCGTTTGATTCACTTTCTCCTTATTCTTGTATGAAATATTTGAACACCATTTTATCTTTTGCTATGAGTAGCTAAACTCATACCTAGGCATCTATGGAGATCCTAGGTTTATGTTTTGAGGATGTTTTCAGGATTTTGGATGAACTTTCACGTTAGGTTTATGATTTTATGGAGATTGTTATGTTCTATTTCATGTTGAGTTCTTCCATTGACAAGCTAGAACTAGGATGTGTGAAAATATGATGCCTGATACATTTAGCTAGTCCCCTCGTAAGTGAGGCGCTTAATACCACGTTTGCATGATATTTGATTTCCGGATTGATCGTACTGAACTTGATAAAATTGAATTGGATTAGTCGAATCGGATTGAGTTGGATTAGTAGTATAATAATCAATGCTCGGATTTGGTTTCGTGCTGTATACACTCAACATTGCACTACAAACAGTTCACCTCTCGTGCGTAATTCACCCATGTAGAAGGAAATTAATTTTAAATATTTAAAAACTATTTTAACTTATTAATACAATTATTGATAATTGTCAGGAATTATGAAAAACCATATTAACTAATACTTTGGAGTTCGAGCTATAATTCATCAAGGCCTCGTTTGGGTAAGCGATAAAATAATTGGGATAAGAGTTGTACATATATATGGATTATATGATTGTACTGGGACAAGACATGATAAGTGATTTAGGTCGATATGAGATATGATAAGCTACAAAGATGTGTAATAACATATTTGAGTTGTGCATGATATGATGTATAATATGTGTATAAATAATCACATCGCCCTGCATGTATGAAACTGACCATTTAAAATTGTTTTGTGTTCCATTGTAGATTGTAAACATAAAATAATAATACACACACATATTGACATTTTAAGGGATTAATTTTAATATCTGCTACACACACACATATACATATACCAAGCGCACACGCGCCCGCATACACACAAACATATCCAAATTGTCATTTAAGTGTATAAATACACACACGCAAGCACACACACACAAACATATACATATGTGTCTACACGCGCGCGCACACACAAAAAAAACACATGTATAACATATGTGTGGAATAGTGTCTTTGTAACACCCCCCTCATTCCGGCTCGGGAGAGACCGGGAGGGTGCTACTCATAAAGAAACGGCGGAAATCGTGAACAAAACATTCCATACTTAAATATATTACAAACGATGATTGTCTTCAGCATGAAACATACTATTACACAAGACGCGATTAGTCTACTATTAAACAGGATACGATTACACTAAGAGTTGTCTTAATCAAAGTACTAATAGATACTAGGTGAGTCCACGATCCCCTTACGCCCATCTCCCAGCTCCTAGACCTGCGGAGGATGAAAACAAAGACCGCAATTTTTTCGAAAGTCAGCATGAAATACTGAGTGAGATACACCTTAGCATGTGAAGCAGGAAGATGAGAAACATCACAGTGTTACGCGTTTAACAAAAATGAGGAATAACATACTATGAGTAAAAGTTTCTCAAAATCAGAGTTTGCAACGTCATAAACAATATTATTAGCCAAATTACGATTGGCAATATCCAGCTTCAAACATTTCCAATTAAATCCTTCACAAGTGTCAGTTTCAAAATAGAATAAGAATCCATAATCACTTTCCAAATACAGAATCAAATGAGCCAATTATTAAGCACAGCATCGGAAGCAGTAACGGTCAACAAAGGACCTCCTTAATGGTCAACAAAGGACCTCCCAACTGCCAGACTAGACCTTAAGTGTTGCAACACCCCCTTAAGAAGCAAAAGGCCAGAAGGGTGAGTACTAGCTGGGACTCTAGCCAACAAGGCGAAGAGCCATGGCCAACAAAGGGCCTCCCAAACAATAATGGTCAACAAAGGATCTCCCAAATAGTAAAAGAGTCCGGTACGTGCGATTCCACTTTACGTTATTAACGTGTTATTATTATCGTTTGACAGTTCCAAAGCAACCATTTCGAAACGTAACCAATAACAAGTAAAACATGTGCATCACAAAAGACATTTTGAGACGTATAATAAAATCATGTTATGACACGAAGGAATCTCGACTAGCTAGGCTAAGCATGTAAAACTCACCTGATGTTGACTCAGCAATTAGTACGTAGGATGGTCGATAAAGCCTATGTCCACAAATCCGTCGCCGAATGGGGAAGAAATCGTTCGCCGAAGTTTCGCCGGAAAATCGCCGGAATCGATGGTGCTCCGGCGACTGGGGTGGCTGTTTCTGGCTACCTGGAGTCCGGTCGAGCTCCTAGGGTGATGGGGGAGCTTCTACAAGTGAAGGAGAGTGATGGAGGGGGCGTTGCTCGTCGGGTCGGGTCACGGGTCGGTGATTTCAGCGTGGCTTCGGCCACTGTTGCCGTCGTCGCTGCTGGTGCTCCTGTTGTCGTCTTGGTCGCAGAGAACAGAGGGGAGAGATAGAGAAGAAGGCTGAGAGAGAGGGAGAGGAGGCAATCGGTGGTGGTGGCGTGGGTCTTGTTCGTCGGGGAGGGCAGCGGTTTCACCGCCGCCGCTGCTCCTGCTTCTCTTCGGCGGGCAGAACAGAGGAGGGGGAGGGAGAGAGAGAGAGACAGAGAGAGATGGATGGAGAGACGGTGGTTGTGGCGGCTGGTGCTGATGGGGTTGTCTTGCCGAGAGAGAAGAGAGGAGACGATTGTGAGGGTGATGTTTTTATTGTTGTTGTTGTGTTTTGTGTTGGAGGAGGCAGAGAATGGGTATTGGTGGTGGTGTGTGTCTCATCAAAGGAGAAGAGGAAGGAGAATGGTGGTGGTGTTGGGTTCGGGTGGTTGCCGAAGGAAGAGGAAGAGAGGGGATGATGATGGGGGTTGTTGTTGTGTTTGTGATGAGAAGGCAGAGGGGTTTTTTTATATGGAAGGGGATGGAGGTTTTGAGGGAGATTGGGTCGGTTTTGTGTGAGGGTGGGTGGTTTTGGGTGTTGCCGTGAGGGGGAGAAGAAAACAAGAGAGAGAGGGAAGAGGTGTTGTGACGGGAGAGAGAAAGAGAGGAAGGGGGTGTTTTGTGATGGATGGAGAGAATGGAAAAAAAGTGTGTGTGTGTGTGTGTGTGTGTGTGTGTGTGTGTGTGTGTGTTAGTCGAGAGAGAGAGAGAGAGAGAAAAAAAAACAAAAAAAAAAAAAACAACAAAGGGAGAGAGAAAAGAGGGGGAGTTTGTGTGTTGTGTTGGGGAACCCAATGTGCAGGATGAAGGTGAAGAAGAATGAGATTAAGTAGAGAAGGAGGAGAAGAAGATGTATAAAAAAAACAAATGTGTTGGGTGAAACAAAAAAAAAGAAGACCAGATGTGTTGGGTGATGTGGGGAAAATTCACCAGATGGTGAGTGTTGGAGAGAGAGAGATGTTTTAAACTTTGTTTTATTTTATTGTTGTTATTAAATTCACTTTTATTATTTTACCCATTATGTTTTAGAAATTCTTAAAAATTCAAACACAACCCCCCACTTTAGCTAGTTTATATCTTGCCGAAACTACAAATACCTCCCGTTTGACTAAACTTAACAAAATTTAAGCAGTTATGCCTATAATGACAACCGGGTATTACAGTCTTTTCCAAAACACCCTCCTTATCCCTCTTGCTTTATCCTGTCTTATTTCATCCCCTTACGGCCATGTTTGGGTGCTGGATACAAGGCATGTATATTATTTGTTATCCCCTCCCCCATTCGGTATTTGGGTTCCGGATGTGGAGGATGATAACAAATCCCCTATTATGCCGGTGGTCATTTTTTCGAGTAATTCTTATACCACCTCATTGGTTCTATAAGTCGGGTAAGATTTGAGCCCATTTTTTTATGAATCTACCCTCATCAATATACCAAAATTACATGGTATAATTATTGTCCACTGTTCAACATCTCTCTATATCGGTTCAGTCTCCTCCCTCCCGTGCCACCACCCCATCCTCTTCCTCCTCCTCCAATCGCACAACCACCATCAGGGTTATCCTAAACCGTGGGCGCCTCCTCTCTCCCTATGGTGTTGGGTTTAACGGTGAAGGCGGCCGGTCTGGAGTGACTGGCGATCTAGAGTAAGTATGGAGCAAACACTGATCTAGACAGCGGAGAAGTGCAATTGCTTACTGACGGATTGCTCCTCCAACAAATATTAGGGTTTCCTGCTTAGGTTTTTTTCACCAAGATTGATTCTTCTCTAATAGTGTATTTTTATGCATTTTTTTCTTTTTTTGGTGTCGGGTTTTGTGTTTATTGAGTATTAGATGGGATACGATTCAAACAATGACTCTCCGATTTGTTGATTATGTTTCGAGCTCTCTTTTTTCTCTATAAAATTTAAATTGATAAAAGAAAAACCAAAACACAACTTCATAATCACCAAAACACATCTTAAATATGTTATTTATTATTAAGTATACAAATTTATGTTTATGCGCAAATTAGAAAAAAATGACATGAGATTAGCGGTTACGTTGTTGACTTTGCATTGCAGATTACTATTGTAAATTTGTAAACCATTCAAAATAACATTAACAACTTTACCTTTTTTATTAAAAAATTTATTCACTTAAAATAAAAGTAGTTAATTTGTGTGTTTTACACAGAAATTAGAATGCGAACGACTACACTTAAGGAGAGAGAGATGAAATCATGTCTATAAAGGACCAGCTCATGGATTTATTCTGGGAAGCAAAGCGAATGAGGAGAGAGGAGAAACGGTAACTCTAGCTACAATGTGGATAAAATAGATAATAGTAGTGAATGTTGAAATGTCTGTGACGATGGAGATGATGAGTATGGTGATGGTTTAAGCAATTTGTTTGAGTTAGATGATTCTGATGCAGAATATGACGATGATTTGGGCTGTTCTAACAATGATGAGGCTGGTGATTTTCTAGAAACACTGAAGGAGAAGTTTTGGACTTCTGAAGCTTCTTATTATGAAAACAGAGATGTGGAACCTTGGTAGACTTACCATAGTATGCATGATTTCAACAGATGGTATTTACTGCATCTACTTCTTGATTACAATGTTAGTTTTCGAGGAGTTGTCATTGTACACTGTATAATTCTTTTATTTATGTAAAGATAAGTCTTTTTGCTTTCGCAAAAAAAAGAAAGAATACGAACAACTATGAATCTAAAATCACAACACTGCAGAGCAATGTGGTCATTTTCACATGAATATCCTACAGCAAACCGGACCGGCCATCGAACGGTTAGGCACCGGTTCACGGTCGGACCGGTGGTCAGACCGATTCAATCGCACGTTTATTATATAATATATATTTAATATTTATTATATAGGAAATAGTAAACATAATAAAAAATAGTCAAAAAGTACTTGAACGTGACTACAATATTGATCAAATGCCCCACAACAACATCATTTAAGTTCATTTGCATGATAACACATATATAAATAATTAAGAACTGTTACACTTGTCTTTTGTTGAACTCAACAAAAAAATAGTTACTAAAAATCAAGCAGTAAAGGGGTCTTTAGCGTTATTGAACATAAAATATAATCGTTTGCAATATATCAGGATGAAAATGTGCACGTATGAAATGTGTATGTATGAACACAAAGGTCAGATTTATTTTTTAAATAAACAAACAAAAAAGTCATGACGTTGCAATTATAAGGTTTAATAATTAATAGTACTAATGTTAAAATGTGCATGTATGAACACAAATGTCGTCTTGCCCCAATGGTAAACATCACTTGCTGAGAGGGGATTCGTCACCAGTTCGAATCTCATTGTTGAAATTTTCGGAATTGTTGAGAACCGGCTGGTTTTCAACCCACCGGTTTTGACCGGTTCCGTGCATGAGCGGACGGACACCTGAACCGGACCGGTCACTGACCGGTCTACCGGTCCAACCGGTCGAACCTGCCGGTCCGGTCCGATTTTTAAAACCATGTCATACTGCACTCAAACACATTAAGCCAACGCATATCATGTCCAGCCTTATCCGACATGATGCATATCTTAAATCATATCCTAGCATAAGTTATATCCATATTTATCATATCGCTACCCAAACGAGGCCTAGGGTGATATAAAGTTGTAGGGAAAAAATAATGAGGTTTATACCAAAGCCATGTTTGGGTAACATATAAGGGGGCGGATAAGATAAGTTATCTTCCCTTATGCTGATGGAATTTTTTGTGAATACATTTTATACCACCTATAAGCTCAGATAAGAAAAGGGAGCACATGATGATGTTAGGAGGTTGACGAAAATACCCCCACAAAATATCAAATTTCCTACCAATTACTATATTTTTTAATTCGAGTTTTTTTACTATCACTTCAAGTTTTTATTTTATTTTTTGAAGGGTTCGTGTTCATCTTGCTAACTCCTTGGGACTGTACGACTAATGGTACCTCTCATAAAAAATATAGGCTAAGGTGCAATCCACAATCTCATTTAAGCGACTGATTAATCATTTCATTTAAATCATCATATTTTTGTTTTCGATTTTGGTGTGCTAACTTGTGTTCCCGCTCCACCCTGATCGAAGCAGCGTGCAAGGTTCCTGTCAATCTTGATTGTCTTGAAAAATTCAAATGACTTTGTAGCACGTTACTAATGTGACCTTGATTGATCACGTAATGAATTTAACAACTTATAGATAATTAGATATTTGTCCATATTCCCACCTTAGTCTGTAAGTTTTTGGTCTCCCTCCAGTAAATTACTACAAATAATATTCATAGTTATTAGGAAAACATTGGTTTGTTCCTCAAAACAAAATTAACAAATTGGTCTCCCACAATCACGTGTATGTACTATGTAGTGTAGCTGTTAGTATGACGACATCATTACATATATTTTTAAAATGTCGAACAATTTCAGTGCTCAAATTTATGTGAAATTAAAACATACCTTTTGCCAAGAAAAATTAAAACACTGACTCCCCCGTCTTAATTTCTCCCTCCAACAATGAACATCATCATCTGATTGAAAATTAAGGATTCAAAGATGTACCGTTATGTGATTTAGAGCCCGTTTGATAATGTTTTTTCTTTCTAGAACGCTGCTTCAAATTCAAAAGTAGTATTGATGTGTCTTATACATTTTTATACATTTTTCATAATCAATTTATAACACAATATTTTATTTAAAGTGACAACACTAAGGGTTGTTTGACACATATCCCGCTTCATATCCTATACTACCCAAACATGGTATTTCATATCCTGCATCATATTCAACAACACGCAAACACAAACAACAATCATATTTATACGACAACATTCTATCCTTACTCATATCTCAACATAAGCTTTATCATTTGCTTATCATATCCTCTACCCAAACGAGGCCTAAGGGTATTACATTTATTTTGACACATGTGCTGCATCATATCCTACACTACCTAAACATGTTATTTCATATCCTACATCATAGCTTGCATCATATCCGACATCGCACAAACACATACAGACAGCAGAGCTTATCAGGACTTATACGACAACATTCATATCCTTACCCATATCCCAGCATAATCTTTATCCCAGCATACCATATCCTATACCCAAACGAGGCCTGAGGGTATTACGGTCATTTTGACACATATTCTGCTTCTTATCATATACTACCTCTGTTTCTTCTCTTTCATCTTAGGCTGACTTTTTTACCCGTAACTGTGTCGCTTTGACTCAGTGATTTGTATAGCGAAACGATGTAATTTTTTGACAATTTTATCATATTATTGTAGAGTAAAGTTTACTCTACAAGATCATGCAAAAATTACCAAATTTGTGTACTTTTTTGCTAACCAAATCACCGGTTCAAAGTGACTCAGTGAATAGTGTCAAAAGTGAAATAAGGTGAAAGAGAAGAAACAGAGATAGTACTATCTAAACATGGTATTTCATATCATAGCATGTATCATAGCTTGCATCGTATCCGACAACACTCAAATACAGACAACCAACATATTTTATTAGAGCTTATACGACATCATTTATGGTCGCACTCCTATCCCAACATAAACCTTATCTTTGCATATCATATCATCTACCCCAACAAGGCTCTAAAAGATAAAGAAATGAGTTTTGTACTGCTCCTTATCATGCACCCAAACACGGGATAAAGAGAGGGTTAAAGTGGAAAACAAGAAAAGGAAAGGTGAGGTTAAGACGTTAAGTTCGTCATTGGAGACTCACCCCACTTATCAAAAGTGCGCATTACGTCCCGGAACAAAAAACCACGTGCCGGTGCCAACGGGCCTAAATTGCTGCGACTACGGGTCTGGTGGTACGCCGGAGATCTTTCTCTGCAGTCTCCGATCGCCGGCGAGATCAGAGTTCTGGAGGACAATAAACATGGCCACCAACACAAACACTTCGTTGCTTCCGGAGATCGGACCCGATGGCCTCCCTAGGGAAGCCTCTATCATCGCCTACACCGAGAAGGTCTCTTCTTCTCTCTCCTTGGTTCAATCACATCATACATTTGCATAATCTCTACATATGTGTTCAATGAAGTGTTTGTTGTTGTCAATTTCTAGGTTATTGCGGATGAGCAGCTTCAATTGAAGAAGTAAGT
Organism: Linanthus parryae; assembly: GCA_023055425.1. Lineage (NCBI taxonomy): Eukaryota > Viridiplantae > Streptophyta > Magnoliopsida > Ericales > Polemoniaceae > Linanthus > Linanthus parryae. Next base: position 2,614,113 of record JALGPY010000036.1, on the reverse strand, counting down.
ACTCGATTCCATCTGAATCTCTAGGTTATCTGATATTTGTTACTGTTTAAGAGATTTGATTTGAATGCATTGTTACTCAAGCACATGGATTTAGAATAATGTTGTCTCAATTGCTCCGTTTATCTATTGAATGAAATATCATATCAACCGAGGGGCGTTTGCAGAACAATTGGGGTCAATATTGAGACATATGTAGTTCAAGCAAAACCCTTAAAGCAAGTAGAATTTGCTTAAGACCTCAACCCCTTGTGCTTGCTTTGTTTAGCTTATTCAACATTTACCAGACTACAACAATGACTGTGAACATGTTTTCTAGAATGGGTAATCAATAGAGCATTCTTTATTTGATTCAGTTGACTCTAATTCATCATCCCTTCAAAGCATTACCTTGAGCTTAAACTGAAGATCTTGGTTACTATGCTAGTGTAGCTTAAAATGAATGGAGAAGCCAAATGCTCTATACGGAACACGTCTGTTTTTACTTATGTATGGACACCCTTTAAATATAGGAGGTTGGTCCACATCCACCGAACCCGTCTAGTTTTTTCACCTTTTGAAGAGAAAAGACGTAAAGCTAACTCTTGCATAACTCGAAAGCGAAAAGAAAATTTATCAAGTGAGACATCAGTTCTGTAAGTTCAAATGACTACAATGGTAATCGAAGGTTCAAGGAAGTATGGATCGGGTCTCAGGGTTCTCTTGTGGATGTGCTTAGTATTGCTTCATGCTGAGGCATCTGGAAATTTTACCTGAGCCTGTACGGTCTTAATTAAAAGAAAATTTTGGAAATCTGGCTAGGAAGTCTTGTTCCATGATGGCAACTAACTGTGATATTGGACTGGACTCCATATTAATAGGCTCTACCTAGTGGCCATCGCATCACAAGCTTCTAGATCTGAGAGAACGCTTAAAGGCATTATAGTGTTCATTGGGCACTTTCGTAGCATCTTGTAAGGTCCCATGTACTAATCCTGCTCTCGTAGCAACGGAAACGCTGTTAAGCTTACACACATCTTGGTGAAAATTAATGTCCCGCCTGAGATTAACTGGAGAGTTTTCTCGCTTTCTTACTCTACACCGTTGATTCTTGTGTTGCAAAATCCAACGGATAAATCTGCCAATATATGGGGCTTGCTGCCGCTTCCTGTGCCCACCTCACCGGACACCAGCTAGAACCTGCTAATCTCTCAGAGCCGGCCTGAGTACCTGACACACTTCAAAGTTTCCACCACCACTGGCGACCAGATAGGATTATCGTCTGGCCGCCATTGTTGTGATCAAACATGTTCTATCTACGGATTCTATAACAAACTGGGGACAACCTCCACAAAGAAAACCGTGAATTCAAACATGAAGTTTTGACATATAACCCGATGCAGTATATGTTTGCTGACAGTGCGACACATGTACTATGAGAATTCACAGATAACCCCATGCAGTTTTGATTTTACTGACATGGCGCCTAAAAAATAGACAGTAGTTATCAAGATTGTTGGTACGCGATGTCAGTAATGTCAATTCTGCGTGGAAATTATCTGTCAGTTGTCATAGTGCATGTATCCCACTGTCAGTGAACATATACTGCATGGGGTTATATGTCAAAAATTCTTTAAACAAATTATCTGTCTTCATGTTGGGCGCTTCATGTTTGGACAGATTTGAGTGTTTCATGTAGAGTTGGGTAGATCGGATGAACTAAACAAACTCACTTATGGGTTTTGTGGAGTCCGGGTTATGGTTTTGATTTCTAATTTCACGATAACTAATTTCTGATAAAAATCATCACGTTCCTCATTCATATCATGTGTGTTTCCAGCGTAGTTGTGAAATCGAGATTCAGATCATTAATCGAATCGTGAATCGTAAAGATTCGGTTCAAATCTTCTTAAAGTATATGGGATTACCTATCCCTTAAATCTACAAGCATTCATGAACATTACATTCATATTTCAAGAACAAGTAAACACAAGTTTTCAGAAAATTGCTGCCATAAGAAGTGATTAGGAGACTTGTACATATACTATCAAAAAAATAAAAATGTTAAAGATAAAAGAAGGTATGTATATTAGAGCTAGGAAACATAAGATTCCAAGATAATGGAAAATTATACTGAAACTATTAGTCTTGGCCTTGAAAAAGCTGTACTAGTTATTTTGATTAGTTATTTTGAAATAAACATGTTTAGCAAAATTGACAAAAATAGGAAATGTATGACTACGTAGATTGACTCTACCTTGATTAGTCCCCAGCCGAGTCGATGATGAATAGGTCCGAATCGCTATGAAATGTAAGATTCAGGCTCTTAAATCGGGATTCAGATTATTCGTTGCTCCGGTTAAGATTATAGAGGGACTTGTATGGTTTTATGGGTGAATCAAATCGGATCTTATGAATCACATCGTGAATCGTAAGAATCTGACAACTATGGCTGCCAGTGGAAAAAGACAAGCTCTGTGTTTCCATTTTGGAACTGATTTCAATTTCTGAGTTTTGAGAATCTCAATCTGATTTCAATTTCTGGGTTTTGCTAAAGGAGATTTCCCTTGGTTTTGGTTTGTTATTTGATTTGTGGTTCGATGTTGGAGCCTTGGAGCCTTGGAGGTGTTTGTGACTGTTTCTTGTGGTGGTTGTTGGTGCGGCTGTGTTGCTGGTGGTTCTTGTTGCTGCTGGATGTCTTCGTTATTGGAGATGAGTGGAGTAGGGTTCGAATTGAACCCGAGGTCTTTGACTTGGTTAAGCTCCGACAATGACGTCCGATCTGGCCTGACAGAAGTGTGGGTCTGTGTTAATGGTGATTAAGTGCTGGTGTTCTTGTTGGTTGCCAAAGAGGCTCTGTTATGTGGGGGTGGGTGGTGGTAACCATTGGTCGGTTGTGGCTGGGTTTGGTTAGGTTGGTTGATATAAGAGTGGGTTGTGGTTCAAGTAGAAGGAGAGAGATTGGCGGTGAGTTGGAGTTGGGGTGGAGGTGGTGGCGGTGTGGTGGAGGTAGGTTGACCTGCGATAACGCTAGGAAAAGATTATAAATTTAAAAATTACCTGAGGCTGAAACAGTTATTGGACTAATTCTGTTATAAACTGTTACAAAAAAATTGTAGTTTCTGAAGATTTCCAAACTACAGGGATAGTTTCTGTCTTTGTGTCGAACCACTGGGGTAGTTTCTGTAAATTACCCTTTTAATTTTCGTAGGGATTTGTTCAGTGCTTTCTGTTCGGCTGTCCTCATTGACCTAATGTGTCATGCAGTTTACATGTACGGCACTACATCATGCTTTGTCTTAAAAGCTTTTCACAATTAATTAATTTCCATGAGATGCTACCTCATGTCAGAGCAGTTTTGAGAGGGGTACTTGAAGAATTCTGAACTTGGGTCAAACATCATGACTGAACTTTGAACTAAGGTGGCTAGGGATGTTGCGCACGTTTCTCTCAGTGCTGGGTCTGAAGTGTGTCATGCCTGAAACTATGTACAGGTTTCAGTTATGCTTGCGAATATAGTCAGTTGGGGTTCCGAAGGATGCAGGTTTGATGCCTGTCATTGCATGTAAGAATTCAGTGGAAGGGATACAAAATAAAGAATACCAATCGCCTATTTTCGCAACAAGGTGGAGAAATTGTTTGGTTGGGATGGGCTTAGGTTAAAATGGTTGTTTAGTCTGGTTTTGCTAGTTAAATGTTGTATTGTAGAACTTATAGTATTCACAACTGCAGCAGGCAATTGAATGTAACCATTTCTGTTTTCTGTAGGGTCATGCGACCCGTCAAATATAGATTTTTTCTATATAGAGAATACAGATATAATAGGATCTGCTAATGCCACACATGCCGCAGGATACAATGATTTAGGGCATATATATGTATATTATAACTCGAATTAGCCGTTACCGGGCCGGTTAACCGTCGGTTACAGACCGATTATCGGTTCGGCTCGGTCCCGGTTTTGGTTAATTTTGGGCCGGTTTTGGTTCGGTTAGGCGGCTAGGGATATCTATTACCGGCCAAGACCACTAAAAATTATGTCTCGGGCCGGTTTGGGACCGTACAGTCTCGGTTTCGGTTACGGTTAATGCAAGGCCGGTTAGGACGGGCCGGTTCAACCGGTTAACCGGCCCAATTGACAGCTCTATTTACGGGACGGTGTTCATTTTTGGGAGGATTGGTGGATCGGAGAGCAGCCTTTGTCGCATCAGTTTCCTTCTCTATATCGTTTTCCTCATAATCCTTTTCCTGCAGTGAGTGAGTGTCTGAGTGCTGGAAGGGGGATATGTGAGAAAAGATGGAACGTTTGGGATGTTCAGTTTTGGCAAGCTGTTATGCATTTTTCAACACTGTTGACCAGTTTGGGACTGTGCAAGGTGACTGTGACTCTCTAGAGTGGCGCCTTCAACTGAGTTGTTCTGTTTTCGTTACTATTGCTCTTCTTTGTGCGGAGCACTTGTCCCTGGTTCCACCGTCTCTCTGATCTGGAAAGTAAGGGCTCCACTTCGGGTCTTCTTTTTGATTTTGCGTGCTATTCATGATAGGATACTGACTATTGACAAATTGGTCCGACGCCCTCAAGTATTAGCTACTTGGCGTTGTTTGTGAAAATGTATTTCTAAATCGTTAATCATCGTCTTCTGCACCGTGCAGCTCTGCTGTCCTTCTAGGTCCGGTTCTAGCGATTTCCTGTATTTCTTGGGTTGCTCCTACTGCTGTTCCAGAGTTCCTAATTGCTTGGGGTGGAGTTATGATCAATAGAGAGAGGGGGAGGGTTTGAAGCTTGGCTCCCTTAGTTGTTATGTGGGTCATTTGTAATAGTGTACGTAATAATAAACGTAGTTTGACTTACCGTGTAAATATAGTGGGTATATATTCAGAGCAATGTACCGCTATATTTACCCGGAAAGTCCTTCTAAACTATGTTATTATTACATAAGGGTGCTTAACAGACAGCTCTTTGAGGGGGTTCATACGTCGGATACCTTCGTCAGAGCTTTATTTCTTCAGTTGCTGTTGGAGTGGTGGACCCACATTCCGCTTGGTCTCTTGATCATTTGCTGGATTTTCTTGATTCTGTTTATCAGTTTGTTAATGTAGGCGTTAGTTTCTTCTTTCACGGTAAAGGTTGTGATTGTATGGCCTATCGGTTCCTCTGTAAACCATTCTTTTATTTTTATAAAAATATTGATTACCTATCAAAAAAATAAATAAAAATAAGTGTTCGTAGTTATTTGTGACATTTAGCCCTATGAAGCACCGGAACGTCAGATAGGCCTCCGTCCCCGTTTTGTACCCGTCCGGAACGCCGGAACGGCGCCGGAACGCCTGGAAACGTCCCCGGATCGCCAGCTGGTGTCCCCAGAAAAACTGAGATTCGGGACAGAACGGGAACGCCGCGGGGACGCGTTCCAGATTTTCCGGAACTCTGGCGGAACGTCCCTGCTTTCACCGAGCTCCAACAGATCGGCGGCTTCAAGTCTGAATTTAGGGTGTTTGCTGCGTCCTCTTCTCCTTCGTCTTCTTCTCCTTAGTCTTCTTCCTCAGTCTCTGTTTGCAAACTGAAATCGAAGGTCGGCGGCGTGGTTGACTAAGAGAGAGAGAGATCGTAACATGAAGTGGAGGAGTTTTTGGGATCTAAGGGTTCAACATACCTCTCATTGTTGTGGTTGGAATGAAGGGCTCAGATTAATTATGGTAGACCCCATTATGTTGTATTATTGTCACTCCGTAACAGCAACTGAATGGTGAAAGACTTATCCACTACCGTACAAATTTTCTTTTTAAGTTTGGTCATTTTATTTTTATTTTATTTTTGCGATAAAACTTGTTCTTAATTTAGTATGTATTTACATATTCTCCTAAAAAATATATGTATTTACATATATATAATTTAAAAAAACTATATATATATATATATATATATTAAATTGCCGTTCCCCCGGCGTTTCGTCTCCCTAATTTTTTAAAATTGCCGTTCCGGCATTCCCGTCCCCGTTTCGTCTCGTCCCCGTCCCCGTTTCGTCTCGTCCCCGTCCCCGTTTTGTCTCGTCCCCGTCCCCGTTTCGGTGCTACATGGATTTAGCCTCATGTCACAATATTGATTACTCTTAACCAAAGGCTCAATACCATGTTGCGTCATATCTCTGGTCTCTCATTGCTACTTGACGATGACATTTACGAGGGAATGCCATAGCCGCTACCCTTTGGGTTGCTACTTGGAACTTGCATTTTAATTGAAATAATAACGACGATACACCTTGTTTTTCCTAAACGTGCTTTTTGGTATTTTGCTCCTTCAATTTTGTGAGACAGACGTGCATTGTACTTAACTTTATTTTCAATCTTCTCCTAAAACTTCTACCAGATACATTGAAGAAAATTACACTAAAATTCGGGATGTTGAGCGAGAGCTGGGCAATCTTTCTATGGAGATGAAGCTCACTTCTGGACCAAAAAAAGCAGGTAGATCCTTGCAATGATTAGCTGTGTGTGTGTGTGTGTGTGTGTGTCGGCATGTCTCTCTTGTTTGCCCGTGTACACACTGAATCTTGATACTTTCAATTGCCTTTGACATCCTTTAGCACTTGAGCACATGAGAAAGAAAATTGAAATGGCTACCGAGAGAATTCGTATTGCAAAGCTGAAGGAAGATGAAGCAAAAAAGGTGAGACATTCTAATTATTGATTCGTCTTGTGTCTTTCAGTTCTCATTCAACTATCACTCACTTTGTTGACAATACCTGGAGGGTAAACCCTCTCCGGAAAGTGCAAATCTTGATTTGTAGTTTATTACAGTTGGTAATTTATACTTGCCACAATCTCTACGCTCAAGCTGCAAAATCATGTCAACTTTCCTGTTCTTTCTCATTTTAAACTGACCACCTTGATGGCTTCACGTACGTGGATATTGATCTGCATGGATATGATATTTCTCTTGACATGCTGTTTTGGTTTGTTTTCAATTAACAGTTGTTTTATTTTGTCTCGGAAGTTTTTGGAAATAGCGCATTTATTGGCGTTGTTTGGGTAAACCAAAAACCAACATTTTCAATTTTAAGTGAAACCTGTTTGTATTCAGCCATGTTGGCAAGTCTTTTCCTTGATATTAATGGTTAATCGGACCAACAGTGGACCGTCACTCTCTCTCGTCCTCTTTAAATATGTTTCGCTTTCATCTTTTCTTCTTCTCTCAATCAGATAGAGGATTTAGGAGCATAGAAGCTGCAATTCGAAACTCAAGAAACTAAAAATAATATACTGTTCATTTTTTTGGAATAAATACAAAACCGGAAAATAAAATAAAATAAAATCAAGGCCATTGTTGCAAGCAGTGTTCAGTTTGTCTGTTGAGATTTGTCCCATATCTCTATGTTGGAACCTTGTGTGTAGTTAATTACGTCCTGGGCTACTCCCCCCAATGCCGATTGGTTTTGAGGTGAAACCCCATGAATTCTAACATGGTATTAGAGAACATGCTAGTTGTTCCGTGTTGGTCATTTGACCCCGTGTGCTCACTGCCACCCATTTGTGTTCACTTGTTTGGCTTGTGTGATGCCACACATGAGGGAGCATGTTGAAATTTTCCCCACATCAGGATGGTTGGTGCTTTGTCTGTTGCTAATTAGGTCCTGGGCTACTCCCCTCACTGCCAATTGTTTTTGAGGTGGAGCCTCATGGGTTCTAACATGGTGTATCAAAGTTAAAATTTAGTTTTCTTCTCAGGCATGGGAGGCAGCGGCGAAGGTTGTAAAGGAAGAGGAAGCTGTCAAACAGAAACTGTGTGAAGACTTGAACAACCTGGTATGTGTCCCTCATGTTTGTATAACCTCTGGAATTTCACTATTTCGCCCTCTTACATATCTGTATTATCCAGGTTCAAGAAAGCAGTAGTTCCCAATTTGCTAGACTGGAGGAGTTAAAACGACGACTAGAAGCTCTGAACCCAAATAGACCATCACTTAATTCTCCTAATGTAAGTTCTTCCATTTGTGTTCCTCTATCCACTTCAAGAAAGAAGATTGCCATATTATTTTTATCTCATCTATAAAGCATGACACGGATTGCCATATTCACTGTATTTTGGAAAAATGGGATGTGGGTGCAGCAGGTGGAACAGAAATTTTGTATCTTCTTCTTCTGAATACCCATATTGTTTAGGTCTGTTACGTGGAGCCTCCTTGTGGTAAAACAATTAGCACATGACCTCCTTCTCTCATAATTTATATGCTTTTCGCGGTCACATAGTGATGGAAAGATAAGGAGAGTGTTACCCATGAGATAAAGCAAGGTGGATGAAGTAGAGGAGTGCATTTATAGTATTGTGTAACTGCAGGATCCCGACTAGGCTAAAGGATAAGCTCTGTAAACCCGTGTAAGACTCACATTACATTGATGTATGGATGAGTGACCTGGCGTTAAGAAAAAATATAATCCCAAAGTGAGTGTTACCAATTTAAAATGCTGAGGTAGATGAATGGTTTAACTATAACAAATATATTCACTCACTGAAAGGATCAGAAGAATCCAGAAGGTTCACGAAACAAAAGACAATGAGAAAATATCCTTTTGAGAGTTTGAGGTTGTTTCGTCATTTTACCCTAGGCCCTTTAATGCATCAATAGGAAATAATTCCATTCAAGTTGAGGGTAAGTACAAGGAAAATGGAGACTAAGGGAAACCTAGGTAAGAGAATCAAACAAAACTTGGACAAACTTACGTAAGTGAGCGAATTGCTTTGGCAAGAGAGGGAGGGGGAGATGGAGTTCTCTGTTTGCATTAACTGGTTTAACCTGCACTAGTCAGTAGGATTAAGCTGAAGCAATATTGGATAAAAAACTGAAATAGGAAGAAAATGAAAAATAACAATTGAAGTGATAGAGAATCAGGGATAGTTGGTTTTAATTGTGTTTGAAAATAATAGTAATAATAACAAGGATTAAATGGGGATCATGAAGACCTCATCATTATTGCATCTTCGATATCAAAAGATCTAATGCTTATATTGATTTGTAGTTATGGAAGAATACTTGTCAATCTATAATGGTTATGAAGGATTTTAAGAGGAGTTCTGGTGGTGTATTCTTGAAATATGACATTCTTGGAGAGGAAGAGAAATGGTGAGATATGTTAAGGATCAATTTGGTCATTCTTGTGGTTGGTACCTCTCCTATCTTATCATGAATGAATCACTAAATTATACTCCAGGCAGCAGTCATAATCCAATCACAACCAGTCTATCATTGGTAATTGCATCACTTCTAAGAGAAAAACAAGCAGTGCCTGAAAAGCCTGATTACTTCATTGCTATTGGATATTCTAGAAATACCTTTTTACAAGAACGATAAGTTATTTATATTTTTCCAAGTATTGATTTCTTTTTTTGTTATGGGAGTAGATAGTATGCACAAAATCCTCCCACTTCCTAATTGACAGACCTGGAAGTTCAGAAACAGAGGAAGCCAAAAGGAAGTTTCTAAATGGGATAAATCAGTCTAATTGCAATCATGAAAACATCAAATTGCATCAGCATGTGCCTAGTGTTCGGTTCGAAGCACCAAATTAGAAGTTAGGGTGCAGCTTTTGATTTTTGCCTATGAGGCACAGGTGCGGGTGCGATACTGGGGTGCTGTTGCAGCAGTTTTCCAAATATTATAGGTGGTGGTGCGGCATGATTGCAGAGAATATACGTGTGTGTGTGTGTGTGTGTGTGTGTGAGATATCCATTTACATGCAAAAAAAAAAAAAAAAAAATAGTACTCCAAATTATTTATGAACCAAACACATTAACCATTCTACCAAATAGATAGTACACATCACATGTTCACTAGTCACAAAAGATGTACATCTTTTTGGTTAAGCTGTAGTTGTAGTTTAGAAGACCTCCCGATTAAAACTTTCATAAATTAAAGAATGACCCTGCCCTACCCACAAAGCACCAAGGTGCATCTGGTGCAGGTGTGGGTGTGCGACCTCCCAGAAGCACCCCTGCATCCTAGGTTTTGCAGTAAGAAAAGTCACTGGAGCCATGGAACATTGGATTTCTCTGCGAAATCCATTCTTCACAAGAGTGATATATTTGATTATCTGGAAAGTATTAGCTCCGAAGCCATGCTGATTACCAATATTTATTGCCAACAGAAAGCTAGCTTCATAATTTTCGTTTGATCAGTGTGTGAAGTCTGAGTTGGTTTCTGGTTTACTCTTTCACACTATCAATCCCTTCTGTTGAGAAGTCCCACATCGGACATTCAAGAAGAAGAAACATAATTAATAAGTTTCTTGGGCTACTCCCCTCATTGCCAATTGGTTTTGAGGTGGAACCCCTTGGATTCTAACATGGTATACGTGAATGGTCTAACAACCCATGTGCTCACCGCCACCCGTAGACAAAAGATCCACGTGTAGGCCAAAGAATGCCACACGTGAGGGGGCGTGTTGAGAAGTCCCACATCAGACATTCAAGAAAAAGAAACATAATTAATAAGTTTCTTGGGCTACTCCCCTCATTGCCAATTGGTTTTGAGGTGGAACCCCTTGGATTCTAACACCTTCAAGTATATGTAGGAGTGGTACTCGAATGACCATTTGTCCTCACCTATATTGCTTTAAAACATGGACTACCAAGTACCATTTATGAGGTAGTGGGGACATTTGATACTAAACTGAAACTGTCAACGTGTAATCCCAAGATATATCTGCTTTAGGATGATTTTTGATGAACTGAATTACGATGTTAGAAAATATAATAAGATGGAAGTGTATGTATTTGTTTGTACTTCGTAGCCTTTTAAAAAGGATGTCATGGTCAACATTTGCTGCTACGTTGTGGCGGGGGGGGGGGGGGGGGTGCTTTTCCGGAAAGGTTAATTAGCAAGCAAGTATCTTCGTTTTGGGAACTTATCTGTGCATTTTATTATTTGTGTTTGCTTAGCATAAATTAGCATCAAGGAGGAACATTTACCTTCAACAATTATGTTCTTGCATTCTCTTCTTAATCTGGTGACGTACTCACTTCTCTTATGCTCCAGAAGCTAGAGTAGTGGCGCATCTCTTGGTCTTCATCTTCTGTCTTGCTTCATTTATCTAAGAAAGCATCTGTATCATTGAAAAGTTTAATATACTTGCTCTTTCGGGGGCACTCTTCTGAGATATGTTGGCACTCTAACCTCTTTCTGCGGTATAGTTTCTCGTTAGGTGTTCACATTTGCATTCATTGAAAGCAGTAAGGATATGCAACATGAACTATATGCCGTACAATATGATTATATTTTCAATGAATTAGAAATTTGCACACCCCTAAACATTACATGTTAATGCTCTAACATTTGCATTTTGTTCTTTTGAAAATAAATAGAATATCTCGACACCAGATGCTCCTTCAATTCCCCATCCACCACCACCGTCTGGAACGGTAAATACATCCAATCAGGGAAACAGCGAAACTGCTGCAGTTGCCAATGGACACAACCAACAGCCTTCTGCCGACGTTGAAGGAAGAGGGAAGAAAAAGGTCCAGATTCAAGGGAAAATGAAAGGAGTGGGAGCTGTTCCCAAGGGTAGAGGATCCGCAGCTTCTGGCTGGACTGGGGCTGGGTTTGATGTGGATGGTAGAACTTGACACAACCATTTCATGTTCTATTCTCTGAACGGAAGCTAGAGGGTGGACTTTTATTAAAGCTGCTCATTGACTAGGTATTTTGTTAGTCCACTTTTCTTTCTTATCTGTAGTGGTGGTGATACAAAGTAATCCAACTTTATTTATTTTCCCTTTAGTTTTTTTCCCTATCCTGTGCTCTCTTTACTACTGTATACTCCCGGATGTTGTGAATATCTTAATAGAAACAATATTATTCTTTCTTGTCCAAACTTTCTATTATGGAGTTATCTATGTGGTAAACATATGCTGAGAAACTGAATAACACAACTCCTAGAAACATATTGTAACTTCAACAATAAAACTAAATCTGATAAGATCACATATAATCTTTACCTGGTATCTGATGTGTTTCCAGCGTACTTACCTAAACCACAATGTCAACTGCTATAGGATAAAGGACTTGTTATTTGAAGGATGAGCCCAAGAGAAAGGAATTAAGTATTTTTGTTAAGACTATTACTTATCTCTAATTATATCTCCACTTTTTAGTTTTTACTTCAGTGCTGCAACAGCCTTTTCTAAATTCCTGAAGTTTGTTCAAACCTTCTATGAGAACTGACAAGGTTTAGAAGAACACTGTGGTGCTGCATGTGCTCATATCAGGTATGGAATCTTCCCCATTTGAACTGTTCCCTACACCAATCATTAAACATCTGTTCAGTCCGGGTCAAGTCCTGCATAATTTTTTGTTTTCATTCACCTATATTTATCATACTCTGTCCTGTTATTCTTAAGAACATCAAGAATGGACACCCTTATTCAGCTTTTTTGAAATTTGAACATGGCGGGACTTCAGCAGTTTCAGTTTTGTCATAGCATATTCATTCACCACAAGCATCATTCATATGTTTGATAGGTTGTTTTTACTGTTTCCTAACTGCACAGGCATTTCATCTTGTTTTCACTCAGTAGGAGGAACATATATGTGTACTGTAGTTGCTGAAACTATCTATATTTCGTTTAGTCGTTATTATTTCTGGTTCAGCTGAGGCAGTGTTATCTATATTTATGTATCTGCAACCTGAATATCACGTGGAATAGTAGGAGTCTCTTAACTATTTCTGTGTTCTGCATTTATCTGAAGCCATGATAATTAACTTTGTACCCTCTGTTGACTGTGACCCAGTTGTTGCCATAACTAAATTTGATGGGGCCTTTCTGAGCATTGTAGGCCAAAGACCATCAAAGCATATGTACAAAAGACATGAATGCTGTGCTGTGAAAGTGAAGGTACTCGCAGTTGTCTTTACTTGCTTCACTCTATTCATCTCTTTCTAGTTTGAGGTTAAACCTTTACTGGTTTGCACATTCGTGATACATGAGACGTGTCCTTCTAGCAAAACATAGGTATCTTTTTGTTTTTGCTATGGACGCCTTATTTCAATTTACTTGTTTGATAAGTACTGCTTTTAAGGATCTTTTAGGAAGAATTTTCAATCTGGTGACCAGGAGGTACCTTTTAGGAATATATTATTGATCTTATTTTGGTCAACATGAGAAGAAAACCGTAGGATATAGGATCACTTGAGCAGGGAATAGCTGCATTCTTAGAAAGTTCGGTTCTGGAGTAGATTTGAAGTGGCGACAGTACATTGAAAACTCTCATGTGGTCAGGGGCGGAGGTTACTCAACCCCCCCCCCCCCCCCCCCACCCCGGTTTTCAAAAACTCCACTGGCGCCCCTAATTTTGAGTATTTTGATGGTGGTGCCTTTTTAGTAATTACACAAATGCCCCGGCTGATGTTGAACCTTTGCATTAGTGCCCCTGCTATTATTGACTTTACGTAGAATTTCGCCCCAACTGTTCTTAACACGTGGTCCTCTAATCTTTCTTAAGTAATGACACTTGACAAGGAGATTGCAATGTCAGAGAGGGAAACATTACTCGTGACTTTTCAATTGAATGGTTGATGGCGGGGAAGTTTATCTCTTTGACTGCTCTCCTCTTAAATGTCAATACAATGGTGGCCTGATAGTCTTTGTTGCTGGTTTGCTTGTCATTGGAATTCCAATCCCCCTGAAAATAAGGAACGCCTACTGGTAGAAATATCTGCTGTTAGGTAAGGTGACCCTAATCCAAATCCAACCTGGCGGTTTTTGGATATCCATACTGAAAAGCATCATTTATGACAATTTGTCTAGGGATGGGTTGAAATCACAGTGTTTCTTTAGTCTGGGAAATGCATGCCTGGAAATCACATCCAGGTTAATTTTAACTCATAACTGAGAGCCCCTGTGAAGGAGTAATGCAAAACTCTGAGATGTCATTAAAGCTGGGTTGGAAGAGAGGGTCGTGTATTAGTTATGTACAACAAAGTGATTCAGAGTCAGTTTGGTGATATTGTGGCTCTTTGTAAGCAACTGTTGTATATGTAACAATTATTGCGGAGTTGCTATGAATATTTGACAAAATATTAGGGGTAAACCATAATATATATATATACTAAAATAGGAGCTACGAAGCACGGGTGTGGGAACTGGGTGCGGCAAATTCCCAAATATCAGGATGCGGCCGGGATGCCGTGTCTTTGTTTTATTTTATAGTATTTGTATTAATATAAAAACAACAATAAAAGTAATCCAAATTACTACCGGAACCGAACCGACTGTAGTTTATGATCCTTTTATTAATATAAAAACAACAATACAAGTGGTCATAAAATAATACAAATAATTTTGATATAGGTACAAAGTTACTATATCACCAACATTATCTATTTCGGTCGTCGTTTGCAGTTGTAGAGACGAGTAATTTAAGGATTAGAAATGTTCACTTATACGCACGTTCGTTTGGTCTACAACACCACGAAAAAGCTACCAAATTCTTGCATCGTTTCGCGAACCAGAGCACCGGGTCAAAGTGACCCTCAAAGTCAACTGGAAAGAATAAGAAGAAACAGACCAAGTAATTCAAGTTTTGTTCTGCTCGTCAAAGCACCTCCTTTAAATTGTTTGGAATAAAGGGCTTGAAACATAAAAGCAAAAGAATATATACTCCCTGCGTAGCTCCCAATTTTATTTATGGTTTTCCCAAAATTGTTGCCCGCGCCCTCGAAAAATTGTTGCCTCAAATTGGCCCTCGAAAAAGTAAGAGTGACATCATCGAACAGTTAAAAGTGGATGTAACGAAATAAATGAATTGAAAGAAAGTTAGTAGGAGTGTAATAGTTACATGTCCCCTTAAATAGTTGTACTCTCCAAAGTGGACTAGAAGGAGGGAGCAAGTATATAATTACTCAAATACCTCTGACATCATATTAAAAAATAATACCGTAGTCCTTAATGACCGTTTCACTACCACTTGTATCACCCTTGGTCCTGTCAAGTAGTAAATCTTATACTATTAGCTAGTGGGAAAGAAAACACAGAGCACATAGATATTTGAACATATTGACTTAAAATAGCTACTAGCATGCTAAACTGGTTCGAGTATAAGATACCTAACCGATTTCTTGATGGGGGTGATGAATACTGAGGGTTGCAATATTCTAAATTTGTATGTAGTTTATGACCTTGCAGTGCTATCATAAGATGAACGATCGAAACATTGCTGTTAAGATGCCTGATACTCGGTAATAGACACTGTTTGGATATACTAAATTATGAGATTGTAGATTATTCGAATGAGTAGTTGGTCCAAATAGGACCATGCTCAAACCGCAAATCCTCAAAACTACTATTTGGTAACCCTTCTTTTAACTAGTACTATTTAGTGCATCTTTGGCAACCCTGTTTTTTATACAGTTTTGCTCAAAAACAGCATTTTAATAAAACTACGTTCAAATTGAAACTTTTATCAGTGATTTTAAATAACGTATTGGCACCGTTTATTTAGAATAAAACACCGTTTAATAAACATGATTTTGGTGTTTTCTACCTTTAAAAAGAATGCGGTACCAAACACACGGCCTGTTTGGCAATCCTGTATTTAAACAGATTAGCCTTGTTCTTTTGCCCCTAATTTTAGACAGTGTTTTCATTATTCCTGAAACAGCACTCATTTTAGTGTTTTTATTTAACATTATTTCTGTTTTTAAATCGGATACCAAACAGCCTCACACACACTTGACTCATCAAACTCAGAATAAAATAACGCCAAAGAAACAGGAACTGCAACAGTGGGGGAGAGTACAGCCACAATAATATTCTAAGTTAGGGAACACAGTTCATTGGCAGTAGGCTAGGGGACCAAACCTTAAAAATGATCTTGATACAAACTTCAGGCGGGAAAATTTCAAAAGACCCACCACCCATCACATAAATGCAGATCCAAATGGGGTGCACATGGCTTGAAGATGGGGTTTGAAAGAAGCTGTTGCATAACTAGATCTGGCTTAGTTTGGTTTGGCTGACTGAAGAACCTAACTCTAGTGTTGTTGGAGCTGTTTCTGGCAAGAACTTGTACTAGTGGAAGATGGAGAGGATTGTTTTGTAGACAAATGTTTGTGATGAAGTTAGTGCCAATCAAGGTTACCACATTTAGGGTTTTGGTAATCGATGGACAAGTCAAATGACAGGAAAGTGGAAAGCTACCATTCTCATTTTGCCAACAATAATGAAGAGTGAACAATACTAGTGAGTTTGGGATGGATTTTTGAACTTTTACGTTTTGTGAAAAGAGTTCGGGACAAAAGAAATCATGAAAAAAGTAGTAGAGTTGAAAATTTAGTGATGTCAAAATCACTAGTATACCTTATATGTTAAGTAGTGATAAATCAAAAAATTTGACATTGTGGTCTTTGTGACGTTCAAGTAGAAAGTTCACAAGAAATGTTCATGAAGCCAAACTTCTTTTTCATCACTAACGCCATGAAATAGTTGAAAAAAAAAAATCTTGAGATGTAAGGAAGTTCGCATGAACTAGGCACTTATCAGAATAGGTAATGTATACGTGTAAACAGCTCAAGAACATTCTTTGTTTTCTCCAGCTTTGCAAACATGGTTTCTATGGAGTAACTTACAATGGGATATCTTAAGGTGGATGGGAGTATATATGTCGATCTAAGAGCAAACGATGTGGCATGTTTTAATCCATACAAAACATAACGTATAGTTAAGAGAGAATGGGTAATAGACAAAAGGTAGTGGATTTCTTAAATGTGCTGCGATGAGCATGAATTAGAGTACCATGTCAATTTGTTCTTAACACAATGTGACAATTATTTGATTTATTGTATATTTGGGTTGGTTTGGGATACTTCATATGCCTATATGGAATTCTTAACTGCTTTGTGTATGAACTTCGACAAAAAAGTGTCCTAAACCAAAAAAAAAAAAAAAAACTGGCGTTCTGGGTCAGAGTTGGGGTGTGAACAATGGTGGAGCTACCAAGATGTAAGGGGTGCCAATCGTCACCCCTCACGTGCACTTTTACTCTTACTATTATGACTTTTGACCAAGAATACCATTTAACAAATACTCAAATGCTTTGAGTGAGTTCATATTTTTTCACTAGTACTTTTAAAAAATACAATAACACGATTTTTATCCCAGCATTTTCAGTTTTCTGACTCCGCCACTGGGTGTGAACAAGGATATTACTCTGCTTTAGATAATACAATCCGTACTAGTATTATGTTGTGCTACACACACGCAGGTCCCTAGATCGTTTCCAGTGGTTTGATTGTATAAACTGAAAGTGAAGGTATTTTGGTTCCTAGTAGAAGAAAGTGATGTAACATGTTACACTATCAGAGACTGATATCTCTGTGAGTACCACTGGGATTCTTCTTTAGTTATGTCCTTTTCATTTCCCATTCCATGTTTTTTGTAAATTACGTGTACTGTAAAATACAGCTTCTCTCATGTGTTCAGGCATTTTTAGACTAGTTGAGAGAAAACTCCAACACTCTCCGGCTCAGAGCTGTTTCGTACGAGCTGAAAGTCTTGAAAATTGTTGAAAATGTATCCAAGAACAATAAGATAATAAGACAGTTATATGAAAATTAAAGAGACAGGGGCACACAAAAAATTTACTGTGAGCAAACCTTCACAGCTTGGTGTGAATTTTACGATGCTGTTTGGATGCACGGATGGGGCAGCAAATGGACAGTCAAAACTCTCTAGATCCGGATCATCCATTTCAAAATAGGAGTCCGAATTTCACAAAACCGGGTTTCCCTTTTGTGCCCTTCCCCTAGTAGTGGGCACATGTCAAAATTTGATCGGCTTGACTGTGATATTTCAAAAAATGTCGATATAGCCCTAGTAAATATCCGGATCTCCCTTCTACCATCATCCGGAGCTCTCGATTTGTGTTAGGGTTCTGGATCCAAAATTGGAGCTCCATTTTTTGTGTTTCCACTAAAATATACCTGAACCCTGTACTTAGAAAACAAACTTCCGAATTTGTTAAATATACCGATGATCTTTTCAATAATCAACTCCTAGCTAAACATTCAAGATTATCCTCAAAAAAAACATTCAAGATCAAATGAGCTTATTAGTTCAAAACTCACTTCATCTAGCTCATCCAAACAGGTCCAATGTATGCGTGTAAAATTAAATGTTAAAAAAATTGCATGTTTTAAACCAAAACAGCATCCCAAACTAGCGCTTGGTCGGTCTGACAATAATTTCTCTCTCTGAGGTTATGTTTTCTGATTAATTTGTAGTAATGATATAAAGTGGGTTTTGATTGATTGGTGTTTTGTATTTGTATTGTTGGAGTGACTTGAATTGTACGTTAATGTCCAAACATACCTTGGAAGGTTGTATTCATTTGTTTGGTACTTCGTACTTCCAAACAAACATATTATGTCCCGGTTGTTTCTTCTGGGGTTTCGCCCATGACCATGATTGGATCTTTCCTTCCTTGCTTCCTTTTCACTCATCCAAGACCAAGAGAATCATAGTCGTAGTATGAGTGAATAAAGCAGCATTGGTTAAATAGATTAAAGTTAATGCATGCTCGGTAACTTCACACCACAGTTGTTGTAGTACGAGCCAGTTGGAATTTTATGGTTTGTCATGTTAGGGATGTTTCTACTTAGTAAAATGAATCGCCACCTTAACTTGGTTCTACAGCATTGATTGATGTATAGAGTATAGACCATCTTTGGAGCAAAATGTGTAAACGTCCACCTTAGTTGCTCCTCGGCACCGCCTCAGGTCACCAAAGAGAGTAAATTAGATACACAACGGTCTCATAGTGGAGAGGGTAAATTAGTAAATCAGATACACAACGGCCTTTTTTTTTTTTTTTTTTGCGGAACAAGAAGAACTTCATTACTTAAAATATAGTACAAAACATAGCCAAGTCATCAAATAGAAAGAAACCTACTTAGGCGACACATCGCGACACCAACCGCCAAACTAGCAAGTGAATGGCCTCAAAACTTCACAGCAGGCCTCACAAAACGAACCAATGTTCCAACCCTTACCAAAACTTAACCAAACTACCCACCAAGTTAAACAAAATATTAACAACCATAAACAAGTTTCATAAACAGGATTCAACAAAAACCAGCCTAACACGAGAATCCAACCAACATCCTAGCACGCAGACTCAGCAGCAGACAACTCCAGAGATCCACCTAGGCATCGATGAATGGAATAACAGCAGACATCAACTCATTGTCCGGAAGAGGAGGGAGATCACCACCAGCATCTTCATTGCCAGCTTTAGCATCAGCCACCACATCATTGCCACCTGGAGCTTGGTTTCCAGAAACCAGAGCTGTGGAACCTTCTTTGCCAGCATGATTCGGAGCTTGAGCCATAAAAACTGGGGGCAGCACTGCTAGGGGAAAAGCGTCTGAAACTTCCATCAATGCTTGGGGCGCCAATGGAGTGAACTGTGGATGAATTTGAAGAGACCCTGGTTTCCAAGACAAACCACCTTTCTGAACTTCAACTTCTATCCAATCAGTAGCAGCTGAAGAATACTAAACTGTTAGCAAACACTAAGGAAAGCAGCTAAAGCTTCTGCTTGAAAATACATATGATCAACAGAGGAATTATGCTGATGAAATAAAGTCTTATTTCTAGAGATCCAAAGAATCCAAATAATGGCTGGGATCCAGTGCCAATTATGAATGGATTTTCTAGTCTTCTTTCTTTTTAACCAACTGAAAATCCATTGCTGAAAATTGCAATTGTTATTGTTGGGTTTAAGAGAACTATTAATAGGAGCTCTCTCCCAAAGCCTTTGAGCCACAGAGCAGTGGAAGAAAATGTGAAGGGGAGTTTCAACTAGCTGAAGATTGCATTTGGGACAGTTGGGGTTAACTGAAGAGATTCTAAAGTGAATATTATCTAGACAAGGCAGAGAGTTAGTACAAATACGCCATAGGAGGTGAATAATATTAGCAGGGAGATTAGATTTCCAGAGGTTCTTCCAATGGATTTCAGAAGAGATAGAGCGGAATTGAAGACGAGTGCTAGATAAGTTTGGGGAGGAATTATTATAGTTTTGATGGAGGTAAGCTGTTTTAACAGAGTAGACTCCATTGGAGGTAAACTTCCAGCGGGGGGTGTCATGATCATCAGCAGAACCTAACGGAATACTTTGAATTCTACTACTTAGCCATGGCGGGAAAAGTCTCTCAACAAGAGTAATATTCCAAGAATGCCCATCTTGTGCAATTAACTGCTCAACCCTTTTATATCTGTTGTTTGGATCTGTTTGCTTCAAACACTCCTCAATCGAGTTTCCTGGAACATCTGGAATCCAACCACTACTTCTAATAATCAAAGACTGACCCTTAGCCAACTTCCATTGCAACCCCAGGGAAAGGGTAGTTCTTCCCTTGCAGATGTTTTTCCAAGCACTGGAGGCTAAGTTAGTAGCTCTATTAGCCAAAACATGTGTCCTCTTACAGTATTTAGGTAAGAAATAGGAACTGAAAAAGCTTTTTGGATCATTAATAAGCTTCCAACAATTTTTGGCTAGTAGAGCATTATTAAAACATTGCAAATTTTTGAACCCCAACCCCCCCTTCTGTGTTTTATTGCACAGGAAATCCCAAGAGAGCCAATGAATACATCTTTTAGAAGTTGAACCAGCCCAGAAGAATCTTGAGAAGATGCTTTGAATGTGATCACAATCTTTCTTAGGGAACATACATATGGACATTGGGTAAACTAGGAAGCTGTTAAGTACAGATTTAATAAGAGTGGCTCTACCAAAAGTATTAAGGAGTATACTCTGCCAACCAGCACACTTATCATTTATTTTAAGGATGGTGGACTTAATTATTTCCTTGTTAGTTCCTTGCTTATCTAGTGTTATTCCTAGGTATTTACCTATTGAATCATGAGGCTGTAAGCCTAGGTTGTTTGAGAATTGCATTTTGTCAGCATCTGAACAGTTAGGGCTAAAGACTAGAGAGGACTTATCAAGATTGATTGCTTGTCCTGATTCAGTTGCGTAGGTGTCAAGAAGAGTCTTGATATTCAAAGCTGTATTAGGATAGATTTGGAAGAACAGAAGGGTATCATCCGCAAATTGAAGGTGAGAAATGGTTTTACCTCTAGCAAATGGAATTCCCTGAATCAAATTGTCAGATTCAGCCATTTGGAGAGAGCTAGATAAAGCCTCAGCACAGAGGGCAAAAAGGAAGGGGGATAAAGGATCTCCTTGCCTTAAACCCCTGTGAGGGGTGAAGGAGTGAGATTGTGATCCATTGATAATAAGAGAGTAAGATACAGTAGAGACACACTGCATGATAAGTCTAGAGAAGTGGGGGGGAAAGTGCATTTGGAACATTACTTGCTCTAGAAAATCCCATCTCACTCTATCAAAGGCTTTAGAGATGTCCAGCTTAAGGGCTCCTAATTTGGGTTGATTAGCTGAGCTGGCTTTGTGAATAGTATACACTAAGTCCTGGCCTATAAGGATATTATCTTGGATAAGTCTATTAGGAATGAAGCCATTTTGATTGACAGAAATTAATGAAGGAAGAACATGTTTAAGCCTATTTGCTAAAACCTTAGCAATTATACGATATAAGACATTGCACAAACTTATAGGCCTAAAGTCAGTAACTGTTTGGGGATTATTATTTTTTGGGATAAAAATAATATGTGTCCTATTAAGCTCTCTTAACATAAACCCAGAGTTTAGGAAAGAAAGAACCGCTGAAGTGATTGAGGTGGAGAGGAGAGACCAGTTTTGCTGGAAGAATGCTGGTTGAAACCCATCTGGACCAGGTGCCTTAAGGGGGGCCATACTAAAGACTGCATCAGACACTTCAGAGGCAGTGAATGGGCTGGACAACAGGCGTTGTTGCTCCATATTGAGCGTCTTAGTGATGTTAAAGAGAAGGGAGAAGGAGAAAAGATCATCATTTTGTTGGGCTAAGTCTGCAGCTGATGGAGAAGGTTGTGAGTAGATAGTAGAATAATGCTCCAGGAAGATTTTCATGATGGTGGGTTGATCCGAGATCAGAGTACCATCAGAGAGTTTCAGGTTGTGAATAGAGTTAAAGTTTTTCCTTATTTTAGTGTAAGCATGGAAGAATTTTGTGTTCTTGCTGCCTTCTTGGAGCCATTTGCAGCGGGCTCTATGAGCCCAGTAGATCTCTTCAGAGGTGAGGAGATCATGGAGGAGTTTGTGATTGGCTACAAAATTAGCTGCAGCAGAAGGATCAGGGAGTAAGGTCTGGTAGTGGGCGATGTTAGCTTTAGCCGTGGCTATTTGGTTCCCTAATGAAGGTTTGGCCCTCGCCCAGGCCCTAAAAGCCTTTAACGTAATTGAGAGCAGCTTAACCTGTAATACCCCGTCAAATTACAGGGGTATAATAGTAAATTCAGAAACTAATACGAATTAAATTTGGTAAAATACGTGCTTTAATTAAGGAACTATTCTAATAATAATATAAATATTATTAACTACATTGTTTAAGGATTTTATAAGCTAAACATTATTATATAGTTATATATATATATGTGTGTACATATGCTTTATTAATGATAATAATATTAAATTAAGGAAATTATTTAGAAAATATTACAGAAAACCTCAAGATAATGTTTATAATTTCATTCGGCTAAATTTATTTATTATTATTTAACGCGTGTGCAACCACCGCATTATTGTGTAGATAACACACACCCAATCCACCTATATACTTGGTGTGCCTAACACACCCAACACATTTCCAAACATGTCACTATCAAAGAGTTTTACCAGAACTTGTTTTGTCCTTGTCTTTTACTTCTTTCTTCTTCCACTTCAAATTCTCTTCTTCCCACTTTTCTCCTTCGGCAAACCAACCCCCCGACAACATCACCGCCACCGCCACTTCCCTCACTTTCTCTTCTCCTTATAAACCCATCACTTTCACCTCCTTCAGCAGAAAGTACAGCCACACACAACTGCACTCATCACCACCATCGGCATCATCGCCTCCCTCACTTCCGGCCACCTCCAACGCCACCACCGAGAACACAACCACCACCTCCACCTTCACCCACTGCCCCCAGCTCTCCTCTCCACCTATTTTCTGTTCTCTGTCCAGAAACAGAGGCAGCAGCAGCTTGTCAGAACCATCACCACCGCCGCTGCCATCACCGGAGATGACCACCGAGAGCACCACCATCACCCACACTTCCCCCTTCTCTTCTCTCCCTCTGTTTATCCCCTCTCTCTTGCTCTCTGTCACGAGAAGAGCCCAAAACAGAAACAGCATCAGTGGCTTGAAGCCACCGCCGCCGCCGCTGCAACTCCGGCGAGAAACACCCGAAACACTACCGAGCCCATCTCCGCTCCTCTCTCTCATCCCTATCACTTCCCTGATTCTAGAAGAAGAGAGAAATATAAGAAAGCAGCAGTAGGAGGAGCAGCAGTCACCGCTGCAACAACCACCGCCGGCGAAACCTCCATTAACGCCGGCGAGGTTCTCAGCCACACGCCACCCGAACCACCCACGACCCTCCGACCCTTCCATCGGAGTCCTAGGGGTCCGACAAAGCTTGAGGAAGCTTCAGCCGCGCCCAGAATCCACCGGAGAAGCTCCGGTCGAGCTCCACCTCCGAACCCGCCGTTCGGCATCTCGACCCGACGCGATTCTTGACCGTTTCGCGTGATTTTTGGTACCGGTACGCTCTAATCTTCACACTGAGTTGATTTCGATTGTCAAAAACGTATATCAATGATTAGATTCATGTTTAGATTGATCGGATCATAACTTCATGCTTAGAGGGGAGGTAGTTGTATTTTTCAGAAACTATTTTAGTTAGAGGAGGGGGGTGATTATGCTATTCCAGTAAACTATGGGAGCTTGTTTGTTATTTAACAATCTGAACACATAAAAATAAAATAAAATTAGGATTTTATTTGTTTAAATTAATCTCTACACTTTATAGCTATTATTTTAATAATAATAATAATAATAATAATAATAATAATAATAATAATAATAACAATAATAATAACAATAAATATCAATAATAGCCATAGTAATAATAATAACAATAGTAGTAATAAAAGTAATCATAATAATAGTAGTAATAATAATATTAATAATAGTAATATACGTAATAATAGTAATAGTAGTAGTAGTAGTAGTAGTAGTAGTAATGATAATAATAATAGTATCAATTATAAGAATAGAAGTAATACTAATAATAATAATGATGATAGTAGTAGTAATAATAATAGTAGTAGTAATTTTAATAAATAGTAGTAATAATAATAATAATAACACTAGTGATAATACTAATGGCAATAATAATAATAGTAGTTATAATAGAAATAATAATAGTAATAATTATAATAAAATAAAATTAAGTTAAGATAAAATAGTGTCTAGTTAAATAAGATTTTGTTTGAAAATAAAACATGATTATTTTATGTTTAAATCCATTTCTACAAAATACAGTTATTAGTTTAATTAAGTAAAAGTGATTTAAATATATAGATAATCTATGCAAAAATAATTGCTAGTTAAATAGAAGTTGTTCTCTTGACAATAAATTGAACTAGAAATATAAGTCTTAATTATTTTATATATTAGAATTTAAATTTAACGATTTTCTCAAGTTATAAAGAAGCAATTATTTTTAAGAAGAATAATTCCTCCTAACTTAAAAATAAATTTTGTTTATTATATATTTTTAATAGTTTCCATATTTAGTTTCTATAAATTTGATAAATAAATAAATAGTTATTTTAATGGCATACTCTTTAAAGAATTTTAGCTACTTAGAAAATAAATAAATTGGCTAAAATAACATATAGTAAATATTAATTTGTAGATCTCCATATAAATAGTTCAATTTAAAAAAATTATTAAGAAAAGAAAATATAAGTATAGTATAGGGAAGTTAAATGAAACTCTTCAAGTTTCTAGAAATTCATACTTTAACACGTGTATCGATAAACGCGTAGGTGACGAATCAGTTGACGAAGACTACGTGTCTTTCTAGGGGAACGCTACGTGCTAGTCATTGAGAAGCGAGGTAAGTAATATGCCAAGCCTAGTGTGCCCAGCTTCCTTTTCGTGTCGTAATGTGATTTTCAATAATTGTCTCAAAATTTTATTTTGTGATTTATATGTCTTATTTGTGAATGCTTTATATTTTACGGAAGTTGCTTTGATTTGGTACTGTCACACACAAAAATAATAATGCGTAATAACGTAAAGTGAAAAGAGTTGTATGGGAGAAGCTCATTATTGTCGTGTTGACTTCAGTCACTCGACCCGTGATTTAGATTGGTCGTGGTTGACTTCGGTCACCCGACCCGTTTATTTTAACCCGGTCGCAACCTGCCGGGTGTCTCCATGTACTCACCCCTCTGGCCGCAAGAAGTCTTTGGGGGCTGCCGGTAGTTAAGGTCATGGTAGCTAGTGATAGAATAGTAGATTCTTCCCCGTGTCAACAAAGTTAATAATACAGTTTTCTATGAGATTTGGACAGTTATAAAAGAAAAGAAGAAGAGATTGGGAATCGTATTCCCCGTTTACAAGTTGAAAAAGGAGATTAAAAGAAAGAGAAGATTACATTTGAGTCATACTTTACTCTTCAAGTTTACTGTTTTATAATTCATTCCTCTTTGTTATTACATGAAAAGTAAACATGCCTCGTCTTCCGTTTTACGAGCTTGGGTGTTGCTTACTCAGTACTTTATGCTGATTTTAGAAAACTGCGGTCTTTGTTTCCTTCCCCCGCAGGTTTAGATGAAGAAGACTACGGCATGACCGGGTACGAGACTCACTAAGGAGGTTTAGTCACACGCTGTAAAATAGTATGAATAACGTTAGCATAATGTATAATAGGAAAGTATGACAGACTCGAGGACGTTTTGTAATGTTTAATAGCATGTAATATATATGTTGGATGTTGTGCTTTTGATTCTCCGCCATTACTTTTAGCCTCGTCCTCCCCGATTCGTCCGAGTCGGATAAGGGGGTCGTTGCAGGTGGTATCAGAGCCGGCCATCCATTAAATGGGAATTAAAACCTGTAGGGTAACATAAAAAGAACATAGGACAAGATAATTAAAATTGGAAAAGCCGTTCGGGTTATGGGTAGCTTAGGCATAGGTCTTGGTACTTCCCGCCCACCCGCGACCTGTCTCAAGAAGTACTGTGTGTTATAAGTGCCTAGTTGATTTAAAATGCTGTTTATTGGTTGTAAATGATCCTCATTTCCATGATAGGGAGAAGAATAAGAACATAATTTGATTCGTACTAGATATATCATTTCCTTTGCAGACTCACGTTGTGTGCTTAAATGTAAATTTGCTATGTGATACATGTTAAGATGCTATGTATGATAATTGTGTGGTATTACTGATGATGATGCATTTAAAAGATGATATATCTCAATCTGTAGGACAGTGATAGCATCACCAAGGACGTTATAGAAAGTGAGTAGCTGACCATTTAAAAGGGTATGTGATTTCATGAGAAATCTGAGGATAGAGATATGATAAGAATATTGAGATACCTGACTGGCAAATCCTAGTCTTACACCAAATATTTGTAAATAAATTTCGTGACGTACTCTAGATATTGATTGGGATTGTAATTTGGAATTGGGAGTCAAGAATGATTTAATCTTGGGAGTCTTTTTAGGAAATCAAATAGTTATTTTGGAAGTAGACAAGGAAGGGCCCCACCCACCCTCACCTGAGAATCAATGAGGCCAACCCGCAATTTTCAACCTGTTTCAATTGTAACTTTACGGCCTTAGTTATTAGAGGGTTTCCAGGTGTTAATGGTTGATTGGAGTTTACTTCTTCATAATTTGTGATCAGAGGTTTATGCTAAATTGATTTATCGTAAATAATTTGTGTGGTCTAATAATATTTAAGTAATTGAGTTGTTACTTGGAGTCTTGTCACCCTAGTGATGCTTGAAGGTTGGGATATTACTTTTGGAGTTGTGAGACTAACTTGAGAGGGCTGGTTTTAAAATTGTGAGGCACCAAAGTTAGCCTACAAGACTTAGATGTATCAAATCACATGTTTAGTCAGGTTTACTCTAAATTCTGCATGAGATGTACCTCAAATTTTCTGGTCCTGGAGTGATAACCCAAAACTTTGGAAGTATTGTTTAGAGCCTATTAAGTTTATATATACAGTTTCTTACTTCACTACATCTATTTCAGAGCTACTATTTCGTTATGGACAATGTTGACAGCTTCTTATATTGGGTAACTATCTCGACTATTGGGTAATACTTGGAGTATTATTACAAATTCTTTGTTTACAGCTGGAATATGTGTTCAATTATGAATTTGTTCTTAGGTGTGTTCGCGTATGTCACTCGGGAGTTCTGTCGCCTAGCTTACGTTTTGTGGTACGAGGTTTATTGAAATAATACGAGACAAGAGGTTAAGGTGAATTTGGGGTTTGTGTTAATGTTGGAAACTGGAGGTGTATTCTAACTTTAAATCTGGAGTCTTGTTTGAATATGAGGTCAAGGAGTATCTTAATTTATTTGATTGAACTATGGAGAATCAAATTTGGACTACGAGGAGTGATGGACTTAGATAGTTGTTCGAGGTCAGATTAAAATACTAAGGGGAAACGTATGAATGTTGTCATTTGGGTGAAACGAAGAGACGTTAATTATCGCTGTGTGCAACAAATAGTTATTGAAGTACAACCCTAAGTTTGCCCATACTGGATTCCTATAAGAACTTACCGTGAGACATTCAACTCCAGATACGAACAAGAGAAGCAGCTAAAAACCTCAAGGAATAGTTAGCTCAGTAATAGATCTACACAAATGACCAACTATAAAATATAAAACTTCTATCAGCTTGAATATTTGACTTCTCATAGTGTGGTAGCAGTATGTGATGTGTAATGTGGTGTATGGTAGCATGAAAATGTGTGCTCTATGATTCATTGACGTAGTATTGAAATCATAATATTGTCATAACCTATCAGGCTTAATTGACAAGATCAATCCGAGGAGATGGCATCAAGAATCTGATCGCCTGATTGGGCCAAAGTTAGTTTTCAAGAAAAAGGAAAGTTGCATAGCTTAACAAGCTTACGTGGAAATTTCATAGCTAATTATATTTTAGAAATAATTGTGATTATGAACCATGAGTTATATTGCATGCATGTGTGCACATTCTTGTTATGTGTCCTCCTCACTAAATCAATCAAAGTCGGTAGATATGCAAAAGGGACAAGATAGCGAATATACTTCGAGATAATTTTAATTGAGGTCAGAATACATCAGTATGGCAAGTGGTCACGTATAATATCTGGATCAGTGGGGTTCAAGGATAGATTTTCAGACAGTCCGTTACCAATTAAGCAAGGGAAGTGCGATTTACAAGAGATCAACCAGATATTAGTGAGATTTGGATATCAGGCGCAAAATAATAATAAATAAATAAAAGTAAATAAATAAATAAATAAATAAATAAATAAATAAATAAATAAATAATTTGTAATAAGGGTAAATTGAGGAGACGTTGGGAAATTGATCGAATAACGTAGGATTCACCCATTAGATCCTAGATGCTTTCAACTAGACCGATTTGAGGTGTTGCAACAATTTGGGATTTCCATTTGGAGGTATATTGTCAGCGCAACTACCCTAAGGATTTAGTTAGTGATATTGTCGGGAGATCTCTTTTTGGGATTATATTATATGATGTCATATAAGTTCATTTTCAGGTGGTACATATTGTTCACATAAATTCTATTTGAAGTCTTGTTGTTAACCTCGTATTGCATTATTACTTGGAGTTTTGTTACTTAATTACTACTAGAGGAGCATAAATGTTAGTATAGATATACCTTTGAAGTCAGGGAACCCGTATAACCACGTGCTAAGTGTGATGGGAATTATATTATAGTTTCTTTGTTGATTTATGTCTGGAGTTACTATTAATATAAAATGAGCAGTAAATGTGGCTTATGTTGTTTATCAAGGCTTTGGAAGATTTTACTATCAATTGGAGTGTTTTGACTTCGTCTTTGGGATTGTGGTATAGAATGGGATGTCAGACAGTTGGTGTTATTTGTCAGTGGAGGTGTGTTAATCGGAGTTCGTCATTAAATAAATTTCTGGGTCTTGGGATGCTGATTCTCTTATCAATTGATTATAGAGGTTGTACGATGTTATAGAGCTACCCTACGTCTTAATTAGGTGGCACTAGATGTTTCACATGTTCTCCGACAGATTCTATGGATTGTCAAGAAAAAGACTAGTACAAGTCATATCATACTTTATGCTGGGTAAGTTGACCTCCGATTGAATGATCTGGGTAATAAATCCATAAGGAGTTCCGGGGGCGTCACTCTCTAAGGGGGGGAGGACGTAACCCTTCATTCGATACCATTGACGTAACCCTTCATTTAGTGTCATCACGCTTTAGTACCCTTACGACATAGTTAACCCTAACCTTTAGTAGTTAAGATAAGAATATAACCATATAAGTAAAGAGACGTGATTATAAGTAAATAGACGTGATTATAACTTTACATGATACTATGCGTGTTGCGCTGCATGCACTAGATAATAGTTATTTGCTACTACCACGTGAAAATGGCTGCATGTTATGTGATCATAACTGTGATAATGAGTTGCTTGTTGATTGAGTTTGATATTAGAATCGTTCGTCTAATTTTAGCTTCGAGGACGAAGCTGTCTTTAAGGGGGGAAGAATGTAATACCCCGTCAAATTACAGGGGTATAATAGTAAATTCAGAAACTAATACGAATTAAATTTGGTAAAATACGTGCTTTAATTAAGGAACTATTCTAATAATAATATAAATATTATTAACTACATTGTTTAAGGATTTTATAAGCTAAACATTATTATATAGTTATATATATATATGTGTGTACATATGCTTTATTAATGATAATAATATTAAATTAAGGAAATTATTTAGAAAATATTACAGAAAACCTCAAGATAATGTTTATAATTTCATTCGGCTAAATTTATTTATTATTATTTAACGCGTGTGCAACCACCGCATTATTGTGTAGATAACACACACCCAATCCACCTATATACTTGGTGTGCCTAACACACCCAACACATTTCCAAACATGTCACTATCAAAGAGTTTTACCAGAACTTGTTTTGTCCTTGTCTTTTACTTCTTTCTTCTTCCACTTCAAATTCTCTTCTTCCCACTTTTCTCCTTCGGCAAACCAACCCCCCGACAACATCACCGCCACCGCCACTTCCCTCACTTTCTCTTCTCCTTATAAACCCATCACTTTCACCTCCTTCAGCAGAAAGTACAGCCACACACAACTGCACTCATCACCACCATCGGCATCATCGCCTCCCTCACTTCCGGCCACCTCCAACGCCACCACCGAGAACACAACCACCACCTCCACCTTCACCCACTGCCCCCAGCTCTCCTCTCCACCTATTTTCTGTTCTCTGTCCAGAAACAGAGGCAGCAGCAGCTTGTCAGAACCATCACCACCGCCGCTGCCATCACCGGAGATGACCACCGAGAGCACCACCATCACCCACACTTCCCCCTTCTCTTCTCTCCCTCTGTTTATCCCCTCTCTCTTGCTCTCTGTCACGAGAAGAGCCCAAAACAGAAACAGCATCAGTGGCTTGAAGCCACCGCCGCCGCCGCTGCAACTCCGGCGAGAAACACCCGAAACACTACCGAGCCCATCTCCGCTCCTCTCTCTCATCCCTATCACTTCCCTGATTCTAGAAGAAGAGAGAAATATAAGAAAGCAGCAGTAGGAGGAGCAGCAGTCACCGCTGCAACAACCACCGCCGGCGAAACCTCCATTAACGCCGGCGAGGTTCTCAGCCACACGCCACCCGAACCACCCACGACCCTCCGACCCTTCCATCGGAGTCCTAGGGGTCCGACAAAGCTTGAGGAAGCTTCAGCCGCGCCCAGAATCCACCGGAGAAGCTCCGGTCGAGCTCCACCTCCGAACCCGCCGTTCGGCATCTCGACCCGACGCGATTCTTGACCGTTTCGCGTGATTTTTGGTACCGGTACGCTCTAATCTTCACACTGAGTTGATTTCGATTGTCAAAAACGTATATCAATGATTAGATTCATGTTTAGATTGATCGGATCATAACTTCATGCTTAGAGGGGAGGTAGTTGTATTTTTCAGAAACTATTTTAGTTAGAGGAGGGGGGTGATTATGCTATTCCAGTAAACTATGGGAGCTTGTTTGTTATTTAACAATCTGAACACATAAAAATAAAATAAAATTAGGATTTTATTTGTTTAAATTAATCTCTACACTTTATAGCTATTATTTTAATAATAATAATAATAATAATAATAATAATAATAATAATAATAATAACAATAATAATAACAATAAATATCAATAATAGCCATAGTAATAATAATAACAATAGTAGTAATAAAAGTAATCATAATAATAGTAGTAATAATAATATTAATAATAGTAATATACGTAATAATAGTAATAGTAGTAGTAGTAGTAGTAGTAGTAGTAATGATAATAATAATAGTATCAATTATAAGAATAGAAGTAATACTAATAATAATAATGATGATAGTAGTAGTAATAATAATAGTAGTAGTAATTTTAATAAATAGTAGTAATAATAATAATAATAACACTAGTGATAATACTAATGGCAATAATAATAATAGTAGTTATAATAGAAATAATAATAGTAATAATTATAATAAAATAAAATTAAGTTAAGATAAAATAGTGTCTAGTTAAATAAGATTTTGTTTGAAAATAAAACATGATTATTTTATGTTTAAATCCATTTCTACAAAATACAGTTATTAGTTTAATTAAGTAAAAGTGATTTAAATATATAGATAATCTATGCAAAAATAATTGCTAGTTAAATAGAAGTTGTTCT
Source organism: Linanthus parryae (assembly GCA_023055425.1). Lineage (NCBI taxonomy): Eukaryota > Viridiplantae > Streptophyta > Magnoliopsida > Ericales > Polemoniaceae > Linanthus > Linanthus parryae. The sequence goes on along the minus strand of JALGPY010000036.1, from coordinate 2,582,201 downwards.
CTTGACAATAAATTGAACTAGAAATATAAGTCTTAATTATTTTATATATTAGAATTTAAATTTAACGATTTTCTCAAGTTATAAAGAAGCAATTATTTTTAAGAAGAATAATTCCTCCTAACTTAAAAATAAATTTTGTTTATTATATATTTTTAATAGTTTCCATATTTAGTTTCTATAAATTTGATAAATAAATAAATAGTTATTTTAATGGCATACTCTTTAAAGAATTTTAGCTACTTAGAAAATAAATAAATTGGCTAAAATAACATATAGTAAATATTAATTTGTAGATCTCCATATAAATAGTTCAATTTAAAAAAATTATTAAGAAAAGAAAATATAAGTATAGTATAGGGAAGTTAAATGAAACTCTTCAAGTTTCTAGAAATTCATACTTTAACACGTGTATCGATAAACGCGTAGGTGACGAATCAGTTGACGAAGACTACGTGTCTTTCTAGGGGAACGCTACGTGCTAGTCATTGAGAAGCGAGGTAAGTAATATGCCAAGCCTAGTGTGCCCAGCTTCCTTTTCGTGTCGTAATGTGATTTTCAATAATTGTCTCAAAATTTTATTTTGTGATTTATATGTCTTATTTGTGAATGCTTTATATTTTACGGAAGTTGCTTTGATTTGGTACTGTCACACACAAAAATAATAATGCGTAATAACGTAAAGTGAAAAGAGTTGTATGGGAGAAGCTCATTATTGTCGTGTTGACTTCAGTCACTCGACCCGTGATTTAGATTGGTCGTGGTTGACTTCGGTCACCCGACCCGTTTATTTTAACCCGGTCGCAACCTGCCGGGTGTCTCCATGTACTCACCCCTCTGGCCGCAAGAAGTCTTTGGGGGCTGCCGGTAGTTAAGGTCATGGTAGCTAGTGATAGAATAGTAGATTCTTCCCCGTGTCAACAAAGTTAATAATACAGTTTTCTATGAGATTTGGACAGTTATAAAAGAAAAGAAGAAGAGATTGGGAATCGTATTCCCCGTTTACAAGTTGAAAAAGGAGATTAAAAGAAAGAGAAGATTACATTTGAGTCATACTTTACTCTTCAAGTTTACTGTTTTATAATTCATTCCTCTTTGTTATTACATGAAAAGTAAACATGCCTCGTCTTCCGTTTTACGAGCTTGGGTGTTGCTTACTCAGTACTTTATGCTGATTTTAGAAAACTGCGGTCTTTGTTTCCTTCCCCCGCAGGTTTAGATGAAGAAGACTACGGCATGACCGGGTACGAGACTCACTAAGGAGGTTTAGTCACACGCTGTAAAATAGTATGAATAACGTTAGCATAATGTATAATAGGAAAGTATGACAGACTCGAGGACGTTTTGTAATGTTTAATAGCATGTAATATATATGTTGGATGTTGTGCTTTTGATTCTCCGCCATTACTTTTAGCCTCGTCCTCCCCGATTCGTCCGAGTCGGATAAGGGGGTCGTTGCATAACCACCCTGAAGCATGGAGAGCCTCTAATAGGAAGTCTCCAAATGTAGGACAAGAGGTCTTTTGTTTCTGGGTTCTTAAGCCACCATATTTCAAATCTTCTAGGGGGGTTAATACACGTGAGATTAGAGTCTAGCAGCTTAAGGACAATAGGGGAATGATCCGAGACTCCAATACCTAGATTATGCATTGTAACACAAGGGAAAAGGGACAGAAAATCAAAGTTGCACCAAGCTCTATCTAAACGTTCAAAAGTGGGAGAGGAACTAAATCTACAATTTGACCACGTAAACCAGGGACCTATGTTTTTAACTTCAAACATACCCCAAAGATTCAAATAGTTTAAGAGTTGATTGGCACCTCTGATAACCGAGGCACAGGGCCCAGTTTTGTCATGAGGGAACAGGACTTGATTAAAATCTCCAATGATGAGAAGAGGACTGTTTAGTGGTAGAATTTGGTTAAATTGTTTCCAAACCTCCTCTCTTTTGTCATAGCTTGGTTGACCATACACCAGACCAATAAAGCAGTGTTGAGTAGAGGAAGAGTTACTGATAAGTTCTAGCAGAATGAGATTAGAAGATGACCATTTGGGAGAGATAGTGAACACATTAGAGTGCCATGCACACCATAGCCCTCCCCTAGAACCAACTGGCTCAACAGAGAAGTGGTTTTGGAATCCTAATTTCCTAAATTTTCGATTTATAAAAGTGGAAGATTGTTTAGTCTCAGAGAGGAAGATTATTTGAGGTTTGTGTCTACGGGTCCGGGAGAAGACTTCACGAATTGCAGGGTCCTGACCCAAACCCCTGCAATTCCAGCAAAGAAGACTCATGGCTCTCTTGGGGGTTGTTGTGGCACAACCACCCCAAAGCCTAGTTTAGGTTTTTTAAAAAAATCAGATTGAGTGATAAACTGGTCATTCAAAGGTCTACAACGTTTTTTGAACTTAAATTTGAAAAAATTCTCGGAGAAGGGGTTAAAATTGAGTTGCAAAATGGATTCAAAGAAATTTAAGTTACCTTTGATTGACTCGAACCTTAAACATTAGAACAAATCTGCATTACCAGGTACCAACTGTGCTACTCCCTGGGAGCATGTATAAACTGTCAAGCTGATTGCAATAAGCATCCTAGTGATTTCAAATATGCAATCCAACTTGGGGCGTTCCGCTTCCCTTCTTTGTTGAAACTCTCTCTCTCTCTCTATGGGACTCGCCTGTTTCACTCTTCTTGCTGAGACTAGAACTCTTTTTATAACTCGTTCCTTTCAAACTTCTACCTATATATTTCATGATTAATTCACTCTTTCCGCATCTATGTTATCAGTGTTCGAAAGATAGGAGTACCTGAATGTGTTAGGAGAAATATGTATAGCTAACTTGAATCATTGGTCACCATCGAGATGGAAAATTGAATATACTTCACCTGAATAATTATGATCTTACATTCCTGGAGACGGAAAGTTTTATTTGCACCAAATGCTCTACCAAAACATTCCACTAAAAGAGATTGGGTGAAAGATGCTTATAAAGTATGGAATATAACCGGAGGGCGGAGCCTAGAAGGGGCACGGGGGCACGTGCCCCCCCTTAACTTTACCGGAAACACTGGAATACCCCTATTTTTTAGCTCTTTTTTAGTGTGGCGGTATCGAATATATGCATGTGCCTCAATCTATGATATAATCGGAACTTTGGTCTGGTGGTTAGGAGTTTGGTATGTTAAACGCTTGTCTCCGTGTTCGGATCTCGGTAGAGGCATATTTTTTGGACAAAAAAATTCCGGCTATTTATTATACATTAGTAGTATTACTTTAGTTTTTCATAATAACCCGTTCCTTTGCCATTACTAAAGATCGGCCAAAGTAGGAACAAGTTTTAATTAGAATTCTCATCCGACTTTCTGGTAGCTGACGTACTAGAAACAGAGAAATCGACTCGAAAATCAAACTTGAAGCCTCTATGTCAGTTTAAGAGCGAAGTTTAATGAATATGTTGAACTTTTGATTGGCTTCCAAACTTTTAATCAATTTTAAGCTTCTGAAGGGTTGTTGGAGTATGCATTCATTTTCCTTTCCTCCTATTCAATCCTTGGTGTTTGGACATGGGCAATCCTAGGTGTTTGGGATAGGTGAAGTCTCTTCCATACCATCATTTGGCAATGATGCACAGGCTTTAGCTTTTGTAAGACATTAATGAGTGATGAAATTTAAAGTAACTAGTCTCGTCCCTTATATTTTACACATAATTGTAGAATCCCCACAATATTTCACAAACATTTCATCTAGCTCCCTGCTTTATGACTTCTCTACTCTCTCCTAACTCAAGTTAAAACTCTTTTTAACTCTTAAACAAACAACAAAGAAGAAAAAATTACTAGTTAATTACAAAAGAGGACTGTCAAAGTTTTGAGTTTAATCTTCATAAACAAGCCTTGAGCAGCCCACGTGTATGCCTCTAAGCCGTCCACGATCTAGGGAAAGGTGATCCCCCCGAAAAGCAGCGAATCGCATCTCCTCACGTGAAACAAGCCTCCACCCCCCCCATGTGAAAACGGGACCCACTTGAGTCCCAGGTCAGGGTCACACCCTCTTGTCCCCTCCTCCAAACACAACCCACATGGCCGTTTCATGAACCAGTGAGTCCACCAACTCGTTCCCCAACTCACTCACTATCAACTCGCTCTCATCATTCTCATCATCTTCATTCACTATTGAACCCCCACAAAAATCTCTCTCGATCAGACCATCAATGTCCTCCAACACCCTGCAGTCCGCCGCCGGAAACGTCGATATCCTCGTACATATCACCTCAATGAGCCCGTTGTTCATCGGACGCCGCCGCCGCCGTCTCTGCCGCAACAATGTTGAGAGAATCTCGTTGGTTAGGTCGAAGATCAACCTCCGGTTGCATCTTTGTCTCAGCTCCGAACATGACTTGGTATTGATCGGACATGTTCGTTCGAGGTGGTCGAATATAGGCGGGTCTAGCGGGCGGGCCGGGTCGGAGTAGTACCAGCACTTGTTGATCACCAAGGACACGGGAGCATTTACGTTAATGCCCGTGCAACTCAGTATTTCTCTGATGTAGTCGTAATAGTACTGCATTCCTGCACCACTTGTGGGGGTGCGTCCGTTACGGTCGCCCCCTCCTCGGACTGTGTGCGTATGCGTCGCTGATACTGATGAAACTGTTGATGATGACGACAACAATGGTGTAGATGATAATGTTGCCTCCTCATCCTTGCACGAACATTTAGTTAACAATAATCGTGCGCTCCTTTTCGATGAAGGAAAAGTATCAGATACCTGCGACGACGACTGCTTTTTTATTTTTTTACCACCAAACAAAAAGATAAGAATATTATATACAATTTCAAAAATGAAGTGGGATTGTGGGTGTTGTTACCTGATTTTGAGGTGATTTTGATGATGATGATGATTGAAATGACTCTTTCTTGACTTGGAAATTGATGTTTAGAAGCTCACTTGACAGTGGTGTTCTCTTGGATTTCTTCTTCTGATCAGGCAGACTTGACCTACTTCCCGGCGGCGACGATGACCGGACGAATTGCTCCTCTTGTTTCTTCTTTCTCTTATTCTTTAGGCGAGCGTCGTACCTCTCACTCGCCACAACCTTCTTGCCTTTCTGCTGTGGGGAAGCAGCAGTACTACTGCATTCTGGCTTCCTGGGTTTTGGTGGTGCTGGAGGATGAGGTGGCGGAGCATCCACTTGTACCGACAATGGTGATAGCGGCAATCTAGGGGAGTGAAGGAGGGAAGTATTGGTTACTTGGTTCGGCTTGTTTTTCACGGTTATTTCCAATGGCTTGAGCCTTGGGGAGCAAGAAGGTTGGAGATCATCATCATTAGCGACGACTAATCTTGAAAAAACCTGCTTAGACGATGGCTTCTTCGATTTCAGTACAACGACGCGATCGTGATCTCCTCTTAGGTCTTCAAGATCTCTAGAGGGTCTGTTGGTTATGTCTGCGCCAACTTTCCTCCCTACTCTTTCCTTAACTTGCTTCACAATCTGTCTCGCGTAATGACTCGGGCTTCTACAGAAATTTCCACCATTTTCTGGTTCATGTTTAGCTGTGTCTCTCCTTCTCCCAGCACTCCTAGTACCGGAGAACTCCAACAGATCAACGTTCTCCTTGTTGATCTGGAGGGAGAGTCTGGATTCCACGGACCTCCTGGAAGAAGAGGAGGTCCGTGGTGTATCGGGTAACGAACGGGTACCCGATACATCAGCGCAGTCGACGCTGTACCTCCCGTACCTGGTGGTGTTTCCAGAACGGAGCTGGTTGATTCTTTGCCTGTTCTGGAACTCCTGCTTGAGGTACTGGAGGTGGGGGGATTTAGAAGGAGGAGGGTTGGATTGGGTTGAAGGAGATGGGGAGGAGGAGGAGGAGGCCCCAGGTGGGGGAAGGAGGTCTAGACCCATGAGCCTAGCTACTAGGCTTGGGGTCTTAGACCCTCCTGGTGAGCTGGTGCTGCATTCTGATGAGGACAGGTCTTGTTCTGTTCTTGCCTTTGATGATGATGAAGATGAAGATAGCCTAACAGCAGTAGTAGTACCATTGATGGTTGTAGCAGTACTTGTTTTGATTTGAATGGCCATCTGGGTTAATCAAGAAAAGAAAAAGAAAAAAAAAACAGGTTAATTTAGATTAAGGATCCAATAAATGGTCATAATTACCCACTTTTCATTTAGAATATTTTTTCTTTGAATCTTTGAACTAACATTGGAAATGCAAAAAGTGGATAATGTTTCTTACTGGGATAATATTCAATGCACCATCTTCTTCTTCTTCTTCCTTTGAATTGTTTGCTTCCTCCATCTCCAAGCTGTTTCTTGGTGCTTCTAACCCTGTGAGTGAAAACAAAAACCCAGGTTGAGATTTGTAGTTGCACACAAGGATAATGTGAAAATGGTCTTGTTTGATTAATGAAATTACCTTTGAGGACATTGGGTTGTGGTTGTTCTTCTGTGAGGAATGAGTGAGGGTCAAAAATGGAGTGTGACAAATCATGTTTGTGGAGACAGAACTGGAGTTGATGGAAATCAAAGAGTTGGAAGACAGCACTCATGCATCCAAAAGGTGTCTTTCTCTGGAGCCCTTCTTTCAAGCTGTTGTTTACTGCTCTCTTTGATGATGATGATGATTTACCTCCACCACCACCTCCACCGCCACCGCCACCGCTACCGCTACCGCCGCCTCCCCAATACAGCCATTCTTTACCCATACTTGGCTAGCTTTCTCTCCTACTTTTTGAAGGAAACACAGAGTGAGTAAGAAGAGAGATATTTCAGATGATGGAAGGGTCAGGATGATAATGACAGAGCTAAAAGAGCCTGAAGAGAGAGTCCCCCCCTTGTATCTTTCTGGAGAGAGAGAGAGAGAGAGAGAGAGAGAGAGAGAGAGAGAATGAGGGAGAGAACAGAGAGGAGTTGTACTAGTAGTCTGATGATGAGAGGATGGGGAGCGGAAAAAGCGGATCCATGAAGCATAATCTCATTTCATCTCTGTAAGTGAGTGTCCTACAGTAGTTTTTCTTTTCTGATTTTGTGGAAGGGGAATTTTACATCTAACTGCCATCATCATCAGCATTAGTACTACCAGCAAAAAACAAACAAATTGTGTCGGGTAAGCTTTTAGATTCCTCTCTTCACACTCACAAGAGAATAAACATAATTTAATTGTTTCAAAATAATGACAGTATGCTGATGAGGTATTTCAAAACCAGTACGGAAATAAGATTGTCTCAAACTCAGCATTAGCTAAGAGTCTGTTTGGTATCCGTTTAAAAATAAGTAAAACAATGAAAAAATATGGTAAGTATGTCTTTAAAAACACTATTCAAAATCAAAAACACATTTGGTAGCACTAATAAATTTCAGTGTGAATTCACTCTAACATCATTTTGTACATACAACAATGACATCTAATTATTATTTTATGCATTTATTAAAATTATAAATGTGTTTAACCACCAAAAGTATGAAAAAACTTACAAATTCAATAACACATTTGCTCTCCCTAAGATAATTTTTTGAAAAAAAAAATACTGATTGTTTAATAATAGTGCTTCCAAACTTGCACTAAAGACTTAGTAACATAAAACACTAAAATGGAATAAAACGGACAGAGATTAACAGATCATTTACATAACTGTATCTCAATATTTGTGTGATTGAGTTGGACTCCTCCTTGTGAATCTCTCTTGCACCCATTTCTTGATTAATTATCCAAGAGACATCTCAGTGTTGGTCACTCACTCCCAAGTTTTTTTTCAGCAGACAAAACACAGATAGTCAGTCTATCTCTTACCCCTCCCTTGGGAATTGAAATGATAACGCAATGGTGACGATCTCTGACCTGCTCCCTGCAGTGGGTATTTTTCTATATCCATGAATTGTTGAGCTTGGCTGTTCTTGTGTGTTTAGAAATTGGAGGGTCTTATTTTATTTTTTTTAATTTTGCTGTTGGGGATCTGCAATGTAACGTCTTTCTGGTTTTTTGAATCATCATTGACAACACCCGTATACCCATATTATAGATTTGGTGTAACAACCACCATCTATAATGAGCATTCAATGGCCCTTTGAAAACTAGTACCATTACTAGTAGTAGTATAAGATATCTTTTATAATAAATTTTCTGATTCAATTTTTGAACCTTCTGTCCCGTTGAATTTACCTAATTTTGAAAAGTTTTTAGCTAATTACAGTCATTGATGCAGGAGGCCTTCTGTCCCGTTGAATTTACCTAATTTTGAAAAGTTTTTAGCTAATTACACTCATTGATGCAGGAGGTCTAGTTTGATTATGAGTACGGGTATATTTCAGTCAATTGTTAATTCTAGAATCCGTATATGTTTGTGGCTTTTTGCAGTGTGCACACTACTGAATTCAATTTTTCGAAATAAACATGTAAAAATCTTGATGTTCATGGAAATCGAGCTCAAGGTCTCAAGGGGAGCAAACACGTTGAGGAATGAAGAGTTTTTATCAAAGAATTGAAATCAAAGAATACAAAACAGAAGAAGAAGAAGAGAAGACAATTTGGAGGGAAACTCCATTATCATTCATTTAACTGAAAGATGAAAAAATTACACACAAAAGGAAAGTGATTTAAACGAACCCTAACCCTGTCAAATGGTCAGCCAATAGGAGAGTGACACCTAGGACAAGTGACACCACCAAAGACAGCTGGACAGGAACATATGAAGAATTCAGAAAGGCAACAGAACTTCAAAGAAGTACAAATAAGCACCCTCAGTTTATGCAAAGTACAAAATAGAAAATGCACTTAACTCCCCAATTTTCTAATAGGCCCCCTCAAGTTGGAGTGTGCATGTAATAACTGCATTTTGTGAAGTTTACAATACTTCAGTGAATTTCATAGTCAAGAATTTAGTATTCTGATGTATCCATATCTGTCAAACTATAATAGTTAAGCTCGTCCAGAAATACACCAGAAGTCCTAATATCTTCTTTAGCCGCTAAATTAAAGATAGAAATATTTAGGGAATAATCAGTACTAATAATTTGTTTAAGTGTTAATTAGCTTAATTAATCACAATTAGTACATAATGACAAGTACTATAGAGTGTGTTAGCTAGTATACATGTTATATTGCACGCGTGACGCGTCGGGGGACACGGTCATGCTACTGGGCCTTGTCTTTACATGACTGACACGCAGGTGAACACGTGTCGCAGTTTGGTGTATTTCTCTGCGTGCGTGACACATAGGGGGGGGGGGCATGTGTCACGATTCGGTGACCTGCTTCGCATGCATGACACATATGAGGGCGCGTGTCGCGACTTGGTGACTTGCTTTGCATGCTTGACACGTAGGGGACACGTGTAAGCGTGTGGCGGCTCTTGCGCTGCATGAGTGCCACGTGTCGTGATGACTCATCGCAGACTGATTGGTCGATCACTTCTATAAATAGAGCCTAGTGCTATACTTATTTCTCATTCTAGATTCAATTCAAGTATTGATAAGTAAGAGAGAGGGAGAGAGAGTTACTCGTGATATTCAGAGATATTATATTTGGAGCTACTCTCATCATTTCAAAGCTATTGTGCGGATGCTAATATTGAGGTAGGGGAATAATCGCATTTCACGTATATTTGAAGTTAAGATTATGCGTGATATTGTGTTAGTGTGAATGTTATTTTGGAGTTGTTGATACATGATTTTGGTGGTATATGATTGTCTATGTGGGTCGTTATTTTGGAGCTATTTGAATTACGGTATCATGTCTATATCTGCTGCATTGTAATTGGATACTTTACGGTTATGCGATCCCTACTGGGCTTTTGGCTCACCCTTTTGTTTTGCAGGATTCAGATCGGATGATTTCGAGACGGTAGAGAAGCTAGATTTATAGCAATTTGGAGATGTTTGACAATATGTCTGTATTCATTATTTATATCAGAATATTGGTCATGATATAAAGTATTGATTTTCAAATTGAGAGTCTTGTACCGCTCTATCAGATTTTATGAAGTAAACGAATATGTTTTCATTTAAATATGATGTTATATTTGGTACCCGCGCTGATGGCGCAGGCGGTACCGGTTTAGCAGACGAGTCTTTGTTTGGGCACCCGCGGTGAGTCGCAGGTGGTGCCGGTTGGATCGTCGTGCCGATTTCTATTGTCACTATTTTATCCTAAAATTGGCCCCTGGGTTCCAGGGCGTCACAGTGCAGATTCAACACTCCCAACTTGGACTTTAAGAAGTGAAAAATGGGTGAAGACAGAGGCTTGGTAAGAAGGTCAGCTAACAGATGAGAAGAAGGAACATGTATAAGCTGGAGAACACCTTCATTCACCAAATCCCTTACCAGATGGCAATCAAACTCTATGTGTTTTGTTCTTTCATGAAACACTGGATTATGTGCTATATATATAGCTGAATTACTATCACAATAGATGATGGGAGGAGCCTTGAGCTTCACACAGAAATCTTTAAGAAGAAAAAGAAACTACTGAACTTCACAGGTGGTTGCTGCAAGACCTCTATACTCTGCTTCTGCAGAGCTTCTTGACACAACAGATTGTTTCTTTGATTTCCAAGAAACCAAACAATCTCCTAGATATATCAAATAACCTGTTGTAGACCTCCTTGTATCCAGGCACCCTGCCCAATCTGCATCTGAATAAGCCTTCAAAACTATTTCATTTGCAGCAGGAAAGAACAAACCTTGACCAATACTGCCTTGAACATATCTCAAAACATGATGAACTGCTTTTAGATGCTCAGCTGAAGGTCTTGAAACATATTGACTTAATTTGTGAACAGCATAACACAAATCTGGTCTTGAACTACACAAATAAAGCAATTTTCCAACAAGACTTCTATAAATCACAGCATCAGATTCACTGAGATAATTCTGGGAAAATTCATGCAACTTCAAATTAACTTCCATAGGGATAGATGCTGGTTTACAAGAACTGTAACCACTATCATGCAAGATATCATTGGCAAATTTCTTTTGACTCAAAAACACACCAGAATCATTTCTGGCAATCTCAAATCCCAGAAAATACTGCAAATGTCCAAGGTCCTTTAGCTGAAACTTTTGATTCAGAACTGCCTTAAATTGATGTAGATAATTCTCATCATTCCCAGCAAGTAATATATCATCCACATAGACCAATAATGCAGTGAATGCAACAGAATTTGTGAGTGTAAACAAGGTATAATCTGACTTGCTTTGTGTAAAACCCAGCTCAATAAGAGTGTGAGAAAACTTGCTATACCACTGCCTAGATGCTTGTTTTAGCCCATATAATGACTTCTTAAGTCTGCATACCAATGTACCAGAATCATGTAAAGAGTGATTACTAACCTTGTAGCCCTGAGGTAGATCCATATAGACATCTTCTTGAAGTTCTCCATGCAAGAAAGCATTATTTACATCCATTTGCATTAAAAACCAACCATTAACTGCACCAAGAGCCAGCAAGCACTTCAAAGTTGGAAGCTTAGCCACAGGAGAAAATGTTTCTGTGTAATCAATTCCTGGTGTTTGAGTATATCCCTTTGCCACCAACCTAGCTTTATATCTTTCAACAGTCCCATCTGCCTTGTGCTAGACTTTATATACCCATCTACAGCCAACAGAGTCATGTACTGGGGGCAAAGTGGTAATTTCCCAGGTCTGGTTAGCTTCTAGAGCTTGCAATTCTGCTTTCATGGCCTGGACCCAAAGAGAATTTTGAGAGGCTTCATGATAAGTAGATGGCTCTCTAAGACTACTAACTGCAGCCATAAATTGTTGAAAATGAGAACTGAAGACAGAAAGAGAAGTCAACCTTGGAACATTAACAACATAATCTTGTAGATGTCTTGAGGGTCTAATAGTTCTAGATGGCCTTGTTTGGAGATTTGTAGGTTCTTGATTGCTGTTATCACAAGATTGAGCATTAACTCCTTCAGTAATTTCAGAAGAAGGATTAATGACATCATTCTGCTCAATGTGCATCACTTCACTTTCACAATCTGGAGAGACAATAGGTAAAGTGAAATCATCAAACTGTGATGTAGTAGCTGAACCCTCTTTATAAGGAAACACTTGTTCATGAAAAACCACATTCCTGGACACAGTAATCTTTCCTGTTTGTAAATTGTACACCTTGTAGCCTTTCATCCCATATACATATCCAATGAAGACACACCTATCTGCCCTACTATCAAATTTTGTTCTACCATGTTGTAATGTAGAAACAAAACACAAACTCCCAAAGACTCTGAGAGAATCATATTCAGGTGCCTTGTCATATAATACCTCATAAGGAGATTTATATTTCAAAATCTTTGCAGGAAATCTGTTAATAATATAAGTTGCTGTCAAAACACAATCACCCCGGAACTTGAGTGGAAGATTTGACTGAAACCTCAGAGATCTTGCTACATTAAGCAAGTGTTGGTGCTTTCTCTCCACTATAGAGTTCTGTCCAGGTGTCTCTATGCAGCTCATTTGGTGCACTATACCCCTTTTTGCAAAGAACTCGACCATTTTCAATTCTGGTGCTTGATCACTTCTGATGACTTTGGCCCTTTTTGAAAACTGTGTTTCAACCATTTCACAGAAATAAGGTATAATATCAACTGTTGCAGATTTGTGTACCATAAGAAACACCCAAGTAGTTCTGGAATGATCTTTAACAATGGTGAGAAAATATTGATGTCCTTCATAAGTTGGCACCCTATAATGTCCCCATGTGTCAATATGTATAAGATCAAACAGATGGGGTGAAACATGGTTGAGATGTGGAAAATGCATCTTTCTCTGCTTGGCTTGAGGGCACCTAGAACATGGATCTGTAGTTTTTTAAAAGAATGAGGTAAATGCCTAAGAAGCAACTTCAATTTGGTGTCAGATGGATGTCCAAATCTGTCATGCCAAACTTTGAGAGACAAAACACTAGAATTGTGACCACTAAAAGAAGAAACAGCTTCATCTTCATTTTTGAACAAATAGAGACATCCTTGTTTGTATCCAGATCCAAGAACCTCATTAGAATCACTTCTGATTATAGAACACCCATCCAAGTCAAAAATGAAATGACAAGCATGTGATTGGATCATTTTTGTCATAGACAACAAATTAAAATGAAAATTGGGCACATGAAGTACTCCTTCAAGAGTGATAGCATGATTAAGCTTGACAGTACCAATGTTAGTCACCACAATACTCTTTCCATTTGGCAAGTGCACAAAAGTGTTTGTCACAGGCATGTATGAATCAAAATAAGAAATATCACAACACATGTGATCTGTGGCTCCTGAGTCTATAATCCAGGATTTAGGCAAATCATAATCAGCAACTACATGTGACTGAAAAGAGTAAGATTTGAAAGCACCTGTCATAAAGGAGTGAGCAGAATTAGAGAACTTGGTAGCTGCAGAATGTTGTAAGGGACTCTCAAAATGAGCTGTATTCACATTATGTGTAAGTGAAGCATCTCCATAATCTGCTAAAGAGTGAACATATGAACTAGAACTGCCCTTGTTGAACTTCTGAATTATGAATGTAATTCATGACTTGTTCACATTGAGATTGAGAGAGCTGAGGTGACACATTTCCACTTTGACTCACAACATTATGAGCTTGAGATTGAGCTGGCACATGTTGTATCTGAGGTTGTGGTTGTGGTTTAGATAACTGAGAGTATTTGGCTTTGAAACCTAGTGGATAACCAATCAATTTCCAACATCTCTCCTTGATGTGTCCAGTACCACCACAGTGATAACAAACTGGTTTAGGTCTTCCATTAAACCTCTGAGTTGACTGGACTGAATTAACTGCATGATCTTGAAAAGAGTTGCCAACATTGCCAACATTTATATGCATGAATTGAGAGTACATAGCCATTGAAGGTGCAGAAGCTCCAACACTTATTTCTCTTTGCTTTTCTTGTTGTAAAACTTGAGAGAAAACCTTATTCATTGAAGGTAAGGGTTCAGTCAAGAGAATTTGCTCCCTAATTGTTGTGTAGCCATCATTAAGTCCCATAAGAAACTGGATAATAAGTTCTTCTTGTTGTTCTGCATATAATCTAGACAGAATTTGACAATTACCAGAGATACACCCCCCACAAGAACACACTGCCATAGCTGTGTGATTGCTAAGATCATCCCAGAGAGAACGAAATTTAGTAAAATACGCAGTAACAGAGAGAGCATCTTGCTTTAACAGAGAAATGGCCTTACGAAGCTGGTAAACCCTAGGACGATTTTTCTGAGAAAAACGTTCAATAAGGTCTTGCCAGATCTCAGCAGAAGTAGATCGATATACAACACTAGCAGCTATATCCTTAGAAACAGAATTCAGAATTCAGGAGATGACCATACTGTCACAACGACGCCATAGAGCAAAGAATTCCCTAGTAATTGAAGAAATTGATAACGAGCCATTAACGAAATCAAGCTTGTTTTTCGCTTCCAAAGCCAAAGACATGGAACGAAACCAGGTGTTGAAATTATCACCGGTAAGAGGTTGAAAAACCAAAGTGATACCTGGATGATCTGAATTCGTGAGAAAATAAGGAGATGAGCCATCGAGAATAGCCGGAGAAGCCCCGGATCGATGCGGCGAGGCCGGAGAGTCGTCAGTCAAAGCCATAACAGAGAATCAAAGAGGAAACAGAAACCGATTCGCAGGCTCTGATATCATATCAAAGAATTGAAATCAAAGAATACAAAACAGAAGAAGAAGAGAAGACAATTTGGAGGGAAACTCCATTATCATTCATTGAACTGAAAGATGAAATTACACACAAAAGGAAAGTGATTTAAACGAACCCTAACCCTGTCAAATAGTCAGCCAATAGAAGGATGACACCTAGGACAAGTGACACCACCAATGACAGCTGGACAGGAACATATGAAGAATTCAGAAAGGCAACAGAACTTCAAAGAAGTACAAATAAGCACCCTCAGTTTATGCAAAGTACAAAATAGAAAATGCACTTAACTCCCCAATTTTCTAATAGTTTTGCGCCATTGGATCAACCCCTTGGGGGTTTAAATTGAACCATGACTTTGTTTAAAGCTCATGGCCCCAATTTGATCTATCTCGACACTTCCACTATCTCAATCTCACTAAACTCATTAAATAATCGATCATCTCTAACAAAGTGCTCATGCGATGCTCAACTTGTTTTCAGTTTACAAATAATAAAAAATCGATCGGTTAGCACAGACATGAAGGCTATATGAAATTTGATATTCTTGAGGTCCTTTCATAATGTCACATTTGACAAGATTTTGACATTCTACGTACAAGTGAATTAATGGTTATAGCTAGCAAATAGTCATTACACTAAGTGCATGTTTGGTTCAAGATTAAAATCTGTCAAAAAAATTAATCTCATCTGTTTCGTAGATTTTTTGAGTCAGATTTTAATTTAAGTTGGCTAATAATCTGTAGATTATATAATCTCTAATTTTGAAGATTTTTTAGGTATAACGTATGAAATACCATACTCTATCATCTCGTTTATGCATGAATTGTTAATTTGTGCAAACGCATAACATCTTTGATGTATGATAAGTTCAAATATAGACATTTATTGTAAATTTGGTAGTAAAAGCTAAGGTGTTGCCAAACGCAATTAAATTTTAATCTCGGATTTTCAGCGCATGCCAAACAGTTTTCAGATTATAATTTTAACCAGCTTATTCACCCCAAATTATTTTTAGCAGATTATTGAGATTTTAAGCTGCAACCAAACAGGCTCTAACTCTAGTTTTGTTACATTGGGTTTATTTTGACGTCACTCTTCCCTCATTTCATTAGTTAAATTCATCATAATATGTTTCGGTATTCTAGTGTTGTCGTTTTTAAAATTGTGTAACTCTCTCCATATATATTGGGGCTGTTTGGATGAGCTGAAATAAGTGAGAGGTTGAGCTTAATAGTTCCGTTAATCTGTAGTGTTAGGATGCGGTAGAATATTGTAGATTGTTGGCAAAAAATAATTTTTTTTTTTTAGATAGTGAGGTTTGAACTCAAGACCTCATGAAAAAAATCCAAACACTTTTACCACTAAGCTAACATACATTTGCATAATAAAATACCAGAAATTACACTAAAAAGTAGCGTATTTTCCCAAAAATCCGGAATTTCGTTAAATTCCGGCTAAAAATCCGGAAATCCGGATTTCAAGCCAGAATTCCGGATTTTTTTTCGGAATTCCGGATTGCTTTGTATTTGAAGAGGTTTGACTAATTTATGCCGGATTTTTTACATTTTCTTTCCTCCCTACTTCCTCTCCTCCAAACAAGCCCATTGTGAGTGTACCCCGGATTATCTGTTGGTGAAGAGATAGTATCCTAAAAGGCGCGAATCATGCCCTAGTTATTACGGTATTTAAATGCAAGTCTCTCTCTAGAGCAAAAGTCAAAGTCGAGCCGAGTACTACTATTAGCTAGTAGGCCAGTACTACTTTTGCCTAACAACTAATGGAGGATGCTCGATGTTTAAGGTAGTCTTGGAGGTCCAAGTGGAGTAGATATGTACAGTTGAACTATTGAATTTTGACATGAATATAGCAACTTAGCGCTTGTTTGGGGTTTTTTTTTTATAACAAGATTGTTTTGCAAAAACTCATTTGAGATACTAAAAGTCTGTTTGGTATGTGCTGAAAAATAGTGTTTAAAATTTAAAATGCATTTGACAACATTATTAAATTTCAATAATAATTTACTCGATTATCATTTTTACGTACAATATTGACATATATTTGATACTTTATACATCCAATCAGAGTTGAAATGTCTTTTTAAACACTTTTTTTTCGAGAAACTCATTTGGAAGCGGTGTCTTTTATGCCTGTTTAAAAACAAAAACATGTTGGAAGCAGTTGTTTATAAAGACAACAACTTTTGGTGTTTTTTTATATTCTTCATACTATTGAGAGTTAAAGACATTTTAACTCAAACTGCATGCATAAAGTAACAAATATATGTCAGTATTGTACGTAAAAATAATATTCAAGCAAATTAACATTGAAATTTAACAATGTTGCCACTGTTTTCTTGTTTTTAATCGGATGCCAAACAGGCTCCGACCTGTAGTATTCGTAGGTAGGGAGGAGACATCCTAGTTTCTTTAATGATGGGGTAGTAGCTCATACTGATGTCCTTCAAGGCTTCAACTACTCCATCCGTAAAGCTAGTACTAGTAGCCCGAGACCCTAACAGTAGCAAAGGTCTTGAACAGAAGATGATCTTCAGCTGCTCATATTTAATTAATTGTTTTCATTCGCAGGACAAGGTTAGAAATGTTTCAAATGTGCTGTGATACTTTGAGGACGAGCTTAAAATTGTTTATGTGCTCTCATTGTAAGAGAGATTTTTCTCACATTATCTTCACTTCAACAACTTATTTCAGTAATGTGCAATCTTATAATCTTAATCTTGCTCATTCAATCATGACAATTGCAAATGGATGTTAGCTCAAGTGGGCAGAACTATTAAAATAAGGTCGTTATTTTTTTTCATGCCAATAAAATTACACCAGGCATCACCCTTAAAATTTGGAAAGTCTATGTATTTTCTATCTTCTTCTATTCAATTCGGTTTTAGAGATAGATGTGGCTAACAGTGGTGGTGGCGCTGCGGCTGGGAATAGCCAAATAAATAGATATATGTCTATTTCCTTCTTCGACTTCGGCGAGAGGGAATCATTGGTGGTGGTAGCAGATAGCGGGGAATAAGTTGGCTCAATTACTCTTTTTTGTTAAAGCCTCTTCGTTAGCAGTAGTACGTGTGTCGCAGTTGAAAAATTGCATGGTATTAAGTGGTACAATTTAAACTGTACTAGATTTTCCAACACTAGGAACTCAAAGAGTACGTGCATGAGCAATAAGTGTCATTGATTCTCAAAACAAGTAATGTCATATGTCCCTATTAACAGACACACTTCCTCAATTGCATAATGAAGCCCAATATCTAAGGAAGCCCAATCTTCTTCAGGCTCAAACATTCTCCTATTAATTATGTAAAGCCCATAACATTACAAGGGTTAGAATTTTGTCTCCCTGTCCCATATCCCTAAGGGTAAAAGACACTGACCACTCCTGAGTTTAGGCATAATTCCACACTGCTACCCTGGGTTTTGGATAAAGACATTGGGCACCCCTGTAACGGAATATTCCTCGGACACTAAGCACCCTTCTGTCATATTCGGTTAGAAAAGTGGGTAATTGAATTTTTTTGGACCGTATTGCCCCTGTGTGCTTTTTGGATTATTTGTTCCATTGCTAAGAATTTTATTGAACCCTTATTCTTGATGTTCTTGGTGTTCCCCACCACCACCACCACCAACACTGCCGCCACAAACACAAACAAACTAAAACAACAAACAACCACGAAAAAAATTTAACTAGAGGCTCTGCCCTCAACACCGCCAGCCTTCGTCTCACACCTCTTCTCCAACTCCTGTGAGACAGAGAGAGACTTGTGACAGGGAGAGACTGAGACAGAGAGAAAGAGAGACGGAGACAGCCTTCTCATCTTGTTCTTCCTCTTCTTATCTTCTAGCCAGACTCACCATCGCCTCCATCCTTCCAACCTCCAATTACCCAGCCATTTCCGACCTCAAATCTGCTCGGATCAATCGAAGAGTTGGTAAACCCCTTACTACAGAACCACTGTGAACCGCCATTCAAAAACCTGAAACCTAGAACGCCTTCAAACTCCGATTAACCACCGCATCTTTCAATCCATCAACTCAACACCGACTACCAACAGAACACCCCTGAAAAAACACCACCCGCCTCCTACCTACCATCGATTCAGCGCGGGGAATCCCCATCTCAACCCATAGAGACATCTATTATGCCGGCCTCCGCCATTGAAGCCGGCCAGACCTGAACGCCTCAAACTCCAAGCCAACGAACTCCAAATCGTCAGTCTCATCGAACCACCAGTGTCCTGCTCGTGCAGGGGAAGAGGGTAGGGGCGATGGTGTGATGGCGACGTTCATCAGCGACGACGAGACGATGTCTAGAGAGAGACGATAGGAACTCAGATCGGTGATAGGGACTCTGATTTGGGGTCAGATCGGTGATAGGGACTCTGATTTGGTGAAGAAGATCGACGATAGGGGCTAATTTGGGGTCAGTCTGGCTAGAAGAGAGGAAGAGGGATCGATAGAGAGGAGAAGAAGACGTGTGGGTTTCAGATCTGGGGGAGAGAGAGGCGCCTTTGCAACAGGGGAAGAGAGGAAAGGAGTAGGGTTAGAAATGAAACAGAATGATAGATGAGGGTAATATATAGGAGGTAATTTTATCATATTTTAGGGGTAAAATAGTCTTTTCATTCATGCTGTTAGTCAACTGTTAGTCTCCATCCAAAAAAAGGTGCAGACTGTCTTTTGCCAAAACACAGGGTAGCGGGATGGAATTATGCCTAAACTCAGGGGTGGTCAGTGTCTTTTACCCTATCCCTAAACCTAATTCTTCACCTATTCCATTTTTTTTTGATGAATCGGCTATTCCATCTTGTCAATTCAATTTCCTACCGTTTCAATTCTCCCGTTAAAACTCTGTATATGGATCCACGTCTTGGCATCTCTTATATATCCATCATGAATATGTAAATTCATTATAAAAATATTCATTTCATGTTTTGTCTCTTTGTCCCTAATTTCTTTCATGGTATTAGAGCTCTAAAAATGCTCTCTACCTCCTCCACAACTCCACCAATTGCGGCTTCAAATTAGCTTGCAATCTTATCAATATCCACAATCTTATGCCCTACAAACATCACTATTCCAACTACGTTATGTGGAAGCATAAACTCACATCTATGTTGGGAATATGCCTTGGAGGCTTGAGGATACTCAAAGGAGCACAAAAGAGATGATTTCCAGATGTCTTTGTGCGAAGACAAATGTGTCTTCGTAAGAAGACAACCCAGGGGAAACCCAGAAGGCCAAAGGTGTTCGTGGAATAGCATTATAGCGCAAAATAGGAAGGCCTTCGCACGAAGAGCACGAAGAGCCTTCGCATGAAGCACTTCGCACGAAGACTTCGTGTCTTCGCACGAAGGAATCCTGGAGGCGGCAACTTAGTATGGAAACTTACCTTAGGGGTCTCGCGGCGGTTTCTAGGGGGGTTATAACTTGTACTAATGAACCAAAGTTTCCATGTGGACGTAGTTAGCATAATTTGTACTAATGAACCAAATCAAACTTTTGTTTTGCATCGTTTGATTATCTTTCGTGCGGTGAGAGTGATCTGGATTGTCATAACAAACTGGTATCAGAGTTTAGGACGAGATTAATCCACCAAGAACGATGTCCGGATCGATGTTGAAGATCGACAGGTTCACAGGAGGGAACAACTTCAGTCTGTGGAAGATAAAGATGGAGGTCGTGCTTAAAATCGCAGGGTTTGTGGGCACCTTTAATCGCGGACAAGGGAGGCATGGATGTTAATACATTGGAGCTCAAGGCAATGGAGGAGAAGGCACATTCAAACATTATGTTGTGCTTATCGGATGACGTGATCATCGAGGTCGCATATCAGAAGCAAGCAGCATGTCCTTGTCTCAAGTTGGAGAGTCTCTACATGACGAAGAGTCTCACTAGCAAGTTGATGCTAAAGCAAAGACTCTTCACTTTGCGGATGCTCGAAGGTACGGTTCTCAAAGACCATCTTGATCAATTGAATACAATTCTTCTAGATTTGCATAATCTTAGCCAGGAGGTGGGTGATGAGCATGCCACACTTTTTTAATTGATCTCCTTACCTATATCGTATGAGAACTTTGTTCAGTAATTCTTTGTGAATAAGGATGACTTATCTCTAGAGGAGGTCATATCAGCGCTCCATGCTAGGGAACTGCGCCATAAGGGTACATGAACAGGTAGAGAGGACCATGCTTCCGGTTTGATGGCAACCGATGGAAGCAAGAATTATTCGGTTCTAAGCTACCCAAGGATGTTTGTGCTTGGTGCAAGGAGAAGGGGCACTGGAAAAGAGATTTCTCGAAACGAGGTCAACAAGGAAAGAATGGCTCTGTAGCCGTGGTAGATATGGGGAATTCGCCTGAGGATGATTTCGTTCTACTGGCAGATGATGTCGTGCATCAACCGGATGCGTGGTTTCTTGACTCTGAGGCTTCTTATCATATATGTTCTAACAGGGAACCGTTTTCAAGCTACAACCGTGCAGATGGAGGATCCGTTCATATGACAAATAGAACTGTTTGCAAGGTTATAGGAAGAGGTTCAGTTAGACTCAAGACGGTTGATGGGAAGACATGCACCTTGAAGGATGTTAGACACGTACTGCTTGTCACAAAGAATTTAATTTCTTTTAGTCTACTCGACAGTAAGGGATTTAGCTTTGAGGGTGAAGGTGGAGGATTGTGCGTCTACAAGGACTTGGATGTGCTACTCAAGGGGGTCAAGGATGAGACTTTGTGTGTACTACCGGGTTCAGCTATCACAGGGTCTGTCGGAGTTGTCTCGACCGAGATTAAGAAAGCTGATCAAACCAAGCTATGGCATATGAGGCTCGGTCATATGAGTGAACGTGGAATGCAGGAACTTCACAAGAAATGCTATCTCACTGGGCATGCGCCCAAGAGCCTAGGGTTTTGTGAGCACTGCGTGTACGGGAAGCTACACGGTAGCAAGTTCCCCAAGGTCTTTCATAGAACGAAAGGTACTCTTGATTATATCCATTCGGATTGATGGGGTCCATCTCGGGTTGAGGCGATTGCGGGTACATGATTTGTTTAAGCATCATAGAAGAATACTCCAGGATGACTTGAATATTCGTGATGAACAAGAGTGAAGCCTTCGTAAGATTCAAGGAGTGGAAGACACTAGTGGAGAATCAAGTGGGAAAGAACGTGAAGAGGTTGCGCACGGATAAGAGCTTGGAGTTTTGTTCATCAGAGTTTGTTGGGTTCTTCAAGGACCAAGGTATTGCTCGCCATCACACCGTTCGGCACAAACTACAGCAAAATGGTGTAGCCGAGAGAATGGATCAGACACTTTTAGCGAAAGCAAGGTGTATGCTTTCAAATCCAGGTCTTTCTAGGGATTATGGGGATAAGTGACACGTTTCAACCACAAGTGTATGGTCGTCGTGTGTAGTAATATTCGGAAATCCGGGTTTATCGAACCCAAAGGACTTTTCGTGAACTAATTAGTATGATTAACTTTATGTGGGCTAGCAATTGAGAGTTTTCTAAACTAAATAATTAAAAATATAAAACAAATATTTAATTATTGAGAATTAATATAGGAGGAACAACTAGGACACCTCGTTTGGGGGATTGCTAGGATCTTCTTGTTGACGACGTTCTATGATTTGTGAAACACAGACAAAATTCACTTTGCTAATCGAGAAATACTAACTCACCGAGTTACCAAGTGAGCATCCTATGCCTAGGTTAGATTAAAACCGAGTTACCAAGTTCTAATTATCCCTAAACATGCATTAACGATGAATTCTACTCTAACGATCCCAT
Organism: Linanthus parryae; assembly: GCA_023055425.1. NCBI lineage: Eukaryota > Viridiplantae > Streptophyta > Magnoliopsida > Ericales > Polemoniaceae > Linanthus > Linanthus parryae. The sequence continues at coordinate 2,559,720 of JALGPY010000036.1, read as the reverse complement.
TCGACGTAGCCGAGTTACCAAGCCTATGAACGGGTGATTGTTTGATTTTCCGGTTTAACAATTACCGAGTTACCAAATAATTGCAAACTGAGTTCTAGCTAACAAGACGTCTCCAATTAACTAGATAGGATGAAGATCACAAAACAAACACAGCAAACGTAAAATCATCAATTATGTTTATCAAAACATGAATCTCAATTCATAAAACGCATAATTAATGTGAAAACCCTAACCCAAAATTCGGGTCCTGATCTAAGAAGTTTAGCTACGCATATTCATGATCACAAATACAAGCGTTTGTGTGATCATGATCAAAAACAAAGAAAACAAGGAGAAGAGAGATCAAACAAGGTTTCCCATGCTCCACGTTGTGATCCAAGCTCCCAGTTGATGTCCCGTCCTTCAATAATGTGTCTCTCCTATGAAAATATGACCTAATATGTCTAAAATACGTTCCCTAAGAGTCCCGGGTCAATTAGGAAAGTTTTAAGCATCGTTTCCTTAATTTTGGCCGCCTCTACACAGTGTCTTCGTACGAAGACTTTTCTCTTCGTAGGAAGAGTTTTCCTGCGAAGACATTTTCTCTTCGTAGGAAGGTCTTCGTAGGAAGCGTCTTCGTACGAAGACTTTTTCTCTTCGTAGGAAGGTCTTCCCAGATAGATACTGCAAGCTGTTTTAGGAAGACATTTGCAGCAACTCAAAATTTGGCTAAGTATAATCTCTTCGTACGAAGACAAATCTCGTCGTACGAAGAGAAGTCTGGGTCACCAAAAAACATCCTTTTTCGACTAATTTCCGATTCCTTGCCCGCGTCTTTGCTTCCTTAAGTATCTCCTCGACCTCGAGACTCCTTTTATGTTATAAAACATTCCCAAATTCCGGAGAACCCTTCATTCATCAATTTAGCTCCTCGAAAGGCGTGTTTGGCATTTCCGGATGCTTTTGGCCACGTATTATCTCTTTGAGCATCCTTTTTGACATAACTTTTTCGTCCGGACTCCGATAAATGTAATTTTTGCACCTTTGGATTCCTTTTGCGATGTAGACTTCATCCATGTAGAGAAATTCCCGTTTCCAGACCATTTTCTCGTTTTTCTCAATTATTGTCCAATATTTGGCGAAAACATCCAAAACGCGCCAAATTCGTCTTTTCTTTTGAAGCTCGTTTCTTCTCTCCACTTGATTCTCACATACGTAATTCCTGTCAAACAACAACACGAACACTACCGCGGAGATCAAATGTGATAAATTATCAAAATCATACTCAAAACCATTAAGAAACGCCCGGATTGTGCATTAAAGCTCAAAAACATCCAAAAGTGCATTTTCTTCTCAAATTAGCCCAAAATTCATCACTTTGCACAGAAGCTTACACAAATAACAATTTGAAACATAAGTAGGATAACTCTTATTATGGAGTTATCAATAAGCAGTCTCCATGGCATGCTACCTCGTGAATCGGAGCTCGCACACAAGAATAGGATGCAAGATTCCTACTAAAAGTCTAGTCCGGTAGAGCAGTGGATTACTCGGATTTGAGAGTATTTGGTTGCATTGCCTATTATCACGTTGATGATGGAAAATTATAACCAAGAGCTAATAAGGGAGTATTCATGGGTTCCGGAACAGGTGTGAAAGGATACAAGATATGGGCAGGCAACTAAATTATACTTAGCAGAAGTGTAGTCTTTGATGAGAGTCCTATGTTGAAGAACTCTATAGAGATAGAGTATGGATATTCAGAGAAGAAGGTGGATGGAGTGTCGGATCCTAATGATCCTAAGGATTCTGAAACCCCTAAACCGCCTCTGGAAGCCGAAGAGGAAGAAGCAGAAGAGTCTGATAGTGAGGATGCGTGCCAGAGGAACCGGATCATCAGAGTATTATTGTGGGAGGACCAAGGAGAGTCATAAAGCCTCCGGCGAGATACAGAGATGGTGGCATGGTAGGATATGCATTACAAGTAGCGGAGGAGGTGGAGGATGAGCCGCCCACTTACAAGGCCGCTATATCTATTTCTGAGTCAGCACAATGGATTGCCGCGATGAAAGAAGTTTATGGAGTCTCTTAGCAAGAACTCGACTTGGGAGCTTGTAAATTGCCATTTGGAAGGAAGATAGTCAGTTTCAAGTGGGTCTTCAGAAAAAGGAAGAAACTACATGTGGGGTGAGCATCAAGTATAAGGCAAGACTAGTTGCAAGAGGGTTCAGTCAGAAAGAAGGGGTTGACTACAACGAGAACTTATCACCGGCGGTCAGACATTCTTCTATCCGGGTGCTACTAGATTTAGTGGCACACCACGACCTATAGCTTGAGCAATTAGACGTGAGTACAAATTTTCTAAATAGAGAGTTGGAAGAGGAGATATACTTGAGTGAAGCAGAGCGGTTTCAAGTTCCCAGAAAAGAAGAACACGTGTGCAAGCTGAAAAGATCTCTCTACGAACTTAAGAAGTCACCGAGGCAATTGTCACATCCCCCTCCCGCCGACACCGATTAGCGATTAATAAAACTTTGCATTAACGGAAGGAGGGCGCGACATGCTGGTGTGGCCTTGACTCGTCGAGAGGCAAAACAAGTAATTTATAAGAAAAAGTCGAAGTAAAAGTTTCTTTTTGAAAACTTTGCGGAAGCGTAATTAATGATTTACTTGGGGTCGTCATGAACATAAAGAAATTGAATTGTAAAGAAAAGAAATTTGAAACTTGAAAATCAATATCATTTAGTCCTCTCGACTCATAGCGTAAGCAGAACATAACTCGGGAAATGTTCTAGGTATCATACAATGGCTCATATAAAGTCTTATATACATAATTACTTCACTTATACATTCTAAGAAGCAAAAAAATACATAACTTATACATTCTTAAAACAAAAACACCAACATGTATTTCATAATAACTCCAAGTCGGCTAGAATATACTCGGCATCTAAGTACATAAGCGTCATCAAGAACGTAAACACATATGAACTTAACGCCTTGCTACTTCTTGCTTCTTACGTGTTCTTAAAACCTGAAAAAAAATGTAACTTAAAAGGGTGAGCTCAACTAGCTAGTGAGTTACATTTACGCCCCTCCGTAGGTTTAGAAAACGAAAATGGGCTAACTTACCCAAGGAGCGTCATGAACATAAGACATAGTCATACATACATATACTTGAGGAACTTGAAATATCATGACATTTATAAAGCATAACTTGTATCATGAAGAAAGTGTAAAGTAAAGCATAACTTGTATCGTGTGAAATCTTATTGTTCTTACTTTGTCTCACGTAGAGACCTTATCAAACTTGAACATGATTGCTTAGTTTCTTATCTTATGGCCCGTGTAACCTTCGTGACTTAACATAACATAATATAGGGACATGTCCATCGCGACGGCTCGTGAGGCAACGCGTTGCCTACTTATATTGCCTCGGCAAAAGGTCGTAGCCTGCCTATACCCGACAGGGGGTTTCACTCCGGTAACCGTTCCCTTTCTAAAAATGTGTTTTATCTTATGAAACATTCATTTTCTTCGTTAGCATCCATGGGACATAAACAAATCACTTGAGTAAGAACTTATGAACTTATGAAATAATAACATATCACTTGAGTTAGCATCCATGTGATCTTATAACTTATGTACTTCCAAATTTTAACACCATAAATTAGACACATTCAATCACATGCATGCTTAAATTCATGTCATACCATGGCTTGGAGGTACCAAAAATTGATTACCAAATAGGACTCAAAATCTGTCCAGCAATTAGAAAAATTCAGATTGGTCACACTTTAGTATATTCAATATTATAGAAAATCCAGAGGGACTTTGGCATAAAACTAACTGAAAATGATACTAGACACATATAGATTTGAAACGGTGCGAAAAACGCCCAAAAACCGAGTTCATATGAGTGAGTTATGACCCTCTAAAGTTGGGTCAAAACTTTTACCCGATAGCATATTTTTTGTCCGAAATTATCTTGTTTCTTCTTTCATTTTCTTCAAAATTTCCCAAAGGAACTCATAAATATATCCCCAATTGAGACCCCTAATACATATATGCAAGATAATTCAAACACATAACATGAATAACTTGTAAAACATGATTTGCACTACTAGGTGATCTTGCTTTCTAATTTCTTCCAAGCATGTGCACAGATCATGCAGATGGTGATGAATTAAGAACATGCAACAAGAAATTCACCATAAAAACATATAATGATCTTTCAAGGAGTAAAATCATGTCTAAGAGAAGAAGACTTGAGATTTATTTCATCAAATTAAGAAGTAGCAACTATCAAAACTTAGCTTTTGACATGCATGTATGTAAATCATGGAGATTATGACGAATCAAGAGCATGCACCCATATATACACCATGGTATCACACAAATGAGATGATCCATGCTAAAATTTGTCTTAAGGATGATGAATTTCTAACATACATGTAGAGATTTACCATGGAAACACAAGAATGAGATGTGAAGAACCAAAATCATGATGTATGCAATGATTTGAACTTACCCATCATACTCATGAAGCTCATGACAAGGTTTATGGAGAATTGATGATTAATGGCTCTTAGGGGCTTCAATGTTGAGGAAGATGCTCAAAACTTGATACCCACTTGATATACTAACACCCAAGATGGGTTTTCTTCACTCAGAACCTCAAAAATCTAGTGTTTGAACAATGTATTTGGAGGGTCAAAGGACAAGTCCGAAAATTGGGATAGGGGAAGACTAAGAACACATTTTTCATATCACTAAAGAGATAGTTGGGGAGTGAAATGTGGGAAGACGTTCATGTGTATGGAGGGACACGTGTATGGAGGGTGATATTGACACTTGTATGGAGGGGCGACAAGTGTGGAATTTTACACATGCACATGGGTTTTAATTTAGTGCAACAATTGTATCAACTATACAATTCTACATGGTTCTAAGTTATACACATATACGAATATGGCTATGCACTTGATACATGTACGAAATCTACCACGTAATACTTGTATACCTAAAACATTTTACAATAGTTTCTAACTAAATTTCTAATTATTCTCATACACTCTTCCAATTTTATTCTTGTTTATACTATACACTAAAAGAAATAGTAACTAGTACTTAGCATCCAAAAATTAATATTTATCAAATTTAAGCAATTAATTAGGCATATAATTCACTTATCATATACTTCACAAGATGAAACTCAAATATTAAAACTATGCCTTCAACTTTACTTTATTTACACTAAAAATTCTATTTATAACTTTGCATGAGCTAATTATCAAACATTAAATGCAATATTAACATATAATCACATATTATTAACGTGATAATGTAACTTAGAAATGTGGGTTATTACAGCAATGGTACAAGAGGTTTGACAGCTTCATGCTGAAGATTGGTTACCACAAGTGCGAGTGTGATTGTTGCGTGTATCACAAGTTGTTGCGAAGTGGATCACGTATCTACCTAGTTCTGTATGTGGATGATCTGACTGAAACTCGAAATATCAAGGAAATTAGAGAACTGAAGAGGTTCCTTAGCGCGAAATTCAAGATGTCTGGGGGCTGCTCGGAAGATTATAGGAGTTGAGATCTATAGAGATTGGAAGGGAAGAAGCTTTTATTATCACAGCAGGGATACATCAGGAAGATCTTGGTAAGATTCAAGATGTTATCAACTAAATGTACAGATACTCATATGACAACTAACAACAAGCTAGGAATGTACACCTTACAGAGTGAGGAGGAGAAGGAGTACATGTCCAAGGTTCCATGTGCTAGCGCAGTTGGAAGTCTCATGTATGCTATGGTATGTACTCGACCAGACATATCATTTGATGTTATTGTGGTTAGTCGTTTTATGACTCATACGGGAAGGGACCATTGGCAGACGGTAAAACGTATATTCAGGTATCTTAAAGGTACGAAGGACATTGGCCTATGTTATGGGGCTAGTGAAAACATATTCGTAGCTGGGTTATTGAACGTGGACTATGCATGGGATGTTGATAGTAGAAGATCAATGACTCGCTATGTGTTTGCTCTGGGAGCATCTGTTGTGAGTTGGAAGGCGACGCTACAGTCGACGGTAATTTTTTCCACCACGGAGGCGGAGTGTATGGATCTAACGGAAGCAGCAAAGGAGGCATTTGGCTGACGAGAATGATCCATGGCTACTTCAAGATCAGGCGATAGTCTACTGTGATAGCTTGAGTGCAAGTTTCTTGACTAAGGACCAAGTACATCATGAATGGACCAAGCATATTGACGTCATGTATTATTTTCCGAGATGTGAAAGCAAGATTAAGGTGATGAAGGTGGGGACTGCTGACAAACCCGCGTATATGTTCACCAAGCCGGTTCCGGAGAGCAAGTTCCAGCATTGTGTGGAATTGCTCAACATTATAAGCCGGTGAGCCCTTAGGGGTATGTCGGACCCGGTGTGATCCATTGAATCTCCGTGACGGGAGGCAAGCTTTGTTCGCAAGGAGGAGGAAGCTTTGTTTCATACGAGAGACTTCAAGTCAAAGTGGAGATTTGTTGGGAATATACCTTGAAGGCTTGAGGATACTCAAAGGAGCACAAAGGAGATGATTTCCAGATGTCGTGCGGAGACAAATGTGTCTTTGTACGAAGACAACCCAAAGGAAACCCATAAGGCCAAAGGTGTTTGTGGAATAGCATTCTGGCGCCAAATAGGAAGGTCTTCGCACGAAGAGCATGAAGAGCCATCGCACGAAGTACTTCGCACGATGGAATCCTGGAGGTGGCAACTTAGTATGGAAACTTACCTTAGGGGTCTCGGGGCGGTTTCGGGGGGTATAAATTGATCCTATGGGGTCTGAGAAACATATATTAGCATTGTGATAGGTTTGTCCTCTTTTAATAAAGGTCTTTCTTTCCCGTGGACGTAGTTTGCACAATTTGTGCTAACGAACCACGTTAAACTTGTGTTTTGCATCGTTTGATTATTGTTCGTGAGGTGAGAGTGATCCGGAGTGTCATAACAGTCTATTTTACGCATTAGTCTCTGTTTGGATTTTTTGATGGTTCCTTACCTTGTCCACAGCAATTTACCAGCGTCCCCGACGGTACGGTTTCAATGACGGTCAATCCAAACTTCACAGTTTGGCACATTCAAGATCAGACCATCTTGACTTTAATTAATGCTACTTTGTCACAAGAGGCGCTCATGCATCTGATTGCCGTCTCTGATTCCAGATATGCCTGGTAAACCCTAGAACATCGGTAAGCTAGCTTCTTTGTCTCGCTCCAATTCTTAGAGTTGAAATCTCATCTTCAAACAATAAAAAGCGCTCAGACTCTATAAATATTTGCATGCAAAATATTAATTCGTATAGTGACAAGTCGGTTGTCTCTTTTTCTCTTGCCGATGATAAGAATATGCCCCTCTTTACCCTAAATGTGCTACATGTTGAATACAATGCATTTCGTTCGTAAATTAGAACTCGTTCTGAACCTCTGTCTTTTCAAGATTTACATGTGTTTTACTTTTTTCTGAAGAACAAATGCTTGTGTCTCAAAATACCTCTCCTGAAAACCCTAATCAAACTATTTTTTACACTTCGTCTTTTTGTGATTGTAGTGGTTGGCGAAAAACCTGTTGCTTCTCGTGGTATATGTAATGGTCATTTTGGCCACCGATCAGGTATGTTTGACCAAAATAGGAGTCTATTTGGGTTTCAACGTGGTGGAGGTTGAAACCCTTTCAAGGTTCGTTCAAATGGAAATTTGGGAAATTTTGGTCTTGACAACAACTCGAACTATACTTCTGGTTACAATAACTCTGGCTTTTGAAATGCTGGTTCGTCTTCTTCTCCGGAACATCTTGGAAGTGTCTCCATCCTTGCGAATGTGCGGAGGCTAGTTTTCTTTCGTACGAATGAGATCTTTAAAATCTGCCAAGTGTTTGCATTCACACAAATGGAATTTTCATTTGTAGGAAAGGTTTGAAATCCAGCTCTTCAACTCTTCTTCATTGTTTTCCGGGCCCCTTTCCTTGCGCTCCTTGATTTTTGAAGTTCAAGTTATGCTCCAATTTCATCGCCAAGCTCATGTTCCTGTTCAAAACAACACGTAATTATTATGAACGATTAAATGTGACAATTAAAGCTCAAACATCGCATAAACCGTGCCCGGGCCTAGATCACCTAAAACGTCCAAATATGCCCACGTCCCTGCTCCGAAACTGCGCTCCGGCTTTCTAGGGGCAAAAACACGGTAAAACGCGCTCCGACGTTTTAGGGGCAAAAATAAAATGTGCTCCATTTTAGCCAGAGCGCTAATTAATATAGACTGGGCGAACTAATTGACTTCGTCCTACAGAAGAGGCCATCCCACTTAAAAAAATGAATCCCACGAGTAATGTAAGTACTTCATAGATAAGCAAGAGCTTCTTCTATAGCAAGAGAAGCCTTTCACTCATATGCGATGCGTGATGAAATCACTCCTACAAGTATTCACACTATTTATCAACAGCTCCAACATCAACATTCTTCCTGCAGGTGATGTGGGATAGTATGATTTTCAATCATAAGAAGTAAAGTTCTTTCATAACAATAATAGTTGCACAATAAGATATTATCGATCTTGGTAAGTTATTTTTCATGCTACTTTGGATCATTCATCAAAAGAAAAATCATTGAATGACAGTGCTCCTAAATCAAATAGAAGCAAATTAATCAATACAATTATGAAGGCTCAAGAACCAAACTATATTTTTGCCACTATAATAGTAGACTAAATGTGCACGTTTAAATTTATGATCGTAAATATACTAATAAAAACTGTTAGCATGTAGTGGTTCTGGTCGCGCTCTCAAAATCATTCTTTTTAGATTTTGGCGATCTCCTGCTCCAGGTGACTTAGGCCCGGACAAGAATTCACATATACGGAGATGCAAGTGTCAAAACAAACCATACTCTCTGAAATTAGGCTCAAAACCTCTCGCAATCCTCACAAGATGGTAGAAAAAATTGATAACATATGGCATTTAAAAGACGCTATAAAATCCCCCCCCCCACGACCTCTTCCTTGTCCCGAGCAACATATCATTCCAAAACCCCCTTGAAACTATGTAATCTACATGACTATATACAATGCAACTCAATTGTTAACAATGCAAGTATTTAAAGCATAATTTTCTTTCTTTTTCACGAGATTGGGCAATCTCCCTATCCTTAATCGAAATTCTCAAGCTCTCACTCGTCTCTGAAACGCGTGAAAGAAATAGAAGTAAAATAATTTCGTTTGCTGATTCACTAAGGCGCCCGGTTCTACAATATCTAACCTCACGACACGAGTACATTCTACGTCTCAATGGGTCTAGTTGTCTTAAGTTTCCATCACAATTCGCCAAGTCATTTGAGCTTTTCAGTCATTTTTAGTCTTTTATTGCATTTGAATGCAAATTGTCCATGTTAAAGGATTTAGAACTCTTGTGAAGTAAGACTCGACTTTAGTTTATCCATTAGCCCTATATCGGATTGAATCCAAATTTTGCGTGTTAACGAATGACACTCGGTTGTTCACCTTTCTTTTCAAATAAGATTATCTCTTGAAACCACCTTCACATGAGTTTCCACCTTTGTTTTTCAACCGTGCAGTATAGCATAAAAAGTGTGGGTTTTTTAGAATTTCCTCTTGAAATCGATATACCCTAAACACGATTGAGGTTAATTCTCAACAACCGAGACCCATCCCTTGTGAAATCACCGGGACCCCTCCCTTGTGAAATCTCTACACGGAATGCTAAGGGATATAATTTTCCTACGACAGTGCTTCCTGCTCGCGAGGACTCATTCATCAAGCTCTTTTCGGCTTCAACATCCTTATTTGCAATTTTTTCAATTTTTCAATTTTTAGGTATTTGAGGAAGGAGAGATACCGAAATGTTGGAGAGAGAGGGAGAGAAGTTGTTGCCTTTTTTGATTAGTGGACCCCACAAATTTGAAGTTAGTAAAGAAATGGATTACAAATTCATGTCCATTTTCTACTACCACTCCGATTCTTCTCTTTCCCACCATCTGACTTTTTTGACTCGTATGTGTCTCACTTTGACCGGGTAATTTGGATCGCAAAACGATACGACTTTTTTGATAATTTTTTCATCGTGTTATAGAACAACTTTTACTCTACACTATCCAAATTATCGGGTCAAAGTGACTTAGTGAATAATGGTAAAAGTTAAGATGATCGGGTCAAAATCTCAAACTCCGACGGAAGTTGCGCCGCATATCAGAATTTACATCCAAGAATTGGATACATTCAATAATGTGCAGAATATTCAAGACCCCCAGCCGGCAACAGTTCAGCAAAGGTGGATCCCCCCAGCTCCAAATTGGGTCAAAGCCAATACCGACGGTGCATGGAGACAAATGGAGCGTGAAGGAGCTGCAGGGGTAGGTTTTCGCAACAATAAGGGGAGCTTCCTTGCAGGAATGGCGACACTCCTCCCCACGACTTCTTATGCAAGTGAAGCCGAGGGTTTAGCCATCCTAGAAGCACTGAAGTTGGCAAGAAGACAAGACTATACGAACGTGATAATTGAATCCGATTCATTAACTATTATTTGCAAACTCAACTCAGCAAGGGAGCATGGAGAATTAGCGGATAGTGACTTGGACCAAACCATCTCAGATTTCCAAAGATTATCAGAGAAATTCACAAATGTTATCTTCCAACATACGGGCCGCGACAACAACAAGACATCTCATGAATTCGCAAAGTTTGGTCTCAATTGCCAAAACATGTGTATTTGGCCAAATTTAGAGCCCCCAATGGGCTAGTTCTCTCATTCTTAATGATGTAATAGGTCTTCTGACCATTTGATTACATTATTAAAAGCAGTCTTTTTTTCAAAAAAAAAAAAGATGATGGGGAATAGAAGAATCAGAGTGGTACATGTTTTCAATTCATGTTCATTTGCCTATTACTAAACGAACATGATGCTCATTTTGGAAAAACTCACGAAATCAAGGTTAACTCTTAGTTTTGTTATAATGATGTAAATTCTTCAATTAAAGTTAAACCTAATTTCAAAAATAAAATAAAATTAAAGTTATATCTTATAATTAATATTACCCACTTTTTTGACACAACTTTTTAGGCTAAATTGCACCGGAAGTACCCAAAGTTTGCCAAAACGAGCAAGTAGGTACCCAAATTTCAAAATCGAGCACCGCAGGTCTCAAATTTTGCCTTTTCGAGCAAGTAGGTACCCGTTCGTAACTGCCGTTACACAAGTTGGACGGAATTAACATGTGGCATCCAAGTCACCTAACGGGGGGTTATTTGTGCAATTTCTAATGGTCAAAAATGCCCCACAACTATAACACAGTAACGTATATACATTATCTCCTCCTCTTCCTCCTCCTCCTTCGTCAACCAGTAACAGGGGTATAGAACCAACATATAGACGTGACTAAACTAGAAGAAATTCAAAACAGGAACGACAAGATTCGGGTTCGAACAGGCAGGTAGATGAATTTCTGAATCAAGCAAGGGAAGTCGACTTACCGGAACAGAGGTGTACCGAATAGGAAGAACGCAGAGGATGTGGTGCGAAAGAGAGGCTGAACGGCTCACCTTGTCGCCGGATTAGGACGAACGACGGCGAAGAGGAGGTCTCCTTGTTCAATCGACGCCGGCGGTACTGGTTCGCACACTTTGGTTCGGCGATGGAGAAATCGAACGAGGTCTAGGCGGCTTGTTGGCCGTTCGATTGGACTGATTTGGGCGGCTGATTTGGTCGGCTGAGTGCACTGCGAGAGCAGAGGTAGGCGGAGTAGGTGGGTTTGCCGGATTTGAAGTGGTGGTGTCTGGCGGTGGTTATGAGAAAACAGAGCACTCAGTGGGTTTTCTTAGCTTTAGAAAACTGAGGGTGTTGAGATGGAGGACGACTGAGAGAGAAAGGGGATTGAATTAATAGGTATTAACAAGTGAGGGGTTGAATTAGTAGGTATTTTATGTTTTGACCATTAGAAATTGCACAAATAACCCCCCGTTAGGTGACTAGGATGCCACGTGTTAATTCCGTCCAACTTGTGTAACGGCAGTTACGAACGGGTACCTACTTGCTCGAAAAGGCAAAATTTGAGACCTGCGGTGCTCGATATTGAAATTTGGGTACCTACTTGCTCGTTTTGACAAACTTTGGGTACCTCCGGTGCAATTTAGCCAACTTTTTAAAAGTCCTTGCAGCTAGGGTGGTAGAGCGTTGGAAGCCTATGAGGCTTTTTAAAGTCCCTGGCAATTCTTTTCAGACAACTAACTCCCCCTTTGGGTTTGTCAAAAGGTAAAAAGATGGGAAATCTATCCCCTCTTGTCAACTAAGTGGCACATATCTAACCCTTTTCAAATAAGGGGGAGATATGTAATGAGATGGATTATACGTTAAATGACTAAAATACCCTCCAAACTTGAACAAAATTACAGCCCCACCATCCTCTTCCATGCACACATGAGATACACTTCACCTACCATCTTCTCTCTCTCCAAAAACATAAATTCTTCACCCACCCCATTCAATTCCCCAACAACCTGCTAAATCAACACTTTTAGACATCTCAAACCCTCCCTCAAACACAAACACATAGCATCTCAGTCTCTCTCTACCTCTCTCTTGAAGCTCAAGTCCTCCATTGTTGGGTTTCTTCTAAACCTTGTTTTTGAAGATTTAAGGTAAAAGTTTCATTGTTAGAGTGAATATGTACAATGTATACTATTTTTTCCACAGAAGTACATGTTTCGTTGTGCCTCAGAAGATCAAGTAGTCGATATTTTACGAAATTTCATCGTTAAGAAAAGTTCCCGAGACTCTCTGTTTCTGGGTTTTACTAGTCGACCAAAATGGTCGACATCTAGACACAAAAGGTAGACAGCTAAAAATGGTCGACATATTGTAGACTCTGTTTCTGGGTTTTACTGGTCGACCAAAATGGTCGACATCTAGACAGAAAAGGTAGACAACTAAAAATGGTCGACATGTTGTTGCAGAATTGCATATGTCTATCATTTTGGTCGACATGTAAGAAAGGTCGACAGTTAAAAATGGTCGACATGTTGATTCAGAATTAAACATGTCGACCATTTTGGTCAACATGTCAACCATTTTGGTAGACAACTGTGAACACAAAGTTAGCTTGTATTTTAGGGTTTTGGTATAATAACTTGAAGTCTTTATTATTTTGTAGGTATGAAAGTCATTCAAGCCGTCGTTACTTGCTATGGGGGTGTGGAATCATGTTGACAGAAGTCATATGTTCGTGGGTGAGAGAATGACTAAGGGTTTTCCGATCACTAGGGGCATTACATACTCGGATTTGGTCACTTTAATTAAGAAGAGGATGAAACTGGAGTGTGCAATAGAACATCTTAATATTTATCACAGGAGCGTAGGGGATCGTAACTTTGGTCTACCTCCATGTGTGATTAGTGATGACGAAGACTTAGACGATTTGTTTGCCATGTACAGTGTATATCGGGTGGCACCAATATATGTAACTGTCAATGTTGATCATCATCCTAGAAAGATGTCACCTAGAAGGATGACAACAACACAGTACGAGGTTGATTTATCGCAGAGGGGTGTTGAGTTAGATTGGGATTACAGACTGGGTTCTCATTCTATTGTAGGGCTAGAGGACATTTTGGGAGAGGATCAAACCGAATGCATAGATCACATTTCGGTTGTAGATCCTAGTGCGGTTGAAATCCCCCCCCCTTGTTGGTGGATGACGATTCAGTCTCTATGCGGGATGTTGAGGGAGATATTATTACTCAAGTCGCCGTTGGTGATTTCAATTTTACACAGGTCAACGACGGAGAAGATGGGTGTAATGCCTCAGAAGCAGGCGATGATGATAATGAAGATTTGAACTTCAATGGGGCAGAAGATGCCGATGAGAATGTTGAGGAAGCTGATGCTCAAAACCCAACTGATTCTGATGACGACCGCGCCCCTGAAAACGTAACTCCCAGTAACCAGAGGAGTGATGGAACTGGGTTTCTGTTAGGTGCATCCATGTTTGATTCGAAAGACGATTTCGACTTTCGTGTCTTACACGATGCTATTTCTAGTGGGGTGGTAGTGAGATCTGTTCGTTCAAACACCAAAGAGAAGGACTGCGCTGTATGGACAAAAGTTGCGATTGGCGAGCATGCATCCGAATGAAGCATTGTAGTAACTATTGGGAGCTCTGCCACTACCATAAGTACCACTAGTGCTCATTGAAACATCAATCAACTGAACACAAGAATTGTTCGTCATGGTATATCGCCATGCGCATGAGAGACCGATTCACCAATCCGGTCAAGGCTCCTACTGCAGCGGAAGTGCGTACTTATTGCGAGACAACAATCCTACAGCCCTGCTCTTACACTAAAGCACATGACGCTCACGCTATAGCCATGAAAATGGTATTAGGTGATGCCTTTGAGAACTACGCTGATATCCCATCATACTTGCACTTGGTGAAGCAGAATAACGGAGGAACCATAACAGAGTTAGAAGTGGATGGCGAGGGTCGATTTTTATACTGCTTCTTGGCCCTCGGCCAATCAATCAGAGGGTGGCAGTACATGAGGCCAGTGATTGTTATCGACGCTTCTTTCTTGAAAACAAAATTCAAAGGGCCAGATGGTTGTAGCAACCGCATCTGACAGTGAACACCACATATACCCGCTAGCATGTGGGATTATTGACGC